>CM037878.1:21063876-21684733 GCA_021292165.1 Shinisaurus crocodilurus | reverse complement strand
CTGAACTCCCATCTTTGTAAAGTGCTATCCGTTTTCTCCCATCATATAATATGACAGTAAAAATTACCTTTGTCTTTGCTGTGGAAATGAGATGTAAGCAATGTTGAAGAAATTTGTTGCAGTTCATTGCCATGACAGCTAATAGATGTACATATTGGCAATTTGCTTAGTAGAATCATTTACTGTCACATTTTTTAATTAGAATGTGATCTTCCATTGTCTTTAATCTATTTGCATCATGGGTGACAAATTTCTTCTCCTTAGGCATTGTATTCTCTTATCGCCAAGATGATTTTTACCCTAACTGTTACACGCTTTAAAGGGGAGCCCCATCGCTGTAAGTATTTGACTTCTGTTCACTTGGGAGCAATAACAGATTTTTAAATGGTTGATTTATCATCGTTGTCAGGGCGCAAGTTCTTCCAGCAGTTTTAACCTTTTGCAGCAGTTACAAAATATAACCCATGTACTGTAATTGCTTTGAATCTTCAGATCTCTATCACAGACGGTTCAGACCAAACTGCTTTGCTGCAGTCACTGCTGTGTAACTGGAAAAGGCCAAAAATGATAATAGGAAGTTCTTCTTGCTTAGACACGACTAAGGGTTTCTCTACACAATCATTTATCATGTGAAAACCCTTGATTTGCCTGCATTTCTGACTTGTTTATGCGATCGAAAGATTAATCAGAAGCTGAGTCAGTTTGAAGTTGAGGAAAGGTGTGTTAGCTCCAACGTAATAGTCATAATATTTCGCATTGGTATAGTGCTTCAAAGTATTCAAAACACTTTGCCTTATTGCATAATATGTACAAAGAAGAGAAGAAGGAGCAGGAGAGATTGGTAGGCAGGGCCTAGCACTGGTAGGCCCCTCCTGTGTGCAACTACAACTCTCTAAAGTAATATCTCAATATTGCAGATGCATTATGGGTCTGGGAGAGAGAAAGTCTTCCCGAAGGCCAGCTACTGTATGCATGCGACTTCTTGGTTCACACAGTTAAGTTTATTAGGCATTATGGTACACATAGCTCTCTCAAACTGCATTCCTGGCTCTTGGGCCGGGCAGAGTCTGCCCTGTAAGGCAAGTTGCAAAGATAGGACATACCGGTATGTCCAGGTGCCATTTGTGAAGCAAGGCAGGAATGGAGAGGAGGAGGAGGATTATGTAAGCTGCCTTGAGTTCCTTGCAGGAAAAAAGGCGGGGTATAAATGTAATAAATAAATAAAAATAAATAAAGTAATGTAGAGTTGTTTTCAGCAGTGTAGTGCATACATACCTGCAAAGGAGTTGAACTGAATTTGAACTTGAACCCGAAACACCATTTGGAGACAGGTGTTTTTGTTTTGTGTGTGGCTTCCCCCCCCTCTCTTTCGGTGAGCCAGAACTGAACCTAACAAATCTGAACTGGAATAGAACCACTATACAGAAAAAAGAGATAACTGGTTCAAAATAAGTGCTTCAATCATGAAGCATTTGGGAGAATCTTTGTGTGGTGGAATTTGGGGGTGTCCTCCCTGCTCCAGCGGCATTTGGAGAAAATCTATTTCTCAATGAGACATCTGAAAAATAAAGGAGGATGAAAGATTGGTAGGCAGAGCCTAGCACTGGGGGGCCCATCCTGGTGCTCCAGTAAAGGTTTGCCCACCCATAGGCAGCTGTCTGGCAACAAGGCCTCAGTGTAGAGGGTTTCTGGAAGTTTCTCGCATTTCCTTGGCACTGCAGTTCCTCCTTACTCCCGTTCTGCCTAAGCAAGGTAAGTGCTTTTCTTTTGCTAAATTAGTGGGGCTTCGTGAAAGCAAAGTTAGAGCCCCAAGAAGTTGAGTGTTAAGGGAGATGATATTTTTTAAAGGATATGCTGGAGTGGTGCCGCCTCCCACATCTGGTGGCCTCCAGATGTGTTGGACAACAACTCCCATCATTCCCAGCCAGCATGGCCAATGTTATGGGAGCTACAGTCGAAAATCTGGAGGGTATCAGGTTGGGGAAGTCTGGAACAGGGGTGGAAAGAAAGCTTAGTTTGAGGAGAGGGAGAGATGGTGCTCAGCAGTTTTAACTTGATTAGATCTATGAATAGCTATCCCCCCCCATTTCATGTCACTTTCACATGTAGTTATGTTCCATTTCTGCACTGATCTGCATTTTTAAAAAATCCTTTCAAAATACCTATTTATAACGTACTTAGTTTAAGATGTATTTCAGTGTTTTCCCCCCTCAAAATACATTTTTGTATAGATATTTATGAAGATCAAATTCCTCAAGTGTACAAAATTAAATCATTTTGTTATTTTGCTTAAGGAGCCCTGGGGTCTGATTCCCCCCCCCCCCCCCCCGGCACTAGCTAAGAAGAGACGGTCTTCCCGAACAAGAATAACTCCTTATTGCTTGCTTTATTTTTTAGTTTTATCTAGTTTGTTTGCAGTTCTGTGGTGCAGAAGATCTTTTTGAACTATATACAGCATAGGCAATGTAATGCTAGTAAAAACAACAAACAAAATCCTTAAGGCCTAGAGAAGAAGAACACAGGCAGCTCTTCAACTTTTAGTTTCCTTTCCACAGAAAAAAATCATTATAGTCTACAACATGAAATATATCTAAACCAGTTAAAAACTGGTTACAAAGTGTCTCTGAAGTAGTATTCTCTTTTTAAAGTTTGTGGGTTGGAACTAACCCTTGCACGAGTGGTTGTCCACTCATGCAACAGGACTTCTCCATCCTTTTCTCTGCCCTGCAACTCCCTACGTACACCCCAGATATGCTCCGTAGGGTCCCTCAACCCTCTGGAGCAGGTTTCTTTCGGGGGGAGCACTGGCGGGGCAGGCGGATTGATTCCACCAGCAGTTCCCTGCTGCTGACAGAATGACAGTATTGGATACAGCCAGTGTCTGAACAACCACAACAGAACCAGAGAGTTGAAAAAAGAACAACTGATGATCCTGAACCCAGATCCAGAACTGAACCTATAGTTTTAATTCTTTAACTCCCTTGACATAATATGAATATTTTCAAATATGCTTTTTAGTGTTGATATCCTATATTTTTTGTGTACGCCAAAAGCATGAGTGACTAAAAAAGTTAATGTAGGAACTGGCCCTCAATCATATACTTTTTATGGGCATGCTGAAAACCTGCAAGCATAAACCAAACACCCAATTTTGTCTCGTGGCCATTTTTCTCGAGTGCATATTTCCGCCTTTAAGGCACGAGAGTGATGGATTTTAAGTGAGTAATACTTAATCCATTATATAGAATTCTCCTCCAACTTGCCATTAAACTTCCTCCTGAAATGCAGTTTGCTTACTTTGTGAAAATCTGGAGCGGTTAAATGCGCCAATAACCGATGAGGAACGATAAAGCAAATAAAGTGGACACAAAGTGAAGTATCTGTCACTTGCAGTAAGAAAAAGTGAGATTTGGCAGCAGGCAGCAAACAAACCCAGCCCCTCATTTGATGAGTAATACTGTGTTTTCATAATTTTTCCTGATTTAATTACGCCGACATTATGAAGGCATTTAACCACAGTAATTGAATCAGTGTCAGAAGCTAGAAGTTAGTGGAGTTAAGGCTTAAGGCGAGAAGAATTATAAATGAGAAGGGCATGCGGTGAGAAATTCTCTTTCGTTTTGGGCAGAACTGAGGGGGTTTTCTTGCCCATGGCCAGGCTGGCTGGGGATTATTGGTACTGTAGTCCTCAACATCTGGGGACCCAAGGTTGGGAACCACTGAGATAAAGGAACATCCATTCCATAGGGGGAAAGGTGAGCTTGAAAACGTAACAGTCTTGCTAGTCAAGGTCTAGACCCCTCTAATCCAACAATGGCCAGCTAGATGTTTCTGGAAATTCAAAAACTTGGTCAGATGCACCGTCTCTACCTTCTCCTGTAAAGGATCCATTCACTATCATTTATAAATACATTGCCTTCAGCAACGGCAGTGCCTCCTCGTAGGACTTTCACATCACCAGCTACCTTATCCTTTTAGCTGCATTTGCCAGGGATTTAACCTTGGGACCATCTGCAGGCAAAACATGTGCTCTACCACTGAGCTATGGTCCCTCCACCTCTACCAAAAAGAAGGCAATATAAGAAGGGTCAACTTGAAGGGAAACAAGAGAAGTAGAGGGTGGGTCTACAGCACCCTCTGCCACCCATATAATATCCCTTATACTCCGTTGTTTGCTGAGAAGGGGGTTCATGTTCTTCTTTGTCCCCTGCTGCTCACCTTAGGTTTTCTCCTTCTTTAGCCCTCATCTCACTCTGCTGCCACCATTTCCCCAGCTGGTGTTGCTGTGTCTGTTTTTGTTTTCCTTGCCATCACCATCCCTTCACACAGAGTTGTGCCTAAGCTTGGGGCAACATTCCCCCCAAGTCCTCATGTCTGTCCGTTTTCTGTAGATTTTTAAGCTGGTTGAAATAGTTTTAGGTCTCTCAATTTTTATTTTATGTTTAGAGTTTAGATTGCATTGTATTGTTTTTAGGTTGATTCATTTATCAGAAATTCATTTCATACAGAAAGGATTTCTGTATCGCCCAATAGCCCAAAGCTCATTGGACGGTTCACAGCAATTTAAACCATAAAATACAGCACAATGAAATACAATACAAAAGTGTAAAAATTTAAAACTACAGTATAAAATAAAAATAAAACCTTGCAGCAGTGCAAATATTTAAAATATAGTAACAGATTTAAAACAGAATCTGAAAGACTAAAATGCCTGGGAAATAAGAAAGTATTCACCTGGTGCCGAGAGTACAACCTAGGCACCAGGTGAGTACACATCCTGAAATCCTTTTTAGATGAAGGCACAGATTAGAAAATTTCCAAATAAATAAATAAATGGGCACAAAGGTGATGAGCCTTCTCTTTTGTCTAACCCCACCTTGTATACTTCCTCTGAATGTGGAAAACAAGGAATTTTCGTGGTACCTTGAAGACTAACAAGATTTTAGAGTATTTTTGTGGACCAGATGCATGGAATATTATCTTCACTTGGCAAAGGGTGTGTGTGATGGAATAGAAGTATAGGGTGGTGGTGTGTGTGTGTGTGTGGGTGCATGTGCGCGTTGTTTGTGTGTTAGGCCATAGGACCAAAATGGCTGTGGGTAGCCAATTTGTGGAAGCCATTTTGGTTCCTATTACAAGGATTCCCGCAGTTCTACCACACAGTTTTAGTTCTGTGGGAGGGAAGGAGTGTTACAATTGTGCCAGGTTGGGAGAGGTCTTGACTTCTACCTTCTTTTATTTTAGCTTCTACCTAAAAAAGACTGTTAAGAGTCACTGGCAAAGTAGCTTTGGTGGTTGTGGCAGCAGTGGTTGAGCACTGGCTGTTGCCATTCTTCTGGGTTGGTCATAGGGCGGGTGGTGGCAGCCTGTGCTCTACCATTGCTACTGAGCCACCAAAGCCATTGCCTTAAGAAAAAGAAAAAGGTTTTTAAACGGAAGAAGAAAGGACCCCTTTTTTTGGTGCAATTGTGTAAGCCCCTTCCACCAAATAATTTTTCTTTTCCCGCAAATGTTTTTGTCCCCTCCTCTTATTTCACTTCTGGTCTCTCTCACCAATTTGTCTGAATTTCTGAGCAAAACAAAAGGATATCTGCCCGTGTGTGTGTGTAGAGAGAGCAGGGATGGACAGAAGAAAAGGATATCGACCTGTGTGTGCGCGTGTGTGGTGTGTAGAGCAGCGGTGGGCAGAAGGTAGATTGGGATCAGCTGGTAAATCTCCAGGTGATTTGCAGTAGATCTGACAGGTTTTCAACCTCCAATGGTTTAAAAATAGCGACAACAAAAAGCCTCCTGTACCCTAAGTCAGGCTGCTGAAATCAAGGAAACAGAGGTAGATCTCTGCGTGAAAGGATCTGTATATGAGCGGGCCAGTTCTAGTACTGAAAACAAATTCCTGAGCATGACCTCAGGGGCACACCTTATACCACAATTCTAGGTCTGCCTTCCTGAGCCACCTGGCTCTTTTTGGTGGACCTCCGGGTTCTAGTGGAAAACAAAGTCAATCCTGCAAGCCTATAGTCTGCCCACCCTTGGTGGTGGAGGGGAAAGAAATAAAGGGGGGGGGAATTGCAACTGAGCGTAACACTTCATGCATCTGATGAAATGGATACTAGTCCACAGACACTAGATCTGCCTAGTCTTCAGGTGTGACAAGATTCTTTGTAGTTTTTGCTGCCGCGGACTAAACGCAGCCACCCCTCCAGAGGTTCCGTTTAGTTATCACAGCTAGAAGCCATCGACACATCCATCATCCAAGCCGGGTATGTCTTACATCGGCTGCCCTGTGTATACCATTTAGCATTCACACAAGCCCCTGAATTTCAGCATGGCATGGATCATAAGAATTACACAGGGATAGAAAAGAAGCAAAGGTGTGAGTCTCTCCCAGATTTAACCTCCACCCACGCACCATCCATTAAAGTATCTAAAAGCTTAGCACTCATCATCCAGATTATTTTGGGCTCAGGTAATAGCAGCTGTTCTGAGAGATTTTCTACTGGAATTGGTCTGTGACCCATAGTGACATTTTCTTCTGCTTAAAAGTGAATGGATCAAGCGTGAGTGAAGCATCTGGAAAATTAGAGGCACAGCCTATTCTGCAAATATTTGGTGCCTGATGGGGAAAACCCACCCTGCCATTTTGTCATTCTATAGAGGATGTCTGGGAAATGTTACTTTGATGGCACTGCCATATATGATACCTGGGCCCTCTTCCAAAAAATAACAGGAGTTAATGAATGTTCTTTCGGCTTGCATAAAAATGTGTGCAGAGGCCCCAAAGTTTCCTGAGACCCCTCAGAGGTGACCCCTCTGTGCAGTTCTGCTGAAACGTTTGGGGGTCAACTGAACTTAGCCTTAGGGCACGTGTGATAAATTTTTCTTCTCCTGCTGAAAGCCCTACAGCTTGCTTCCAGGTCCTTGTTCTCTTGCCACAGCTGACGTTAGGGCTTAGCAAGTAAATAGAAGGTTTGTGTTGTGTTTCATTCTGTGCGTTAATATTTAAAGAGCAGCGCTCATAAATACAGTCATGTTCTGTGCCCTGATAAAAACTGCGCCCATAGATGTATTTTGTGCACAGATATATTCATAGAAGTGGAATCATAGTATCATAGAGTTGGAGGGTCCCTTGTAGGCTATGTAGTCCAATCCCCTTCTTGATGTAGGAAATCCAGAGGGGTTCAGTGAACACATAAAAGGGGGTGGGTGGGGTCATATGACCACCCCTTATAAGTCTGCAGTGCTGAATATCTAACTGCTATGCAAAGTGGGGACTGCAAAACAATATTAAAAATCTAGGAATAGGGAAGATATTTGTTGAACCTTTTGAGAAACCTCTTAAGAGGTAAGAGGAGTTTCACATTGGACCCAGGTATCTGGGTGGTGGATGAAAGTCCGTGTTAATATTAGCCCCTTTCACACTTTACTCACATGAAGGAGCAAAGGGTGTTGGGCTACAACTCCTAGAGAGAGTCCCTGGACCCCCAAAGGGCCCTCACAGGTCTATCTCTGCCTCGCCACTGTTTCCACAGAGAGATACACACTCATCTTCCCTCTCCATTTAGCTGGGGGTAGTAGTGGTGTCATCTTCCCCAAGCTTTGAGGAAGCTTATATACTGTATATTCCTAAACAATATACATAAAATAAAATAAATAACCATCTTGGGCTACAATAGGTACAACAGGTTCTCTCAATAGAAAAATAGGAACTTTTTCCCCCTGGGAAATATTGCCAGATTAATTTTGTATTGATATTAGACATGTATGCGTGCCAGAGAACATTGCTAGTCATAATCCAGGAGCAGAGTCTGCTAGGAAACAGCAGGAGAGAGCTTTTGCCCAAATGTCCTGCTTGTGGGCTTCCCATAGACATCTCGTTGGCCACTGCAGGAAACATGATGCTGGACTAGATCAGCCTTTGGCCTGATCCAGTGGACTATTTTTATCTTCTTATGAAAGGTCATCTTCACTGTAAAATTAAGGCTGAAACCCTATACTGTATATCCGATTGAACTCAATGGGACTTTTCTTAGTAGACATGTATAGGATTGCCCCATAAAACTATTTCTGTGGCATTTACCCAAGTTAAAGTGCATCCCTACTTGATTCGTTGTCAACTTTCCAGCTGGCCAATGTACCTGACCCAGAAATGTGATGTGCAGACATTAGCACAGAAGCTAATGTTAATCTCCATGCAATGAAAAGCTTCACCTGGTGAGATCACAGAGGAGGTAGCACAGCTAGGACTGCTGATGCATCACTGCATTCCCACAGAGGGCTTCACCCCAGAGAAGAGGAAGTAAATCATAGTCATATCTCTCTATCTATATCCTGCAATATCGCATTCCATTCATGGGCCTGTGAGAAATAAGTTATTAATAAATATATAGAAAATGTTTGGTCAGTAAGCTGCCATTTGAAGGCATCCTCTATTGCCAAGTGCTCTCCAGTCTGAGTCTGGTTTAAAAATAAAGAACCATTAAGAAGGGAGAGCAGGGGCCTTGAAGTTGCCCATCAGGAGTTAGCACCTGTTAGAAGCAGAAATGGGCCTTGGTCTAGACAGGGCAAGAGTGAGCCAAGGTGCAGCCATTTTAGAGTTCGTGACAGCCTGCTTATCTGTCTCAGTTTGCTCCAAGGCGGCAGCAACTATTTCCATAGACTGTGTGAGTGTGAGAAATCACTGGCTTGCAAAAATAAAACCACTGAAACTGCAAGGTTGAGGACTGCCCAAGTTGGATGAGACAGCTACAAAGGGTAGCTACAAAGATAAGGACTGTGTGTTGTTCTGAGCAGATCCTGCCCCTCCTACACCTGACACCCCATCTCTCTTGCCAATTAAAAGACCCCGCAAGGGTCTCAGACCAGTGGCAGAACGATGGGAAGTACCTCAGGCTGGGAGGAGGGTCGACAAGAAAAAGGCCATGTAACGAGGCTCTGGGTTCCTGCTGGGTTTCTTGGCAAGGATCCCAACTCAAGTTGAACTGCTTCCACGGCATCTTGCTAGCCATAGGTAACTCCTTTGTCTTTTGTGTGAGTTTGTAAGCTGCCTGTCTTCTCCTGGGCGGATAAGTCCCGAAATGAATTTCCTTTGAATCTGTTTGTCTTTACTGCTCTAATCTCAATAAATCGTTTAGCCTTTATTTTGGTGCCTGTGTGACCCTTCTGAAAACAGGATCCATCTTGCTGTCCCTGGATAACAGGAACTGGCCAGTGGCCACTCCTGTGAGGCTACAGGTAGCAGTTAGGGAACGGGTTAACTGCCCACCCCTTGCTCTGAGTCTGAGAGAGCATTTTTAACATGCCTGGATAGCGGACTGGATAGCATATAGGTCACCTGATCACAGTCTTCCCCACTGTGGTGAGCTGTATTGAATTTCTATTCAAATTATAGTCATCCTTTCTAAATATGAATCTATGCATATATATTAACTTATGCAGATTTCAGGCAAATCTGTTTCCCCTTTTGCCCTCTTTTTGGGTGATTTGTTTCCTCTTTTTTGACAATGCGTAAATGGCCACCCTACCTGTCAGTGGTCAGATGTCTAAGGGTGAAGTAACTATGAACCTAAACCAAGCATCCTTTAGCTGGATTTTTCATTCAGAGTTTAGAAGACAGCTTCAGATCTAGGAGCAAGCAGATATACAATGCTTTCTGCAGACCAGCATTGTTGTATAAGGTTGTAGTGGAAGATTTCTCAACTCCTTAACTAGCTAAAAGACTAGAAGAGTCCTGTTTCATGTTTTCTTTCCACAAGCACACCTTTGATCAGCGCATGACCTTAGGAAAGCTTTTTCTGTCTCTTGTAGCAGCAATAGTTTCTGCAAGAAATAGCTACCATCATCTCTCTTTAGCAAACAGTATCTGCAGCTAAAGTAAACTTTGATTACACAGACAGTAGACCTTGTGTGCTTGATACAAACTTCAAATTCATCATAATATAAAAACAACAAAAAGGAGTCTTGTGGCAGCTTAAAAACAAACAGATTTATTGTGACCTAAGGCTTTGTGGCCTACAGCCCACTTCAACTGATGAAGTGGGCTCTTGTACACAAAATCTTATGCCACAATAAATCTGTTGAGTTTTGTGGCACCTTCAGGACTTCTTTTATTTTTGCTGGAACAGACTAACATGGATACCCCTCTGGCATGGAAAGCATCCTCAGGAGAGGAATTCATGCATTCCTATCATCATGTCCAGTTTGGCCCTTGATCTGACCTGAAGCCACAATTTTCTAGTTTGTCAGAGTCAGACCAAGGGCCAAACTGGACATGATGATAGGAATGCATGAATTCCTCTCCTGCTGTGGGGTGGGGGGTTAAAAGCAGCCACATGTGGTGGGGAGGTGACTTGGATTGGATCTGTACCATGAGGGAGTGTCAACACTGGGCCCATGCACTTATTCTCCTATGCAAATTGCTTCCCTGGAACTGGTATTAGCCACAAAGAAAAAGCTTTCATGCAAAATATGGGCACCTGTATGCTTTCCTCACTGGGGCAGTGGGGCAGGGCGGGTGATTTGCATCAGGGAAGCAGAGACAAAAGATTCAACCTCTTCCCCTATACTGTCTGCAACCCCAGCTGAAATTGCTGCCCTGCTCTGCCCTCCACCCAGCTGTTCAAAGATTGCATTCACACATCTCTTATGTCACATCTAGTAGGGCCCTTAGAATAGTTAGGTGATCAAAAAGTTTTATGATCAAATACAATATGAACATACTGCAAAAGAATCACTCTCTCCGATAGCAAAATCAGGTGGCGAGTGATGACAGAATTAAAGCCAAAAAAAGGCCACTTTGAAACAAGAGGGAGATATGAGCGTGCTCAGGGGAATGCAAAGGAAGGAAAACAGATCATTGGGAGGGGGAAGTGGAATGTCCTGCTTCTACCCCTTACAGCGTAGGCCTCTTCTAAATGTTACCCTTAAACTTGTGATGCATGCAATTCTCATGTAATGCTTTTGCTCATTTCCAATGTGTAATATGCAGGTGGTGTGTTCAATTTCCTGTTTTCCACCTCAGGAATCTACCTGAGGAACTCTGTGATAGTTTGGCATGCTATCCTATTTGCATGATAAATGTAACATTTACATTAAATTCACATGGGACATGGCTCAAGTGGAAGTTATTTGCCCACCAGAACAGCTTCCCTGGCAGCCAGAGTGACTGATACGGTAGAAACAATTGAGCAATTGTTTTTCTGTAGTTTCATTCAATGTACTAGCACAAACGGCTGAAGTTAGTCTGCCCGAGCAGAGTGGCCATATTTGTAAAAGCCAGATACTATGGCAGCTTTCCCCAACTTCAGAATATGTTGGGCTACAACTCCTAGCATCCCCCAGCCTGCCTGGGGGAAGCTGGGAGTTGTAGTCGTAGACATCTGGAGGGCAACAGGTTGAGAAAGGCTGTACTATGGATATGGAAGTCTTGATTTCACTGCTAACTGTGCCTGATGGGATATGCTTTCCAGCACAGTTTTTAAAACAACAACAACAGAAGCCAGTTGACAACAGAATCTTATTTTTATCATGCATCATATAAGAATTGTCAGGAGCAAGCAACATATGCGGCATTACAACTCACTTCCCATTCCAGCACCGAACAATGTGGCACATGTGATGTTTAGATCTGGCCTTACAGTGTCCTGCAGAAGGGTCTTGCTGACTGCCAACCTGAACAGGAGCCACTCCAATTAGAGGTCATAATACACTGCAACATTTTGTTGCAGGTCATGCTTATATAAATCCAGATCCATACTTTTATGAAGGTCACAAGAACAGGCTGGGCTGGTTTCTGCTTTTACTTTTGCTTTGGTAGTTGTCTGCTCTAAATATCAGAGAATCATGGTTGTTAATTTTTCTCATGGTAAGACTGCTTGCTTTCAGCAGCTGCCCAACAGCAACAATTCAATGAGTTAAGGTTTCCCCAACATGGCTTCATATAGGTTACTAAATGTAGCATAAAACGGATTGGTGAACACGCCAACGTACCGTATCTATTTTCCACTATGTGTTCCAATATGCAAAATCATTCCACGACATATGGGAAAACAGCCTAAAACAGTCTCCAGGAGAGGGCTTTGGTGTTAGTCCACCACAGATTGCATGTGTTTAGAAAACCACCACTGACACTGATTTTGTTGTCTGTCTGTCTGTGTGTGTGTGTCTGTCTGTCTCTGTGTGTGTGTGTGTGTGTGTGTGTGTGTAGTGAGTGAGTTTGAAATTATGCAGGGGCTGAGAAACATTAGCTGCCATCCATTATTAATTTCCCCAAACCATCAGCAAGTGAAAATAACTATTTTTCTTAATGAAGTGCTTAATTTGATGAAATAGTCTGTCCATTATGTGCCCTTTAAATTGCTCTGTTCCTTATATTAGCCTAGCTAGACCCTCCAGAAAGGTCCTGATTTAATGCGAAGGGAACCACACAGAAGAGCAGCCTCCTTTGTAACAAAAGGGAGCACATGGGGGCTTTAAAAAACTAATTAGCTAAATGAATTAACACCAGGGTCACTGGAGCAGGTGAAGATGGCAGCTGTTATTGCCATGTTTCTGCTACTCCTATTGGTGCAATTTGATGTCTCTGGTTACTTTTTATGACTTGAAGGATGAAAAGAAATAGCATAACGGAAAACATCTCATACCCTTTTGAATTAGGCTTAGATTCCATGTGTGACACTCTGTTTCGTTAAAGTTTTTTTGCCCCCCCCCCCCAGTGCTATAATCTGAAGTGGAAGATTGTTCGGGGCCTACAGGATGAGAAGCAGCTTGTGGGGATGATTTTGACAGGAAAAAAATAGCACACGAAATGATGATGATGATGATGCAGGAGGAGATGATGATGATGATGATGATGATGATGATGATGATGATGATGATGATTGATGATGATTAAACATGTAGATTCCACCTTTCCGCACAATGGTGACCAAGGTGGTTTCATAGATTTCATAATAGAGTTGGAAGGGGTCTACAAGGCCATCGAGTCCAACCCCCTGCTCAATGCAGGAAACTAGAGTTAATGACAAAAAAGATGAAGTGCAAAATAAAACAGACTTATAAAATACATAACAATGTATAGAAGAAAAGCAAATAAAAACAGACCATAAAACAGAAGCCAATTAAAACCAGTTACAAAAATGGCCACCAGCAGATGAAAAACAGGCCAAAGGGCTGTCAAAATAAAAAAAGAATGTTTTTAGCTGCATGTCGAACACCACCAGGAAGGGGGTAAATGGGGCCTCCCTTGGAAAGGAGTTCCAGAGCCTGGGTGCAGCCCCTGAAAAGGCCCTCTCTTGAGATCTTGCCAAATGTATTTCAGGTGCTGGTGGGGCAGTAGGTATGTGGCATCTCCCAAAGATTTTAAATATGAAAAGGTGATCTTAGATATTCTGCTTTAGATTGTAGCTTCCCTCAGCTACTTTGCAGTTTAAAAAGTTTGGGGGGGAAATATTCATGTGACTGAGCATCACGGGTAGTTTGATCCTAAACTCCAGACCCTGTAGAATCAAAAGGGATCATTGTTGGTGATGTCCAATGATATAAGAGTTTCACCTCCTGTACTACTTCCTCCTGTATTGGTTTAACATAAAGTATCATACTGTCCTTTCCCCCTCTTTGCTTGGGTACACAGCCAGGGAGCACCTTGGATCCCCTTTAGTTTTACGGCTTCTGGAGTCCCACATTTGATGGTATATATTATTGATCAGGACCAGCTCATCTATTGGACAAATGAAACATTTGTCCCAGAGATCAGGCCAGAAGTAGCAGTTAAGCATCCATTACCTGTGAGGTGGGGAGCTGTTGGGAAAGGGAGCATGATACCGCAAGGGGCATGCATGAGAGGCAATGTGTGGCCTCACCTACATCCTGAAGTGGTCCTGGTGCAGAGGGCAGGGCAGAGTCTGGGTGGGCTCTCTTAAGCCCGCTCTGTCCATAGCCTGCCCTCTGCTCTGCAGCCCTCTCTCATCTCAGCACCCACCCTCCCACTTTAAGGTTACAGTGTAGGGTTTGGTGGTCACTTTGGGGTTGAGTAGGAATTTTTGCCTGTTTCCAGATTGGCACACCATGACACGTTTTTCTTCTTCTTCTTCTACTCCATGCTGTCTGCCTGGTGGCAGTGACAATTACTGATCGGAGTTTGTCTGAATCCATGTGCCATACGATTTTCTCATGATGGCAGGGCTGGGAAAGTAACAGAGCCAGGCAAAAACATTGATGAGCACTCTGAGGCACCTTTAAGGTACGGGGGTTTCCCAAGACTCGACACTCCCAGAAGAAGGACCATGAGTTGGGATGAAGAACATATTTGGGGCCAACCTGTCTCATCCACCTAGGCTTGTGGGGCTGGGGTGGGGGAGTAGTTCAAGAAGGACTCCCTCAATGCCTGAAGAGGTGCAGCCAGTAGGGAGGGGTAGTTATGGCTTGCCCTAATTCAAGGCAGGGATGACTGCTAGGTGGTTTCTTCCTTAGTATTATCCCAGACAGTTATTGTCACAGATCCTGTTATATTACACTGAAGCCCAGACCTCTGCTCATCAGGTGGCTTGCTTGTGCCCCATATGGGATGTGGGGTGGGGAGGGATCCCTACCTGCTTCCTGTAGCTTCCAGAATGCCATGTGGGCCACACGACAGTGCTGGGAGTAATCCTCAACCAGACTGCAGTGCTGATTAATTTGGGGGGCATGTGGCCTCCAGGGGACAGGTGTGGGAAGGGGAGGCCCATATCTGGTCTGTTCCCAGGACATACAAAGGGAAATCACCAATTTTTCCTTTTAAAATAGTTTTTGTTCTCCTGTTGCAGCAGCATGGTGATAGGGTCAGTGGTGCAGCCTGTCCTATTCTGCTTGATTCAAGGTGCTTAGAGGTGCCAAAATCAATGAGGCAGGGCTATTTGCGGGAAAGCAGAGGTCAGTCATGCCAGGTCAAGTCAGGTCACATCAAGCCAACTTGAGTCAGGTCGGGTCAAGCCTCGTCATGTCAAATCAGATTGGGTCTCATCGGGTCAAGTCAGGTCTGGTTTGCTGAATAACAAGGCAAGGTTAGACCAAAGAACCTTTCAGGACCTTGGACAGCTCCAAGCTACTATTGGTGGTCAGTATAAGAGGTTTAAAGATGTTCTTAAGGCTAATCTAAAAAAAATGCAATATAACCATCGAGAACTGGGAAGCTCTGGTCCCTGAACAATCTAACTGGAGGTTGGCCTTTCACAAAGGTTCTATGCACTTTGACGAAGCCCGAGTGCAAGGTGAAAGGGAGAAACGTGCTAAGCGAAAAGCACGTCGAACGAATCCTTTACAGGACCATCTTCCATCTGGTAACCTGTGTCCTCACTGTGGGAAGCTGTGTGGATCTAGAATTGGCCTCCACAGTCACTTACGGACCCATCGCTAGAGTCTACACATTTTTTTTTAGAATTTCCTCTTTTTATAATTTTCTTTTTGTAATTTTACCCTGGAAGACAATCTTACTCAGTCACGAGTGATCACCTACTACTCAGTGAAGGAGAGCTGTAGACTCAGCAAAACAGTCAAAGGCTTTCTGAAGCCTTATACAGGCCAGCAGATCTGTATTAATTAATTAAACTTCCCCCCTCAGGGAAACTGTTTCTTTCTTAAAGGGCCATTGCCTGATTTTGTAGCCGCTGGCAGGCTTCTACAATATAAGGGTGGTGAAAGGTGTGATGGGAGTGGTGTCCTCTTTGTCTTAGGAGTCAGATAGAGTCTGGCCTGGCAGGGTTTGTGTTAATGGAGAGAGTCTCCTCTGCCTTATAGTCCTCTTCAGAGCTGGAAGGGGGGTCATGGCTGGAGAATATGACACAGCCCCTGGTGGTGTCCGGGAGGGGAAGCAATGCAGTCCCTCAGCCCAAGGGAGCTACCTACCCCTGCACTAAACCATAGTTTAGCATGATGTGCTAATGCGAGCATTGATTTGCCATAGATTCAGGACAAATAAAGTACTTCTTCACAGACACACACACACACAATTTGTTTATGGAATTTACTTCCTCATGAGGAGTTGGTGGGCACTGGTGTAGATGGTTTATATAGTAATCCCACTGAATTTCATAATTAGTCAGCTGATTGGTTGAAAGAAACTCATCCGTTCGTAATGCTCAACTTTGTAGTGAGCCTGAATTCATGTATTTTGAATTTGCTATTATGTTCAGAATTGATTATGAGCTTTGGAGCATACACAGTCTGCATCTAAACAACACCGTTTCTGTGTTTGTGCTGAATTGGTTCAGTACGTCCACCACTGCTTTCTTCGCCGTCACCATAGCTCTGGCTCTGCAAGGAGGAGGACTCTGCGGGCCCATCTTTTTTCCTCTACATACTAGCAATCAGCAACTAAACATCACATGACATAATCACACAGGCAGGCCACAAGAAAACAACCAGTCAGGAAGGGGGCATATAATGTGATGATACAATGTCATGCTGCACAATTCCAAACTACAGCTCCCAAGATGCACTTTGATCATGCGTAAAAACTCATATACATGGAATGAGATTTCATATTAAGGAGAACTCTTTTCAGAACTCACGTGGATGAATTTGTTACTTTCGGAGTAAATAATTAATTCACCCAGGTTAAGTTCACCAACCACTACTTAAAAAGTGGATTAGTCAAATGCATGGAGGACAGGTCTATGCACAGCTATTAGCCATAACAGCTAACTGGAGCTCCAGGTTCAGAGGCAAAATGAACACCAGTTCCTAGAGGCACAAACAATTGTGGACATGCCTTCAGGTCCTGCATGTGAAGTCCTTGAAAGCATCTGTCTGACTGCTGTTGGAAACAAGATGTTGAACTAGATAGACTTGATCCAAAAGGGCTCTTCTTGTGTTCTTAAGAAGTTATTATGTGGATTTTAGAGTGGAAGGGAAATGACAAAGGTATCAAAAGAATCATTGCATGGGAGATCCCTAAAAATGGTGCATGGGTGCCTGCTTAGCAAGAACTCAGGGTCTGCTGCTCACAGGTACACACAGGTTTCTCACATGTGCAAGCAAACATAGAATGCATGCCTTTGTTTCTGAGATCAGACTTGTTTAAGGCATGGCTCTTGAGTTTATGGATCATAGATATGAGACATTTTATGCTATGTCTTCATATATCTTCAGGCTGGTTCACACTTGCAATATCCCTCATGTAAACACTGCAAAAAACATTCAGGGGCCACTTCTGTGCTCATAACTCGACAGCACTCAAATGGAGATGCTTGTGAGAACTGGCTTTTCCGAAGGGGTGAGGGGCTTGCCGTGGGCAGAAAGGGCAAATGATGCTGCATATGTACCCCCCATGTGGAGGTCCCAGTCCTCACAAATGATATGTGTGAGTGGAGTCTCACCGTGGCCCCAGCACATTCTGAAGGCACCCACAGGATGAACATGAACTAGATGAAGCCATAACTTGAAACTAATGTAGGGAGCAGGCCTTTATCTTTTCCTAAGCCTGTGCAGGCTGTGCCAGACACTTCTGTTCATAAAGGATACACAAAAAGCTCCCTTCAGTCCATGTTGTTGCTAAATAACAGCTGTCTGCAGCATAATCTGTGGTGGATAAAACAGTCTGGGAGATTATAATCAAGAGGGAAGTGGTAAGAGCAACTCTAAACATGGAGAGATGGATACAACAAGTGATGGATATGATGGTATCCAGAGGATAGTCAAAAGTAGATACCAGAGTGCTCACTTTGTAAAACAAGATCAGATTTAAGGCATTTCTCATGGGACTTGACTCTTTTTTTTTCAGGTTTGGAAGTCACAGATGCTACAGAAGGATGCTGAAGTGTGAATTCCAAATCTAGCACGTCTCCTGATCTAGTAAATTATTTAAGAATACATGCTATTGGGAAGCATTCTAATGCTCCAAGAAATAAGGCAACTTCCCCCCCCCCTCCACCTTTTCTGCTTGTTTCTGCTTCAGGCTCTTTTGGGAGGGAAGGCAGGGCATTTCCTAATGCTGCTCATCTGCCCCTCTCCCTCATTTAGCAGAATTATCTTTCCCTTCTATTTTATTTTTTTTATTTTTTATTTATTAAATTTGTTAATCACCCATCTGGCCGGCCCATCTGCCCGGTCTTCCTTCTTTCCCCTCATTTATTTATTTTGAGCTTGTCCCTTTACATTTAGTCATGCAGCATAACCCTATGCACACCTACACACCCCTTTCCCTTGTACCTCTTTGTCAAGTTTCATACACTGCCATGCTTCAGAGTTACAGGGCAGGTGGTGCACTGTGTTCTGGAATGGTCCCATTATCAGGGCCATATTAAGGCCCACTGATGCCCTAAGCACAGCCTAATAATGGTGCCCCCTCAGCCCTTCCATTGCTTAGCTGGCAAGACATTAAGGCTCAATAAGTGCTGAAGGTGAAATAAGACATTAAAAACTCAGTTTTCTTCAAGGCCATCCCTCACGCCAGAACACACAACTATATTAAATATAAACTGTTTTTTATTATATTTATTTAACACTAAATAGAAGCAAGCAATATAAGCCAATGACTTATAACTAGGGCAACAGAAAGAAATACAAATTTTCATCACTGTTTTATGCTTTTTTAAAAAAAATAAAACTGTTATAAGGGGAAAAATGCAAATGCAAATGCAAACATTTGTGGTACTCTGGTACTCTGTGGTGCCCCCCTTCCCTTGGTGCCCTAAGCATGTGCTTATGTTGCTTATATGATTCCCTTCTGCCATGCTGATGGCTTGTGTCAGGAGATACATTGAACAAATGCATCCAGTCCCTGACAAAATGGCCAAACACGCCTTTGGTGGACAAGTGCAAATGTGCACATTTAAGTTTTGTTGATAACACTATATGCCTTTAATCAGAAAACCTGTTATTGCAAAGTAGCCCCATTAACTTTGATGTTGTTGCTCCAAAGCCAGAATTCAAGAACTGACTGAAGCCAAAATGCTTTCTGCCATTATAGCAAGTGCATAAGATATTGTTCTGCATGTTGCATCTCATTTCCCCTAATAAGCCTGCAGCTTATGACATCTTTATTGACAGTGGAAAATTTTGTTGATTTTTACCGCTTTTGATTACTTTAGTTAAATTAACCAAAGCCCAGCAACAACCCTTCAACAGGTGTCCATATGAAGAGAAATGGATAACATACAGAGAGAGTCTTCTGCAAAGTATGTTGCATGACAAGACTATGTGCTTCTGGAGCTTTAATTGGAATTTCAGGGAAAAAGGTGGGGTATAAATATAATAAATAAATAAATGAAATAAATAAACAACACATGCAACACACATGGAAAACCACTTGTGCCTGGATGCAGCCCTTTACAGGCCCTGTTTAAGACTCTGATAGTGACTATGCAGGTTTACTTGGAAGTAAGTCCCAGTAGGCATAGGATTACAGCCTGAGAAGCCGAAGGGTAGACTATTGTTTTGTGAGCCTCCTCCTCTCCTTACTACACCCTGCATCAATTCTGCTGCTGCAACGCTGTTCGACAACGACATTTTCTTCTTCAATTCTGTGTGTCAGTATTGAAGTGGTCCCCTCTGTGTGCCAGGCTAGGGACAGTTCTGCATTCTGAACTGGAATCTTTATTCCTGTGGATTCTGTGTCCTTTTGGGAGTTCCGCAGCCTGGGAGCAGCCTGGAGAAGCACCACCAAACATGCCTCTGATCTGAAGGTGGTGATACCGAAAGAAAGGCTTCTCCTGAAGATCTTAAAACCTGGGCAGGCTCATATGGGAGAAGGCGGTCTTTCAGGTTGCCTGGTCCCAATCCATGTGTAGGGCTTTATAGGTCATAACCAGCACTCTGAATTGGGCCTGGAAACAGACCAGTAGCCAGTGAAGGTGTTGTAACGAGGGAGTCACATGCTCCCTGTAACTGGCCCCAATCAACAGTCTGGCTGCAGCATTCTGGACCAGCTGAAGTTGCCGAACTTTTCAAAGGCAGCCCCATGTTGAGTGCATTACACTTGTCCAAATGGGATGTAACTAAGGCATGTGTGAATGTGACCAGATCAAACATCTCTAAAGTGTAGCTGCATAAGAGAGGAATTAATAATCTACAGCAGGCGATGCCAGTGGCTGACTATCCCACGTTACATATTACAAAGATGAGCCCTGACTTTGAAAGCAAGGGCTACGGCTGAACCCTGGCTAAAATTAAGCCATGTTTCTTTTTTTGTGCCAGAAGACCTTTTTCAACTGAGCTGAAGAAAGCATTAGCTACTAGTTTTCTCTCTCTCTCTCCCTCTCTCTGAGCCAAGCAGAGAAGAGGGGGCTCCAGGCAGGATGGCTCATACATTAAAAAAATAATAATACAGTATTCTAGCTTTCTTTTGTTGTGTTTTCCCTTTACTAGCCCATGCCCAGTTTGACAGCCCAAGGCCACTCTCTGCTCTCCCTCCCCCCTCTTTCTTTCTTTTTTCTCTTTCCTTTCTTCCCTCCATGTCATCTGAGACTCTTGCCTCTAGCTCTTGAGGTTCGCTATTCAGCCAACTTTTAAAAAATCTTTCCTCCCTCTCTTGTTCTATTTATATGCGATAGCCGCGGGGGGGGGGGGACAACGACTTGAAATTGTGATATCTTGTGACATTTGAAAGAATTCTCAACAATTATGCACACGTTTTGTTGTCATTTATTTTACAAATTGCCAGCTGTTGAAAGGAATTGCCTCAGCCAGGAATGTTCACTTTCAAAGGCTGAGCCCATAACGCTGAGTTGGAAGAGGCACAGGAAAAGCAGAAAGAGAACGCCATTTCAAAGTATGACCTCATAGTGTTCTGTGCTGCATCCGGCAGGCTATGAATTATTGAAACTCTCCTTTTGAAACACAGCGATCTCCACTGCCTGGAGGTGCTGCCTCCAATGAGAATTGCGATTTTTTTAAAGAGAGCCAGAAGAAAAAAAAACACACCCCTATCTTTTGTATAGGACTGCACCACCAAGCCAGTGGTTGAAAGCTGTTTTGTGGTGCATGATTCTGATCAAACTGCATTCTGCATATGCTCATGAGGCTTCCGTGTGATGAATCCAGATCATAGTTCTTTTTCTGCTCTGAGCGTGGTCCAAAATTACAATGGTTTGGATCCTAACGTGCTCTTCCGTTCACATAGAAAAGGCAGTCAGATTTTGGGGAGTCACAGACAGCTGCAGACAGAGGAAGGATGGCCACTCACACATCGCCCCCCCCCCAAAAAAAGAAGAAATGCATCACCAAAGAGAGGACACAGATTTGACTAATATGTGCAGATGCAAATTTAGAGGAATAGATTTAAGTTTAGAAATAACTACTATTAAAATAATAGTAATAGTGGGGAAGACTGTGACCAGGTGACCTGTGTGCCAGACAGCCTCCTCATCCTGCTGCCCAGGTGCTAACACCGATGGGCAACTTCAAGGATCCTGTTCTCTCTTCTTACGGTTCTTTGTCTTTAAACTGCTCCTGAACTGGTCAGCCCTTCAAATCGGGCGACGGGGACTGCCCTCTGTAAAGTAGGACACATGGACACCCTAGAGCAGTGTTCTCCAACCTTGGGTCCCCAGATGTTTTTGGCCTACAACTCCCAGCATGCCCCAGCCAGCTACGCTGGAGTTGTAGGCCAAAAACATCTGGGGACCCAAGGTTGGAGAACACTGCCCTAGAGGGAGGTGGGAAAGTCCTGTTCTGTGAATGTGAACTGTGTTCCATCAATGGAAGGGAAGTTAGGCGCCAAGCTGCTGGACATGGGCTTTTGTTTTGTTTTGTTTTAATGTTATGGGTTTATTATGGGCACAAATCTATCAAGGAGATTAATTAGTCTAATTTAAAGGATCATAAACAAGCACATTGAAAAATGGGGGTTCATGATTCTGTGAAGCTTTTGCAAAGGCCCCAGGTGCTGTTTTGCTGAAACTTTCATACATGCAGGGACATGTGGATAGACTGGGGACTCGTATTCCCCCCCCCCTTTGCCCAGTGTTAAGAAATTCATGGAGACAGACAGATGGTCTATCTATCATTACCAATTCACACTGTATTTAGCTCTTCGTTTTCATATCCTCAAGCCAGCACTATAAATAATGTTTATTCAGCTATAATTCACGAACTTAATAGCGACTTAAGTTTCTTTCTGATAAGTGTTGTGATATGTGTCACATATCATATTCATGGCAATTCTCTCTCCCTCTGCTGTGTGCGCAAATTATGAGGGCAGGAATCGGTATAATGGGACCAAACATTGGGCCCCCAAAGATGTATTCTTTTTCTACATTGTTCCCAATATGACAAGAAGGTTTGCAGTCATAAAGAGACAAATGAAGTTTAGGCCCGGCCTGTACAACTTGTGGCCTACTGAGTCAAACATGTAGGATGGCCATGTGTCCTCTTTTACAGAGGATAGACCTCTGTTTTGAAAGTGTCCTCTACCTGAAGGGCTGTCTAGTCCAAGATAAAGAACCATAAGAAGGAAGAGCTGGCCTTAAAGTTGCCCATCAACAGCACCAGACAGTGACTGAGCAAGGCACACAGATCATCTTGTCACAGTTGTCCACACTATGGTGAGATGTACTGTATTTCTATTTAAACTATAATAATTATTTCTAAATTTACATCTATATGTATAAATTAGCACATACAAATTTTATGCAAATAGGTGTCCTCTTTTTTTGTGATGCATTTTCTCTTTTTTGGTGATTCATAAGTGGTCACCCTACAAACATGGCCTACCAAGTCATGGGTACCACTAAGGCCTCAATAACCTTTCTGTTTTTGCACTTCCTGGAACTGCATCAAGAAGTTGTCAAGCACCTGGTAGGCCACAACACATGGCTCATGGGTTGCATTCAGTTTGGTGGATCCAAGGTTGTACAGGCCTGTTTTAAAGAGGTGCCTTCAAAGTCTGGATGGTTTGGTAAATGGATTACTCGGTCAGCCTCATTAGCTGATTCTGGGGCATGCATGTGTCTTGTCAGGCAATGGAGCTATGCGGTTCCATCAGGGGTTCCAAACCAAAAATTCCAAACCAAAAATGTAACCCAATGAGTTTTCCTTTTATTGAAGTAGACAGATTTAAGGAAGCAATTATTTTGAAACTTGTTAATCATAAAAGGAACAAAGAGATACATGTACAAAAATTAATTTCCTACTTTGTGGAAAATAATTGGAAAAAAGTAAAGCATCTATTAGTTACCACTTTGACTTTCTGCCAAAAACTAAAGTAATTCAGTAAAAACAAAAACAAAAAAACACCAACACACACAACACATTGTTATAACTAATCCATTTATTTTCAAATTATGAGAGAAAAACCTCTCTCATCATTATTATTAAGAAGCATGGTTGCTGGTAACTACTTCAATAATGACATTGTAAAATAGTTTCAACTGCAACTCTGTTTTGATTTGTCCAAAACATATATTGGGGTGCAGGAACACACCTTTGTGGACTGAAATATACTGTACTTCTAGTTTGCCAAAGTTCTTAAAGAAAGCTGAATGTGGATTTATTAGCATTAAATGGCTCAACATTTGGGACATACCCAAAAGATCCTTTATTTCTTTACATTTAAAACATCCAAAGGTACATAAAGTGTACAAAATAATTACACCATCCTAGCATTTCAAATACATTATGAAATAATAGCCAGAAAGAAACAAAAGCTGACCAAGTTCCATAATTTGTATAACTATTATATACCATAGGAGAAAGAAAAACAACACAAAAACATAATGATCCCTATATCCCCCTTTCTCTTTCCTCTTTTTGTACAGTTTTAACTGAAGCTTTTTCTTTTCTTACTAGTGTTAATACAAGCCTTCACATTGTATCAAATGAAATGGGTTACCAATAATTCCAACTCTATGATCTATGAAATCTATAATTTGTTCAGCATTCCAAAATTGGTTAAACCACTTCCATTCTTGCTTGAATCTGGTACATGACCTCCCTCCCTGACTAGTCAAATATAATCCAAATTAATTTGCTTAGAATTATGAAGTCCCATAACTTAATGTTCCATTCTCTAATTCTTGGGATTTGATTAGATTTGCAATATTTCATATGCCCTGCTCTAGTAGCCATGAAGTGTTTCTTTATCCTTATTTACTGGTCCTTTAAAATACATTAATAAGAACGTCTTAGGGCCAAGAGGTAACTTTATTGCTATGATTGCATCAGCTGATGCCTAACCGTCAGTTGATATCAGTGAATTGCCACAAACAATGATTTAAAATTCCCTCTCTCACTTACATTTCTAACAAACATCAGAATACTCCAGATGAATCTTTGTTGGCGTCATATGCCACTCACTGTACCCATCTTATTAATCAGTTTTATCTATCCATCTATCTATCTATCTATCTATCTATATCCACAGAGACATCTATATTTCCAGAAACATATGTGATTGAATGTCCTTATTCCATTCAGGGTGTAATCCTATGGCTTGCACTCCTGATAGCAAGGGGCAGGGCCGGTGCTACCATTAGGCCAACTAGGCAGCCGCCTAGGGCGCAGGGCTAAAGGGGGCACCAGAAACGCCTCGGGGAAAAAAAATACAGCGCTCTCAAGTGGGAAGGGGGGCGCTAAATATCTGATCTTGCCTAGGGCACCAAACTGCCTTGCACCGGTCCTGCAGGGGGGCTCTGAGTTCAGAGCCCTCTACCTATCCTATGCCCTGCCAGCAAGAGCCAGACAGGGCAAGTGGAGGACTGAGGCAATTTCACCTCCACTCCTCCATTTAAAAGGCAGCTAGATGGCCCTCTGAGCTCGTCTAGCTGACTTACCTTTTGGTGGGCAGGGAGAAGACTGGAGAGACCATAAGATACTGCACATCCCAGCCTCTCCCCTCCCCTTTCCCTCCCACCAGCATGCCTCCTTTTCTTCCTCTTTAACTTCTCCTATGAGGTCTCAGTTGTGACCTCATAAGAGAAGCTTTCCATGGTGGCTGGGAGGGTGTGTGGAAGGGAAGATCCACAATTGAATCTCCTCATCCATGCTCGTAGCTCTGTCTACTAGGAGATTCGTAGCATCCTGTGGTGCCCTAAATGCTGTCTACTGGCCATAGGCCAGTATGGCCATAATGTAACCTGGTTAGATTTCTTCATTTCCAGTAAAATATAATAGATTTCAGATTGGGATGCTGGAGAATTTTGTTTGCATTTTTAACTGATCCAACCTAAAGCACACTTCCCAGATTAACATGCACATCGGAACACAGTTAACCTTCAGATTCCACACTTCTCCAAATTTTGCGATACAGTTCTTGTCTCAAAGATTGTGGACAAAAATGTATATATGGGAATGTTGTATACAAAAGAGTTAGAGAAAGTAGCATACACGTTTGCATGAACTTTTTTAAAAAATCAGAATGATGCAGAAATGGGATGGAATGGATTTATGATTGAATACTTGGCAAAACAGGCACGGAGCAGATATAGACTGATATGTATATTCCTAATCTGAGATAATAAATTAGTAAATTGGCTGTATTCACTAAATACCTGTTCTAACTGAGTCAATGGTCTAATATTGCCTTCCGCTCACCTAATCCAATCTTGCAAATCATGCCTGACTTGAAAATGCTCAAAAAGAGGCACGAGTGTCACCCGTTTCTCCGAGTACTTGCATAAATGCCTTGACATATCCATTCTGAATCCAATGTCTGCATTGACTAAAACCCCGATTCAAAGGATCCTTGTTTCGGGAGGGGGGATTGTCAGTGTACTTATTCAGCACTTCCATGTCACAAACTCTGCTGATCCCTACTAATCCATGTAGCTGTGCTTTGCAGTATGCACTCCTGGGCCCGCTTTTTAACAGTGTTCTGATTTCTATTCCTGTTACCACCACTGTCACATCAGCCAGGGATGTTCGAATCAGCAAAGCACAAGCTCGTAAAGGTTTTCCGAATTTGGCCTTGAAGCTTGTTCTCACTCGTGTCTGTGTGAGATTATGAGCTTTGTTGTTTTTTGCACAGAACTTTATGCAAAAGTATCTTCCCAAATGCATGCATCAATTGCGCACATTTCTGAATTGTGCATATTTTCCTCCCATTTATTAAAGCATGCTTGTGTGCATTTGTCCAAACTGTGAATTTTCCGTGCATATTTTCTAAATGTATGCAGTTTTCAAATGCATATATTTTTTTTGTTCTGCAAATTGAATTGCAAGCTCAGAAATGAACAGACTTCAACCACAGATTACATTCAGGTCGATGCTTGGTTCCAGGAGATGCAAACTGGTCAAATTCTGGTCAAAAATGACCTGGAACAAATTTCTCATAACATCCCTAAGTCAGCAGCTTCATATATCACCAGGAGTGGTATGGCTGCTTCTACCTCTATGCTTGCTTCTCTGCTGCTGCTGTGTGTGTGTGTGTGTGTGTGTGTGTGTGTGTGTGTGTGTGTGTGTGGAATCTAAGCTTGCATTCTAAGTACAGGTATGACTTCATTAGGAGATGCTGTATGCCTATGAAGGAGAAATGCCTGCAGAGACTCCCTAATGCCATTCATGGATGAGCCAGCAGGGGACATCAAAGAGAAATGTAGCCTGTGCTTTGTGATCTCTGGAGCCAAGTTTTATGTTCACTGCTGTTCTGCCTTTGCTGGCACAAAAATCTAAGGTCCCAGCGCTGTTTTCCAGCTTTGTGTCTACCATATGGCATTACATGGCATTACCACCAGAGCCAGTGGGAACAAATCTAATTGATCTTGACATGCAACATCACAATTAAGTGTCAAAAAGAGAAATAGCCAGTTTTGCATGTCAGCCATGTTTAGGAGTCGCATCTTTGATTCCAGCAACTTTTCCAAAGCAAAGAGGAAGCAAACACAACACAGGCGTTCAAGCTAAATAAGCATGTGGGGACAGACGAGCCTTCAGGAATAAAGATTTAAGGAAGAAGATGGGGAAAATTCATTTTTAAAAGCCAGACGCTGGTGCAAAAGAGAAGATGCACAGAGGCAAGGAAAATACCATTGTAGCTTGACAATCTACTCTTGCCCTAACTGCATGCTTCATTATTATTCTGGTGCATGCTAGCAGTTGTCTGATATATCCTCCGTTCCATGGATTGCATGCCTTATCATGATGAGTCTCTGAAGGCCAAACTACACATTACAGCTGAGATGCATTTCTTTCTTTCTTTCTTTCTTTTCTTTCAAATAGCACTTGTAGGGTTGTACCGTCTGGATTGGGACAGCTGGAGGGGGAAGGTTAATGCTTCCCACCCGCATGCCATTTTCCTGATGAAAATGATCTCTCCCCCACCACAGAAGGGATAATTTTTGTTCAAGGGCTAATAGTAATTTTGGGATGTGTGTGATTTAAATCAGGGCATGGCATGAGCACATGGGCAAGGGGCCATAACACCTCCCCCTGCCCCCACCATGACTCACATCCAACCCAGAGCGGCTACAAGCCGCTTTGTGAAAAGGAAAAGGAAAAAAAAGACATGGAGAGTTTCAGTCTCTGATCTCCCATGTAACACCTAATTGAGCCCTGATTTATGGCAGGGTGGAGGGAGGGAAAAGAGTTCCCCCTGCATAATGACACCAATCCAGACCCAAGAACACTCATTGTTGTAGGGGTGGTGGCGGAGGGGGCCTATCGCTTTCTATCTGGAGTGTGACGGCCAATTTTTGCAATCAGTGGAGTCAAGTGTGAAAGCTTTTCCATTAACCATACCACTTTAGGTTACAGGTTGGGGTGGGGTGGTGTATGTTTGAATGATCCTCCTTAAAAGAAGGGGGGGAAGAGATAAATCTTTTCATGTAGAAAAATGCACACTAGAGAGAAGGTTAGGCCAAACCCATTTCTCTGTTATGTTAATTTTCTGTGTTCAGGGAGGGTTTTTGTGCGGGAGCATTCAGACACACCGCCCCCCCACCCCATCCTGACAGTCTGGGAAAGGTTTGCCTGTTTGAAATCTGCTGATTGTCAAAAACTCTCCTGACAAATGGCTGGGGAAGAAAGTTAGGACTCCTTTTTGGAGGGAGGGAATTCCAAAAGCAGGATTGCCAGTGACTAGGGGGTGGGGAAACATTAGGCCCCATTTTGTTTGGGGGCAGTTTTCAGGAAAGCATAGCATGGCCTGGTCTTCCCACACCCTACCCCTGACATCGGTTTGTGCATATTAGGAAAACACATTTTGCTTTTGTCGCTGCTGCAAGATCCACCCCAAACCACTGAGCTGAGCTCAGGCTCATGAGCAGGAGGTCTTTGCCCCCAGACTCATGCGATGCACAAGATTTAAAAAAATTATTTATTTCAACAACTGTCTGATATTTAGATATCCCCCTCCTCCATAAATGACTGGTCGATGAGAGTATTGGCATGGTGTATATAAGCCTTCCGCAGCCTGGTGCCTTCCAGATGTGTTGAACCACAACTCCCATAGTTCCCAGCCAGAATTATGGGAGTTGTGGTCCAACACATCTGGAAAGTACCAGGTTGGGGAAGGCTGGTATATATCACTAAGGGCCCAATCCTTTTGATTGTGCCCTTGCCGCTCGGAAGCCCTCGAACTCTGAGGCTTCTGAGTTACCTATGCTCTGCTGGGCTGAAACTGGCAGGGCAGGAAGAGTAGTGGAAGCAATCTTCACTTCCCCACCCTCCATCTTTCCCGATTTTCTCTAGCTGGGCTTTTCCGCCCATCTAGCAAGGGTTCTTCAGAGGGGGAGGGAAAGAGGCTGGACGAGGCTCAGGATAACTCATATCCCGGCCTCTCGTCTCCTCCCCTCTCTGGCCACCAGAACACCCCCTTTCTTCTCCTCTTCCTCCTCCTCCAGGGTCACTTTTCTCACCTTGGAGGACAGCCGGCATGGTTCTTTCTGCACCGGATGTGAAGGGGCAGGGGAGGGGGGCGGATCTCCAACTCCCCCTTCCGTGGTTGGAGCACTGCCTCCAACCCTGGAGCAGTTTCCCAAGCTATCCTAAGGTCCCTGGACCATAGGATTGCTCTCTGAATTGAATAACGTAATTAGAGTGAGAGCAGAGAAGGTAGCGCATAGACAATTGAGAAACTGAATATTTGTGTAATGATTTGGAATAACAAAGTATAAGATACTCTTTTTCTCTATTAGGAGTTAAATAGGGTATTATTTCCATTGTGTATGATTCTACTTTATAATCTGAACCATATAATTTGGTTGGTTGGCTGGTTTCTTGTGTTTTAGTGTCTGCTGAGAGAAATGCATTTGTGAATTACTTATATAAACAAGCAGAGTGTTTATATATGTATACACTAAATAAATATAATTATAATTATATTCATATAAAATATAAATATGATTATTGCATTTAACGTGCAAGGTAAATAACATACTTACTTAAAAATAACTTGTTTCGCCATAGATCATACTCTTGGGAATTGCCATGCTTGCTAGGCAGAATTGTATACCAGAACTGTATAACCTAAGGGACTCTATATGCATGTCTTATTTGGTATAAAGAGCATAGCAAATGCATTTCACTGGCTCAGTCAACCAGTTCTTCAATTTTTTTGAATGTCTTCTGCAGGCAAGAGTGTTCAGAACAACCCCCCCAAAAAATCTGGTAAAGTAAAATCTTAACATGTCCAGGCAGGGGCTTTAATTGCATCCAGCATCACAGTCTTCTCCTACCTTGTTACTTTTCTTTTCATAGTACCAAGGTGACCAGCAGGCAGGCTTGAGCATCTAGGACTTGATCCCATCTCAGTCCTGCCTTTCTACTGCTCAGAATGGTTCTTTCTTTGTGACATGGACTGCGGTTACTCCCCTGGTGCCCTGGCTGTTCAGACAAATGGAATCAAGGGTGTGGGAAAAGAGAACCCCTTTGGAAGAAACTGACATGTATTAGTGAATATATCATTTGAGCAGAAGCATGCCAGCAAAGTTATGCTTTGCATGCAGTGCCATGTGACAAGATGCTGAGTTGGGGAGAGAAATGGCACGCTCCTGGCAGGTGTGTCAGCCTATCCCAGCAGCCATCTTGCTACTTTGACCTCGCTTGCTGCGTAACACCATTTTTTATTCAGATGTATCCATCCTCTTTTAGGTGATCTTGACAAGCAGAGTGAGAAGGAAGGTATTGGAAGTCAGTCTGTGCATCCCAGGAGGGCCTTGCTTTGTATTCTGTAAACTTCAGCAGTGAAACAGGAACATGCTATTTTCAAGCAGTTGCTTTTGCAGGCTATGAAATAAAAGGCACCTTCCAATGTTTGCTTTATTTTCGAGTAAAATCCATCATAAGTCCTACTTGGAGTAGACTCATTGAAATGAAATGGGTCATGACTAACTTAAGTCACATTCCTTTCAGTGGGTCTATTTTAAGTAGGACTTAGGTTGGATTTCACCTTGTATTTTTAAAGCGTGGCACATGTTAACATTATGAATTGTATTTAAAGGTGAAAGCCTCTCTTGCAAAGCCTGCCACACTTTCAGATTAAGACTTCTTTTAAAAAAAAGAAAGTTGCAGGATCAATGTTTATGCATTGTGTAGCAAACAGGAAAGAGGAGTTTAATTGAGTTGATTTGTCATTTTTCCTGTTTCTGAAGAAGGTAAAGAAATGCAGACAGGCAGGAAATGGGTTGATTAGGACCCTTCATGCCAGACTCTTTTCCATATGGATTGATTGAAAGGGTTACGTTACGTATGGGACAGGGATCACACACACAAGGCCCATGTAACTTCTCTACATGCAGCCGGGTACATGACCCTGTGGAGAACATGAAGTGGAAAGCACAAGAAATTGCTGGAGTGGTTCTCTTGCTCACAACAACTGTATAACTGCAGTCTTGAAATGGCTGCCTCAGCTGTCCTAGTGTATCATACCTCCTGGTTCATTCTTACAGTTCTGCATGTGGTTGTGTATGCACATATGCCCAAGGAAAAATAAGGAAGGCTTATGTGTGTGAACTACCCCATGGTGCAGCCAAAGGGGTGGACAAATAGGTCAATTTCCATGTCAGTTTCATATGTATTCAATCCTGAATCCATTTGGTCCAATTTCTGCATCAGTCTACAAATTCCTTTTTTAAAAAATGCACACGGAAATTAGCTTTTATTTTCATATGCATCCCCCCCCCAACATATGCAGTTTTGTATGCAACTTTCCCTCATATATCTAGGGACATGTGTGTGAATCAGCAAGCCTTAAGCTCGCCAAAGTTCTCTGAATTCCACATCGAAGCTTGTTCCGTCTCATATCCATATCAGATTGCAAGCTTTGTTGGGTTTTTTCTTTTCACATGAAAACCTGTGCATATTTTCCAAATGTAGGAATCAATTGTGTCCATCTTTGAAATATACACATTCTTCCCTTGGTTAAAGTGGATTTGTGCACATTTTTCAAAAGTATGCATTTTTCATGCACGTTTTTCAAAAATACACATGCTGTCAGATGCATTTTTCTTGATCTGTGAATCACATTGAAAGTTCAGAAATGTACGGACTTCAACTGCAAATTGTGTCTGAGTCCATGTTCGATTTAGAAGGTGCGAACTGGCTAAATCCTGATAAAAAATGAGCTGAAACAAATGTCTCATACATCCCTAGCAGGGACGCCTTGGCTCTCCCAAGTTACCTCTTTGGCACATCTCTCAACACCTGCCTTCAACCCTTTCAGGGCTTATTAAATCTCATGACCTGATCAATTGCTGACATGTAGTTATCTGAAACCACTGGAAGTTTTGAGGCAGAGGTAAGGTGTCATCCTCTGTACACACTCAAATAAGAAGATATGGTGCTTTGACCGCTAGTTCTTTCAGCCTGGATGGAAAGGTGTGTGTGTGTGTGTATGCACGCATGTGTGCTAATGTCCCCTTCCAAAATATTTTCATGGCACACTGTCCTGATGATACCATAGAATTATCTCCACTGAAAGTTTCTATTTGCTTGCAAAGCAAATCTTAGGACTCAGTCACAGTAAACTTTTCATGTGGATTCTCTGACAGCAACTGGGAACATGAAGTCAATGTGCTTGTAAATGTGTGCTCTTACAAACTACCTTTCATGTGAAAATCTCCAAAGAATTTCATTAACATTTAATTAATCTCCTTGTCACCCTTGTGAAGTAGGTCAATTGCATTATTCCAAAAGTTTGGGGAGGTGCGGAGGGCAAGGCTCAAGTGAGTAAAGGGTTGTGTACATAACTTACTACTCTGAGAGTTTAAGGATGATGTATGACAATAATCTGTCTTGTGTTCACTTCATTCAAAATGCATGTCTGCTGCCAGTGAGCCATAAACTAAATGCGCATACATCTCAAGGAGAACATGGTTCTCTAAATCTAGAACTAGTTGTTCCAGCTGACCTGTGGCTAATGCTGAATGCAGGAGCCCTGTATCTCTTCCTCCTTTTGTAATGTTTGGCAAGGTAGAAGACATGATGCAACATCATCGCTTTGCAAGTTTCCCCTCTTGCATAAGCAGCAAGCAATACAGTGGAACAGAGATGTAGTGGAGCACATGCTTGGCATGCAGAGGATCCCAGGTTCAATCCCTGGCATCTCCAGGTAGGGCTGAAAAAACTCCTGCTTGAAGCCCTGCAGAGCTGCTGCCAGTCAGTGTCGACAATACTGAGCTAGATGGGCCAATGGTCTGATTCAGTATAAGGCAGCTTCCTATCTTCCTAAACTGCAGTGCAATGACATCACATTATGGAGGGAGAAGAGGAGAAGCTACTACAGGTAGGGATGTGTGCGGAGCTCGATTGGGGGTGGTGGTGGAAGCTTGGCGAACTCGCCGGGCTTGACCCCCGCCCCCAAGCTCCACTTGACCTACTTTTCCCCGGCTCAACTCGTGTTCTTGCGAGCCAAGGTGGGGAAAGCGACTTCCAGGTTCCGACGCTATGTTTTTTTTACGTAGTTTGTTTGGGCAGATGAAGCACAGCAGCTTTAAGGCGCCCCTTTATAGGAAGCTGAATCAGAACTGGGGAAGGGGGAAAGGAAACACACATCAGCTCTCCGCCGCAACTCCCCCCCCCCCCCCGTGAAAGCAAGTCTTACCACACAAGGACCCATTAAACCAGCCCAGGGTGTGGGGGAAAGGCATGGAGACTCCCTGACAGAGGGCGTGAAGCATCACCCACAACATAGGCAGAAGACCCTCCTGTCCTACCTAGTAGGGAGGGGGTGGGGGCAAGAAGATCGGGGTCCTTTCCTCCAGTTCCTTTGGGGAAGCAGCAAGAGAAGAACTGCAAGTGGAGAGGGAAGTGGACTCTGCTGCTTCACCTTCTCCAGCCCCTTTGGGAGACTTTCCTGGGATAACTTGGGTGGAGGGAGGCAGAGAGGAAACACGACCTCCCATTCACGTAGGGGAAGGCAAACTCTCCCCACACACACACACACACAGCAGTCCAGTGGGCCTGCGAGCAGCACCACCCTGCATCTGAGGGTCTTTTGCTCATGAAGCTGATGGAGGGGGAGGATGAAAATCCCCCCAGTTCTTCCTCCCCCACCCCAAGAACGCCACCTGCCATTTCTTCTTCCTCTCCTTCCGCTGATGCAGCTGCTGACCCCCAAACCGGGCCGGTTGCGCAGAGGAGGAGGACAGAAGTGGGGCAGAGCTATATTCTACGTAAACAACGTAGAGCCGGGGAACTCAGAAGTCCAGTGAGTGCCTCAGCTGATGCTCGCCAGAAGCTCGGCTCACGCGGTGGGAGCGCTCACCGAGCTCTCAGCACCCATCCTGAGCTACAGGGCTGCTTCTTTTTTATGGCAGCCTAACATGCTCTGGCTTGACTTTGTCATAATGAACCTAACCAAAAAGAAAAGAAAAGGATAAGCTGTTTGTGCCTCCCTAAACATAGAACAAAACTACTGGTTTGTTTTTGTTTTGAACAAAAAGACCATATTCTCCCCTAAGAGCCTGCCCGCACTTTGAGATCCTCAGGGGAGGCCCTTCTCTCGGTTCCACCACCATCACAGGCACGCCGGGTGGGAACACAGGAGAGGGCCTTCTTGGTGACTGCCCCAGTGCTCCGGAATTCCCTCCGCAGGGAGGCTAGAGTGGCGCCCTCCTTGGGAAGCTTCCAGAGGCAGGCAAAGACCTTCCTGTTTTGGAAGGCATTTGGGATTAGCCTGTGATGCGATGGAATGCTGTTTTTACTCTGTTATGTATATTGTACTGTTTTTAACGCCATACACACACACACACTTGATAATTTAATTCTATTTTTAACTTTTGTATTTTTTTAATTTTGTTTTAATTGTATGAGTTTTAAAGGCTGTGAGCCGCCTTGGGTCCCAGAGTTGGGGGGAGAAAGGTGGGGGATACAAATAATAATGATGATCAAAAATGGCTCTTCCAGATTTGCTGCCACCTTTGCAGGTAACACATTGGGGGGGGGGGGTTAGTAATTGTGGGTGGGAGGCAGGTTTGTGGCTGATTATCCCATTGCAAAGGAAGTTCCCTAGCTTCTTTAAAAAGAAATAAAAATATGTCTGCACCCCTGTCAGTGGCAGTGACAGCACAAATGTAAAGAAACAAAACAGAGAGAGAGAACTGCCGCCTTCATAACGGAGGAAACAGCTCTGATGCCTGGGCAGATTTCACTCACCCCCATCACCCCCATTTGCCCCCAACCCTGGCTTTCAAGCCAAAAGTTCCCCTTGGAAATATTTTTGTTTAGTCCTAGGCAAAACCTGAACACACAGGTTGGTTTACTCTCGCCCTGGTCTAAGGCCAGGCATATTGGAAAGAAAGAGATAAAAACTGGGCCATAAAGGGAACATCCCTCGGGCACAGGCAGCAAGCACACTGGAAGCATAAGAGTCTGCAAAACAAGTTCATTGAGCCACCCAGCACATATCATGTAAAGGAAATGCTGTCAGGCCTTTAACAAATGAGAAGAGCAGACTCTATTGTAATAAGCCTTCAGTGCGGCACTATCTGAAGGTGAATGCTTTTTGTCATTTCATTTTTATAGTAACTTCCACTCACTTTAAAAAAAGAAAAGAAAAAAAAGCTGTACCTTAAGCTTTCAATTAGTGAGCAGATGTCTAAAGCAAAAAAGTAGCTGCTGGAGCAGAGAGCTCAATGAGAGCTGCTAACCCAGCAAAGGCCTGGGCGAAGACTGAGGGCTTGTTGTCCCTGATTCACCAGTCGCAGCTGGGGCTGCTTCTTCGTTGGCTACAGTGGGTCTTCCTCCACATGAGTAGACACTTGTTCCCTAATAGATTGTTCTTACTGAGTCAACTGAAAGGGAGGAGCTCTGATGCTGACTCCGAGCATCCACCTGGTCTGTCCAGAGAGCTGTGGCATGAGGGAGGGAAGTCACAAACCCCAGCAGGGCTCAAGGTGGGGCAGGCTGAAAGGGGTTCTTCAGGACTGCAGGTAAGACATCCCTACAACAGGACTCCTCAGGTTGCCCCATGTCTTCTGTGGGAGTGGGGTTTGCTGAGGAACTCAACCCCTCCAAAGAGGTCTCCCCTGGGCTTTGCTCGGCCAGGAGCCAGACAGCAGCAGAAGACAGTCAGACTCCACATCAGATGGCTTACCATCACCAAGACATATCTGCTTGAGCCAAATGAACAAGGAGACATTTGTGTGTGTGTGGGGGGAATCAAATGGATGGCCAGAACTCCAGGCTAGACCACAGGGAATAGGTCCAAAGCCCCATGGTCTGCCCCCCCCCCAAAAAAACCCCTCCCTCACAGCTGGCAGTGATGTGCCCACCACCACACTGCATCAAAGAAAGTGCCACGGTGGTTGCTTGAGAGTGCAGCGTCTGGCGCTGTTTAAAATTGAAGCATTTGCTTATGTGTGAGTAGCAGGCAGCAAACTGAACCAATCAGGCACAGCCTCGGGTGGTGGTGGTGGTGTACAGCCAGTGAGGGCACTGGAGTGGCAAGAAGTCTGCCTCCTCCTCACTACTCTGGTTCCCTCATTGTCCACCCCACCCCACCCCACCCCACCCCGACCAAATGCAGTGACTGATTGCTTTGGATCACTGCCTGCTACTCACACTTAAGAAAATACTTCAGTTTAAAATGCTGCAACTGGGGCTGCAGCCTTGACTGGCCGGTCACCCCTACACTTTCCTTTGTCAGCGGCCCACTGATAGCAGCCGGGGAAGGAGGAAGGGCAGCCACAACACTGCCGCCGCCACCAGGCTGCCGTGCCACCGCCTCCACCACATCTCTCCTAAGTTAAAAACAAACAGCGGAGCTGGCAGTGGGGCTGGTGGGGAGGACCCCACCCAGGGGCCCCCTGAAACCTGGCAGCACCTCCGCAGAACTCCCCTGAGAAATTATCTCATCAAAACTCTTTTTGCTATCCTTAAAATGCCCTGGATGCACGGGTGTGTGTGTGGTTTGTGGCAATCAGCAAACCTTTAGGACATGTTGTTGCCCCTTTTATACGGAGCTAGGGCCTGTAGTGCCCTATCCTCTTTATGCTTTTCATCCTCAGCCAGACTTGCAATGGCTGCAGATGTTCCCGTCTTCTGCTTTTTATGTCATGCGACGAAGTAAAAGGTCTAACAGCACGTTTAGCCCATATGATTTCCTTTAGTGGGATCAAGTGTGGCGATCTAATTCCCCCAGAGTTACCACACCTTTATTCTCGAACCACTGAAGAAGACTGTGTGGTCGAAACACCTTTGCCGATTAGACCTCTTACTCATGGCTTTTGCTTAAAGACGCTCTGCATTCGGTTTTAAGACATGGTTGTAAATATTCCAACAACCTTTACCCTGTCCTTTAGATTTTTTCTCATGGCTGTGTGTGGCTTGGGGCAGTTCCTTTATCTGGGCAGCTTTAATTCACTCCACATGGTGGCTGTGAGTGCAGGAGGAACCCTTACTGTGCAGTGGCTCACGACACAGATTAGGGAGGGATTATGCACACCATTACGGGTTTTTAGTTTTTTGAGGTGGCGAGGACAAACGTTCCCAATCTGTGTGGTGAACTGCTGCTCATGGAATGATTTAAAAGAGCCTGCACAAGAGCCAGTGTTTCCCATCCACGAAGAGAAAGAGTCTGCGAATAGGAGGGGAGGGGAGGCCATTTTGCTAATTTCCTGGACACCACCTTCCATGCTATTCCTGAAGGTCCTCCAACCCTCTCGAGAAGTTTGGGGGGGGAGCACAGGAAGCTGCGGGGGAGAGGGAGAGCCAGTGTCCCCTCCTATTGCATCAGCAGAGCCCTGTGCTGGATTCTGTGAAGAGAAGGGCACCGCAGGATTCAACCCTATATCTGTCCATGCACATTTCAGCAAACTGAAACCAGAGTTGTGTGCAAGAAAACTATTTGCCCTTAATCTAGCGATTTTTTGGGCCTTGTCTGAATTGTGGGGGCAAGGTTTGACCTATGTTTCTTTTTTAGTGTGCTGTTTCATTTAAGCTCTGTGCCAAACCTCTGTGACCCCGGTAACACCTTCACATCACATGGTGCTAAGTTCAGAATGGGCTATAGAGAGAGCATCTGGATATCGGTTGGTATTTTTATTGAAGGAACGTCTTTTTTGTTGGGGTGGGGGGGCACCAAAATAACGTGTGAGATTTTCTTTCCTATGTTCTCCTCTCCAGAGAGTCTATCCAGGCCAAAACACAATTCACAGCTGCTGGCTTGCACAGATGCCACCTGCTATGCTGGCCTTTGTGGTCAGAGAGGCCAGTCCCTTATCTGTTCCCTTTGGAAATCATCAACCTCAGCCATCCTTTGTCAACCAGGGCTCTGCTAGAATGTGTGAGCTTTTCAGCTGAAATAACATCACGGGTGACAAAATGACCCTGGATTTTGATTTAGATCAGGCTTCTGGCAGTGGTGTAACCCAGTTTGGATATATAATTTAAATATATTAGTTGTCTGGGACCTTCGGCTTCAGCATTGGGTTGCATATGAATGTTTCATCTCTTTACCCTCCACTAAACTCTTTCCTACCTCCCTTTCCTTCATGTCTCTGCTCTCCTTAAAGCCAGATTCAAGGTTGCAGTTCTTGTTTTTAAAATTCCCTAACCTAACTAGGTTCTCGTTCTCTCATTCTCTCTCTCTCTCTCTCTCTCTCCCTCTCCCTCTCTCTCTCCCCTTCCTTCCACTCAAAACGGATCTCCTGTCAGACCCCCTCATACGTTATCTAATATTATAATATGTATTTTTGACTGTAGTGTACTGGTGTTTGCCTTTCCCCTAAATCCCATACTATTCCATGTGACAAGTTACTTAGGGCACAGTCCTTTTCATGTTTAGACGGGGGGTGGGGGTTGTCCTACATGCTGGGAGTTCTAAGACTTCTTTCTGTCTAAACATGTATAGGAATGTACCCCATTTAAAACATTTTTAGACCACCCTTCATCAGTTCAACACATTTAAATAAGAAATTCTCAAAATCCTAATACAATAAAACAATAACATCAACAACCATGATAAAAAGACATCAGATAAAATTTTTAAGACAGGCTAAGAGATTATGGGTGCAATCCTATGCCCCCCCCCCGGCGTTCTCTGGAGAGCCATGGGATTATTCAGACCTCCCGCTCCAAGGTCCTGTGAGCTTGGAGCTGGGACCCCCCAAGGCCGAGACCCTGCCCCACCCCCCTCACAGGCGGCGTGGAAAGAACTGTGCCGGCTGCCTCTCCAAGGTCAGAAATTGGACTTGGAGCATGCTGGGGGCCGGGGAGGGAAAGAGGCTGGGGCCGATGGCTTATGCCGTATCCAAATGGTGCCGCAACCTCCTTCCCTCCCCCTCTGAAGAGCTTCATCTAGATGGGGGTGGTGGAGATCGCTGCTGTGCCTCGCACCCTGCACTGGATGTCCGTAAGGCTCCGTGTTCAGAGACTTACATGCATCGAGGGTGGAGGGCATTGGATCATGCCCTATACAAACTAAAATGCCTGGATAAATAAAAATGTCTGAAGCTCTCGAAAAGAGCTCAGGGACACCTCTTTTTTTGGGGGGGGCATTCATTCCAAAGCCAGGGCGCTACCATTGAGGCCTCTCCTTTGTGATTACATAACACCAGGGGAGGCTGGTGTATCAGTGGGGCTCCTTATCCATTGCATCCTTTTGCTTGAGCTTTACAGGAGCTATCCATGGCGCTGCACTCCCTCTCGAAAATAGGCTCACCACCACGGATAGCTCCGATAAAGCTGAAACGAAAAGATGCAATGTCAGGATAAGGAGCCCCACTGACACAGGAGTCACCCGCCTAATACACTTACAATAAGGAAAGCACACGGAGTAGAGCCTCAGTCAGCAGAAGAAGGCCTTAAGACACAGGTGGTTGCTCTGTAGGGTGGCCACTTGTCCTGCTTTGCAGATGACAGTCCTGGACATGAAAGGCCATCGGAGGATGGTCCTTTGAAGACACCCTCTCTTTGAAGGACTGCCCAGTCTGAGGCTGGTTCAGAAAATAAAGAACCATAAGAAGCGAGAGCAGCAGGGACCTCTCAGTTGACAGTCAGGAGTTAGCACCTGGACAACAGACCAGGCAGGCACACAAACCTCCTCATCCTGATCTCCCCCACCATGTTGAGGAGTATTGTATTTCTATTTTAATTATAGTAATTATTTCTAAATAATTACTATAAATATAAATATCGTCTATAAATATAAATTAGTACAGGATAGACAACCTTTTGGGCCCATGGGCACATGTGGAATTTTTTTTTGAAATTGTCCGGGGCACAAGCATTAGGTGACTGCCATGGGTGGGCATGGCTAGTCACAAAGGAAAAGTAATTGGTCCAGAGGCATTCATGGGAAATCAGGATGGCAGCAGCTAGAGGCTCCCGCTTTGCTCTGAAGCAATCCCAGCTGCCAGTAAGAAGATATAACAGTATTTTAAAAATAAAAATTGGGAAGAGTAGTGGCTCTCGGAGGGCACCAAGGAAGGTGTCTGGGGGCACATTGGTGCATGAATTAGCATATGAAGATTTAATGCAAATCTGTGCCCCCTTTTGTCCTCTTTTGGGGTGATTTGTTTCCTCTTTGTTGGCAATGTGTAAATGGCCACCTTATTGATATGGGAAGTTTTTCCACCCCAGTTCTAATGGTGTCAAGAGAGGGGCAGAACTGATATAACACTGATCACCATGCCTTCTGTCATACCACTCTGTATACCTGGTATTACAGATGCCTTTCCCAACCTGACAATTTGGACTTGAGAGGTTATCAATTTCAACTCCCATCAAACCCAGCCTGCATGACCCATTTATGGAAATATCTCCCCACTGAAACCCACCTGGCACCGACTCTGTCATCTTTTCGGCACCAGGTTAAGACTGCCCTCTTCTCCCAGGCATTTGATGGCATTTAATGGTGCTTGATGACATGATGGGGTTTTTGTATCACTGCTTGACAGGTCTGGCCGTACTGGAATGGTTTTGGCTGTCGGACTGGGTTGTTTTTGTTTTTTTTAAAAAAATGTATATTGAAAATAAAAAATACAGTTTTTAATGCTGTTTTTATGGTATTTTTTTAATTGTATTGTGTTTTGTGAATTGTTGTGAACCGCCCAGAGAGCTGCAGCTGTTGGGTAGTATAGAAATGAAATAAATCACAATCATAATCTGGAGGGTACCAGGTGCGGGAAAGCTGTGGTACAGACCCCTTCTCTCTGTCTCCCTCTCCTCTTTTAGATCCACCCTCAAAGCCCATTTATTTATTTATTTTTAAAAAATCCAATTTCTGAAATACTCTCACTTCACCTTTCCTGTTGTGTGATTGCCTCAACCTATCTCCCTCATTAGCCATGCTCAGTTCTTAACTTCTTCCGCCACTGCTAACGTCAGTCATACACTGTAATCCCTCTGGGCAGGGATTCTGTAACTCTTGTGTATTGCCTAGCACACCAGTGATGCTAAATAAATCTTCAGCAGTACAGTAAGTAGAATGTAAATAAATAAACATACAAGCAGTACTATAACACTTTTCATTCAGCTTAGTAGCACTGAAAAGATGCCTCCAATGCTTGCAGAGCAAGAGGTCAAGAAAAGTACATAGCTGATAGCAGATAGTGAATTCAGATGCACTCTCTGCGCCAGATAACAGAATATGTTCCTGTGAATCATTTAGAAGGAGAGGATCTTATTTGCAGCTGGGATGGGCCATGCATTGCATGCAGTGCTTCTATGAAGCAAAAAAATCAGGCTTTTTCATGCCATCAAGGCAAGCTGCTTTGGCAAAGCAAAGTCGGGCTTTGCTGCAAGTTAATTCTAATAACTATTTGTGTGGGGTGGATGGGCTTGTCTAAAGTATATGTGACTAGGATTAAGTTGTCTGATTCTTAATTTTGGACCCACGTTGGAATCTCTGTATATAGCATGCTTCTCCCACTTCTCCCTCTCTCCCCCTCTCTCATAATACTGGAACCCAATGGGGTCATCCCATGAAGCTGATTGGTGGGAGATTCAGGACAGAGAAAAGGAAGGACTTCTTCACACAGCGCATAGTTAAACTATGGCATTCACTTCCACAAGATGAAGTGATGGTCACCAATTTGGAGGACTTTAAAAGGGGATTGGACAAATTCATGGAGGAGAAGGCTATCCATGGCTACTAGTCCTCCTGATGGCTATATGCTACCTCCAGTGTCAGAGGCAGTATGCCTATGTACACCAGTTGCTGGGGAACAGGGTTGGGAGGGTGCTGTGGCACTCATGTCCTGCTTGTGGGATCCCGTGGGCAGCTGGTTGGCCACTGTGTGAGCAGAATGCTGGACTAGATGGACCCTTGGTCTGATCCAGCAGGGCTCTTCTTTTGTTTTTATGCTTCATCCCCCCCCCCCCGATATATAAGAGGATTTAATTTATAACCCCTTGTGGTAGCAATCTACAGTGGCTACCTGGAAGTGGAATGGCAGAATGTCCCAAAATGGTGGGAAGCAGTGGACCTCCAAAACCATGTGTGCCAGAAGATGTGAAAGAGGGGAAGCAGTATCACCTTAGAATCCTCTCCAAAGTAGGGGTGAACTTCTGAACTGTTGAAAGTAATGGCCCTGCCCTAATTTTTTGATGAGTCCACTTTGGAGAAAGACATGGATATGCCAGAAGGGTGGGAGCATTTTAGCATATTCATGTTTTCTTCACGGATATGAACCTGTCTTGTGATATTAGATATGAGAGTTACTCATTGCAACATGCCCATGAATTAAAATTTTGCACCATGAGAAGTGCCTTAGAGCAAATGTTTCCTTGTTATTTCTTCTTTGCACACCAATGTCAGTCCAAGCTCCTTGGATTCATTCAAAATGTGTTGCAGTGCATTGTGTGATTATATGTTATACTGTTTAAATTTGGCTATTATTTACTCATGTCTGCTACAAGGAATCCTTTGGTTAAAGATATAATAGATAGGTGGGTATCTCTGGTGGAGAAAGGATGTTCTTATATAACAGGGATGGGGAACCTCTTTCAGCCCAAGGGCTGAATGCAATTTTGGAGACATTTTTGGAGGCTGGATCCCAAAATGGGGCCAAAGGCAAGAGTGGTGAGGTGGGGCCAAAATGCCAAAGATAGCAGCATAGTTCAATGCAACACTCTTATTGCCAGTAACTAAGCCTTGGAGAGACATTTCAACCTTTTTAGAATGGGGGGAGGGGAACCCATGGAAAAACGGGAAAAGCAACAACATAAGAGAATATGAGAAGAGCCCTACTGCATCAGGCCAAGGGTCCATCTAGTCCAGCCTTCTGTTCACACAGTGCCCAACCAGTTGCCCACAGAATTCCACAAGCAGGACATGAGCGCAACAACACCCTCCCACCCTTGTTCCCAAGCAACTAGTGTATATAGGCATATTGCTTCTGATACTGGAGGTAGCATAGAGCTAGTCAGGAAGAGTAGCCATTGATAGCCTTCTCTTCCATGAATCTGCCCAATTCCCTTTTAAAGCCCTCCAAATTGGCGGTCATCGCTACATCTTGAGGAATTGAATTCCATAGTTTAACTATACACTGCGTGAAGAACTCCTTCCTTTTCTCTGTCCTGAATCTCCCACCAATCAGCTTCATGGGATGACCCCATTGGATTCTAGTATAATGAGAGAGGGAGAAAAATGTCTTCCTATCCACTTTCTCCACACCATGCATAATTTTGCATAGCATGCATAATAAATTATTGGTGGTCAGGGAAAAGGGGGTTATGGCTAGGAAAAGGGGGTATGGACATTTGGGGAAACCCAGAGGGCCTGATTCGGATCCCAGGAGGGCCAGATTCCCTACCTCTGTTATAGACCCTACAGTTAATCTGGCCCTCCATACATCCTTCATTGTACTTGTATTCAGTCTAAGTGTGCAATTCTATGCACACAACCGTGGGAGTAAGCCCCATTGAATCTGGTCTTACATCAGAGTAAACACACTCAGGATTAGGCTACTGGTTATACAAATAATTCATGTGTTTTGTTTTGTAAGGAAATCTGTTTAGAAATGGCTCTCTGAGCTGTACCGTTGTAGCTCCTTCAAGAAAGTGCTATAATGAATGCTTGCTCAGTATGTAAGATGAACTTGAGATGATTTTCCTGTTTGAGGTTCTTTACAGTTGGGTGTTTTCCCTTTTTGATTAAAAAGACCTCATTGCAAATGGGAGGATTTTGAGGAATCTTTAAGATCAAGTTGGTTTGATTAATTGATGCAGGAAACAAAATTTGGCAGTTTAAGATAAAATAATTATTTTAAAGATTGTGTGTGCAGTTACCAACTCTTATGGAGTCTCACTCAATTACTTTGAAAGCCCAAAGAGCTATGATGCTGCCCTTCATAGGCCTGGTGATGATTTGCTCAGAGTGCGTATGCACAGTGGCTTCCAACACAAATTGTGTCATTTGTCTCAAATCATTATCCTGTGAGGTGACTATAGAGGTTCAATCTGTCAAACTGAATGCTGCTTTCATGTTTATCCAATTTTAATGATTATGTGTGCTGGAGAAAGTGAAGGCTTCATAGACAAGCAAAATCCAGCTCTGTTTTCATAGGCAGCATCTCGAAAACATGTGCAAGTACCAGTCTGAAGATCGGCATATATATTGTCCTTGAGACTGAAAGAGTCAGAATTTGGAAGACTGGGCTCCAAGTCTACCACTTTAAGTGTAGTTCTGGATTGGGGTGCACAATCCTTTTGGCCTCGAGGGCCACAAGGTGTGCCTGCTGGAGTGGCAGGGGCAGCACATGAGCATATACACCTGCACACGAACAGGACCAGTGCAAGGCAGTTTGGTGCCCTAGGCAAGATCAGATATTTAGCGCCCCCCCCACTTGAGAGTGCTGTATTTTTTTTTCAAGGTGTTTCTGGTGCCCCCTTTAGCCCTGCGCCCTAGGCAGCTGCCTAGTTGGCCTAATGGTAGCACCGGCCCTGCACACGAATGTACATTCACAAGCAACTCACATCTCAATCAAGATCCTTCCCCTCTCCACTGTAGGAGGGTGGGTCAGGGTCAGTGGTGAGCACAAGTTTGGGCTGGCTACCTTGTAGACCAGTGCTCTCTAACCTTGGGTCCCCAGATGTTTTTGGCCTTCAACTCCCAGCATGCCCCAGCCAGCATCTGGGGACCCAAGGTTGAAGAACACTGCTTTACAGCATGGTAGACCAGTGTTCTCCAACCTTGGGTCCCCAGATATTTTTGGCCTACAACTCCCAGCATGCCCCAGCCAGCTAGGCCAAAAGCATCTGGGGACTCAAGGTTGGAGAACACTGTTGTAGACAGACTCACTTAGTGCTGAGCTGAAAATGCTGCCCGTCTGGAATGCACACATTCTCAGCCTGTGAAAATGGGGTGACATTTCAGCAATTTCTTCTGGGAGCATGGGAGGAATTCTAGCAATTTTCAGGCTTATCATGGCTTATCATGACAAACAGTGGTGCTGGCTTCTCCCCCTTACTCCTTTAACTGTTTTGTTGCTGTGAGTGGTGACAGAATTGTGTGATCAGAGGCCCAGTGAGACTGTGAAGGCATTAAAATTGTGAAAAAGATGAAGGGGGAAAAATGCTCTAGGAATGGGCTCTATGGTTCATTTGTTTTATTTTGTATTGTTACCAAAAGCTTTGTTATTTTATTGCTATGTACAATCTTGAGTGCCTTGAGTTGGAAAAGACAGTAAAGAAATTGCAGAAATCAAATACCGGTACCAATGTTAAAACGAAGAAACAAACAAGCTTTAAGTTTTGGAAGTGGACCTAAAATGTTACAACATGTCCTTAAAAAAAATATATGTGCATCTGATCATACAATGATGAGCTTTACCTGGAAGTTGCCTTGATGCACTGCAAAGGAATCTATTTGCATAAGAAAGGTTTGCTAGAGGAAGGTTTGCTCCATTTTAGGATGAAGTCCTAGATCTGTCTGAAGCAATAAAGTGCTATTTTTAGCTACCACTGCACAAATGTCAATGCAATTTTTTATTAAAATATTCTAATTAAGAGAGGCTCTCCACGTTTAGCTTCACTCTGCCCCTTGACATGCATGTCTTGGTTTCTATTAATGCCACTGAGAAGCTTGAGTACCTGTTAACCGATGAAGAGGTCTTCTTCCTTTTCTTTTCTTCAAAACTCAGGAAATATAATTTAGCGCATACCCATATAGAAAAGCAAAGTAGGGTACATTTATCAGAGATTAAACTTGAGTGATCTGTGCCTTGAAATGTCATTATAGTACCTTTTCAAGAAAGATAATTTAATAAAGACTAATATTATTTTTATCAGGGAGTTGAACTACAATTCTGTACAGGGTCTACTTTGGATCTTTAATAGATAATTAAGGTTGGCTTCTTGCCTTACCTTTTTACCAAAATAATAACGTCAATTCATACTCTGCTCTTCCCTTACTTCCATCATCAAACAGAGTTTGAATGAGAAGCATGCTTGACCTTTTCTACAGAAATCCAGGTAAAATGCACATTTAGGGGATTGAGATTTGGAGTACACATCTTCAAAGATTTCTCAGCTTAAACACACATACACACACTAACTTGTAATGTTTGTAATGGTTATTGCCCCATGTGATTATTTTGTGCTATCAGAAGGACACACTGCACCTCTGTTTTTTGCCTTCCACTTGGGCATGCCACTGCCTTTGCTCTGCAGGTGATTTTGGAAGATCCCCCCTGGTGGTTGCTTTTGGTTATGGAAAGAAAAAAAAAGAAAAGAAAAGCCCTGTGCTAAAGCATGTAAGAAGAAACGCTCTACTAATGTGGCATGTAGTTTGGCCCTAAATCTTACTGTATTAAATCAGCCTTATTCACAGGTAGGAGTGCAGAGTATTACAACCTGAACAACCTTTTCTCTGAAAATGTTAAAGCAGATCATATGACATTTGTTGATCACTTTATACACCAGGGATAGTGTATAAAGCCCTAGTCAGCATAGCCAATAATGAAGGATGATGGGAGTCGCAGTCCAACCACATCGGGAGTGCCACACATGCCCCCATTTTTGTTGTACACTAACAAGTTCCACAGAAATGATTGTCAATAATTATATATGTTACGACTGGCAGCTAGCGGCTCCAGTGTCAGTGGGGCACAACATCCACTCCGGGATGTAGTCTGAATTTTCAAGGTGCTATCCATGGTGCTGAACCCATTTTGGGGATCAGGTGCAGCATACAGGCCTGTGGCTTACGCTGGCTCAGCTTGTCTGAGTATGGAAAGCTAAGCAGGGTCAAGCCTGGTTGTTACTTGGATGGGAGACCCCTCCTCTAGTTTCCTGCATTGAGCAGGGGGTTGGACTCGATAGCCTTGTAGGCTCCTTCCAACTCTGTGATCTATGAAATCATGGACAGTTCCTTTAAAGTTCTGCTTACAAGCCCAGAGTGCCTACACTGACAACTGGGGCACATTCTGAACACACGAAAGGAATTCCAAAGGCTGCACAGTTTCAATTCTCTAAAAAGTTGTACTATCTTTAATATATTGATGGGCTTGTAATCATATATTGAATAAGGCAACATATTAAACATTCATGCATTTTAGGAAGAAAAGGGAGAGTGAAAACGTACGGATGTATTAATTTATAAGAAACTGTTTTAGTCATTATAAGGTCTGCTGCTTCTCTCGTGAGTAGCTCCCCCACCCAACCTTCCAGCTCTGTAAAGTTTAGCAGTTTATCTCAATTATTAACCAATATGAAAATAGTTAGACCTGAAATAAATCCATATTAACCTCTCTTGGAATAGCTTTTAAAACAAGGAGCCAAGCCTCATCAGTATGCGGGGAAGGGAGGGGAGATGTGTTTAAAATATATAAAAGAGTCATCCCTTCTACACTTTGGCAATTAAGACGGCAAGGAATAGCGAACCAGGGATAACGTATTTGTGTGTGTGAACTTATTACACTGCAAGATGGCAGACGTCAGCAAACCTTCTGAATAAGTTCATTCAGGTTTCAAGCTTTGAAAATGGGGTGGGATGATAAAGAGAGGGGTAAAGAAAAGGCTCGGGTGTGTGTGTGTAAATAAATAAATAAATAAATAAATGCAGCACCTTCTAAGCCATCTAGGCAAACAGAATGCTTAGCAGAGACAAGACTAATTTGTCATAGTGTGGTCTCCATGGCAACAACAGTTCTTGGTGATCATGTGACCCAAGGCAGTTTCTGTTGACTGGTTCTGACTTACTATCAGTTCAGCAAAGGTTCCTCTGTTTACCAAGTGAAAGGGAAGGCTCTCGCATTGATACTTGTTGAAAAGGCACGAAATTGTAGCATATGAAAGCATCCCTTTGTCTTGGCCGTGTTTGTTTCTGTTAAGCTTAAAGGACCCCCTCTACAAAGCCCCCCCTTATTTATTCACCCTTTAAAAATGTGTTTCTCTGCTTACTGAGAAGGAATGTCAACTACTGCAGCGAGGCCACAAAACCGCCTGGCCCAACTATCGAACCCTTTCATACCTTGCAACATGTAGCTACAATAGCTGTTTTCCCATCATGTAATCCCGTTGCTGATATTTCCTTACCTATTATACCAAGTAGTGGAGAAATGCCTCCAGTATGTGGCCTGTTTCAGCAGCTAGAATACTAGTTTGCTTTGAATATACAGTATCAACTGTTCTTAATGTTCTTTGATTTCCTTCCCCCCCCCCCAGCAACGTTTTGCTTGGTTTGAACTAAAAGGAATACAGGGAAATGGGCCATTCAGGCAAATGTGCATAGAGATTAAATAAATAAATAAGAAAGATAAGATAAAACACTGGGATGAGAGATGGATGAATCTGCCAATTTTGCTTTCTCCCACAATTTTTTTTTTTAAAAATCACAAGTTCTTTCTGCCCTGTATATGTGCGAACTTTAGTAAGTTCTTCTGAAAAACAAATCAAAACAAAATTCTCACCCATCTTCACTGGCCAAATTTAGTAGGTACAGGTATTTCCAGCATGGAAACCTGCCTGCCATATAGCTGTTAAAGTTGAGGAGCCAGGGGGATAATTTCTGAGATCGACAGAACCCAAGTAACCAGTAGATATGGTGGCTCGCAAGGGATCAAAATTGGGGATGTGTGACACTGGGAATTCCGTTCCCTTAGAGCCCGATGGGATTTTGCAGTGTTTCCATTTTGATAAGCGGCAGCGGACTATAGCTGATTTTTTTCCTGATTCCAGAAATGTTCGGGGGTGGGGGTGGGTTTTTGTTTCGTTTTTTTGCACACAATAAATCAATATATATTTTTTTCAGGTCCTGTGATTTGCACAGATGGGATAGTCTTGTTTTTTAAAAAAATATTTTTGAGGTCCTGTGACTTGTACAAATGGGATCTTTTCCCCCCTTTGGGTCTTTAAATCTGTGTGAATGGGGTGGTAATTTTTTTTTTTTAAAAAAAAATTTAATCGGGAGTCTTACGCAAGTGTGCACTTGTGCAAATCTGCCTGTCCGCTATGCAGCCTTGGAGAGGCATATTCCTATTGTAAATATCCTTGTCAGTTTCATCCTCTCCACACACTACTCCTTTTAGCCCAGCAGAGCCATATTCCTTACTTGTCAAAGAACTTGTCAATTTCATCATCCACTTTGGGGCTTCCCCAGCAAAGTGGGGGGATCACCAAAGTGGTGGATGAAATTAACAAGTTCTTTAAGGAAAAAGGAATATGGCTCTGCTGGGCTAAATAATGTAGGGTGTGGAGAGGATGAAAGTGACAAGGATATTTACAATAGGAATATGCCTCTCCAAGGCTGCATAGTGGACAGGCAGACTGGCACATGACCCCCGGGGGGGGGGGGAGAGAACCGATTTGCACAAAATTTAAGACTCAAAGGGGAAAAAAATCCCATTTGTGCAAATTGCCACTGCTGCCAACCACACCACTCCCAGCAACTGTGGGTACAATGCTTCAGTATCTGCATTGCCTCAGAATTAGAACAGAGTAATACTGTGCTGAAACCCACCTCCCCCTCAGCACCATCTTTGCAGAAACCCAGCTCTACAAGGGAGTGGTCAAAATATATTGTTTCATTGCTGTCTTTACCATTTATATTATTGTACTAGCACAGTGCTAGTCAGTTTGCCAGGCATGAGTATCATCCAAGTTTCCTCCACACCTCTCTCCTAATCGTCTCACTTCTTTATTCTTGCAATCTCCACCTTGATATTGCTTCATGTTCTCCTTCTCTAGGTGCCTGTATCTGATCTGCTGTGATGTAACTCAGGGTCTACGTTGGCACTGTATGTTGGAATGGAATCTTTCTGTTGCTTGGGGGTGGACTGTCTGAACTGAAGTTCCTTGTGGTTATTTTTTTTTTTTAATCTTCTTTTTTTTTGCTGTTAGTTTGATCTGGGCAAGCTATCTTATTGTTAGATCTCGTAATATGAACTGTTTAGCAAATCACTTTATAATGTTGATATTATTGGGACTGGATATTGTTAACTGACCTATTGGTATGTCTTCCGCTCATTTAAACTTTTGACATGTTTTAAATGAACTATAATTGAATTGTTAACATTATATTGTAATGCAGCCTTCAGACTACAGCTCCCATCAGCCCCAACCACTATGCCAATGGTCCAGGGGTTACAGGAGCTGTAGTCTAAAAAACTTCTGGAGGGCACCAGGTTGGGGAAGGCTGTTGTAATGTACTATCATTATAGTTCTTGTATTATGTGAACCACTTCGAGCACAATGTACTTTGGAAAACGCAGTATACGAATAAATTGACTGCAACTATATCTACAGTATGTGTGTCATAGTCCCTCTGGCTGCCATTGGTTTAGATCACTGATGTCAGAGAGGGGCTTCCCAAGCTGAGGGAAGGCAGCTTACTGCCTAGGGTTTTGGAGACATAAGCTTGGATACAACATCTCTATGAGGAGAGACTGAAAGAACTGAGCATGTTTAGCCTTCAGAAGAACTGCGCATGTTTAGCCTTCAGAACTGCGCATGTTTAGAACTGGCCATGTTTAGACATGTTTATGTTTATGTTTAAATGTGTTTAGAACTGGGCATGTTTAGCCTTCAGAAGAGAAGGCTAAGGGGAGATATGATAGCTCTCTTCAAGTACTTGAAGGGTTGTCACACAGAGGAGGGCCAGGGTCTCTTCTCGATCATCCCAGATTGCAGGACATGGAATAATGGGCTCAAGTTACAGGAAGCCAGATTCCCCCTGGACATCAGGAAAAATTTCCTGACTGTTAGAGCAATAGGACAATGGAACCAACTACCTAGGGAGGTGGTGGGCTCTCCCACACTGGAGACATTCAAGGTACAGCTAGACAGCCATCTGTCAGGGATGCTTTGAGCTGGATTCCTGCACTGAGCAGGGGGTTGGATTTGATGGCCTTATAGGCCCCTTCCAACTCTACTATTCTATGATTCTATGATCTCCGAACCCTCTTGGTCCCCCAACATTCTGGAGTGGATTTGGAGGGTGTACAGGTGACTGCAGGTGAGAAGGAGAAATCTATTCTGCCAGATCTTGCCTTTCTGCTGGTGGAATGAGACCATTGGATCCAACCCTTAGAAACTGAATTCTGAGTCCCATGAGCTGGAAAAGTGAACCACTTCCTCTAAGCCAGTATGCCATGGACTTTTGAATGATTCCTCAGTGATGCCAGAAAAGAACAGAACATACTATATGTATTGGATGCTGATCCTAGAGGGTGGTGAGGTTGGGACAAAACCAGCAAAGCACCCAGCACTCCTATAGTGCTGCCATTCTGACTTGGCACAGAACACTTAAGAATGTCAGATGTACATGAGATAATTCTCTATCTGCATGCCCAGCCCCTTGTAGGTGAAAGAGGTCAAGTGAGAATGCCCTGGCTGAGGACCCCAAAATCCAGGAGCTGGCACTGAAGAAATAATAAATGTTACATCCTCATTCCATAGAGTGGTATAGGGCTGACATCAGTGGAGGAATTTTGGAGTAGTACTAGTAACTGTTCAGGGCTTTGTGAATCATTGCTGGAATCTCACTGGAATGCTCTATAGCCAGTGCAGTGAGAATTGTGAACAGTTTCCACTAAGGTTGCTTTTAAAATTACAACAAATAAGTCACTGAGGTCAAATCAACCTGTCAGATACACACACAGAATAACAAGGCTCCAATATGTAGGTGGCTGTCACCACGACTCTATTAAAACTATGTCTGCTTTTGGCTTTGATGGTCATTCTACATAACAGAGCTGAGGGGACTGCCTCTGGCACAAAAGCCTGTTTAATTATTTTTGTGGTTGTCCTATTCTGCTACTCATCTGTGATTCTGTTCAGTGCTTTACAGTAGTGTCTGAAAACCTCTCTTTCTGTGGCAATTTGTAACAGTCATCTGGTACGCACATCACAGCAACTCACACATTGTTAAAATTGCGGATTGTTGTGAATGAGGCAGCATCCTGGTGCATGCTGCCTGATCACTCCCACTGCAAGCAGGAGCAGCTAAACCCAGAGACACTCTGTCCCCCAAGTTGTTTATTGCTCTGTCTGAACCCAACCCTCTGGCTTGTTTCTCCTTGGGATGGGAAAACCGGGGATGCTTAAACTCACCAAAATTCTTCATTTCAAAGATCAGTTTGGCTCACTCCTGTTCTTGTTTGCAAGCAACCTGTTTTTTGTTTGTTTGTTTGTTGTTGTTTTGCTTCATTTGAATGCTTGATTAAGGGAGAAAATGTGAATTTTTAAAACTATGTATTTTTAAAAGTGTACATTTTTGGTCCAATTTGTCTACCAAAAACTATACAATTTGGTGGCAAACTGCTACAGAGTGCTAAAATGGACCAATGTTCTCAAGAATAAACAGAATTGGCCCCTTTTAGCACTCCTTAACACTAAAATCACACACACACACACACCACAGCCACATTCAGCACTGGGGCCCACATGCTGGCCACAGGCCATATATTGCCCACCCCTGATTTAGATAAATGTGCATGAAAATATGTACACATTTTCATGCGGATTAAAAAGCAAAAACAAATTCACCAATTTATGCAGAAACAGGATGGCATGAACTGATGGCATGTGGGAAAAATGAGGAATGGAGAGCAATCGAACTTGACAGATTCTTCCATCCCTTTGCTATACTATCCTAACTGTGGGGAAAGTAAGTTTGAGTGTGGTTAGTGTTAGTTTTGAAGTGATGCTGCAAATGAAAGTAGGGTTGAACAACCATTTCTTGTTCATTTTCAGCATCCATGCTTTAATTACTGGACCAGTGTTGTACTGCCAACTGAATCATTCATGGGAATATGATGCACACATATCATGGCCAGCCCAAGACATTTTGCTGCCTGAGGTGGAACATCAAATGGTGCCCAACCCACCCACCTCTCATCCCAAGCCAAGCTACATAGTACCCAAGGCTGGCCAAGATATTTTGGCACCTGAGGCAGATATCTCTTGCTCCCTGGCAGTAGAAATCGAATAATAATAAACTTTAAAAACCAACAATTTGCTCTCCTTTCATGACACCCAAAATTAGCTGCCTGAGGTAGCCTCCTTATTCTGCCTGATGACATGAATGCCCAACATGAGTTGATTCGAAACCAGCTCATGCTGGTTGCATAAATCCCACACAGGAATAGATTGATGTCTCCCTCTAACCCAGCCTTCTCCAACCTGGTGCCCTTCAGATGTTTTGGACTTCAACCCCACATCGGCCCCACCAGCATTGACAATGGTCAGGAATTATGGGAGTTGTAGACCAAAAAATATGGAGGGCACCACTTGTTAAGAAGTGGCTGATCTAACCTGTTTAAGTGACTTGGAGACACGTGACTTGGAGTCTCCAAGTGACTTGGAGAAACAGGGATTGGCTTGCTTACTGTTCTGTTGTCAGACCTGCACCGGCAGGGAACCAAAGACAGAAGACCATCTGTTCCCCCGTGGGAGAGATGTTCCCGGGGTGGGGAGAGGAGAAGCAAGGCACTGCTGGCTTCTGTAGAATCCAGGTGGTGCCTCAGCCTCTCCTCCTTGTCAGGAGGTGTAAAACATCTTGACAGCCGAGATCGACCATCTAGATGTTGATGACGTGAAGGGAGCACAGCGGCAATCCTATCCACTGTGCTCCTCCCGCACCCAATTGGATGCCCGTAATCCTCCGGGTTCTGAGGGTTACGGGCAGCCCCATAGGATGGGGCTGCCTGTTATTTCAAATGAGATTTGATTGGGTTTTTTATCATTATATTATGGTTTCAATTATTGTTTTATTGGTTTTATCATGTTTTTTTTTATCATTAACTGCTTCAGGATTTTTTAAAAATAATGAAAAGCAGTGTAGAATTTTTTTTTTTAATGAATAAATAAAATAGATAATGGCAGAAAATGCATATATATTTTTTAAAAATGCACACAATTGATGCATACATTTGGGAAAATGTGCAAGATAATACGCATGAATGTTCATGCAAAATAAATAAATAAATGAGGCCAAAGCTTGCAATATGAAACGAACACAAGTTGCTATAAGCTTTGAGGTGGAATTCGGAGAACCGTGACGAGTTTGAGTTTTGCTGATTCCTGCATCCCTACGAGTGAGCTTGGTGAGCAAACCTGACCAGGCATCTCTTGTAGGGGTACCATATTACCTGATATTCAAGGAGACTTTCTTGGCTGGTGAAGCTTCTTCTCTGCAGTTCTCTGCTTTGTCTAGAGCAGTGTTCACCAACCTTGGGTCCCCAGATGTTTTTGGCCTACAACTGCCAGCATGCCCCAGCCAGCGTAGCTGGCTGGGGCATGCTGGGAGTTGTAGGCCAACACTGGTCTAGAGCTTGATGATGGTGCACAGTTTAAATCACTACCTGATATCTTTCACATCACCAGTTCAACACCTGTTGCAGACTGAAGTCCTGAAACCAGCAGAGAAGCCAGGAAACCCACCCTCTGCCAATTTACTTCTGCGTTAGAATGAGTAAAAGTCAAGCTCTGCATTTCTGATGGGGGGGGGGAAGTAGAATACAATTTGTTTTGCCAGGAAGGATGGTAAAGCATGTATATATCATATAGGCAGTCTGCCTTCTTCCTCTAGCTTCCATGTTTACCACAAGAAGCTCAAAGAGAATTATTTAGTCCTTGTTTGCATAGTAACTTCTGATAAATAATTCAGCAACGTATGGCCTAAAGTTTTTTAAGGCATTGCCTAGGGGGGGAAAGCACAGTTCGGTTCCAGTCTTAACAAGGAGCGTGGAAACCTGGCAGAGTTGCTGGCACCTGTTCTTGCAGCTCCTTGGACAGTTTTTAGTCTGAAAGGTGCAGAGCATTCTGCAAGCAGAGGACCTGAAGGTATTTCAGGGGAGTTGTCAAGTAGGAAATATGACTCTGCAACACAAATAATGTTTGCATATTGTGCACAAGAGAAATTGCAGGCTTGGAAGATAGATGTTTAGTAACTCGCTTTAATAGAGTAATCCATTAAATCAAACGTCTCCAGGGCAGTGTTCTGAAAAGGAAAATTTGCCTTATCTCAACAAGCATGCTTTATGCAGCCTTGCTGACAGTAAGTGCTTAAAATTAACTTTTCCCTCTCTCCCCCAGAATGTTTAGCACATTAAAATGATCCTGATTAAGCAATGAAGATGATTTCATTGTTTTTGGCTGCAGTTTCCCCTTATGTTTCCTATTTCAAAAGGAGGTTGTCATGAATGCTGTAATCCTGATACCACTTAGTCACTGGAAGCTCCACTCAATTTGGTAGTGGGTCATAGGAAGGCACTTAGCTAGAGTAGTGTTGGAATTACAATACTGAGCTTGGATTTCGAGAATGGATGAGGATATTTTTCTGTGGGCAAAATCAGTCTTAGGCATGCCCTAAAATAGGGTGAGTCAGTCTACAGATGATTTTGTGCTGTGTGCACTCTGCCAAACATCATGCAGAGGTACAGAACATTATGCACAGAGGTGACACCACTGGGTCTGATAACCATGGAGATCAGGATGGAATGCCCCATGGATTCTGATGCTCCTTCTTTGTCTCCCCCTCTTGCACAGGCATTTCACTCCCCCTTTCAGTTTTGGAGCTAACCATGGCTAATGTTACATGTAGACGCCAACATTTTTGCTAACTACAGTTACCATTAAATCATAGTTTGCACATAATCATCAGCAGATTTGCATACTATGGTTTGGACTAACTATGGCTAGCAAAAATGTTGTTGCAGACATGTTGCTAAGAATAGCGAAAAAAGCTGAAAAGGAGAAATGAATGTGTAAGCGGGGGCAAGAGAGGGGAAGGAGTGTGTGAGCCTGTGGATCACTACCCATCTCCTCACCAACCTTCTTCACCTTCTGTTTTGATCACATGATAGGCCCCTGGCTGTTAGCTTTTGAAAAAGCATTTGCTGTCTGATACCCAGTGCCATGGGACAGTTGGATTTGGAGTGACAGAAGGTGAAACACCGAGTGTCTTGGCAAGTTCTATATACATTGAACAATGGACTGTTGAATAGATTTGCCTGAAGATTCACACACTAATGAAAACAGTTTGGTATATATTGAGGGACATTTGTGGGAGAAAAGGGCAAAGTGAACTATTGATTTTCATTTGAAACAGAGTGTTTCATACAGGTCTCATTAGCAGACTGCTGAAATGTATCTCCAGGTGTGCTACTTTTGTTTCAAGAACCTGTTTACTTCCAAGTAGGTTATTCATCGCTTTACATTTCAGAAATAAGAAAGGGATTGACAGTATTCATTTTCTCCATGAGCCCTTATCCCTAGCTTACAACTGAAACTTTTGAAGCCCTTCACAAATGGTTCAATAGCTCAGTATTTGGGTTTATAAACCCATGGATGGGTTTATAGAATTAGGGCACATAAAATCATGTCATTTTACTTCAGAAGTCACCATGAGGTGACTTTCACATGCTAAAAAAAGCCTTCTCAATGGTCTCCATATGGTATGATTACAAATGATGGCATCTTGAAAAACAGTTTTTAAAAAAGAAGCATTTTTCATGACATAGTAAATCGGTGACAATAATATCACACTGATGTGGTTTAACAAGATAATTTAAATTCATTTTGAATATAGGATGTTTCTTCAATATATGGAAATCCTTTTTTAAAAAAACAAACAAAAATGTCATACACTTGGCTCATTTTAAACCCAAGATATCGCTCCAACAATGTGACTTCCAGGCAGCTTGTTGAACGCAGAGGATCAACATGGCAATATGATAATTTACGAAGCAATCCTGTGGTCACTAGGAGAGCATCCCAGGGGCCATAGGATTTGTTGAATTCCCCCCACACCCCTCGAGGTCATAGACAGTGCTACGACCTTGGGAGGGGGGAACCCAACATTGGATCGTCACCCCCTTCTTCCTGCAGCTGTTGCAGAAAGGACCGTGACAGCTGGTTTCTGAAAACCTAGTAGAGGTGACAAACGGGACTATTCCACTGGAGGGCAGGGGAGAGCAGAGGCCAGGATCCACAAGATCCTATGGCTTCTCCATTGCCATCCCCACCCACAATAAGTTAGGACAGCTAAACTGCCTCAAAGGCCCTATCTATCTGAATGTTTTCTTTTTAAAGAGGGACGGGAGGCGAAACACCCTTTTTCCTCCCCCTGCCCTTCCTGGTTCTTGCCAACTGGGCATAGGATAGGCAGTGGGTTCTGATCTCTTAATATGTTATTTGTATGATTATGTTCTGTTTATCGCTAGAGATGGATACCAAATTCAATTTTGCTTACTGTTTCAAAGTTAAGTTTGTTCCTTCCAATTTCCATATGAGTTTGCTAAAAAAAAATTAAAGTCCACATGACAATTTATACTTAACTTTGTGTACATCTCTCAAAATGTACGCATTTTTATGCATTTTTCAAATTATATGCATGTTTGTAGGCAATTTCCCCTAAAGTTTTTTTTCTACGTGCTTCCTGTAGTATACAAGTTTTTGCACACTTTTCTGTACTATTTTTCTACACATTGTTTTGATGCATGAACTTTGATAGCAAACTGTGTAAAAATGCAGATATTGATGTTTAACCGCATTCCAGTTTGTGTACTGGTTCGTGTAGTGCAGATTTGATAAGTTCGCATAAAAATGTGAACTGAACAAATTTCTATCCCATCCCTGTTAATCACCAGATTCATTTGTGATAATAATCTGTCCCTTAATATGAGGGTCAAACTGGAAGGTCAAGCCATCCCTGTGCACCATTTAAATCCATCCCCTGAGGCTGTTGTTTGCCATGCAGAGGAATTTTCCCTGCAGGGGAAATAACACCTTGGAGGGATTTAACTCAAGGAAACAGCATGCAGAAAAAGGGCTTTTCCCCCTCCCAGATTCAGAAGCCTGTCATTTGGAAAAGTTAGGACTGCTACATCAATCACTGGGAGTATTCAGAACTGTGTTTGATCATTTAGGAAGAAAATGTGAAGGCAGATCCTTGATCCCAAACAGCTTACAACTGAAACTTTTGAAGCCCTTCACAAATGGTTCAATAGCTCAGTATTTGGGTTTATAAACCCATGGATGGGTTTATAGAATTAGGGCACATAAAATCATGTCATTTTACTTCAGAAGTCACCATGAGGTGACTTTCACATGCTAAAAAAAGCCTTCTCAATGGTCTCCACTATGGTATGATTACAAATGATGGCATCTTGAAAAACAGTTTTTAAAAAAGAAGCATTTTTCATGACATAGTAAATCGGTGACAATAATATCACACTGATGTGGTTTAACAAGATAATTTAAATTCATCTTTAATATAGTATTGTATTGTATTTTTTAATTATTCCTTTTAGCTTTTTGTAATCCGGCCAGAGAATGCTTGTTATTGGGTGGATTAAAAATATAATAAATAAAATAAAATAAATCTCATGTTGATTCTTCTACCTCTGGAAAATTCAAGTAGAACACTAGGGTTCATTCTGGTGCAGTAAATGCCCATTCTCCCCAAATGAGTATATTTCAATGAAATATTCACTAGGCATATTTGATGTTGTAAAATCATTTTGTTCCAATGCAGCTGGCTGCATCCAAATTAGAGCTGAGCTGGGAGTTCGCTAAAGAAGAACTGAGGGTCAAGACCGCCAGTCTAGAGTAGTTAACAATTAGAGTCTTCTCCCATCACGGTAAGCCATTGACCCTAATCCAGGTGCTAACCCTGCATAGGCCAAACACATGAGGGAGGGAACGCTCCAGTGCTGCTCTGCCTCATCGCTTTTTGTCACCCTCTCCATCTGGAATGCTGATCATCCAGCGTTCCGGATCACGTGGAGAGCCCCCATGGATAGAGGAGGCTCTCTGCTTCAGACTGTTGCCCGTCATGAATAGAGGGCAACAAAATGCGATGAATGACAGCAGGCAGGGCTGGAGCATGCTCTCGCCTGATGCGTTTAGCTTCTTCTGGTTTAGCATGCCTGAACAGGGCTAGAATTGCTGAGAATTCTGGCTTACAGTGAATGAACCAGCATGCTGGTGCCCAATGCTCAATTGCTCTGCCTATCAGCGGGCGTTAACAAAACAGGGAACCTGCGAGTGTGGTTCATTTAGCATTATATCTGAACCAGGATCTCTGGATTGTTGCTCTCCTAACAAACCAGAATCATAAACCTGGTTTGTTTTCAGTAATTCTGGCTTATTGTGAACTTATTGTGAACTGGCCCATTCATTAGAACTGGGCAATAACCCTCCACTGGCTCTGGAGTCACACAGCCTGCCTTTAGAGAAGTAAGCATCTGCCTGTCTTACACAGGTTGCTGTGAGGAGGAACATGTTTACTGATAGGATAGATGATGAATCTAAAATAAATAAATTATACCATCCAATAATAACTAATTAGTTTGTTACCTGATTATGATTCTGTATGTGCCATCTGTTCTCTGTGGCAGTACAGCGGGGCTCGATCATAAAAGCTGCAGCATTGATGGTAAATGAGCCATTGCTGAAAAGTTTTATTGAGCTTCTTTTTAAAAAATGCATTTATGCAAATTATTTTATGGTCTAATTTACAAATTCCATACATTTCTGTTGACGCTAATCAGTTTTTGCTTCTGCTCATTTAGGCATTCTCTTGACAGACTTGGGTCGAACTAGATATGGCAGCAGAAGGGTCTGTGTTTAACTGTGGATTTGCTTCAGTCACATACAAACAAGAGGGGGGAACCTGGTTTTGTTTTTTGTTTTTTTTTACAGTAAAGTGGACCTTGCTCCAATGGGAGGCTTTTTCCAAATCTAATTGCTAATTGTACTGTATGTTATATATGAAAATGTGTGTGTGTTATGTGTGGATGTATATGAATGTATCTGTGTGTTTGAAAGAGAAAGAGAAAGTGGAATGGCTTCTCACCGTTTGCTTTGGTCCCATCTACTTTTTGGGAGGCCCAACCATCCCTGGCATGTGCCCAATGAAATATTAGCCACAAGTGAGTGCAGTCTCTTGGCCGAAAAAGATCCCCACTCCAGCCTAAACTGACTGTCAGCAGCTCTTTCAAGTAGGAGTCTTTTCCAGCCCTGTCTAGAGATACCAGGCATTGAGCCTGTATGCATAGCATGTGCTCTGCCACTAAGCTGCAGTCCCTCTAGCAATTAACTAGCGATGGGTGAACTTACCTGCTGAATTGGTTATTTCTTTGCATAATAACAAACTCACCCACGTAAGTTTGGACAAGAGTTCTCCCTTCAAACAAACTCTCATTTCATGTAAACAAGCTTTTGCACATGTGCAATATCAAAGTGCATCTTGAGAACTCCATTTGTATACTGCTCCATATCTAGACAGGTTCAAGAGTGGTGAACAATAAAAAGATAAAACAGATAAAAGCATATAAACAATGCATGAAAAGCAGAATAACATTAAAACCATGGCTGGTCAGCAAGGAAGGCTTCCTGAAATAAAGATGTCTTCAACAGGCGCCGAAAACAACACAGTGTCACAGCCTGCCTGACCTTCAGAGGCAGGGAGTTCCACAGAAGTGGAGCCACCACACTGAAGGCTCTTCTCCTGGTGGACTCCAACTGGGACATAGATCCATGTGGAACCACCAGGAGAATGTCCTGCCATGACCTTTGTGACTCGGCAGGTTGTAAGGCGCTCTCTCAGATATCCTGGTCCCAAGTTGTTTAGGGATTTGTACACTAGCCCCGGGACCTTAAACCTGGCCTAGTAGTGATTAGGCAGCCAGTACAGTTCCTTCACTGGAGTTGCATGCTGAAAAGGGGCAGCTCCCGACAACAGCCAATGTCATGTGTCACCACATTATATACCCCCTTCCTGGTTGGTTGTTTTTGCATGACCTCTCACAGAAACACTCCATCCACCAGCACCAGCAAGTAAAGTACATGCTTACTTACTGAACAAAATAAAAGAAAGTACTGTACGAACATCAATGACTTAGATCCAGTCTAACAGAGTGTGTGTGCTGAGTCTGACCACCTGAATAGGAAACCAAGCCATGTGTGAGAACAAAATGGAGAAAAGGGGTGTGTATACACCTACCTGGCTGTTTCTTCAAATGTGATTGGTTGTGGAGTAAAGTGACATCATCACAGTTTATTGTAAGCAAGAAAAGGGTTAATGCAACCAACTCAACGCATGCACTCAGTGAATGTTTGAGTCTGTCTTTGGTCCAGAAAGTGTGAACTGGGTAAATCCTGATCAAAAACGAACTGAAATGAATTTCTCATACATCCCTAGAAATGTATGATATCACTAATAGGTGATGTCAACATTATAGATTTACAGGGGAAATGTATTAATCCTAAAAGAATGATCAAAGTCTCAACATGTTTCATCCCTCCTTCTGGCAAATAGAAATAAATACTTTTTAGAAATAAATTTAAGCAGATACTGGCTTCTCCTAGATAATTTTTCATGGCATTTTGCAAGATGCGGTTCAGAAGTCGCAACTCTAAACTCTGCTTTAAAAGTTAAATATCTCACATTTTAAAAGTGCAATCTGGGTGGCACTCCAGGGCCTGAGACCCTGTGATGCATGAAACTCTTCAGACGAAAGTGTTAAACTTACAGGAGAAGCTGTTATTTTCTTATTTTCTTCTTCGTGACATCGATTTGTATGGCTAACATTTTAGTAATAAAAGGCATAATGTAAAGCCGCAGCATGCTGCGAGGGGAAGTCTACACATTGAGTGAACACTGCGGGACCTATTCATAAATATTCATTAAGTCCTGCTTCATTGAAAATGAAATTTAAGTACTTAGGATAATGGAATAAAAGTGGGTGGAATGCTCTTTCACATAGGCTGTGAAAAGAAGGCTCAGGGGGAGACAAACAAAGAGGAGATGGGGGGAAAACGTATGGTCACGTTTCAGACTGAAAACCTGAATTTCACATTACTGTAGGGTTAAAGCAACTGAGACAGATATATCATACCTAAACTAAAATGCCTCCTCGTATTGGAATCCAAGTAAACTTTGGATTGCCCTTCTTTCTACAGAAGTAGCTCCAGGTTTGACAGGGCACTGGGCAAAGTGCCTGGTTGTGGGGGGCCCTCCTATGGAAGGGGGACCTGTCAAGCGAACATGGCTCCTGCGGCAACACTCTAAGCAATGCTGAGTGGCTGCGAATGGCCACTCAGCACTCTGAATTCCCCACAGTGTCCCAGAGTGATGCTAAGCCCAGGGCACTATGGGAAATCCAATCACCTGGTGTGACTTGGAGTGCAGTGCCAGGGAAAAAAAATGACACTGGTGATAGAAGTCAGGGCAGGCATTAGCAGTGGTCCCTGCCAGGGAGCTGAGGACCTGCCAACTGCCAAGGATGCTAGGTGCTAACGCTGGCTCTGAACGGCTCGTTGTAAAACCTTTGCTCGCTTAGGGCCAATACTTTCATGCCCTCCTCGTCGTTGCCTTCTTGACATTCTTGTTCGCTTTCAGGAGGCATCTAACTGGAAATGGAAGGCTAGATTACATGCAGCCGGGTTGGCTCCAGGTTTGAGTGAGGGGCTGAGCGATGTTTCTGTCGAGGCCATAGACTTCCCCTCCTCCTAACAAGAAGATCCAAATAATAGCTTCTAACTAAAAAGCTTTATTAGTTAATGCAAGCCAAGCAAACTGGCTTAAAAGTACAAGTGAGGTGGATTGCAGAAATCAGTCACAAAAGAAACAAGCTTAGTTAGAATTCTAGCCGTATTGTTGAGAAGTTGATTCCAAAGTGGGAACCTCTTCTCCCTTCCAGACTCAAATTACACACACACACACACACACACCTAAGGTGGATCCTTATACTTAAGGACCAATCTCTTGGAGTGCCAGACACTTCTCAGCCAGTCCACCCTCCTTAGTTGACATCTGACTCTGGGGTTCGTGACGCTTGATTTGCCCTCCTCCCAATCAGAGAGCTCAGACTGCTTTCCCAAGGAATTTGACACTGATCGATCCTCCCCAACTGTTTGGCCTACTACCTCTAAGTCCACTGGCTTTGGCAAACCAGCTGCAGGTTCCCTCCCCTCCATCTCCGCCTCCTCCTCCCTGTCAGACTCAGGATCTGTTCCTAGATCCTCCTTTGTAAGAACAGTGGGCCCAATCCCTACACTTTCCTCAGGTGGTCCCATTCAACTGTCCATGGGCGGCAGCAGCAGCAGCAGCAGCAGCAGCAGCAGCACCACCACCCTGAGCAGGCCTGGACGGCTGGGCCTAGACCCCATTTTAATTCCCCCACAGCACTACTACATGGGGCATTGTGCGGGGAAATTAAAGGGTGGCTAAAACCAACCACCCAGTGCTGATCCAAGTGGCAGGCTAGTGGGGGAAATTAAATGGAGTCCAGGGCACACATCAGCGGTAGGCCCTGCTTTGGTGGCTTGGACCCCGGCAGCAGCACAATGATGCTGATGCTGGCCCTGACCAGATGGACCCTTGGGAAAGGACTCTCAGCATTTTTGCAACAGAATGATCCTGCAGGCTCATATAGTCTCATGTGGCATTCATGGTGCCAGAGATGCTGCAGCCTGCATGGCCCCTTCCCAAGTTGTGAAGGTAAAATCAGAAGGCATGCTCCATGTTGGACGAGACTAGGCTGAAGCTCTTTCCCGTGGCAGCATCCTGCCCTTTTGAACCTAAAGAATATACAAGGAGGCTAACTAACAACACCAGAATAAAAATAAGCATTAAAACAACAATTAGGAAAAAATGCTAAACAATCCAGCAATCGCTAATTAAATTAGATGAATCAGCAGTAAGCAAAACAACAACAACAACAATAAAACAAAAACAACAAAGAGTCTTATAGTACCTTCAAAAATAAGTTTTATTGTGGCAAGATGCATGAAGTGGTATTCTCAGTTCTCTCTCTCTCTCTCTCTCACACACACACACACACACACACACGTAGAGAGAATAATAATGGGCCATTGCAATGAAACAAACAAGCAAGCAAAACCTTATATTCTGGGACAATTCTGTGTATAGCTTAAAATAAACAGTAACCATTTACAGCAACAGTAATTTGTAATATAATACAATCATCTCCATTTTGCTATGTTAATTAGAAACTGTAATGGGGCAGAAAACCCCTTTCTCTTACCAAAATTATGCAAATAGAACCAAACTTATTGATTAGTTCTAATTCAGCAATTTCACCCTGGAGTCTCAATGATCAGCAAAAAAAGATCCAGCAGAGCAGCCAAGGAAGGAGATAATTTCAAGCTCAAAGATCCCCAAATACATTATGAAAGAAGTGCATATGTATGTGTATATATGTATTTCACTTTTAAAGTGCCCAATACTCCAAGTTCTCTGGGTAGTGTACAATACATTAAAAAAATAAATACAAATAATAACATAATGAATAAAGAGTACAGCCTCTGCTCAGCATCAAAAGAGCAGCAAGCAAGGGGTGGCATGAATTCCCCTGGAGGACACTCGAGTCTTGGCACCATTGTGAAGAAGTCCCTGTCATTGCCTGTAACCCTCCATCATATTTCAAATGACATGGGAACATGGAGTTTTATGGACTTGTCCTACATGTTCCATGGCTCAGGAAAATAGGAAGTTACCTTATTTCAGGTCAGATCATTGGTCTACCTAGCTTAGTGTTGTCTACACTCACTGGCAGCTCTCTAGGGTTTTCAGAGCGGGGTCTTCCCAGCACTACCTGGAGATGTTAGGGACAGAACCTGTGACCTTCTGCATACAAAGCATGTACTCAGCCATGGAACTACAGCCCTTCCTAAAGGTACAGCCCCTTGTTCTCCCTCTGCAGCATGGCTAGAACCTTTTCCTCCACAAGCAATGGCTCTGCCCAACCTGCCAGCCAGCAACTCATCCAGCCAGGTTGAGGGTACTTGTAGGGATGTATGAGAAATTCATTTCAATGTGTTTTAAATCAGGATTTACCCAGTTTGCACCTTCCGGACCAAACACAGAATCAGCTGCAACCTGTACGTTTCCAAGCTTGCAATGTGATTCAAGGAACCCAAAAAATGCATTCGACAGCATGCGTACATTTGGAAAATGTGCATGGAAAAATGCGTACTCTTGAAAAATGTGCACAAATACACTTTAATCAGTGGAAGAAGAATGCATACCTTTCAAAGATGTGCACAATGGATGTGTGCATTTGGAAAAAATACACATGAAATTACGCACAGATTTTCATGCAAAAAGGGGGGGGGAGCTCTCAATTTGATATGGACTTGAGTCAGAACAAGCTTCAAGATGGAATTCAGAGAACTTCAGGGAGCTCGGGTTTTGCTGATTCGTACATCCCTATTAGGTTACTTTTGCCATGCAGTGTAATGTATTTGCAATGTAATTTGAATACATCCCCAAATGTAAAATATATTTGTCTATTTTCCTAGCTGAATGTAGGCCTTGGGAGTATTTTCTACAATTGAATAGGGAGTTACAAGCCTTTTGATTTCTCTTTTCTCTAGTCTTCTGATATGGGTTGGCTCAGATCCGGTAGACCCATTTCTTCCTCACGTGCCAAAGGCAAGCTGATACCCACTGTGCAAATTCATATTGATTCCCCTAACAGCTGTGGCATCCATAGCAAAGAATTACAAGGCGGTACACTTCATCTGAAAAATAAATTAAAACAACAACAATCCCACTGACTTCGGTAGAGACTGAGGCGACTCCCAAAGATGACTTCCTGACATTATAACACATAATAGCTTGGATCCTAAGATAAATTAATTTCAGGAAGTTCATGGAAATCCCTCCTGATTCCACACACACACACCCCACTTGGGGATGGGGTAACAAAGAGAATTAGGCCCCTTCAAGTATTTTGTTTTTGTTTTAAATGCTTGAAAACCCCTTTCAGGTGCTCGAATGGATGGAATGCTCAGAAGAAATTGATTCATTTGCAGGTGAGCACAAGGCGGTTTGCCTGTCCCTACTCAACACTACTTGTTCCTTGGGCCATCTCCAAATGCACTTCATTGAAGTGCTAGCTCAAGGGAATGCACCCGATTTAAATAGCGAGGAGTTGGACTTGAGGAAAGCAACCATTGTTACCCCAAGTGGCCAGAAAGAATTATGCAAAGTAAGAAAAATAATAGGAATTTGTGTAATTGTCATGATTCATTCATGTCACTGTGTTCAATTACCTTGATGTAGAATTTGGATGTGTGTGCTCTGTTTTGTTCTGTTTTAGTGGAGCCCACATGAAGTGCCATTTCTTTATTAATCTAGCTTTTTCAAATACCAAATGGTGAATTAGCACTCATGTGAGTAGAATGTGCATTTATGTTCAAGTGTAAAATAACTCAACTTAAGGATAATTTTTTTGTAAATAAAATAAAATAAAAATGCATTATTAGCTTTTCTGTTTTAAACATAGTTTCAATTAATAGTTCCTTTATGCAGATGAGAAACCTTGAAAATAAAAAGTCCTTGACATTTTTTTTCTTGTAGCGTGTAACTAAAGTTTCTAAATTGCCATTCTCAGCTGAGGATGTTCCACAAGATTGAAGAAATGACCTTTACAGTGCAATAACATTCCTTAGCCGTCAGGAATTAGCACGTTGCATCTATCATTCTTGCAGGCCTTTAAGGTATGTGCACAGTTCTGTTATGCCATTCCTGTAATGATGTTATAGCCTTGAGAGATTCTTTTCTCTCCTCTGTGCAGTCATAGCCCCAAAATTGGTACTCCTGTTACTGCATTATGTTATTACCACCATGTGTTATGTAACAAAATAGACTTTTCTTTTTTTAAAAAAAAATGTAAAGTCTATAATTGTACTGACACCATATTTTATTGATCGGTGATTCTAGTGCACTCAGTTCCAAAAGTTCAGGAAGGTGACTACCTGGGTTGTGCAAATGCCTCAGACAAGGCATGAATCTGAGGCAAATATCTCAATTCCGGACATATTCAGACTGCCTCTGAATCTGAGGCAACTCAGTAAACCTTTCAATTACTTATGATCCTAGTACTGACATTATCAGGGTTGTGTAGGAAGAAGCCTTGCTACTGGGGTAATGAAAGGAGAATGAGCTCTTAACCTCTGTGTTACATCAGCTCACACTGGAGTACTGTGCTCTTGGTAATCTACCTCAGTAAAGGGCTGAGGCAGGCATGTTGTCTAGCTGCTAAAGTCATCAGAGATAGCTCCACATGTGCCTTATACAGACATCATGCTTAACCGTGGTTTGTTTGGGTGTAAACATCTGAATTCCTAAATCCTGGTTAAGATTTGGCCATCAACCAAGATGTGAAACCATGGCTTGAAGTCAGTTCACAAACCATGGTCTTTGTTAACTATGGTTCAGTATTGTACTGGTGTTGTACTGGGATGAAGCAGAAGGAGATTTTGCTGTGCTGTTCCTATATGTGCCCGCTAGACCAGGGTGAGCTTACTAGATCTACTAGGTATTTTAACTATAACTCCGAGGTCCATCAGGTGCAAAAGTGTGACTAGGGAGGCTGGGGGTGGGGGGGGACATACGCTTTGAATTAGGGAACAAGATGACTCTGAGCACATGCTTAGCTCAGGAATTCATTTTAGCACCAGAAATGAGCTTGTAGTCCAGGGGTGGGGAATCTCTTTCAGCCCGAAGGCCATATCCAATTTCAGAGAAGCTCTTGAGGGCTGCATTCAAGTGGTGGGCGGCATTAAAGGCAAAGGAGGCAGGGCCAAAGGCAAAATGGGTGTGGCCAAAAATAAAAACACCAGCATATTGTAGCTTAAAGCTCTTCTTTCCAGTAACTAAGCTTTAGGAGAGGCATTTCAACCTTTTAAAATGGGGGGGGAAACTGCACAAAAGCTGGGAAGCCACCGATCAGTGGTTAGGTGGAAAGGGGGTGGGTCCAACGTAAGGGGCATGATCATCTGGAGATTGGGACCCAAGGCAGGTCAGATTTGGCTCCGAGGCCTGTAGGTCTCCACACCTGTTGTACTCCTTTGACACACAAATCCACTCCTGGTTTTTCCCTAAGCTTCCTCCATTTCAGCAGCCTAATTTACCTCTTCCTGTTGCTGTTGTTAAGCAGTCAGAACCCTTTGCCCATGACTGCAAGTCACCCAGAGAACTACCAGTAGATCCCAATCTTCCTTTTGTCCATCCCTGCCCTAGGAGGGCAGGGTTTCGCTAAATCAGGCCTTCACTGTATGAGGTCTTAACCATGCATTAAGATCTTAACCAGCATTGAGAGCCAGTGTGGCGTAGTGGTTGAGAGTGTTGGACTGGGACTCGGGAGATCCTGGGTTCTAGTCCCCTCTCGGCCATGAAACTCTCTGGGTAACTTTGGGCCAGTCACTGACTCTCAGCCTAACCTACCTCACAGGGTTGTTGTGAGGGTAAAATGGAGAGGAGGAGGAGGATTATGTAAGCCACCTTAGGTTCCTTGCAGGTAAAAAGGCAGGGTATAAGTATAAATATAATAAATAAATAAATGGTTAGTACTAGCAATGGATAAGCACTGAGTCAGCACCATGCTGTAAAGCAGTGTTCTCCAACCTTGGGTCCCCAGATGTTTTTGTCCTACAATTCCCAGCATGCCCCAGCCAGCATAGCTGGGAGTTGTAGGCCAAAAACATCTGGGGACCCAAGGTTGGAGAACACTGCTGTAAAGTATATTGCAGTAGTTTATTCTTCAGTTATAGCCACTTTTTTCCCCCCTATGAGGCCCCCACATTTTAGTCTCAGCATGTGACAATAACTAACAATAACTGAAAACTACAACTTGGAATAAGATGATCAGTAAAGCTGCTTGTGAAGTAAAAGGTTTGAGGCCTCTACTTACAAAGCCCTTCTGCTGTACCACTTTTATTTGCTTCTGCAAGACTTGCACAGGAATAGTGCTCTACTGATGGCACCCCAGATCTTTGCAGTAATGATTGAAATGTCCAAAGAAGACGTTTCTAGATTCACTGGGTTATTTTGTTAGCTGGACTTATTAACCAAATCTTTAGGACTGGATTGACTATTAAATAGGCAAATATATTGCGTTGGGCTCAGGAAACACTTACTCTTCCCCTTAATGCACTTGCCAAACTTTCAAAGCAGGAGCTAATAAAAAAAGGAATTTACTTAACCAACCAGCCATTAATGCAAGAAAAGATTTTTATTTGCCCAAGTTTAAAAGTATGCACAGGGAAACAAATAACAATGCAGTTAAATATACATCTGCAGTATATTTAACTGAGTTTATTTCATGTGCCACATGGATCAAAATCTGATTACATTTTATTTTATTATAGTAATTAAACTGCAGGTGTCATTAGAATGAGCTTCATTTAGGCTTGCAAAGTGTAAGTTGCCCTACTGACTTGAAGCGCTCACCCTGTGAAAATTGTTAAGGTACCCGAAGGAGCGGAGGCGCTGCGCTCGCTCTGGTGGCAGCTGTCAGAATGGGTTTGGCCCTAGTAAAAGTGAGAAGGATTGTTATAGTGAAGTGGCTTTTGCCGAAGGCACCGAGCAAAAAAAAGAAGAAGAAGAAAGAAAGTTAGACCAGCAGTTCACAAATGTTTCAGGCTATCGGACTGCAATCTGCATCCAGCAGGGTGTAACAAACCAAGGGGACACTACGGCCAAATCACCTTCTAAATTAGGCTATGACTTCCTAAATAAATATAAGGCACAATCGAAAGAGATTGTGTGGCCTGGCCTTCCCTTGTCTTTATCTTGTAACGTATCATATCTTTAGATCCGGTGATTTAAGCTTTAAGCTCCTGAAGGCAGGGACCTCTTTTCCCCTCCCCAATCTTTGCCTATATTGCACTACAGATAACCATGTGCATTAATGGTCAGTATGGCATTTCATGCCATTTCATGTATTACATTTCTATATGGCCCAATAGCTAAAGCTCTCTGGGCACTTTATGAAGATTAAAGTGTGGCCAGTGTGGCGTAGCGGTGAGCAGCAGTGTTCACGAACCTGGGGGGGGCTCACCTCTCCGCTGCCACTCCTCTCCGTGGCGGTGGCCCCCCCACCTCATTCTTCCGAGCGGCGCGGGGCGTTCTCCACACCGCTCGAGCTGCCAGCGCCACCTGCAACGGGACCCTGCTGCAGCGCGCTGGACCCCCGCGCTATGTTTTTGGTGGGGGAAACCAGGGCAACAGGGCTGTTTAAGCCCTGTTGCCCTGGTTTCCCCACCAAAAACATAGCGTGGGGGTCCAGCGTGCCACAGCAGGGTCGGAAGTGACGTGACGGCGAGCCACTGCCAGCAACAGGTAGGCCCGTGCGAGCTTCGTGCGGACATTAGCGGGGCCGATTTCGGCCTTCTACACCCATGCAGGCCGAATGGACACATCACTAGTGGTGAGCGTGTTGGACTGGGATTTGGGAGATCCGGGTTCTACTAGTTCTCGCTCAGCCATAAAGCTCACTGGGTGACTTTGGGCCAGTCATAGACTCTCAGCCTAACCTACCTCACAGGGTTGTTGTGAGGATAAAATGGAGAGGAGAAAGACCATATAAGCCACCTAGGGCTCCTTGCAGGAAAAAAAGACGGGGTATAAATATAATAAATAAATAATCTACTATATAAATGTGAAAGTTCGTACGTACATATGGGTGTTTGTGTGCATCGCATAGACTCCTACACGGTTGGACAGATCTGCCCCAAACTTGGCATCACCGAAGGACAAAGACTGGTGGGTTCAAATCTCCAAAAAAAGCCCTCGCTGTGCCTGTATGGCCCAAAATAGATGAAAGCCAATGGCGTCACTTGGAATGTTCACAGGGGCCATTCAGGAGTGGTTATGCAAATCACTCCACCGACATATAGAATGTTGGTATGAACTGCCGCCACAGGGGCCCAATCAGGAGCAGATATGCAAATCTCTCTTATGTTCAAACAGAATGTTCACATGAACCACAGCCGGGGCCTACATATTTTATTGCTAAAAAAAATGTGACACAGAGACACGAAATGACCAAATGCTGTTGGAAAAATGGTGCCGCTAGACTTGCTCGACGCAGGGTTGCCACAAACCTTCAATTTGTAAACACCTCAATATCTGTGAAGCGCAATAAAATGAGGTATGCCTGTATTTCAGTTGAGTTGCACTCACTGCTGGTTTGTTCAAAGTGATGATGTTAACCTTGAAAGCCCTAAGCAGTGTTGGTCCCGGGTACCTTAAGGACCAGCTCCTTTCAAACGTCCCTCCCCACGTTCTCCAGTCATCATCTGGGACACTGCTTCAAATTCCCTGGCCTTATGAAACTAAATGTGCAGCCACGAGTCCTAGAACAGCCTTTCCCAATACGGTGACCTCCAGATGTATTGGACTGCAAATCCTATCGTTCCCAGCCAGCATAGCCATGCTGGCTGGGAATTATGAGAGTTGCAGTCCCAACATGTCTGGAAGGCACCAGCTTAGGAAAGGCTGCTCTAGAGCCTTTTTGGGTGGTTCCACCCACCTTCTGGAATGCCAACAAAGATTTGTCATGCCCCGACATTGCACTGTTTTGGATGGTATGTAAAAACGGGGCTCTTTAAGAAAGCATTTGGTTCAAATTTTTAATAAGTCTTGAGCATTTTATAGCCTGTATGATTAAGTGCTGTTTTTATAAATTTATTATTGTTGCTATTCACAGCCTTTCAGGGAAATAGACAGGATATAAGCTTTCTGTTCCATTTTCACATTAATCTGTTTTTTAAAAAAATCCTCATAAAGTGCATATTTAAAAATGTAATCCTGTGCAGGTCTATACAGAAAAACATCCTACACCTCAGTCCCAGCATTCCCCAGCCAAACAGAAAAAAGTCCTCCAACTCCCAACTCTATGCCATGGAGTTGGGAGTTGGAGGACTTTTTTCTGTCTCAACATGCATAGGATTGCACCCTAAATGAGTCTTTTCTCTCAAAATACCTCTTCTCGTGTGTACTGTTATTACGGATGATCTCATCAAGGTTCTCCCATTTCCACCTCAACGTTTGTTTTCGCCCATGTTTGCATTGGGTTATGAACCTTGTGGTCTTTTTCTTCTTCTTTCTGCATAAAAATTAGGAATGTGCAACACTGGAAAACTCATTCTGTTTGAGCTCGATGAACTTTCAACACATTTCTGACCTGAAGGACAAAAAACAGGATGATTTGGGGTGGGTGGGTGTTGGCTTCCGCAAAATTGCTCAAAATATTTGCACAAATTTGGAGCTGAGAACTGCCTATCTCTAGTGCAATTTGCACAAATCAGGGCCAATTCATTACTTTTGAGTTGTTGTTCTTTTTGTAGCATTTTACATGAGAAATATGGAAACATATACAGGCCTCTGGCTCACACTGGCTCAGCTTGTCTGAGCGTGGAAAGCTAAGCAGGGTCAGGCCTGGCGATTACTTGGATGGGAGTCCCTTCCTCTAGTTTCCTGCATTGAGCAAGGGGTTGGACTCGATGGCCTTGTAGGCCCCTTCCAACTCTATGAATCTGTCTATCTATCTATCTATCTTGCTCTCACTACATAAATACACACTCTACCTTGGCCACCCTGAACTTTCTGACAATTAATTTCAGATTTGTGCAATATTCGGGCCTCTGCTCTGCAATTTGCATAAATTGTGGACCAGAGGTCCAAACTTTGTGCAAATTTCCTGGCTTTTTTTGGGGGGGGGGAATGCAAATCACAGCCCACTTTAAAAACAGACGTCTGCATGCTGGCTCCACTTGCGTCAGATCAAGTCTGGCCCCAGTGCAGTGTTGACAGAACAGAATCTGTGGGGCCAAGTTGAGGAAATCAGTTGGATTTTCACCCTTCTGTTGGATTCCTCCCACATCCCTATAAAAATCCATACTTATTTTTTGTGCAGATTTTGCCAAATGTATACATCAAACTGATGTCCACATCAATTTTTGAAATGTATGCTTTCTCTTCATTGAATAATGGCACATTTTTCAAATACATGCATTTTTCAATCGTTGGAGGGGAGGTTTGCTTCATGAATTGCATCACAAGCTCAAAAATGTACAGACTTCAGACTGCAGATTGTGTTTGGGTCCAGGAGGTGCGAATTGGATAAATTCTGGTCCAAAGCAAATTGAAACAAATACATTAACAGAGTGATCCTATGGCCCCTAGAGAGCATCTCGAGGCCAGAAAACAGCACTGCGCAAAGAATCGTACTGGCTGCTTCTCTGAGGTCATAAGTGCGACCTTGGAGAAGGGGTTTAGGGGGCTGCAGGGAGGGGAGGGGAAGAGAGGAGCCTGGCGCTGCCAAGAGACGACGTATCCTGGTGGTGCCTCAGCCTCCTTGCCTCCCCCTCGGAAGCGCCACAGTTAGACAGCGGAAATCGGCCCTCTAACTGCTTTGAATGGGGTGGGAGAGGCGTGGAGGTGACCTTCGCGCTTCTCCTGCCCTGCATAGGATGCCAGTAATCCTCCAATCTCAGAGGGTTATGGGCTGCCTTGTTGGATTGTGCCCTTAGACTGCTGAGAACTGCATTACAGCATTCAGAGAAGTGCAAAACCCAGTGGAGACCTAAGTTCTGATCTGCACATTAGTCCAAGATCAGGTTATTTTGTATCAGATTTCGCAAAGGTTGAATTTCTTAAGAACCACTCAGAAGTACCTCACACTGTTTCTTTTAGTGTGAATGCAGCATCAGTCAGCATCCATCCATTTCCCATTTGTTGCTACTGCCTGGCTAGCTGCAGGGTGGTCTTCAGGATGAATGGAAGAGCAAAGTCTCTTAGCTGCCTTACTTGTAACAGTCCACACAAAACAAATCTAAATTAAAGGCACTTATGAAGATTTATAATTGTGAATAGAAATATGAAACCCTTTTTCTGCTTAATAATCAGAAACTAACTCAACCGACTATATTGCTCCATTGTGGGGTTTTATTTTCCTGTCTTTAATGGAAAACGATCCTGTTTTGAGGCACTACAGGGAAGGAAATCTAAGAAGCACTTTGCATGAGCGTTCATGTTTGGTTGCATTTATCCTCTCAGCTAAAATAATTCATTGATCACTAATCACCTGTGGTTGTTTGCCCACAACAATTTTCCCTGTGTAGCACAAAACTGCAGTGGGGTTTATAGGTGCCACAGGAAGTAATCAATAGCAAGGGCTCGTGAAGTTCTTAACGATAAGATACCAAAAGGCTTTTTCTTTGTGGAGTGGAGTGAAAATGATTATGAGACCAAACACACCTTTTGATTGTCAGGTAAAGCCTCTCTATCCCTGCCCCCCGCCCAGCTCCACTGCTGCACATAGCAAGAGTCAAATCTATCCCTTCCTTCTTTTTCTTTATAGTAACATTAAAGATGACTTTACTTTTTCCTCCTTTTACTACAGCTTGATGGAATTTTTAAAGTTTGTTTGTTTGTTCGATTTGATTGAAAGTAATTTATATATCACCCATTTACAATGTAAACTAAGACAACAACAACAACAACAAAATATACAATAACACAATTATAATCAATACAACGACACAATCACATTTCAATTAAGGCAGCAGAATGGAAAAATTCATTCCCGATGTTTAAAATACAATTTTCTTTCAATAGTTCACCACCCGGCCATCAACACTGCATTTCTATATATCAAGGCTCTCCAACCTTGGGTCCCCAGATGTTGCTGGACTACAGCTCCCAGAATCCCTTGCCATTAGCCATGCTGTCTGGGCATGCTGGGAGCTGTAGGCCAACAACATCTGGGGACCCAAGGTTGGAGAGCCCTGCTATATATACATGTCTCCTCAGAAGGAAGTCCCATTGAGTTCAATGGGACTTACTCCCTGGTAAGTATGTATAAGATTGCAGCCTAAAATACTTGAGAGAATAAAAATGTCTGAACCTGATGCCACCAAACCTCTTTGGGGAATGAGTTCCACAGATGGAAAAAAAAGCACTTCTTTGTTGCCATCCACTTGATATCTGATGGTGGTGGCACTTTGAGAATGGCCTAAATGGAAAGTCTTAACATTTGGGCTTTGATATGAGAAAACGGTACCTGAGTCCCAGGCAATGAAGGTTAAAAACAGCACCTTGAATTGAGCATAGAAACAAACGGTTAACCAGATGTCTCAAAACTGGCAAGAGGTGTTCCCAGTGAGCCATCCCACTTAAAATGCTGGCTGCTGTATTTTGAACTCATTGCACCTTCTGAACCACCTTCAAGGGTAGCCATGTGTACAGTGCATTACAGTAGTCTAAACAGGATGTTACCAGAGCATGGGTCACCATTGCCAAGACATCCTTGTCCAGGAGAGGTCACAGCTGACATAGAGCCTAAGCTGGTTAAAATACTTCCCTGTCACCAAGGATATCTGAGCCCCAAGGAACAACGCTGGATCAAGGAGTACTCCCAAGCTGCAGACTTGATCTGTCAGAGGAAGTGTATCCTCTTCCCAGGTGAGGGACCACCCACCCATAGTGTCTCCATCTTATTGGGACTGATTTTCAGTTTACTCCTGAGTTCAGATGATGATTCAGCTCTTCTACTTCCTCTCCTACCTGATGCAGTCCTATACCTACATACATGGGAGTAAGTCTCGTTGAAATCAGTAGAGCTTACTTCTGAGTAGAGACATAGAATTGCACTGTTAGATGCCAACAAGAAATAGAGAAGACGGTCAGTTTACTAGTGGGACTTAGCCCCAAATCTCCAGATGATCATTCCTGGTAGTTTAACACAGATGTTGTCAAATAACATGGCAGACAAGATGGAGCACTGTGAGACTCCACCAGATAACATGGATCCAATCAGTTGTCTTCCCAAAACTACCCAATTTTCTAATGAATATTAAAAAAAATAGCATCCATTGTTGCCTGAACAATATCACTTTTGTATGTTATTGTTTTGGTTTTCTTTCAGTCCCTAAAGTGAAACCAGGCTTACGCTGGCTCAGCTTGTCTGAGCGTGGAAAGCTAAGCAGGGTCAAGCCTGGTTATTACTTGGATGGGAGACCCCTCCTCTAGATTCCTGCATTGAGCAGGGGGTTGGACTCGATAGCCTTGTAGGCTCCTTCCAACTCTATGATCTATGAAATCTATGAAATCTATTAATTTTCACTGCAGCTGAAGCCAACTGTGGTTTTAGATTGGGATATTAAAGTCAGTTCTACGGATTTAAGTGTGATTCATTAACTTGCAGGTTTAATGCTATGAATACAGCAGCAGTAAAGACTATACTCACAGTGGCCTAGTGCTACACAAAAAATAATTTTTAAAAATGTAGGATTTATACGGCTGGGCCAAAGTATCAACCACAAAATGTTGCAAAATTGAGGTTTTCTGGGGTACAAAATCTCTCAGCCTTCCCAATGTACCCACCCCCATATTTCTTCTGTAGCTGTTTGTAGCCATTTTACTTCCATTGTGAGATGCTCGCTTAGTTTCTGGTGAGAATGTCCATTGCCCAGTTGCCTAAGCAATGTGGGGACATTTGTTCAGTCTAACCATCATAAATATGGGCATTTTGCTAGAGGGAATAATAAAACTGGTTTACCTTACAGATTTGCAGTAAAGATAACTGAGATACCGTGTGTTAAAAGACTTAAACTGTATACAGTAGTTTGTAAGTGTGAGCATTATCACTATATTGTATCTCAGTAATCATTAGCAATTTTATGCAAATAATGTATTAGTAATTTATATGAATTATTATTTGGTAATTTGCAGTCTGTCATTTAACATCTGAGAAAGGTCCTGTAATTTAAAAATAATATATTGCAGTTCAATGTAATTGCTATAATTTTCTTTCTTTTCTCCCTGATGTGCTATTTTTTACTTGCAGATTTATTTATTTTTGGTTTACAAGAGGAAGCATTTAAAAAATTGTACCCCCACCTCCAGTCTGAAGCGGTACAGTCCAATCATCCACCTCAGGATTCTACCACCTCATTCTGATGGATGTGTAGACCAGTCATAATTCTTGTTTTAAAGCCTTCTGAGGTGCTTACAGGTGAAAACCCCCCAGATAATTTAAGATTAATCAGATTTTTAGAGTAAATATGGCTGCAATGCTAGTCACACTTAATCTGGGAGTAAGTCCCATAGAACGCAATGGGTCTTACTTCTTATAGAAAAGCTTAGGATTGCACTGTCCATCTCTGCCTCCCAAGATAACAGTACAATGCCAATAGAAAGTCATAATCCAAAGACCACATAGTCCTGTACAAAGTTCACCATCTTCGGATAACAACCATGTGATAAAAAACCTGCAATAACTACACACTGTGTGTGTGTGTAAAATACAACACTGTGTATTTCCTAGTTATATTATTATGTATAATGAGTGACATAACCATATGCATTTGATGAACTGTCAAAATATCAGAACCTAAACTTATTATCTCATCCATTCAGCTGTTTTAATTATTCTTGGGAAGATGGAGTTGTCTTTAATGGTGAAGGAGTATTTGGACAAAATTTCCAAGTTATTTATATGGAATATAATGGCCTGTTCCCAAATGTTAAGCTGAATAAGACAGTCAGATTCCCTCTGACTGATTGTGCAGATTTAGAGAGACTTTGGGGATGTCAGTTAATATCTGCACGCTGGATAGTTCAGCATGCCGCTCCAATTATCCGAGACTCGATCACTGTGTGTAATCATAATTTGTTCACCAAACTACCCAGGCCTGTCAGAGCAGTGCCTGAAATTAAGCCTCTGCTGCATGCACAAAGCTTATGAAAAATTGAATGGCACTCAATTTTCACAAAACACGACAAACACAAAAGAAAATTACGAATTCATTTTAAACCCTCCTAACGGCACCTTATCAAGCTGAGGGAGCCTTTGTCTTATTGAAGACTGGCATCCAGGCTGATATGCTTAATTAGTCTCAAGCATCTCTAAATGGCTGTTGACTGACAGTCAAAATCAGTCAGTGCCCTGACTCCTAACCTGCTCCAAGTTGGAGGTAAGAACATAACAATTGGCTTACGGAGGGAGACTAAATGGATTCTGCCCACATGGCCAGTGAATTAAACGCACATCAGCTGAAGCGTGTGCCCCAGACCTCGCAATGCACAGGGCAAGTAAAATCATGCATCATTTCATTCATGGAACGGAGTGTCAAAGGATGTGGTTGAGATGGTGGCTGCTGACCTCGATAGCTTTAAAAGAGGATTAGACAAATCTGTGGTTTGCGAATGGCTATTAGCTACGATGGCGAAAATTTGAGGGATGCATGAGAATTTTATTTTTGCTTGCATGTTTTGCCAAACTCCAAACACGAGCACGTGTCTGCCAAAAAATATCCATGAATTGACGAACCTGTGCTCGCATTTGTTTCGTTCCTGATTCCCCCGTTCAATGTGCACAAATTTCCTAATTCATGCAAATTTCCTCAGTAGACTGAATCAGCCCTGCTTTTGTCCATTGAAGAGATTTGTGCAAATCTCCCGTTGAATCACTGCTCGATTTGCACAAATTTTCTGTTCGCACAGAGAGAATAGCGATTGCAAGTGCAAGCAAGAATTGGGCACGAGATGAGTGGTGAGATTATAATTAGAGAATCCTAGTGATCTCAAACATTGCTGGTTCGCCCATCCAGTATTAATGGAACCTCCATGTTTAGAGGGAAGCAAACTATATTCAGAGGGAAGCTACATGGAACCTCCCAGTTTGGAGGGAAGCTAACAGGAGAAGGCTAATACCTTCATGTCCTGCTTGTGGGCTTCCCATAGGCATCTGACAGACCACTTTGTTTGCAACAGGATGCTGGGATAGATGGAGTTTGGGTCTGATCCACCAGGGACTCAAAAGCCTACATCCGTTGTCCCCAACATCTCTGGAGGGCAGTAAGTTGGGGGAAGGCTGACTTACATCACTCTATGTCCAGCTTTGATTCAGTTAATAACACAGCCCATGATTCCGAGGGGCTGATTCACGACGTCTTGGGTTGACAGCACCTTCGAACTCCATGGCCGAAACTGTCGCCAGGGCTGCTGCAGGAATTCTGGCAATGTTGTGAATGAACAACACATATGAGTGTGGGGGCAGAGAGTGCACTTTTAGTGTTCTCTATCAGTTCCCTTTTGAGCATAAAGCTCCCCCGCCATGCTTCGGGTTGGTTTACTATGAAGCAAGCAACATGGAACACTTTGGGGCAGGCATGAGCAGATCTCCATTCAGGAGTGCCATCAGGTTTGAGGGGGCCCTTGGAAAAATGCCTTCCTTGGTCCCTCCCCCTCCCTGCACTGTGTGCTATCCTGGTTTCTCCCCCATGCAACCATTTTGTCCGCGCTGCTGCTGCTTTCCTGCCCTGCAGCTTTCTTCTCACATGACCAGTGTCCTGGTCTCTCTGCTCCTCTCCAGCTTACCAGGTGGTGGGAGCCAAGAAGGGGTCCCTTTTTCTCCCCCCCTTTCTTTCTTATTTAACATTTAGAGGAGACAAGATGCTGGGTGTGCTCTGCATTGAAGTACAAAAGCTTCAGATGTGCCTTCCATTGTCATTTCCACTCCTGGGAGATAAAAGCATAAGAGCCTTGTCAGATCAGACCAAAGGCCCATCTAGTCCAGCCTTCCATTCCCACAGTGGCCAACCAGATGCCTATGCAAATCCCACAAGCAGGACACAAGCACAATAGTACCCTCCCACTCAACTAGTATCGACAGACACATTGCTTCTGATACTGGTTGTCATATATAGCCATCATGTTGCATAGTTATTCTCCATGAATTTGTCTAATCCCTGTTTAAAGTTGGCCATCACTACATCTTATGGCCCAAACTCCATAGTTTAACTATGCACTGTGAGAAGAAGTACTGTCTTTGGTCGGTCCTGAATCTACCAGGATTTCGCTTCATTGGATTTCTCTGAGTCATCATGGCAGAGATTATTATTGTGCGCATGATGACGACGATGCACTTTTCTACACCATCCATACTTTTATACTTGCGAAGATGAAGATGGCGAGAGCACCTAGAGCCTTGGATTGGCACAGTGCCCCTGGCCTCCTAACCCCTATAAATATATTACAAGGCGCAAGGAAGGAATGTTGTGGGGACTGGTGTCAGGCTTAGTATGCCCATGCTGGGGTGCTGACACCTTGCTTGTTTCTGCCATGCCACCAGATCCCAACACCTGTCGATGTCTTTGGTGGCCATGTGGGGGTTGGTGGGCTTTGGTTCATGGCCCCAGTCTTGGGCCCTGAATTCAAACTCTAATGATGCCACTGCTTCTATTCCTTTCCTGTTTTGCTGCATGGGTTCAGTCTTCCCTTTGTTCCACTTCTCCTGAATTCCAATTTAAGCAAGAGATTTTCTCAAATCAGTTATGGAATTGGGGCCCACATGTGTGTATTGATAAAGCACTATAAAAACAACAACAACCCACTCTTGGTGTCATTGTACATCCAGTTTTATCAAACTGATATGCACATTTGCTCTTGCGCACCGGTAAAACACCACACAGAACTGGTTCATTGGAAGTTTTAAAGCAGAGGCTGGATGGCCACCAATCAGAGATGCTGTAAAAGAGGATTCCCTGCATCGGCAGAAGGTTGGACTAGATGAACTTTGAGACCCTTCCAGACTTATATATTCTAAAAGGAAACTTATCAGATTAAGCATTGAAAGAAATTGCGCACGCACACAAAAGGAAACCCCAAACAAAGAAAAAAAATTGAAATTGCCTCTGTAGTCTTTAAAAGTGCATACAATAGAATTAGCGGAGGCAGCACCATTAATAATCTGTTATATTGCTCCATCAATTACCTGGCTCAGCGTGCCATTTAAGAAAGGACTCTAATAAATTCTATTTCCTGCTGTTGAGGGATGTTAGCCATCCATTTGCGAGGAGGTTTTAATTTACAGGGATGTGAAACGATGTTTGACCCAGTGGTTATTAAATGGAAGGCAATGCAAGATATAAATGGCTATCTAATTTTGTTTAATACTTTAGACAAATATTTTTTTTTTAAAAAAAGCAGTAGTACCAATAGTTGACCTTGGCATTTTGAATTTATTTTTGCAGACTAACAGGCTCTGGTAATTTGAGGTTTAAAAAATGTGAGCTCCCAATAGTAAAGTGACAGAAAGTCAATATAATACATGAGCATCCTTACTTCCTGCTTTATTATTATTATTATTATTATTATTATTATTATTATTACCATTGAGGTTGAGGCATGAAATACAAAGTGTGTGTGTATTTTGAAGTGTTGTTAACATACATTGATCGGATGGACATACATTCCTGCTGGACCTACTGCCCCCTGGCTACCTCTCTTCCTTGGCACCCCTCTTGGTCACACACAAGAGAGACAAAGTGAAAGTGCCACATACACACACAATCACACCCACTGTCTATTTCTCCTTTCCATCTAATTCCAAGGAAGTTGTCGCTGTGCTAAACCGCTGTTTGTCGGCGGTAATGGACTGGATGTGGGCAAACAAATTGAAGCTTAATCCAGACAAGTCAGAGGTGCTCCTGGTCAGTTGGAAGGCAGATCAAGGAATAGGGAGTCAGCTTGTGTTGGATGGGGTTACACTCCCCCTGAAGACACAGGTCCGCAGCTTGGGTGTACTTCTGGATTCAGCCCTGAACCTGGATGCCCAGGTTTCGGTGGTGGCCAGGAGTGCATTTGTACAGTTAAAGCTAATGCGCCACCTGCACCTAGTGGTGGCCACGAACCTGTCCAGGGGGCCACCTCTCCACCGCCTCGCCTCCCTGTGGCGGCAGCCCCTCTGCCTCGTTCTTCTGAGCGGCGCGGAGCTGTTCTCCGCACTACTCGAGCTGCCGGGGCCGGCCGCGCTGGTCCCGTCGCGTCACTTCCGGAAGGCCGGAAGTGATGCGACGGGACCCTACACCAGCGCGCTGGACCCCCGCGCTACATTTTTTGCTGGGAAACCAGGTCAACAGGGCTGTTTAAGCCCTGTTGCCCTGGTTTCCCCACCAAAAACGTAGCGCGGGGGTCCAGCGCGGGCGGCGCAAGCGGCTCGCCGCGGAGAGGCGAACCGCTGCCGGACACAGGTAGGCCTGCGCGAGCCTCGCGCGGATGTGAGCAGGGCTGATTTCGGCCCGCTATGCCCATGCGAGGCGAATCGGTACTCCCCTAGCTGCACCTGTTCCTGGAGATGCCTGATTTGGCCACAGTGACACGTGCCTGTTACATCCCGTTTGGATTACTGTAACACTGTGTAATCAAAACACAGGTTTTGATTACTGTCAGAGTTTCTTTTGTCCACTCTGCTTGATGGCTCAAATAGCTCAATTACCAAGAAAGCTGCAAAAATTTTGAATACAGTAATACCTCGGATTACGAGTAACTTGGTATACGAGCTTCTTGTAAAACGAGCAAAAATTTAGCATTGGTTTCGATTTGGAGGACGAGCGTGTCTCGGAACACGAGCCACACGCTGTGCCCCCCGACTAGCACTTAAAGTGCCAGCTCCCCGGCTTTGCCTAGCAAATCTTTGCTGGCTCCCTGTCAGGGAGCCGAATGGAGGTGAGTGAGCGGCCAGGGAGCTGTGTGGAACTTTGCCAGGGAGCTGCGTGGAGGCGTTCCTGCTGCTCCCTGCCTCTTCCAGCGGGGGCTCGCCTCTCCGCGAGCTGCCCGCGCTGCTATCGCCAGTCCCGTCGCGTCCCTTGCTGCTCCGGAAGGGACGCGACGGGACCCTCGTGCTGCCGCTTTACTTGCCAGTGAGCTGTGTGGAACTTTGCCAGGGAGCTGCGTGGAGGCGTTCCCACTGCTCCCTGCCTCTTCCAGCGGGGGCTCGCCTCTCCGCGAGCCGCCCGCGCTGCTATCGCCGGTCCCATCGCATCCCTTGCTGCTCCGGAAGTGACGCAACGGGAACTGCAGGGTCCCGTCGCGTCCCTTGCTGCCCAGGAAGTTTGTATTATTTTACGTATTGGTGTGGTCGGTAGACCGTAAATAAAATATTCATGATTACTGTAACACACTCTATGTGGGGCTGCCTCTGAAGAGTTTTCGGAAACTTCAGCTGGTTCAAAGAGCTGCTGCCAGACTGCTGACTGGGGAGCATACAACTCCTCTGTTACAACAGCTTCACTGACTCCCAATCTGTTTCCAGCCACAATTCAAAGTGCTGGTTATGACCTTTAAAGCTCTATATGGCTCGGGTCCAGGTTATCTGAAAGACCGTATTCTTCCCTATGAGCCTGCCTGCATTTTGAGATCCTCAGGGGAGGCCCTTCTCTCAGTTCCGCCACCATCACAGGCACTCCTGGTGGGAACACGGGAGCGGGCCTTCTCGGTAGCTGCCCCAGCGCTCTGGAATTCCCTCCCCAGGGAGGCTAGGGTGGCGTCCTCCCTGGTAAGCTTCCAGAGACAGACAAAGACCTTCCTGTTTCGGATGGCATTTGGGACTAGCCTGTGATGTGATGGAATGCTGCTTTTACTCTTATGTATATTGTATTGTTTTTAACGCTATATATATATATATATATATATATATATATCATTATTGACAATTTAATTCTATTTTTAACTTTTGTATTTTTCTATTTTTGTTTTAATTGTATGAGTTTTAAAGGCTGTAAGCCGCCTTGGGTCCCAGTGTTGGGAGAAAGGCGGGATACAAATAATACTAATACTAGTACTAATACTACTACTACTAATAACAACAACAACAACAATAATAATATGTGGGCGCTCACCCACATGTCTTGCTCCGTGTGTGCCTTCTGGCTCTCTTTCTCTGTCCCCATTTATTTATTTATTTATTTATTATTACATTTATGAATCGCCCATCTGGCCGGTCACCCGACCACCCTTTTCTTTTGATCACCCCATTTTGTCTCTGTGTGTGCCCTCTGTCTGTCTCCTGACATCGGCACCACTCTGCTTTCACCTCCCAGGCACTGCCTGGTCACTCCATTGTCTTCCCCCCACTCATTCCATTTTTCCTCCTCCCCCTGTCTGCTCCAGTTTCCTTCCTCTCCCAGCTCCCCATCCTCCCTCCCAAGAGGCTCCTATCCCCTCCTTCTATCATTCTGCTTTCCCTCTCCACCATCACCCTACTTTCCCCTTTCCTCTTCATCCTCCTTACCCCCCCTTTCTTACCTGAGCAGTCAACAAGGCTTCTGTAAGGAAGCTGCATGGTTCCCATCTTCTTGGTGTTGGCCATTTCATAACACATTGTCCATTCTCAGCTCAGCTCAAGTTGTTTTTGAGTGGTTGTTGGATCTTCAGAGGCATAGATTTGAAATCATAGAATCATAGAATCATAGAAAAGTAGAGTTGGAAGGGGCCTACAAGGCCATCGAGTCCAACCCCCTGCTCAATGCAGGAATCCAGGTCAAAGCATCTCTGACAGATGTCTGTCCAGCCGCACCTTGAATGCCTCCAGACTGGGAGAGCCCACCACCTCCCTAGGTAGTTGATTCCATTGTCTTATTGCTCTGACAGTCAGGAAATTGTTCCTGATGTTTAGGTGGAATCTAGGTTCCTGTAACTGAGCCCATTATTCCGTGTCTGCAACTGGGATGAACGAGAAGAGATTTTGCCCTCCTCTGTGTGACATCCCTTCAAATACTGGAAGAGTGCGATCATATCTCCCCTCAGTCTCCTCTTCTGAAGGCTAAACATGCCCAGTTCTTTCAGTCTCTCCTCATAGGGCCTTGTTTCCAGTCCCTTTATCATCCTTGTTGCCCTCCTCTGAACCCTCTCCAGTTTGTCTATGTCCTTCTTAAATGTTCGCTTTCCCTCCTTATAGTACAGCATCTTACATGTCCCCCTCTTGCATTTCCCATTCATTCAACAATTGGAATAGAAAGGAAGATGGCTATCTCCTTTTCAATACAATGTCATCCCATAACCTAATTCCCAGGGGCATTCTGGGCCCAGTTTGAAAGTGTGTGCGGTGAAAGCCAAGCTTCTTAGCCGCTTGGTGCTGCTCTTGCCTTTAAAAAATATATATTTTTAAAGAAAAACAAAAACCAAAGTCCTTGATACACCTGGTAATGGTAAGTTTTCTAATTCTTCCCCACAAGGCTGTCCCTCACTTTAATATCCACCCTGAACTGCTGGTTTTCAGGAGTGTTTTCTCTCATCAACCCCTGAAAGCACTGACATTCGGGTGGCTTAAACCTTTAGCCCAGCTCTACTGAAATTATATATTCTTCTTGATTTCTTAAGAAACATTCCTTTTTAAAGAATGTTTAGCTTTGTCTTGGTTCTTCAGTATATCTCACTGTTTCCCCATAAGCCCCTACTGCTTGATTCTATGCTATTTGGAAGTTGGAAGTCTACTTGGAAGTCTTTAGAAGTTGGGCTGGGATGTTCAAAAACCCTAGTGTTAACTAAGGACATGGGTGTATACAGGCAGTCCCCATGTTACAAACGAGTTCCGTTCCTAAGAATGTTCTTAAGTTGAATTTGTAAGTACCAGTAAGTCGGAACACCATAGCGTTCTATAGGGGGGGAAATCAGCATTTTGCGTAACTTACGCAAATTGCATAGTATACTACGCTATGTACACTACGTAAACGACATAGCGCCAGGGGACCCGGAAGTCTGTTCTTAAGTATGTCATCTGTAAGACAGATGTACTTAACTCGGGGACTGCCTGTATATAGACTTCTCTCCAGTGGAGGTGGTTGGTGCCAATGTCAGCAGGGCTGTGTATCTGCTCCGGATTTTAGCCTGAACTTTAAAGGAGCTATCCATGGTGTTCGAACCCTACCCCCAAAATAGGTTCGGTGCCATGGATAGCTCCTTAAAAGTTTGGAGTAAAATCTGGAGTGGATACACAGCTCTGCTGACCTTGGAGCCACCAGCCTTCACTGGTTCTCCTGGAATCCAGGTATGCATGAAGTCAAGGCAGCAACTGTAAATATAAGAGCTGATATGATTATGTGTGTTTAAAGTCATGTCATGCCTGGGTCTGTTGAATAAGCACAGTGGCTCAGTTAGACCATCCCACGTTACCAAGATGTGATGCCCAAATCTCAATATTTAAACATTAGTTGTTTGGGAGAGAAGCTTAAAATTTGCTTTTAAAAAGAGAGACTGTTTTCTGTTTATGAAATTATTTCAGCTTCCTTATTATAATTAATGTTTCTTAAACTGGGATTTAGGTAAACAATATTATATCCAGTAACTTTTCTCATGTAAAAGGTAAAAGCCAAATGCTTCACTAAAGTTATCAGTATTTCCCCCCATCAAGTTGATGCTCAAAGTCTTCAAAGACAAAACAACCTTGTTCAACATGCTGCAGCAATGTTCTCCGACCTTGGGTCCCCAGATGTTTTTGGCCTACAACTCCCAGCATGCCCCAGCCAGCATAGCTGGGAGTTGTAGGCCAAAAACATCTGGGGACCCAAGGTTGGAGAACACTGTGCTACCGTAATGGGTAGATTTCTTAGCAACCACATTTGAGAATCATAATGCTAATTAGTCACGTCTTAACGCATCTCTTTAACCATGTTGTTGTTCTCACAGTGGGAAGGATATTTTCCAAAAATTTCAGGGCACACTTTTGGGAAATTCTCATCTTATCAAATCTTGGGAGATTCTTATCACCTGTTTATTTATATGCATTCAGTAGAATCAAGCATCAAGAATCAAGCACTACAGATTTCCCAGACTATGCTGGACAGTGAATGTTGCCCCATCAGTGGAGTTGTATATAACCCTGCTGAAAACTAGCATCTGAAACTGCTGAAAACTAGATGGTTTACTAGCCTAGCCACTCCCTGCAGACATGCTTTGATTGATATATAGGACGGGGGAGAAATTCATTCAGTTCACATTAAAATGTGAAATTAAATTGCCAATTTACCCAATTTTACACATTGCAAACCATTATGGAAACCAAAACTCAGTTATCCTTTGAAATTTGCGCTTCTCTGAATTTCTCTGAATGGAGTTCTCCAAACAAAAAATGTGTACAAAAATGCACATATCAGGGGAAATAATGGTTAAAAAATGCATTATATTGGGGAAATTGCTTGAAATGGATACTAAAATACTCCCTGCAGGTAGCAGAATAGTACCGCACTCACAAAACAGGCTGGACTAGAAATTCTTTCCCTGATTTTTTCAGGGAATTCTTTTCTTCCAAAAATGGCCTCCCCCTTTACCAGCCTACAGTGATATAATCCCATCGCTACCACCTCAGGACTCTCACATCTCATGCTGCATGTGTAAGCAGACCCATAAAATTGTACAAGGAAGGAATGGCAGTTATTTTGACCTTTTTAGTGCAAAGTACAAAGAGGATGTGATCTTGTATATATGATGCTAAACATCTCTAGTGTTGTTCCTGACAAATCTGAGGCATAACTGCTGTTTGTATATAAACAGAAGCAATTATAATAACCCATATATATATCCAGTGGCCTCTATCGGAATCAGAAATATAAAAGAGGGACAGAGGCTAAAGCAAAAGGATAAATAACTGCTATGAAGATGCTTACTCTTTCAAAGATATGTTGCTCTTTGAGTTCCATTCAAAATGTTCCTCGTTTTATTTTTAAAAAATAACAAGCAACAAGAGGCTGGATTTCAGTATTATTTACTGTGTGGCAATTAAATTGTTGATCATATATGCAGGCTTGGCAGGAGCAGTTCATTAATTTATCGAAGGACAGAAGAAGAGCGAGAGCAGCCTTGGCAAATTCAGGTCTAGTGGAACTGTAATGACCATTGCCACAGAAAAAGAGGTGGTCCCCCCTCCCTTTGCTTTTCTAGGAAAGAGAGACAGCTCCTAATACATGGTGTTCTTGCAGGCACAAACCACTCTACCTTCATCCATTCATTAACTTGATTAGGGTGAATACTGCTGTGTCCCCAGTCAAAAGCATCTCCCACTCATCTACTTTGTGCATAATGAAATGGTTCATAACTGGACATATTTCAGGGTCTTTTTACATGGTGAATTGTCCAGGGTTAACAACCCCTGGACACACCTCGATTTCTGATTTGTTTTCAGGTTCATGGGCCAAATTAGAGATTGAAATTAGCCGAAAGAGATGAATGAGATGGCTGGCTGGGGGTGAATACAGGAAAGGCATACATTGCACAATGCGGTGGATGCATTCATTCATTGTCCTGGAAACCAAAGGGATCTTTAGCCATACGCAAGCATTCAGCCTGCTCATGTAAGTGCTAAACGTGGGCAGAGGATGTGGACGTACACACAAGCCCAGTCCCCAATGTCCTCATTCTTGCATCCTCAGTTCTCAATCTTCCTGCATTGAGCAGGAAGGCCTGAAGCGTGGTCTACTCAAGTTCGCCGGAACATGAGTAGAAGCCTCCACACAACCTTGGTAAAGCAGGGTTCCTGACCACATGGAGGTTCCTACTCGAGGTACTCACATTCAAGCAAATGCAAGAAGAAGACCCCTTTAAACCATCCCCCTCAACATAGGAAGGTTGTGAACCGAGATGGTGGGGATGGATCATTAGGTATATATTCTATGTAACATGATACGCTATGTTCTCTCGTGATAGGATTTGGGGGAGGAGTGTAGGAGGAGCACCCCAAGACTATATTTGGCCTCAGGCCCTGCATTACCTCTGTGCCCACTTGTGCACCAAGGGCAGGACTCAGGAACAGAAGTCCAGGGTTAGGTTTTGCAAAATTAGCAGGAGGGCTCCCAAACGCAGCAGGGCTGGCTTCTCACTTCTTGAAGTAAGGGAAGTAATATGCATCACCATCTAAAGGTCTTGATAATACCATTACGTCCAACCCTCCTCCTGCCATAAGGCTATGGTGTCCAGGGTCTAAAACTACCTAAGTACACCACTACTTGTTACCATGGGGGTGGGGGACATTTTATACAGCCATGAATAAATTGCCAATATATACTGAGGGCACATTTGCAGAGGTTTTACTTTCAGGAAAATTCTTCCTGGTCCCTTAAGAGCATAAGAGTCCTGTTGGATCAGACCAAGGGTCCATCTAGTCCAGCATCCTGTTTACACAATAGCCAACTAGCTACCCACATGAAACCCACAAGCAGGACATGAGTGAAACAGCACCCTCTCGCCCATGTCCCCAGCAACTGGTGTACATAGGCATGCTGCCTCTCATACTGGAGATGGCATATTGCCATCAGAACTGGTAGCCATTGATAGCCTTATCCTCCATGAATTTGTCCAATCCTCTTTTAAAGCTTCCCAAATTGGTGGCCATCACTATGTCTTGTGGAAGTGAATTCCATAGTTTAACTACGGTATGCACTGTGTGAAGAGTTCTCTGTCCTGAAACTCTCACCAGTCAGCTTCATGGGATGACCCCTTTGGGTTCTAGTATTATGAGAGCAGGAGAAAAATGTCTCCCTATTCACTTTCTTCACACCATGCATAATTTTGTACATCTCCAGCATTCCTCGCCTTTTTTCTAAGCTAAAGAGTCCCAGACATTGTAGCCTTTCCTCATGGGGGAGTTGCTCCAGCCCCTTGATCATTTTATTCGCCCTTTTCTGCACTTTTCCCAACTCTACAATATCCTCTTTTAGGTGCAGTGACCCTTTGTGTTTTATGATGTGCAACATGGAAGCAAATAAACATTTGCCTCAGTTCTTAGCTTTATACAGGTCTTTTCCCACTTTGAGTGTAAAGGTGTATGAGATTTTTGTTTTGTTTTGTTTGTTTAACCAATAAGAAGATGGAACTTTTTTTGCGTGCTTAGCTAGAAACTCCTTTTGGCTTCATGACGCATCACTGCACATTAGTTACATTTCACACACGGTCCAAAGTTAGACTGACTGTGCTGGAAAGCATTTCTGCTTATATTCCATATCCCAAGCTGCCAGTCAAATATGCTGCGAAGAACAAGTGTGAGAGATCACATATACAGAGAACATATTTGAATGACAGGTCAGTCAGTAAGTAACACATGGATTTTGATGTGGCAATCCTGCATAACAGTTTCATGCACTGGAGAGGATCATTGCCTCTCAGGGAGAGAGGAGAAAGGTGTGGATCTTTGCAGGGCCAGCAAGCAGTCTGACCAAAGTGTCTGATTAAGGGGCAAGATGAAATCATAGGCCAGAGGATCAGATGCAGGGAAAGATACAAATGAAAGCTCTGGTGGGCAGAACAATCAAGGTGAAAGCTTGCAAGGCCAAGGAACAAAGCAGGAAAAGGCAGGGAGTTTTCCTTTGTCTACAAATGTAGCAGAATGGGAGGTGGGACTACCATTTTTAAATGCTCCCTGGTATACAAGGTTTTGTAGAAAAAGAAAACTCAATCCGCCAGCAGCATCCATTCTACTGGTGGAAGGACACCATTGGTTACTTACAACCTTCAATCTGCCATGCAAGTGCTAACTATTGATTGACAATTTCAAGACTTTTGTTCCCTCTTTTTAAGATTCTCTATCTCTAAAATGGACTGTGCTAAACAGCCCTTTAAATAGAGGACCCCTTTCAATAGAGAACTGCCCTCTGTAATGTAGGACACATGGCCACTTATGGGGAAAAGATTTAGGTATCACCATTGAAGATGGTCAGTGGAATTCATTGTGGGCTCTATCCCCGTACAAAGTGATTTCATCTAAGCTGAGGGAAAATGCACTTAAAACAATATATAGGTGGCATCTCACACCAGTAAAAATCAGCTGTATTTACAAGGGGAGCAGCCCCCAATGCTGGAGAGGCTGTGCTCAGAGAGGAAGGAACTTATAAACACATGTGGTGGGATCGCAAAGTCATAGGGAGATACTGGGTAGAGGTATTTCATTTGGCAAGAAAAGTTAGAGATCAGAACATATATAAAACAGCAGAACTGGAACTACTCTCCCTTTGTGTGGGAGACAACAAGCACCTACTGCATAAAGATTTACTAACCTTCTTCTGGACTGTGGCAATAATGGAAATTGCATCAGTCTGGAAATCTACATTGAAAGCTGGGAAAGGAGACTTTGGGATATTGCCTTTCTAGAAAAATTAACCAAAGAACTAAGGGCCATGCACAATAATGCAATTGACAATGACTTTTACACACGCTGGCAACCCTGGATTTCTTTAGCAAACAAGAGCGATGGGGGGTTGAAACCTCCACAATCACACGTAACCATCTGGAAAGACCCAATTAATACTCCCTAGCTAAATTTAGATTGGTAGACCCTCCAGGGGGAAGCTTAACCCTACAGTTTTATATATCTGTATTGCAATATCCAGGTCATTGCTGATAGATTATTTCATGCTTCGTGTCAGTTATGTTTTCATGTTGTATTATTTGCCAATAAAATAATTTTTAAAACCCTAAAAGAAGAAGAAGAAGAGAATACTGTTTTCAGTTGACTGTGGATTGAACTCTGGTGATAGAGCTGAAGAGCTCCATAGACATCCAGGGATCCTGCCAGGTGTGTCCTAATCCTCTTTATTGTTGTAATGTATTGGTATCACACTGTAGCTGTTGTGTAGGATTTGATGTATGTTGGACCATTTGCCCATGTTGTTGCTGCTGCTGCTGCTGTTTATTATTGATGGAGGATGAAAGGGAAGCCATCACCAAATGTGGAATGAGAGGGGAGGAAACGTCAAAGGTGGACAGAAAACAATTTATTGCCAAACACACTGCAGGTATTAAATCCCTTTAAAAGAAACCAAGTTGACTCCCACCCAACTAAAAAAATAACCCTATTTCAAGATGGTGTGGAAGACGGTTCTGGTTGCCCTTCAAAGAAAAGTTTTAATTTTGAAAACACATTGCAATAAATTTGTCTTCCGTTCAACTTTGAGGTCTCCTTTGCTTCCATCTTTGATTATTGCTGTCAGTCTACTGTAGCTTATTACCAATAGACATGACACAGCATCAACAATACATGTGTGATAACCTCAGTGTTTGTGTGTTGTCTACATTGCAGTACATCATGTTAGAGTACCTTTCTGTAGTAATCTTTGGGTTTTCTTCTTATACTAGGTGTAAATATCAGACTACAGCCACAGTCTTCTGGATGTGATGTGTCAGTTTATGATTGTTATCCATGAACATCCATTTTTAAGGTGCCCTGAATCTGGAGGGGAAATGTTTTATGCATAGCTGCATTGGATGTATTATGCCTTTTGCTTGTGGCATCTGGCATGCAAGGTCTAGGAATGCAAAGGGACAGCAAGCAATGCTTCCTGAGCAACTCACATGTGAGCTTATGAATTTCACAATTTCTTTTACCACTAATGTCAGACTAGGTGACTTGCATAATGAGCCCTGTCAAATTTACAATGGAGCATGTTTTATTCAGCATGATGACCTAGAAATTCTTCTATTATTTCTAAGACCTAATACAGAGTTGCAAAAACTTTTTGGCATTTTGGAAAGGGGGCCAAAATAAAAAGAAAAATCCATTATTAAAGAGATGCCAAGGAACAGAAAGTACAAGATCTATTTCTTTCTGTTGATCTTATTATGATTTTTTTCCTAAAGATTTCTTCCTCTTACAGAAGTGCCTGTATCCTGATCAAATCATCATCACTAGTATGGTGTTCCCAAAACTTCCAGTGCCATGAGAATTAAAATGGGAGGCACTCTTCACTCTTATACCAGAAATGGTTTATTTTTAGAGTATGCAAGAAAAAGCGCTCTTGGGGGAAGGGCCACAGCTGAGTGAGAGAAAAAGATCCCAAGTTCAATCCCCAGTGTCTCTAGGTAGGGCTGGAAAATGCCCATCTTTGAAAATATGGCGAGACTCAGTTGTTCAGTCTAGTCCAGGGATGGGAAACCTCTTCCACCTGTGGCCAAATTTGGCAGGGACAAAGGCAAATGATATGTAGACAAATATACCAGTATATTTTAGCATAAAGCCCTTACCGCCAATAACTAAGCCTCAGGAGAGGCATTTCAACCTTTTAGAATGGGGCAGTGGGGGGGACCATGCAAAACCTGAGAGACCACCAAATGGTTGTGAGAAAGAGGGGCAGGGTGCAGCCATCTGGGAACCCCCAAAGGGCCATATTGGGACTAAATGAACCAATGGTCTGTTTAGGCCTGGGGCCTTGCCCTATGACCTAGGAACTTGCTGCCCTCAGTGAAGCTTCCCACTTCTCTGTATGCACCATCGTTCAATCTGTGCCTTCTCGTTTGGAAGCAGTCAAGTCCCAGAGCCAGCATACAGCCCCCTCTGTGGGTTAGTACTTTGGATTCATCAGAGACTGTAATGATTTAAAGAGTCACTGTGGTGTGGTTGGTGATTAGAGTGTTGGACTAGTGGGTTCAAATCCCCACTCAGCCATGAAGCTCGCTAGGTGACCTTGGGCCAGTCACTGTTTCTCGGCCTAGCCTAACACAAAGGGTTGCTGTGAGAATAAAATCCAGGGGACAGGACCAGGCACACTGCCTTCAGCTCCATGGGGGAAAGGCAGGAAATAAATGTAATATATAAATATTTCTTGTGGCATCCTAACATGCCCTGGCACATAGTTTTGGAATTATGATATCAGTAATATTCATATATTTTACACGGAAACTGCATCCTAGCCATTACATTTCTTTTAGTATGCTTGAACGCTATCAAATAAAGGGTTTGATCTATTGAACAAAGTAGCATATTGATACTTTATTCCCAACATTTTCCATTTGCTGTTCTCTTCGGATGATTAAAAAAAAAAAAACACCGAACACACCATTCCAGAATATATGTTAGTGCTGGCAAGCTCTGTGTGTCTACCTTGGTCCGGATCACTTATTTTATATGTTTTTCAGTTCTGTCTTCACTTCATTAGTTTTTGTTGCTACTTCACTAATCATGAGTACTTCAAGACTTGACAACACAGATTCCAAGGAAGTTAGTGGCATCCAGTGAACATCTTCTGTTCATTTGGATTTGAAACATTTAACACTTATTTCAAGTACTCAACTTTCTGTTCACTTTGAGACTGCAAAAAGCGTAATGACTATAGGGCTATAGCGAAAGACAGAGAGGATACACTTTCCAAAGTCACTTTAAATGGAATGAGTTTCTACAATCTCAGAGAAGTATCCATGTCCAGATAAACACATTTTCAGAGGATAATACCCATTTTTTAGGGACATGAGTGTCCCCCATTCTGTAACACTTGGCTCAACAAGACTACAATTGAGAAGGAATCTTGGATTGTGGTAGATCACAAACTGAATATGAGCCAGCAAATGCGACGTGGCTGCAAAGAAAGGCAAAGTGCAATTTTGGGCTGTATTAAATAGAAGTATAGCTTCCAAATCGCGGGAGTAGTGAGAATTCCCCTTACGCGGCAAACTGGTTAGGCCTCAGCTTGAGTACTGCGTCCAGTTCTGGGCACCACCCTTTAACAAGGACATAGACCAAACTGGAGAGGGTTCAGAGGAGGGCAACAAGGCTGATAAAGGGGACTGGAAACAAGGCCTATGAGGGAGAGATGAAAGAACTGGGCATGTTAGTTAGCCTTCAGAAAGAGGGAGACTGAGGGTAGGATATGATCGCACTCTTCAGTATTTGTAAGGATGTCACACAGAGAGGGCAAAGATCTTCTTCTCGTTCAGCCAGTTTGCAGGACACGGAATATGGGCTCACGTTACAGGAACCTAGATTCCACCTAACATCAGGAAAATTCCTGACCTGTCAAGAGCAATAAGACGAATGGAATCAACTACCGAGGAGGTGGGTGGGCTTCTCCCAGTCTGGAGGCATTCAAGGTTGCGGCTGGCCAGACATCTGTCAGAGATGCTTGGACCTGGAATTCCTGCATGAGGCAGGGGGTTGGACTCGATGGCCGTGTAGGCCCTTCCAACTCTACTTTTCTATGATTCTATGATTCTATGATTCCCAAGAAGTACCGTGATGAAACTCTCTTTGTTCCCTTGGGGGGGGGGGATCCTCTGTTTTTCCCGCTCTCCTGTGGGAATCTTGAAATTTGCCTTGAAATACCACTGTATTCACACTTATCCAAATTTTGTGATATAATTTTTGGCTAAAAAAACCTACCAAAATGCATATAAAAATTAGTATTTTAGTTTAAAATACATGCAGAAAGGTGTAGTTTAGGTAAATGTGTACAAAAATGCTTGTTAGGATAAAATGCATACAAAATGCATATTTATGGGGAAAATAATGTGCTTTTTAAAGAAACAAAATCCTAAATTGATGAGGAAAGGACAGAAAGAATAGAAGTATGAATGAAAATATGCAAAACTGACATGGATCATCAGAGATATACTGATTCATCCATCCCTATGATCCCCCTCTGAGCAACATACTTTAGGATTAGGGGAGGCAGCAACTAAGCCATGCCAGGTGCACTGGAGGTCCTGATGAAGTATTTTGCCCAACCAGCAATGGAAGGGGGACTACACTATTTGTGTTATGCCTGCCAGGGAAGCTCCCTGGGAGGGACTGGTGGAAATGTCACAAATAACATAATTTTCTCACTGTGGATGACAGGACTGATAGTTGCTCCCATTGCTGGTCTAGATGCTCTTCTAGGGGTCTCCATAGTGCCTGTTGCCAATGCCTTCCCCTGCCCCTCAGCTAGTAATTGGCCTCTTGGGGCAGGGCAAAGGGGAGATGGTGGTGGCAGACTGAGGCCTAGCAGGGCTATGTGAGCAGGATCCTGCTCATGAACATTCAAACATTCATTTTTATTTTGAATGCCCATATGGAAATGGTTGTTCCTTCCCTACCTTTCATGACCATTTGTGCTCCTGTCTAGGATGTGCCTACAGAAGCATTCTTATTGATCCGCCTAGGGTGCAATCCAATGGCACGGATGCCCAATGGATGGAGGGCTCCAATGTTGGAGCCCTCTGTCTATCAAGCCCTGCCAGCAAGAGCTGTGCAGGGTGGGAGGAATGTCACAGGCATTGCCTTGCCATCCTCCTTTGCCATGATTTTTCCTAGACAGAATCCTGAACCTGTCTAACTGCTGTGTACTGCTGGAACCGGGGCCTGAGAGTCCTTTGGATCTGCTGGATCCTTGGCCTCTCTCCTCTCTCCCCTCCCTGTCCCACCCACCCTTCTCCCTCTCCATCCTCTTCCTGTGGTTGGAGCTCTGACCTTGGCTGAGGAGCTGCCACGGAGCATCCTGCAGCAACTGGGTGGGGCTGGGATCCGCAGCAGAGAGGGGCTGTCTCTGGCCTTGGAGGAAGGGATCCATAGCATCCTGTAACACCTCAGATGCTATCTAGGAGCCATATGATTGCTCTATTAGTTACACTACTAACGCCACCACAAGAAATGGCCTGGTTTATGGTAACAAGTACTGTTTGTTGAGATGGCACCTGAAAACTTCTTCTCTTATCGATCTCAAAGGGTAGGTGGAGATACATGGCAGAAGTTATTCCCGTACATTTTATTTATTTATTTATTTATTATATTTATACCCCGCCTTTTTTCCTTGAAAGGAACCCAAAGCAGCTAACATAATCCTCCTCCTCCTCTTCACTTTATCCTCACAACAACCCTGTGAGGTAGGTTAGGCTGATAGTCCGTGACTGGCCCAAAGTCACCCAGTGAGTTTCATGGCCGAGCGGGGACTAGAACCCGGATCTCCCGAGTCCCAGTCCAATGACTAATGTCTAATGACTTAGACATCCAGTCTAAGTCAATATGAGTCCAAAGCAGAGTGTGTGCCAATGCAACAACTCATAGCTATTATTCTGCCATTCATGGTGCTATTATTCCACCGTCTTGTTTATTCCACAAAGTTTTAATGTCTGGGTGAATGACATTGGCACATGCTTATTATCCAAGTAAGCAGCTTGATTTCCAAGCTTCTTTAAAAATGCACCACTACCTGCTCTTCTTTCTTAGATGCCTGTGCTTGCAGATGAACTGTAATGAAATTTGCTAAGAGCATAATGTGTAGGATCTGTTTTACAGCCAGATGGTGCACTTTGTATGCTGCGTACAAGAGCAGGCACTCTGGGTAGTTCATTATTACAGCAACCAACATGAATTATGCACAGATATTTTCAGTGTAGCACTAGTTGCTACTCTGGAGAAATAGCAAAGGGATTCTGAGTGAAACAAAAAGCCTTTGGATACGGCTAAGAATGTCTCGAGGGGATGGGTTCCCTCACATTCATACTTGGAAGCACCAACAAAATAAGTGGGAGGGTAGGGGACCTTGGTGGGAACCAAGAAAAATGTCTGGGGCTGTGTTGATGCCAGTGGGCACCATGTTTCCCACCCCTGTTCTAAGAGATTGTGTCATGGATTTGGCCGGGGAAGCAATTTCTAAGGTAGGCAGTTTAGGGGGCTGCATTGGTCAAAACCAGTTGATAAAACAGCCATTCTTTAATCAGACAACTTGAGAGGTAACTCTGGTTTTTGCTAGCATGAGATCTAAAAATGCACTGACCCAAGCCTAGGGATTGCTGAATCAGTCTGTATACCATCTGTGTCATTTTTGCATTATTCAATCATAAGTCCATTCTGTCCAATTTTCACATCAGTCTGCATTTAAGTTGTTGTTGTTTTTTATAGCGGGGGGAAACACACACACATTTAGTGAAAGTAGACAACTTTCACTAGCATACTCATTTTTGTACACAATGTTCCCTCATATATACATTTTTGTATGCAACTTTCCCTAATATACGCATTTTGAACTGAGAACTGAATTTCAACGTTTGGAGAATTGCACAGTCTGAAGGATACCTGATCCAAGAAGTGTGAATTAGATTGATCAGCTTAAAAATGCAGATCAAACAAAATTCTCTGCCATCCCTTCCCAGGTTTCCACAATTTGTGGCTCGTGATGTCATATGCAGCCCACCAGCCACATATTATGGCCTATCAGGTGCTTGACAGAACTCCCTGTTTGTGAAGACTGATCATGCAGCAAAAGCAGTGCATTCTACAGACCTCTGGTGAGATACATTATGTGGCCGGTTGGCTGCATGTGGGTTGGTGGTTGGTGGGCATTCTACAGACCTAACTATGCAGGTCTGCCCTAACTCCTATTGTAGCTAGGGATGTAATCTGTTCCATCTGTGTTGCAGATTGTCAGGCATTTTTCGTTCTGTCATCCACTCATAGATTGAATTGGATTTCCCTCCCCTTTGGAAAAGTACACAAAATGTAAGCCACAATTGACGTAATTTTCACTGGTATGTAACACTTTTGCACATTTTTTTCTTAGTTCAGCATACAATCAATGAGCAGAGCACACACACAAAAAGGAGTGCTACACAGTGGAGGCTGAACAGAAATCAGAAAGGTATAAAATGTTGTACTTTTTGGGGGGGGAAAAAGGCATATATATTAGTGTATTTTCCAGTAACTTTCATATTTTCATACAACTACATTTGCGTACAGTTCTGGAAAGGTAAAAAACCCATCCCTAGTTCTGTGAAATCCGTATCACTTGGACAATGCCGGTCCTCTGTGGAATTCGTGGGTTGAATTCATAGAAATTCGAAGTTGTTTGAATCTTTTTTCTGATTTCTCCAACATCCCCATTTGCAGCCCCTTACTTCCACAAAATCTTTCCTTAGTGAAGACTTTGTGGATTTAGGCTGTTTAGCATTAGGAGTTTTATGCCTCTGTTTCAAATGTCTCAACCAACCTAAGTGCCATCACTACATTACAAACAGAACATCTTCTGTAATGTTGTGGCTGATTCGGTCGGTGGTTGAGATGCCACATGCCTTCCATTTATTTGCTGTCCCAGCTAGTGTTTGGGCTGGGCCAGTCGGCTTATATTAAATGAATAAAGTACACTCTTACTGTTTTATGTCATTTATAATTTTGTTTCTAATCTCGGGTGAGAAATTGCAGTCACACCTAATGTGCTCCAGTTGCTTCTTTTTTACCCATTTTCTTTTTCATGTAAGGCTTGAAAATAGCTTGATACTGATAGAGAAATAAATATTTTGACTATTCATTTGCACACAAAAGCTGTTTTGCTATGTTGCTGCGATGTATGCTAATTGGTAGTAACTGTTAAATAATAATAATAATAATAATCATCATCATCATCATCATCATCATCATCATCAATAAAGTGTGAATTTTACCCCCCCAAAATTCATGGAGATCTGTAAAGTTACACACACACACACACACACACACACACACAATCTAACAGTCTTCACCTGTGCTTAGTTGTGGAACCCCACTGAAATCCCAAGGCCTGCACAGGGGTTCAGTTCAGCCCTGGGAGGTGTGCCGGAGAAGTACAAAGCATTAGTGCTGCTAATGAGCTCTCTCTTGGAGCCCCTGCGTGGACCATGTGCCAATCAGCATGTTGCGGGGGATAGCAAAGAGATGGGGATGCCAATATTTTATGTACAGTCTTCTAAAGATGGTTGAAGTAGTGTTGCCTTTCCAGTGATTGTACTGGCAGAACCCAGTGGCTATGGGTTGTTTAGGCTTCATAAGGGAAATGAGAGAGCTCCTTGGCTCTGCCTCACTCGCTTACCAAGGGCTCCTTCCAGTGTTAACTTTGATGCGTGGAAGGCCTAGTGTTGTGCCCGAAGTCCACCTGCCCTATTGCAACCTTTTTGTTTCCCTGCAAAAAAAGGGGCACTCGTTTTTTCTGCCTCTTTTGCAAGGATTTTGAGAATTACAGAGACATTTCTCAGGGTGCAGGGCTTCAGCACTCACCTTACTGTAAGGAGGTGGCTATGGGGTGGGGGTGCACTCTTTATTTTACAGATTTTTATCCCATTCTGTCCTTGCAACCTCTCTGGCTGCTTGAGCTTTCTGAAAAGCCCCGTAGAGGACTTTACCAGGGCTTCTCCCTTTGCGGTTTCCTGTGCTGCTGTCTGCTGAGTGCCTGAAAGCTGAGCGAGCAAGGCATTTTTGTTTTTGTTTTGGGGTTGCTAAAAGTCTTCTTTGTAACAATGACAACACAACAAGTCCTCACTCAGCTTTCAGGCACTCAGCAGGCAGCAGCACTGGAAACCCCCAAGGCAGGACGTCCTGGTTAAGTCCTCCAGGGGGCTTTTCAGGAAAGTTCAAGCAGCCATAGAGGAGCAGGCCACACTACCACCACCAGCCCCTCAGCCTCCTCCTTACAGTAAGGTAAGCACTGAAGCCATGCAGCTCGAGAAATTCCTTCAAAATTCTCACCCGCTTTCCCCAATTTTTGGGTGCAATTTCTTTATTACCCTCCCACCCCACCGCAATGAATGGTTGAAAAGAAATAGATCGAAAAATGTGGCACGCTGCTAGTGGAAGCAACGTGGTCTTTTCTGCACCATCAGGTAACTCAACAGTGCCAAGTTATGTGGGAGATATCCACAGCAAGGGCGTTTTCCATGCCATTATTAACCGGGTATCTGGGAAGCGTAAGCTGGGGGCACAAGGATAAGCTGGAAGTTGGGAACCTATTGCTTTTCAGATGTTGTTGGACCAACTCCCATCAGCCCCAACCAGCATGGCCAATGGTCAGGGATGATGGGAGTTGCATTCCTACAACATCTGGAGGGACGCAGTTTTCCCTACCCTTGGAAATAGCCTTCATGGGCTTCTCCCACATGACCCGGGGGACATTATCTTCGTGTTGTGGGAAAGATTTGTGCTGCGAAAGCTGCCATCATGCAAAGGTAAATATAGACAAGGAAGGCACTCATAGAATGCCTTTTTTATGCAGTGGTTCAATCCCAGCTGTGTCTCATGCAACTGAAAAGAAACAGCATAAGATTGAGGGGTGACTTTAATGAGAATTGGATATCTCTTGATATCCAATTCTTCCCTAACTCCTATGGCACATCCAACACTTGTTTAAAAGACGATGTCACTCAATATTAATGCCTTTATATATTTTTTTCACTGGACCATGCCTTTTGGTACCTACCTGTAAATATTGACAGAAATTGCTAAGGATTTCACCTACAATTGCCAGTGATTCAAAATTAAATTTAGCACTGTGGAATAAGGCTCCATTCCTCAAACCGTATGTGCTATCAAGGGTATTTTGGGGTTGTTCCGGCTGCATAATATGTGCTAGACATGTGTAAAGGCCAAAGGTGGACTTCCATTTTCATATCTTTTTTCCTGGTTCTATGAAGTGGATTTCCCCCCAAAATCCCTTTGCCTATTTTAGGGGTGTGGAACCTGGTGCCCTCCAGATGATGCCGGGACTACAGCTCCCATTATCACTGACTGTTGGCCATGCTGGCTTGGATTGATGGCAGTTGGAGTCCACCACTGGTTCCTCACCCCTGGTCTTTTTTAATATTATCTGTTTCCATGTTCGCTGCCATTCCTTTGGGAAGGGACCATAGCTCAGTGGTAAAGCACATAATTTCCATGGAGAAGGTCCCAGGTTCAATCTCTGGCATGTCCAGTTAAAAAGATCTCAAATGGGAAAGACCTCCTGAGACTCTGGACAGTTGCACCTGGGCCAGAGGAATGCACAATCTGCCTGATATAAACAGCTTCCTATGTTCCTAAAAGCACATGTTTCTATGTTTTCCTTTGATGCTGTATCATGGGTTTTGTAATTATTTTATTTTGGTACATTTAAAACTGCATAAACAGTTAATCAGTGCTTCACTTGTGAGCACAGAGATGGTTTGGCGTGAAAGGATTAGACTGCCACAAAATTATAAATGGATCGGTTCTTGCACATCTTTCTCGCATGGGAAGGAAGATGATTTGACATGAAGGAGCTGTAATGAAAGAATGCCGTTTACAGACTATAGATAGGTCACGTAATGCTCATACATATGAGCATGTGTTGCAAGTGAATTTGTTGAAAGTGTTGTAGATTTTCATAGCAGGATTAAGAAATTGTGGGATTACTTTATTTGACCTGAATTCCATTTCCCCCTGAAATTTAGAATCCTATCTCTCCCTTCCCACCAATAATTTGTGCTAAATAAAAAAAATAGTAGAATCATTTCCTCATAGAAAGGAAAGTGACTTTTGCCAACTATTCTTCAGTGGAGATGTAAAAAAGTGCCAGTGTGGCAAAGTGGTTAGAGAATTAGGCTGGGACTCCGGAGATCTGGGTTCTAGTCCCAACTCAGCTGTGAAGCTACCTGGGTGACTTTGGGCCAGTCACTGACTCTCAGCATAACCTACCTCACAGGGTTGTTGTGAGGATACAATGGAGAGGAGGAGGAGGATTATGTAAGCCGCCTTGGGTTCCATGCAGGAAAAAAGGCGGGCTATAAAGATAATAAATAAATAAATAAATCTTTCAGCACTATTTTACATATTGACAACCCTTGTTTTCCAAGTTGGACTGTAAAATGGGAATGTCAATGACCTCACAGGGCTGTTGTTGTGTAATACTTACTAATGCCCGACATTTTCTAAATGCTGGACAAAGCACTTCCAAAGTGCATCTTGTCGCAAAAATGAATAAAATAAAGGTTGTCAGGCAGAATACACATTGTGCTAATTTTTTAATGGTTAGTGTCACTGCCTATCATCATCATCAGGCGATCACTCGTGACCGAGTAAGATTGTCTTCCGGGATAAAAGGAGGAAATTCTAAAGAAGATTGTGTAGACTCTAGCGATGGGTCCGTAAGTGACTGTGGAGGCCAATTCTAGATCCACACAGCTTCCCACAGTGAGGACACAGGTTACCAGATAGAAGATGGTCCTGTAAAGGATTCATTTGACGTGCTTTTCGCTTAGCACGTTTCTCCCTTTCACCTTGCACTCGGGCTTCTTCAAAGTCCATGGAACCTTTGTGAAAGGCCAACCTCCATTTAGATCGTTCATGGGCCAGAGCTTCCCAGTTTTCGATGTTTATATTGCATTTTTTTAGATTAGCCTTATGAACATCTTTAAACCTCTTATATTGACCACCGATATTCCGCTTTCCATTCTTGAGTTGGGAGTAAAGTAACTGCTTTGGGAGACGGCAGTCAGGCATTCGAACAACATGACCGGTCCACTGAAGTTGGCGTTGAAGGATCATTTTTTCAATGCTAGTAGTCTTTGCTTCTTCCAGTACACTGACATTTGTTCGCCTATCTTCCCAAGTAATTTGCAGGATTTTCCGGAGGCAACGTTGATGAAACCTTTCAAGGAGGTGGAAGTGACGTTTATAGATAGTCCATGTTTCGCAGGCATACAATAAAGTTGGTAATACAATGGCTTCATAAACCAGTGTTTTGGTCTTCTTACAAATATCCCGATCCTCGAACACTCTATGTTTCATTCGAGAAAATGCGGCACTTGCGGAGCTCAAACGATGCTGGATTTCACTGTCGATGTTAGCTGTAACAGAAAGATAGCTGCCAAGATAGAGAAAATGATCGACATTTTCCAGTATTGTCCCGCCAAGCTGGATAGATGGCATCACGAAAGGGTTAGCTTGCACTTGCTGATGAAGCACTTTGGTCTTTTTGATGTTAAGTGAGAGACCAAGTTTTTCGTATGCTTCTGCAAAAGCATTTAGGATAGTTTGGAGATCATCCTCTGAATGTGCGGAGACCACATTATCATCAGCATACTGAAGTTCCACAACGGAGGTTGTAATTACCTTACTTTTTGCTTTCAGCCTGCTGAGATTAAAAAGCTTTCCATCTGTTCGATATATAATTCCCACACCAGTGGGAAGTTTCCCCTTGACAAGATGTAAAACCATGGCGATGAAAATGGCAAATAATGTTGGGGCGATAACACATCCCTGTTTAACACCTGATCCCACTTTAAATGGAGCACCATGAGAGCCGTTGTTGTCCAAAACCGTTGCCGTCATGTTGTCATGGAGAAGTCGCAAGATATTCACAAATTTATTGGGGCATCCAATTTTCATAAGGATAGTCCAGAGAGCTGTACGGTCTACAGTATCAAAGGCCTTAGCCAAATCGATAAATGCCATATAAAGGGGTTGATTTTGCTCCCGGCATTTTTCTTGGAGCTGACGTGCAGTAAAAATCATGTCTACTGTCCCTCTAGAGGGGCGGAAACCATATTGAGTTTCAGGGAGGATCTCTTCTGAAATAGATAGAAGACGGTTTGCGAGAATCCTAGCAAATATTTTACCTGCGGTTGCTAAGAGAGAAATGCCCCGATAGTTTCCACAGTCTGTTCTATCACCCTTCTTAAAGAGGGTGATAATTATGGCATCCCTGAAGTCTTCTGGGATCTCTTCTCTTATCCAGATTTTTTCAATGAGTTTATGAAGATGTTGTACAAGTTCGGGGCCCCCTTCTTTAAAAATTTCAGCAGGAATCCCATCTGGTCCACTAGCTTTGTTATTCTTCATTTGATTAATGGCTTTTATAACTTCATCCAAAGTGGGGAGTATTGCAAGTTCCTCTTTAATTTGTTTTTGTGGGATTTGCGAAAAAATCTCATTATCCACCTTAGATTTACGATTTAAAAGGTCATAATAATGCTCTTTCCAACGCAGTGCAATAGACTCTTTGTCTTTTAAGAGTTTGGTGCCATCTTTTGATTGTAAAGGGTTTGTACCATAGGTTTTTGGTCCATAAATGGCCCTTGTGGCCTTAAAAAGCCCCGTGCATCATGAGATTCTGCAAGTTGTTGAATTTCCTCAGCTTTCTTTTTCCACCAAGCGTTCTTAAGTTCTCTTGTTCTTCTTTGGACCTCAGCCTTTGCGCTAGCGTAGGTTTTTTTCTTGGCAGCGCAGTTAATATCATTTTGCCATATTTGGAAGGCTTTCCTTTTTTGGTCAATTATATATTTAATCTCATTATCATTTTCATCAAACCAATCCTGATGTTTCTTAGTTTCATATCCAATAGTTTGTTCACAAGCTGCAGTAATGGAGGTTTTCAGCTTAGACCAATGGTCCTCAATGTTGTCAGGAGGTTCCGTAGGTAGATGTTCCTTAAGAAGTGATTGAAGACGAGTTTGCTTAATAGGATCTTGAAGGACTTGGATGTTCATTTTACGCCTTGGTTTCCTTCCTTGAAGCCTACGTTGGGGAGCAATGTTGATAACCATTGTGGACCGGATTAGTCGGTGGTCTGTCCAGCAGTCGTCGGCACTCACCATGGCCCTAGTAAGAAGTACATCGCGGCGATCTCTAACACGGACAATTACATAATCCAGAAGATGCCAGTGCTTTGACCGTGGGTGCTGCCATGATGTTTTAAGCTTATTCTTTTGTCGAAAGAGCGTGTTTGTAATAGTGAGATTATGCTCTGCACATATAGACAAAAGTAAGAGTCCGTTCGGGTTGCTATTACCAACTCCGTCTTTTCCAATAGTTTCTGGCCATAAATCAGAGTCACGCCCGACTCTTGCGTTAAAATCGCCCAGGAGGATAATTTTATCCTCCTTAGGTATCTCTGACAGGAGAGTGTCCAACTGGCTATAAAAACTTTCCTTGATGTCATCATCAGCATCTAATGTTGGTGCATAAGCACTCAAAATAGTTACCTGTTGGTTATTGGCGAGCTTTAATCGAAGAGTTATCAGGCGTTCGTTAATGCCAGTAGGAACTTCTGACAAAGAGTTCACTAGTTCATTTTTGATGGCAAAGCCTACTCCATGTATTCGTCGGTCCTGCTCAGGTAGTCCTTTCCAGAAGAAGGTATAACCTCCTTTTTCTTCTTTCAACTGTCCCTCTCCTGCCCTTCGAGTTTCTTGAAGTGCTGCTATGTCAATTTTAAACCGTCTCAGCTCCCTTGCAATAATAGCAGTCCTACGCTCAGGGCATTCACTATCTATGTTATCCAGCAATGTCCGTATATTCCATGTTCCAAAATTCAAATGTCTTTTTCGACCGCTAAAATGGTGACCCCACTGGACGCGGTAATCCAGTCAGGGGAGAAAGAGGTAGACTATGTTTAGGGCACCTTTTCTAGCCCCCTCCCCATACGGGGTGAGCAGAGTGGATCCTAAATAGGGCTGCTCAGTCATGGATACAGCTGCCGAGCTGCTCGACTACCTCGTTCCTTGAACAGGGCGACTGAGTCTGCATCCACCGCCCATGTGCTGGTCCATGGCTAGGGGCTTCCAGATTCACAGTCCTGCCCCCATCGCCGTTCGCCAGTCGCCATGGGACTTTTTTTATGTTTGTTTGGTTGGGTTGGGTTGGGTTGGGTTGGATGGGTTGGGTTGGATGGGTTGGGTTGGAAGACGCCTGTGCGTGAAACTGTTTTATGTGGGGAGATCGGTGCACAACGAATCACCACACAAACTTGACAGAGTACGGCAGAGATCCAATGGCACGGTTACCCTGACGATTGGAAAACCATTCTCTGCTGCAGCCTTCATCCGCCTTCACAGCCGTTGTAATTTAGGTTTAATTATCTTCCGCCTGTTCTGCCGTTGAGGACTTTGTTTTGGATCGTTCTTTGTCTGGTTCCTCTCCCCGGACCTTACCGCCATGGGTGACCCTACTGGGAGTACATAGCTCCCGACGGCATTGCTCACAGGATTCATCGGAACACGCAAGCCCACTCACCACTTCAAGGTGACGATCCAGCGAGGGGTCCAGCGAGGGGTCACTGCCTATAATTACTAAGTGAGGACCCTTGTTTATAAAGGTGACCTGGCTCAGTGGTAGGAATGTGGCTTTCTATGTTAAGCATTTGCTGTTTGCAAATCTAAGGATAAAGTTGTTTGGAACAGGCACTGATATAGTGTCTCCGTCTCTATAGAAACAGTAGTTATGCAACTAGATAGGTGGCCCCTAGCGCATACACTGCCAATACTCTCTGTTTAATGGGGCCAGAACTGGTTTCTCATTACATATACCATTTTCTGGTGTTTACCTTTGTTACTGATATTGAAGCCTCATTTGCTTTGGTTGGTGCCATTTCCGTCTTCCATGGTATTCCATCTCCTGATTATGTTAATTTATATTGAAATCCTGGATTTTAGCAATCAGGTAGGCATAATGATTTGATTTTTTTTATAGTACAGGTTTATACTATCCAGCAGTTCAATCCTCTACATGTCTGCTCAGAAGTAAGTCTTACTGAGTTCAATGAGACTTCAGCTAAGATTGATGGGGCCTGCTACTAAAACCCATGGTACAAACTTCTTTGCTATTGCACTCACCTAAATATTCACTGAAATGTTTAAAAGAAGTGATTCCTTGTCTTAAATATCCCTCCCTCTTGAATCCATTAATGATGCCGATTATCGTACAGACAACTAATCTTCATAATTAAGGACTCAAGCAAGAGAATCCAAAAGCTCTTCTAATTGGGTTGATGCATGGGCTAGCAGAATAATTGATTGACACCATGATCGCTTAAGCACACAGAGAGCTAACAGAATCAGATTAATGAAAACATATGGTAATTACAACTGTGGAAAAACAAGTTAAAATCTATCATGGAGCCTAAGGGTAAATAAGCAAAAATGTGATCCAGCAATGATTAGAGTTTTAAAAGAAAATAATTTCAGAAGGGTATGTTTCTTGAGTTTTTACAGTGTTTAAACAAAAGGCCTCCTCTTCTATATTACAAAGAATGCAGAAGTGTGATGCTATGAGACTATACTGATTCTTAAAGAAACACGCACAAAAATCCTTTAGTAATATTCTGGCATAGAATGACTCTGGATTGTATCCAATGGTGTCCATCTGCCAGCAGAATGGACAACACTGTTGAATTGGATCCCCCCCCCCGCATTCTGCGCAACCCCAGATCTTCTCCAAAGGGTTGAGTGACCCTCTGGAGAAGATTTGACAGTCGGTGCTGGGAGAAGGAGAAGACAAGGAAGTCCCATTGTATAAGCAGATGTCAGCTCATGTGACATTTATTTATAACTTCTGCATTATCCAATCTTCCCACCCACTTGCTGAGTTGCTGTGTTTGCCAGGGAATGTAAACATTATTGTAATTGTTCAAGGGAAAACAGCCACCAATGAAAAGTTGATAAACAGTGCAGTTTTTGTGAAAAATGTTAAAAAGGACATGGGGACAAAAGGAGCATTGACAAAGAGATATGTACAAAGAGATATGTACATACACAACATACACTTCCCATCTCATCAGTCTTTCCTTTATCCAGAACATGAGATAGAACAGAAGGTAATTAGATAATTCATTTGAAATGCATTTGCTAATTTTGTATCCTTCCTTTCTACTACGTGGTGCTCAAAGTGGCCTGTGAAAGCCCAACCCTCCATGCTATCTACCTGTAGCAAATTGACCTTAAGCTCAAGGTAGGTATAGGTAGGTTGATAGGATGGAAGGGTAAGGGGCTGGATAGATTTCCAGTGCACAGTGGTGGTGGTGGTGGTGAATACTGCATTGTGCCTTTTTAAACATTGGGTTGGTAGCAGATTTAGTCATGTCAATGGGACTTAAGGTAGTCATGACTATTTTAAGTTTCATTGATTGTAATGAATCAATGCAAGTGTGCTCTGAGTATGCTCTAAGTATGACTGGAACCAACCCATTATAATCTATGGTAAATAGTCACCACTTCCTATCCAGCATATAAATCTGACTCTAGTAAATATGTAAAGGGCCAGCATCAAGGATAGGTATGGTTGGGCACCTGCTGAGGCTCTCCCACTCTGGAGGCATTCAAGGTGCAGCTGGACAGCCATCTGTCGGGGATGCTTTGACCTGGATTCCTGCATTGAGCAGGGGGTTGGACTCGATGGCCTTGTAGGCCCCTTCCAACTCTACTTTTCTATGATTCTATGAAAATCCTGCAGTGTGGAGTGCTCTTGTTCATAGTTACAGCCAACCAGCCAGCCATGCCCTTTTCCAGGATACACCATTCCATTCCCCCTCCCCCAGTTCTCAGGCTTTCCCCCCCCCCTCAAAGAGTCAGTCTGCATTTTGAGCCCGCTGAGCACATTCAGTCTTCACTGAGCTGCTTTGGAATTCCTCCCCCACCCCGGTCTCATGGGTTCTGTTTTCCTAAAAAAAAATTAAAAATTGTATTTTTGAAGCGTTGGGGTTCCGCTGATCCTGCTGATAACTCCTTCTTGGGTGGGTGTGGCATGGTGCCATTTTGGCTGCACAAGGATCTGCACTTGGAGAATTTGTTCACTGTTACTAGGGCAGTGATGGCGAGCCTATGGCACGGGTGCCACAGCTGGCACGCAGGGACCTCTCTGTGGGCACTCGAGCCACTGGTCACCAGATCGCGAAAAGACTGTCCCCTTCTGCAAAACACTAATGATTTTGTTCTTTCTCACAGTGTGGAACAGAATGATTTTATTCTAGAATTCCTGTTACAGAATTCTCTTCTACATTGTTATCACATTTAAAAGATTTTGAAGAATGATGCACAGAGCATGGCTTGGATGTAAAGCCCTAACAGTTGACCAGAGTGCTGCATGTGTTGCTATCAAACTAACGGAGTATGAGCAAGGTTTGACAAATTATCAGCATGCATGCACTAGCAAAAATCACATTAATTGTACAAAAGCATGCCCAATGCAAACTTTTACCTAATGCAGTGTTTGCAGTCCAAGACATAAAGTGTTTAAAATGTGTTAAGCACTTTTAGTTTTCTGGTTTATCTTGCTCATCCTAGTACAGGTTGACTTTTACTTTTACTAATCCAACACCTGTAGAAGCAGGGAAAGGACCCGGGGTAAAGCTTGCCCCATACAATTTCATTCTGGCATATAATCATATTACAAGTTGAGAATCCCTTATCCAAAAATACATGTGCCTAATTATTTAAAAAGTTTGTATAAATTCCCTTCAGGCTAAGTGTACAATGTAGTACTATAATAATTTTTTGAGTTGATTTTTTTTTTCAACAAAAAACTGTTTGTATCATTGAAAGCTCTGTCATTGTGTTTTTCTTTTAAGACAAAAGATGTTAATTAGTTCGGACAACTGAATGAGTTGTTTTTCTAAAACTAAAACCTCGGTATTCAGGTTTAATTGCAGTGTTGGCACTTTGAAATAAATAAGTTGGTTTTGTGTTGCAGTTTGGGCACTCGGGCTCAAAAAGGTTCGCCATCACTGTACTAGGGTCATGCGTGTAAGAAGTCAGCCTGAATCAAGAAGTCATTTACTTGCATGCATGAACCAGAATAACATGTTGACTCAGTGCATGAATCAGAGGTCAAAGCCAGGCCACTTATGGTCTAATTCTCATTCTCAGACTTTATTTTGCTGCTTTCTGAGTTTACCCTTAAGTATAATCCACTCACAATGACTGAAATAAAATAAAATCATTTAAAATATTTAAGTTCTCCCTACTTATTGCCATCCAGTGTCTTGAGAGTGGGGTGAACTCCCATTCCATCCAATAGGAGGCAGATCCTACTGGATTAAGAGGCACCTCCCACCACTTCCTCCCTAGAGCCAGTTGCTCTCCTTCCTCTGTAGGCCATTCTCTGATTATGTTTATTTTTGTGTGTCTCTTCCTGTTAAGAGGGATGTAGAGAGGCATGTCTGTATATAAAGAAAGTGAATGAAATATGTTAATTATGCTTTTTATCTTGGGTGTCTGCTGTGAGTAGATTCTACAGGTATCACGGCAATTGTCTATGCAATTGGCAACTTGATTAATCACACTTCTCAGGGTAGATATATAACAATACGGAAGCCTTCTTGAGATAATGGCACTTTGATTTGGAAACAGGAATCAGTAAACATTCCATAGCTGTGCTTGGCGCAAAATAGGTTTGTAATCTTGAATATTTCATATAGCAACAATTTTTATTAATTTCGTTTTGCGGAAAGAAACAAGCAAAGAACATTTTGTAAATAGATGTTTAGCAAATAACACAGGTTGGTGTTTGACAGTTTGTTTGTGTACAGTTTTCAAAGTGCATGATGCTGAGGCTGAAATCCTACACACATTTTCATGGGAGTAATTGCCATTGAACTCAGTCGGGGTTACATCTGAGTAGACATGTATAGGATGGCTCTATGAATATATTTTCATTCTTTGGGATACCTTTCCTGATATCCGAAGATCAACTACTCTCAATGGGCATTGCTGGTGACCAACATGGAACTCTACTTCCACCAGCTTCCAAATTATCCCATTCATTTCAGAGGACCTCTTCAGTGACTTGCATCTCCCAATAATCCACAATATCAGATTGGGCATACCTAATTATTTGTTGTGAAATATTAATTTTAATGTAGGTAGTGGAACATCAAAATAGAAAATGAATGAATGAATGAATGAATGAATGAATAAATAAATAGTTATCATTAATTTGGCTTATATTACCCAAGCATTGATGTGTAAAACACCATAACCATGTAGTTAGGTACCATCCATTGTTCACCTATGCTTTGAAGTCTGAGCCTAGGCCAAGAAAAAGATCAAGCCACAAACTGGTCCATCACAAGCATTTCCTTCCTTCCTTCCTTCCTTCCTTCCTTCTGTCCTGCAATCAAATCCACAAATACAACACCTGATTGACATGGTCCAATATGTGATGGACATCAGTGCTGAAAACAACTCACTTACTGAAAGTCTTTGTGATGCAGTAAAACATGCACACTACTTTGCCATCTGAATCCAGATGAAACTTTGCTACATGGGGATGAGCCATAGCTCAGGGGTAGAGTAAGAGCTTTGCATGCATATAGTGTTGGTTTGATCATTAGCAACTCTACTTAGAAGGATCTTGGGTAGAAGGGCTGGGAAAGAACTCTGCCTGAGAACCTGGAGACCCACCTACCACCCATAATACACAAAAAACGGGGTTAGATAGACCAGTGGTCTAACGTAGCATAAGGCAGCTTCATAAGTTCACATATGGCAGCTCTTGGTCCCATATCAGAGACCTTGGAAGGATTATTGCACCTACAAATCATGATGCTTCTGTGGTATCTTGCTGGGGTGTGGATATCAAAGTATTTCATTAGTGCCTTACCAAAGGAATGACCTGAGGTTTGTAAGATCTGAAGATTATTTTTCCCCCCTTGATGTCATATGTGCCCTGACATACTGCTCCACAGACGACATAGCAATTCTTCCAAATGACCTGAATTTGGGGAGCCTTTAAGGTATGTTCACCAGTAGCACTTGGAGTTAAAATGCCAGGTGGTCAGCAAGCTAAAAGTAGAAATCAGACCAGTCATGCCTCATTAAGTCTTCTTCAATCAAGCACTTCTCCACTGAACCTTTAAGAGAAAGAAACAGTCCCTTAGGCTGCTAAGTCTTCTAAGTATGCCAAGTGCTCAGTTCACAGAGGCATTCTACATGGACCTGATTTTGTTTTTCACTGCAAGTATGTCCCCATATTTAGAATAATTTTGCGCTGTTGGAGGGAACCTCATATTTCACCTAAACAATGATGACATTAGAAGTCCTGATTTACTGAATAAAGAGCAAACATACATTAATCACAGTCTTAAACAGTGTGTTCTCTTCTATTCACATATACTAACAATTGATTGTAACTGCCAGAGTCTTGGTTGGCCATCTGGTAATTCATTGCCTTATACTGGCCCTATTCAAGAAGTCACTAAGCAGAAGAGGATAGCGGGACTGTGCTCACTGGCCCTGCCCCCTCCATTGCCATCATCACTGCCCCCTCCTCAAATCCACACATGGGGGGGTATGAAGGTCTGAAATGGGGACCTGCCGTGCACACATAGACTCCCTGCATGATTTAGAACCCTGCATGATCAGGATTCTAAATATGTGCGGGGAGACAGCACAGGTACAGCAGGATCCCCATTTCAGACCTTCCCCCCCAACACATGGATGGCCGGAGGTGGAGCCAGCAAGGATGCAATGGAGGGGCAGACTGATGAGCCAGTGAACACAGCTACACAGATATAACTGCTGGCAAACCAACACCCCTGCCCTTTAAGGTACATAATCCATGCCCATTACACAGCAGAGTACACTTAGCAGGAAGCATATGATATTAGTTTAACAATTGCTTTGTTGGATAGGCCCAAAGGTCCCTGTACAGTGACATGAAATGTTCAACTGATGCCTCTAGAACAGGAGTGCTGAACCATTTTTGGGGGGTACAGCAGAGAGTCCTCCAGGGGACAGGGCATGGAGGCCAAGCCTCACCAACAGGAGAGACCCAAGGAGGCTCTGCAGGCTGGATACAGAGCCTCCACAGGCCAGATGACTCCTGCAGACTAAAGGTTCTGCATCCCTGCTCTAGAAGCGCGCAAGCTGGATAGAGATAACCAGCCACTGTAGTTTGTTTCAGCATGTAGCTTAGAGCTATACAGCTTCTGAACGTGGAAGCTCACGCAGGTTAAGATTCCATCCATGCCTCAGCTCAGTTCTTTTTACAGCAGGCTTGAAAGAAAAAAGTTGGTATTCTAGAACAATTAGTGGGGTGGGAAGGTAGGAAAGGCGATAGTTTGATTTGTATTGAAATGCTAAAAAAAAATTATTTGAAAAAAAGTAAAACAATGCTTATACAAATTGACTGAAGATCTGGTTATGATGGGGTATTATTAGCCATGCTAGTTAAATGGAAGCTTCACGTACAGTCAGTATACCAGATGCTGGGAACGAATACGAGTAGAAAGACATTCCCTTCCGTGTACTACTTGTGATTGCCCAGAGGCAATATGGGTGGCTACCATTGGAAATATGATACTGGAATCCATGGGAACAATTTCAAACATGGATTTGCCATTCTGAGCCAAGCACTGAATGTCAAGGGTTAGTCTATCACAGGATAAGTAAATGTTTAAGGCTCCTAGGTGCTTTTCAGAATAGTACTTGACACCACACAAAATATCACTAAGTACTACTATATTAAACATTTTTCTATTCAATATCTCTGTATTCAGTCCATTCATTCCAGTAATATTCCTTCACATGCTTTCTGAAGCCTGCAAATGCTTATAACATGAGCCGTACCTTCAGTTAATCATGATTTGGTTGAGCTATATGTACACACCCACAATTTCTTATCTTTCTTCATAAGTCACTCTCTCCAGATTCATAATTATGTTAATTATTCTTCTCTCATTCCCTTCAGTTTACCAAGCACTGTAAAGTAAGCAGAAAGGAATGCCTTATTTTGGATGTGCTGTATTAAGAGGGACTATTGCTTTCCCAAACCCATAATACAATGATTGCCTTTAAAAACCATTGCAGGAGAAGCAATGCACATGGAAAAAAAACTAGAATGCAGTGTTCAACATGGGCAAAGTTTTGCACTCCAAATATATTTATCTTACTTTTCTTGGCAAGGGTTGTTTTCTTTATGCTTGGTACCAAAGTGAGGCAATTAAAATTAATGGTGATATAGTTTAATGGGACAAAAGGATCTCCAGTCCCTGTGGATAAATGATTTCTCAGTGCAATTTATTTTTCCTCCTGTTTCTTGTTAAAATATGTAAATAAGCAGAGGACACCCTGCAGTCATTTTCATTAGCTTTTTTGGTGTCACTGGAAATATGTTACCATTGTTACAGTGAGTGACCTACATGCAGTATAGAAGTAACCCATCAGTAATTGTGCATCGAAATCCAGAGTGATTGCTACAGCAGTGGGTCAGTACTTTAGCAAATAAACAACTATTGTTTATTCTTCAACTCATTAAAGACATATAAAAGTTTGAGGGGGGAATCTCTTTACTTTGTTTCCTATAACCTAATGGGAGTCACTGAACATGAAACCAGTCATACTAGAGTGTGATAGAATATTGAGAATTGGGTGTGTGTGTGTGTGTGTGTGCGAGAGAGAGAGAGAGAGAGAGAGAGAATTGGCCACAGTCACCATTTCCTGCCTTCAGTGTAGTGAGGGGCTTAAGTATTTTGACTAGCCCCCCTTTTTTAGAATGGGGGTTGTCGAAAACTCCCCCAATGATTGGATTAATCTTCAGAGGGAGGGATGAAATCTGAGGCCTTTCAGGACCAGGTGCTTTAAGGACAAGGTGGCTAAAGCAGGGGGCGGGGGGACCTTTACCTCAACTTCAGGCAGTAGCTTGGCTGCCCACAACAGCTTGGTGGAATTTCCTTCATAATTTGGGCCCATGAGAATTTGCTCTCAGAATATTGTTGTGGTGCTCCAGGGCCTAATAAAGGCCATACCAGCAAGCCTTCTCATTGATGCTGCCACCAAGTAAATTTGAGCAGCAAATGGGAGTGTACAGACTCACACTGGATCACCCTGAAAATTAACTGGGCTTTTCAAGTGCTCCGGTTGACTACTCGAGATAACCTCATGGCATTTGTGATGTGTTCAATACCTACATCTGACAATCCGATTTCCCACCATTCCCCCCTTCCCTGCTAGCCTTTCCTCACTTTCCCGGACTCAAAAAAAGGCCTTATTTCCAGGAAAGGAGAGGGGGTAACAAGCAGTAGAGAGCTCCCTCCCTGCTCTAGAAGGGCTTGGGGAGGCGAGGGGAGTTCTGTGGAAAAGAGTAGCTGCGAAGCCAGGGCATGAAACCCATTTGGAGTTGGGTTCATCTCAAAAGGGGTTGGACCTGACTTGAAATACTTTGGAACTTACGAGATACTCTGACTGGGGGGGGGAGTTGATATTATGGGCTCCCCCCAGTTGAAATCTAGCACAATCCCTCTCACAATATATGGAGCCAGTGTGGCGTAGTGGTGAGAGTGTTGGAATGGGATTCGGGAGATCCAGGTTCTAGTCCCCACTCGGCCGTGAAACTCACTGGGTGACTTTGGGCCAGTCACGGACTCTCAGCCTAACCTACACCTCACAGGGTTGTTGTGAGGATACAATGGAGAGGAGGAGGAGGATTATGTAAGCCAGCCTTGGGTTCCTTGCAGGAAAAAAGGCGCGGTATAAATATAATAAATAAATAAATAGTGATGGTCGAGTTTCCCTGGGCTATGTTTGGAATGAGTTCACCAAAAACCAAGATCATCAGGGCTCAGTTCAGATCAAGCTCAAATTCATTATTTTATACTTAGACCCATTCTGAGCTCCAAGTCTTGTCACAACTCCAGTGATAGCACTGAAAACATGATGAGGCACAGAGGCCAATCCGCTCCTCAAAGATCTCCCACTACCTCCTTCTGCTTCCCCAGCCCTGTCCACTTTCTGCCCCTTCCCTTTCCTGCTGGGGCAAACTTCCCCAACCTGGCACCCTCCAGATGCATTGAACTACAACTCCTATCATCCCTGGCCAGGCCGGGGAAACTCACCATTCACTAATTATCCACAGATTGCAGATGGAAGGCTGAGCGAATTCACAGAAGCAGCAACAATTAAACTGGGGATTCTGTGGCTTGCCGCTCAGACTCTTAGCTGCACTGGTACATTATAATAACCCTTTGTGACATAATGGAGATATTCCTTAGAAATACAGCACCATGGAACAGACTCCGAGAGAGTGTCTTGTTTCTGGAACGTTGACAATGGCCTCCATTAGACTCTACCTTCTTCTGTTTGTATTTCTGCAGTGACTTCTGTATTAAGGTAGGCAGGTTGTTCCAGATCTGGGCTGCAGTGCGGCGATTCTGCTAAGAGTGTAGGTCTTAAATACTGTTTGTAACTAGCTAAGGAAGGTTGTCAGATTGATTTTCTGTTCAACTTTCCTATGCTGCTGTAGGAGCATTTGGTCAGTAGATGGAGCAGCAGGTCACAAACTTGTCAGTTTTCCCATGTGGCATCTTTCTGATGACCAGTTGCTCAACATGATAATATAAAAGAAGAATATTCTGTTATTCTAGTTTTTTTTTTATTCCCCCTCCCCCTGCTCACTCATTAGTGCCTGGTTTTTGGAAGAGACCTATTTCTACAGAGATATCTACATAAACCCATCGAGTAATTATTCCCACAAGACTGAATATATCAGTGTTGTTACAATTTAGAAATGTTGAATATTTATCAACAAGAAAGTCGTTGACATGCAGGAAGGAAAGCACCCGGAGTTAACAATTGCAGATCTTTTACAAAGCTATTGAACCTCTTGTGGAAATTCTCTCCCCCCCCTTTTTTTTCTCAGAGATGTCTGCCTTGATTACTTCAGTTTTTTTAGTTCAAGAAAGTCCGTTGCTTGTTGACCAAGATATACCCAGATTAGTACTTTTAATACATCAAAGTCCTGATAGTTTCAACTGGTCACTCTCTATAGATGTGCTGCTTGGTATACTGTCGTGAATTTTGCTCTAGAAAGAAGCTTGTTCGGCACCGCCTGCTTGATTAAATCTTAAAGTACATGAAAAGGCTCTTATGCTAATCTCTAACATGAAATCAAGAGCTAGCAAGTCAGTCTAGTAATTAAGAACCAAACACATCAATTAGTATCTACTAAAACTCAGCTTCTGTACTGCTTTAATTACATGTTGCCCATGTGTCTGGTTTCCTTCTGTATTAAAGGATGCCTGCGTTATCTATACTGAAGTCTCAGATGATATAGTAGGAGCATGTTTCTGTTATCATTTATCCTAGGATAACAGCTCCTGCGCTCATTTCAACCTTTGAATTGTTTACACATCCAATGGAATAAGTGTAAGGCTGGAGTGAATAAAAAGAAAGTCAACATCCTCTTACAAAATTAGAGCTTCTTGCATCCCTGCAGAGGTTACCACGAAAACAGAATCAGGGCTTTAACTATGATGAAGTTTCCAGTTCTATAGAGAAACAGAGATCTAGGGATGGCCAAGATGCTCAGAACTGCTGTGCCATAGAAACACTCTGGAATTTTTTGCTATTTTAGGATACTAATCAGAGATGTATGAGAATTTCATTTCTGTTCGCAAATCATGTGAACATGTCCCATTCGCAATCCCAAATGTGAACATGAGCAGGAGCAGCCTTTTTTAAAAAAAGAAGTTTTTGCAAATTCCTGAATTTGCGATCGCATTCAAAAATGTGTATTTTTTTTAAAATGTGCACTTTGAAATGCACAATTTTATAACTCTGAATTTTCAAAAAAAATACACATTTTCACACTGGGGGGAATATGGGAGGGGGGAGTGTGAAGTTTTGAAAAATACTCACAAGAATGCACACTTTCCCCATTCAAACAAGCAAAAAAAAACCAGGTCAAAATTAAAATGAGAACAAGCCAAAATGAGCTTAGAAGTGATTTTTGGAGAACTCAGCTATGCTCCAAAACTGGCTAGTTCTCCCATCCCTATAATACTCAGACACTGATGAGCCCCACTGAAGTTCAATGGGGTTTCCTCACAAGGTACATGTGTATAGGATTGCAGCCTAAACCTTCCTAGTGCTTACATCCTTATCTGGACAGAGATAGCCTAGCTACAGTTATCCATGCTCTGGTAACCTCTCGTTTGGATTACTGCAATTCATTATACGTGGGGCTGCCTTTGAAAATGGTCCGGAAACTTCAGCTGGTCCAAAGTAGGGTAGAGAGATTGTTAACGGGGACTGGCTGATGAGAACATATTATGCCAGTGCTTTCTCATCTGCACTGGCTGCCAGTCTGTTTCCGGGCCCGATTCAAAGTGCTGGTGCTAACATTTAAAGCCCTAAACGGCTTGGGGCCAGGGTATCTGAAAGATCATCTCCTCCCATATGTACCTGCCCGGACACTAAGATCTTCCTTAGCGGTCCTTCTCCGAGAGCCCCTGCCAAAGGAAGTGAGGAAGGTGGCTACCAGGAGGAGGGCCTTTTCTGCTGTGGCACCCCGGTTATGGAATGAGCTCCCCAAAGAAGTTCACCTGGCGCCTACTTTGTATTCTTTCCGGCACCAGGTGAAGACCTTTCTGTTCGCCCAGGCATTTTAATCATTTTAATCATCTTAATCATTTTGATCTTGTAATTGTTTTTAATTCCGTTATTGTAACTGCTGCTGCTAGCTCTGCTGTTTGTTTTTAATCTGTGGTTTTAAATTTTATGTTTTATGTTATGATTTTAACTGTTGTAAACTGCCCAGAGAGCTTCGGCTATTGGGCGGTATAAAAATGTATTAAATAAATAAATAAATAATAGTGCACCTAGAATCTGGACCTTTGGATGAATACCTGGAGGTCAGGCATAGGACAGCCAGTGTGATTCCTCCCTTCCCCGTGCACTCACAGAATGTCTGCGTAGGGCAATTGTTCTTGCAGTGAAACATTTCTTATGTGCACCTGGTGAAGTGAGTATACCTTGACTTGATCCTTCCTGTTTCTACCTTGCTTGGTGGACCTGGTGGACCTCTCCCTGTTCCTCATCCATGCAAATACCGCTGTCCAATATACCTGCTCAGCTTGGACTAATTTCTTGAAAGTGACCTTAGCTTGACTTCCTGGCTCCATTTCACCTCCACCCCCCAGATGCCTTTGTCCGGCTCATTTACTTTGGAGAACTAGCCCCTCAGAGGAATTGTTGTCTGCTAATTTGCCAAAATACTGGTCATAATCCTGCAGAGGATGCCAGACCTTGCAGGACAAGGCCTTTCTTCTTCCTCTCCCAAGGCCTTTCCTCTTTCTCATTACTCTGTCTCTTTCCTTAAAATGAACCAGTAGTAATGACTGTCAGATATTTCCGGTGTTTAATTAGGAGAAGGACTGTAGCTCAGTAGCAGAGCCCATGTTCTGTCTGCCAAAGAAGATGTCATGTCATGTTCAATACCTGGCATCTAGGATGGGAACTTATGCATCACCAAAAAGGAGGAAATGTGTCACCAAAAAGGCTGCTTCCTGTGTTTCCTTTCATTCCAGTTTATGTGTCCAAATGAATATAAATTCCCCCTGAAACCATGGCCACATTAACCACTGCAGGGGGGAAAAAAGTTTTGCTCCACTAAGGTCCGTAACAGCACTCCTATAGAGGGCTGGAATGTTGCCCCCATCAATTGTTATTCATGAAATACGGCCTGTAACGGAATGAAAGCGTTATGCCTTCTTATTAAGTTTTTGACATTTAAAAAAAAATGTTTGTGGAGCTCTTCTGGAGCACAAATCAATACAGGCTGGTCAATAAAGTTGAAATGAACTGCCCCAATTTGATTTCTCATATTGGATTTTGGTATCTCTGTGCTTCTGTGCTTATTTGCATTTCAAATCATGGCCCCTTACAAAGTCAGAAGTGACCATTTGAATCTCCCTTCCAGAAAGAAATGATTCTGCCTTTTGACATCACTGAAAAAAGAAGACCAAAGAGGGCATGGATTTGCAGAAAAATTACATATGCTAATTTATATGTATAGATGTGTATTTAAAAATAATGCCTCTAATTTAAACTGAAATACAATACATCTCACCATCATGGGAAAAACAGCAACCAGGTGACCTGTGTGCCAGCCAGCTTAGTCTCTTGTCCAGGTACTACATGTTGACGGGTAACTTCAGAGCTCCCTCCTCCCTCCTATGGTTCTTTATCTTTAAACCAGACTTTTACATTTATAAAAACATAACAAGCACCGTCACCCTTCTTTCCCCTTCACACACATACAGACCACTTTTTCCAGATCCATTGTGAAGCAGCCAACATTGAAAGATTCTCTAAACCAGGGGTCCTCACACTTTTTAAACAGGGGCCCAGTTCATTGTCCCTCAGGCTGTTGGGGGACCGGACTATAGTTTGAAAAAAATATGAACGAATGGATCAAGTTAAAAACAAAAAGGACCCGGGTCCCTTTTTTTTTTTTTTACTTGATTAAATGGAAAGTTATTATAAATTAATAATAAATTAATAATAAATTAATTTGCTATCTAAAATTGAAATACATTAAATTTTAAAAAGGTATAGAAAGGCTTGATTTGCAAACTGCACATATCTTATTTGTAGTGCAAAAAAAACAGGAAAAAACAATACAATATTTAAAATGAAGAACAATTTTAATCAACATAAGCTTATTAGTATTTCAATGGGAAGACCTGGTTCCCAGAGAACATAGTGAGAGCCAGTGTGGCATAGTGGTTAGTGAGAGTGCTTGACTGGGACTCGGGAGATCCGGGTTCTAGTCCCTACTCAGCCATGAAGCTCACTGGGTGAGTTTGGGCCAGTCACTGACTCTCAGTTTAACCTGACAGGCCTGTGGCTTACGCTGGCTCAGCTTGTCTGAGTGTGGAAAGCTAAGCAGGGTCAGGCCTGGTTATTACTTGGATGGGAGACCCCTCCTCTAGTTTCCTGCATTGAGCAGGGGGTTGGACTCAATAGCCTTGTAGGCTCCTTCCAACTCTGTGATCTATGAAATCTACCACACAGGGTTATTGTGAGGATAAAATGGAGAGGAGGAAGATTATGTAAGCCACCTAGGGTTCCTTGCAGGAAAAAAAGGCAGGATATAAATATAACAAACAAATAAATAAGTAGTGAGTACAACTGAAATGATTGTCATTTCAGTCACCTCAATGGCACCAGATCGTCTTCTAGATGTTTTGTAGCCTGAACCTAAGGATTTTTACTCAGAAGTAAGCCTTACTGATTTAAATGGGAATTAAGTGGTCTGTGTTTCAGCCAGGCCCAGCAATCCTAAGTTACATGTTTGCTTGGAAGTATAGCCCAATTAAGTTCAATGAGGCTTGCTCCAAGTAAGTTTGCATAGGATTATAGCACGGAGCACGGAGCCCTGCAGGGCGGGGAGCAGCGCCGCGGCCAGCAGAGCCGGCGGCGGCGGTGGGGTGCGAGCCGCCCGGAGCCCTGCAGGGAGGCATGGCAGAGCCGGCGGCAGCGGCGGAGCGCGAGCCGCCCAGAGCCCTGCAGGGCGGGCAGCAGCGCCGCGGCCAGTGTCTCCTCCGGTGGAGGAGCCTCTCCTCCTCCGAAAACTTAACAAAAACTCTGCTTACCTCTCTAGACTGGCTGCCACTGCCGCCGCCACAACTTGGGGCCCGTCCTCCTAGAGGCGCTCACGTGGGCTCATGCTGACGTCATGCCCCCTCCCCATTCTCCTCCCTCTTCCCCAGCGGGAGGGTCAGGCTGAGGAGCTACTGCTGTAGCGAAGCAGCAGCAACTTTTGCCAGAGGCAATTCCATTCTTGCGCGGTAAGAGTTCTGTAAGAGACTAGATTGGCTGCCGGGCCGGATGAAAGGACACGTTGGGCCGGATGTGTCCTGCGGGCTGTAGTTTGAGGACCCGTGCTCTATACCATTTCCAGGAGAGAGGCACCCCTAGTCCACGCATTCACAGGGGTTGCTGCTCTCTTCATTTAGCGGAGAAATGAGCTCACCCCCTTCCACATTCAGATGACTTAAAGTGTGAGCACTTTAAGGCACTCCACATCCACCTTCTACTTTGAGGGAGAAGAATCTCACGTAAGACATTGGGCTTTCATGAGGAGCAACTTCTTCAGAGCAGAGCAGCATTCCCTAATCAAGTGCGCTCCAGATGTTTGGGTCTGCAATTCCCATCATACCTGACCATTGGCCATGCTAGCTGAGGCTGACGAGAGTTTATTCATAGATTCATAGATCACGGAGTAGGATGGGGCCTACAAGGAAGGGGCCTGAATTTAAGATTGAGAAAATGAGAAATTGAAATGGACCAGTTCGTTCATCGCTAATATGAACACACATCTTTGCCTTCATAGATTTCATAGATCTTAGAGTTCGAAGGGGCCTACAAGGCCATCGAGTCCAACACCCTGCTCAATGCAGGAAACTAGAGGAGGGGCCGGGTCTCCCATCCAAGTAATAGCCTGGCCTGACCCTGCTTAGCTTTCCACGCTCAGACAAGATGAGCCAGCGTGAGCCACAGGCCTGTAATTAAGTTGTAGTCCTTAAGACTGTGGGACCGAGAGGCGGGGAAAGGAAAAATCACCAACAAGCATTAATCTCTTTGTGTGTGTGTGTGTGTGTGTGTATGAAAATTACATACAGAGAGAGGCTGTTTTAGGGGGTGGCCCACTAGGGCTGGAGCCCCAAATCTCTGGGAGACCATCTGCCCCACCGCCCTGCTGTCCATGAGCACTTGCTGAAATAAAGGGACAGGGGCCCTGATGATCTCTGTTGCATCTGATCCCCCTGGATTAGCTGGCTTTTTGCCCGCATGTGCTTCATCTCCTGCTGCTCCTGACCTTGAAGCTTTCTGCCTGAAGTTTTTTTTTTTCTGAAATCTCCCCTGTCTATACATCCCTTTTTACAAATAGGGATGTCCTTAGAAGACAGGGTCCCCTAAAGACAAACACAGAGACTTTAGAGCAGTGTTCTCCAACCTTGGGTCCCCAGATGTTTTTGGCCTACAACTCCCAGCATGCCCCAGGCAGCCAGCTATGCCAGCTGGCTGCGGCATGCGTTGTAGGCCAAAAACATCTGGGGACCCAAGGCTGGAGAACACTGCTTTAGAGCATATGTGAATTAGCATATGTAAATTTGTGCTTTTTTTTTGTCCTGTGCGCCTGAGCCCCAGATGTTTTTGGTACCCTAGCACTGCCACTGCACACTCATGTGCACACGCACACACACAGATATAGATCGATAGATTTCTCTCAAATAAGTATTTATACAGAATTAGAAAATGGCTTCATTATTGAAGTCGCAGCTCATTCCTTCCAGATGCACAGCATTCTGTAGCCTGATCCAGGTTTTATAGATATTAAGCACTTGACTGGAGACATGCCCAATTAAATGTCCCAGGAGAGGGGTGATGGATTGATTATGTTCAGAGTCTGACTGATTACCATACTTTTAAAAAGTATTAATCTGCATGAAAATTACATTTAGATATATATTTATATGCATATTTTCCAACATATTTTCTCTCAGAATACACATTTATAAACATATTTTCTCTGATTTTTCCAGGAAGTGTGGATCAGAGTAGTCTGTATCAGAATGCTCAAGCTTCCCTACCTGTGGCACACTGTGTTCTAAAGATGGAGGAATTTGTCAGTTTCAGTTTCTCTTGGTTTCTCATTTTTCCAGTCTCAAGTTTGGTTCATTCCAAATTCAAGATTTAAAAAAAAATAAATCATAAAAATGTGTATGCAGGTTTGTGTACATTTCTCCTAATACATCCATCTTTGTACACAATTTTGCCTAATATACACATTTTCTGCAAACAATTTTCCTAATTCAATGCATTTTTGCATGTTATTTTCACTAACACGTATATTTTCTTTGTATGTTTCCCTAACATATGCCTTTTTGTTTGGAGAGCTCAAATGCAAAATTCAGAAAAGAGCACACGTCCAAGGATAACTGAGTTTGGGTGTGCATATTGGTATGAAAATGCAAAATTAGGTAAGTTCACGTTAAAATGTGGACCAAATGTGTTCCAGATTCATAGGCTGGAAGGATGACCCTGCCTCAGAATTGGGAACTGGTATCAATGTCCTTTACTTCTTTTGACCTCTACAGTTCTGTGATTGCCAGTAGCAGCTGTTGCCTCCATAGCATGGCAGGTGTTCCCTCCAATTAGCTCTGCTTGTGGGAATTTATGGTGGGGAGACTGAGGAGTGCAGTCCTTAATCATACTGAAGACAGCCACCGTTGTGGAATTCTCATCAAACCTTCAGCAATCCATTACATTTGCTAGAGCCCTTTCCAGTTTCCTCTCCCAGTCTGATTGGAAGCGTAATGAATGTTTCATGGATGAACAGGGAAGCTACTTCCCTTGTTAGCTGAATGAATTTCCAGCACATAACCTGTTGTATGTGTCATGATGTGGAACCTTCTAGGCTGAGACCTGAAATATTTGAAGTTTGAAGCAGTAATGGAGTCACAAGCTCAATTTAACCCCCCAGATGCCCTATTTATTGGTTTTCTTACAATTTTTATACCCCCCCCCCTTCATCCAACAGATTCCAGGGCAGTGAAAAGTAAACATATCTATATAAAAGAAAGTGTCCTGACTGACTGACTGACTGACTGATCAACGCCCAGCTCAAACTGTTTAATCTAGGAACGTGAAATTTTGAAGGGACATTGCTTTTATGACGTAGACCCCCCCACTAAGGAAGGATTTTGGGAAATTATGTCCCTAAGGGGGTGAAAAAAGAGGGGCAAAATTGCCCCACTCTCATATCTGCAGTTCTGCAAATAGGCCTCACCTCATAATTGCTGCAGGAGCCAACTTGCTGCAGGAGCCAATAGCAGCAGTTATGCAAATAGCCCATATGACACTTAGAATGTTCGTATGAATTCCTGCAGGGGCCAATAGGGCTGGGTATGCAGGAAACTTTTTACATGACTGGGTGAAAAGGGAGGGAAACTTTTTACATGACTGACTGACTGTTGTGTGTGGGGCATCGTCGCATAGGCTCCATCACGTTTAGACGGATCTACCCCAAACTTGGCATGCTCACTCTTCATCACCTATAGACTCTCAGGATTAACCTGATTTTTCTTTACGAACAGATATTTCTGTCACAAAAGATTTCTGCTGCCAGCACCCAGCCTAAACATTACACTTTTAGTCAGAGACACTGCATCTTTTCCATACATGTTTCTTTTAAAAACAATTATACCAAATCCTAAAATCCACACAAGCACAGCCTCAGGCAACAGCTAGTCATAAAATATACAAGGAAAAATAACATAGGGGCCAGTGTGGCATAGTGGTGAGAGTGTTGGACTGGGACTCGGGAGATCCGGGTTCTAGTCCCCGCTCAGCCATGAAACTCACTGGGTGACTTTGGGCCAGTCACTGACTCTCAGCCTAACCTATCTCACAGGGTTGTTGTGAGGATAAAATGAAGAGGAGGAGGAGGATTATGTAAGCCGCCTTGGGTTCCTTGCAGGAAAAAAGGCGGGGTATAAATATAATAAATAAATAATAAACACTTAAATGATGCAGCACCTAAAGGCATACATCCAGCCAAGGCATATCTGAACCTGGCGCTGAAAAAATGCAATGTAGGTGCTAGGCCCTCTGCTTTAGAGCTCCACCACCCAAAAGGTCCTCTTGTTGTCATATACTGTACTTCTGATAAGGAAAGCTGCAACAAAAGATCTCAAAACACAGTCAGGCTGGTATGGGAAGAGGCATTCCTTTGGGTATGGTCTTAAGGCATTTAGGGCTTTGAAGGTAAATTAACTAATGAATTAACTCTGAATTTACTAATGTATATGGACGGAAACCTTCCAGTAACACAGACTTCATCTTCTGGTATAAATGTCCAAAGCAAAACTTCATAAATAGGTAGGTTGAGTGAGATGGTTACAATGCAGTGGAGGCGGGTGGCTCCAATGTCAGTGGGGCAGAGTATCCACTCTAGGTTTTAGTCTGAACTTTAAAGGAGCTATCCATGGTGCTGAACCCAATCCCCCAAAATAGGCTTGGCACCATGGATAGCTCCTTAAATATCCAGTCTGATCTGGAGTGGATACACTGGGCCGCTGACATTGGAGCCAACAGCCTCCACTGGTTACATGGCTAAGTGTACTTTAGGGGGGAAAGGAGCAGAAAGGCTGAGGCAGGGACTACCTGCAGTTAAACCTTTAACTTCTCTTTCAAGGAGCATGTAACTCCATAATACTTTTGTCTTTGTGTGTGTGTTGCTATTTTCCATTTATTAATTTATATTAACTCTGCATATTAATACTCAAAGAAAGAAGATAGCTGTTCTTGTCCCAAAGCTAACAGCACGATCCTAAACATGTGTACTCAGACGAAAGCCCTACTGAATTCAATGGGGCTTAAGCCTTAGTAAGTGTGTATAGGACTGCAACCTAAGGGCGCAATCCTATGCAAGTTTAGACAGAAACATGTTTCTGTTTAACACATACATAGGATTGCACCCTAAGTATTTTAAACATTAGCTGGCCCAATAAATAAAAGAATATTTTATCATTTTTCTTCCTCCGTGTTACTTGTTCTACAGAAACAACATGACTACTAAAACCCTGATCTATTGGGAAAATGAGGGCAGATTGTACAAGATGACAGCCTGGGCTTTGTGTCAACTATGCTAGACCAAAATAATGGGATCACCTAGCCCAGATCTTAACACTTGGAAGTGGTTGCTTATTTTTTCTGGTATAACAAGCACTACGGTTGGACATTACCTAGCAGAAGCAAATTAGATCCACCAGGGATTACTGAGAAACTGTTTAAAAATGCAGTCAGTGAACCAGTGACGTTTCTTCACAGTCTGTAGTTTCTGCTGTTTTGCACACTCTGGGAATTTAGTTCTCCAAATATATGCACAGATATAACCCTAATAATGGTTTTCAAACAAATAGGAAAATAAATAAAAGACAATTGAAGTGACCTTTCTAAGAACGGCAAATAATGGCAGACACAAACTTTCCAGTTCATACACAAGAGTCATACTAAATTTATTCTGAAGACTATTTATTTATTTATTTGACTTCTACCCTGCCTTTCTACCCAAAATGGTTCAAGAACATAAGAACATAAGAAGAGCCATGCTGGATCACACCAAGGGTCCATTTAGTTCAGCATTCTGTTCATACAGTGGCCAACCAGCTGCCCACGGGTTCCCACAAGCAGGACATGAGCGCAACAGCACCTTCCTGGCCATGTTCCCCAGCAACTGGAGTACATAGGCATACTGCCTATGCCTCAAGGTGGCTTACCATCACTAATAAAACTTGCATAAAAACAATAATAAAACAAATGTATTAACACAATTAAAAACACAGCAGTAAAAGAGTAGAAACAGCCTCCAGCCCAACAGAGCTGCTTACACACCGAAGGCCTGCTTGAATAAAGGCACCTTTGCCAGTTGGTGTGAGGATAGCAGAGATAGGGTGAACCTAGCCTACCTCAGCAGGGAGTTCCACAGCCAGGGAGCAGCCAATGAGAAGGCTCTCCTTTGCATCACCACCAAACACGTCTCTGAAGGCGGTGGTCTCAAAAACAGGGCCTCTCCAGAAGATCTTAAGAACCGGGCAGACTCATATGGGAGAAGGCATGGTTAAATAAACAAAACACCAGTAGGCAGGATGTGTGAGCAGTTTGTGTTGCGGCCAGAGCCACAGTCCATGAGGCTCATCATTGTTGAGGCCAATCTAGGGATGTATGAGAAATTTGTTTCAGTTTGTTTTTGATCTGGATTTATCCAGTTTGCACCTTGCGGACTGAACACAGACTCAGACACAATCTGTGTCAACATCCGTACATTTCTGAGCTTGCAATGTGATTTGTGGACCCCCAAAAATATGTTTGACAACATGCGTACATTTGAAAAATGTACATGAAAAAAATGCGTACTTTTGAAAAGTAAGCTTTAATCAATGGAAGAAGAATGCATACATTTCAAAGATCTGCACAACTGAGGTGTACATTTGGAAAAATATGCATGGGAATATGCACTGATAGATATTCATGTGGAAAAAAAATCTTGCAATCTGATACAGACTTGAGTCAGAATGAGCTCTGAGATGGAATTGAGCTTTGAGATGGCTCAGTTGGTGGCAACAAGGAGGGCCTTTTCAGTGGTAGCCCCCAATTATAGAATAAGCTCCCCACTGAGGCCCGCCTGGTGCCAACCTTACTATCTTTTTGGTGCCAGGTTAAGACTTCCCTCTATGCCCAGGCATTCAATATTTAGGGTGACTTTGGGCCAGTCACTGACTCTCAGCCTAACCTACCTCACAGGGTTGTTGTGAGGATAAAACGGAGAAAAGGAGGACTATGTATGCCGCCTTGGGTTCCTTGCAGGAAAAAGGGCGGGGTATAAATATAATAAATAAATAAATAAATATATTTTAAACTGCATTTTTAATTTTGGTTTTACATTTTTTAATTACATTTAGACTGTTGTTTTTATTGTTGGTTTTATCTTGATTTTATTGTATGGATCATTGTGAACCTCCCAGAGAGCTTCGGCTGTGGGGCGGTATAGAAATGAAATGAAATAAATAAATAAATTTGCAGAACTTCAGCAAGCTCAAGTTTTGCTGATTCACACATCCCTAGTTGGGGAACTTGGGACCAGCCACATTTCTGTGGGAGAAATGGGTGGTGGTGGTGGTGGTGGTGGTAGCAGAAACAGTGGCCTGGTGACTGTGATGAGGAACTGAGGTGCTCTCCTTGGGTCTGTGGTTGGGTTGCTTCAGGATTTTGTTTGGTCCTCGTTTTTAAACAAACCGACCAGACTTGCATTTCCAAGGCTAACACACAGATCAGAATACAATTATCCTTTGGCTATCGCACTTCTCCAAATTTTGCAATAGCGTTTCAAAAACATAAACAAATGTGTTTTAAAATCAGGGCTTTTTTTCTGGTGGAACTCACCGGAACTGAGTTCCAGCACCTTTTCTTCTATTAATTGCATTACAATTTAATCGCCATCTACTCCCGAGGAAATGTAATCCAAGAGTTCCGGTACCTTTTTCTCCAGAAAAAAAGCACTGTTTAAAATGCATACAAAATGCGTATTTTAGAATAAAATGCATACAAAATTGTATTTTCGGGTAACATGTATGCAAAAATTTTTTTTTATTTTTTTTTAAACATTAAAAATAATGTCCATGTGTTGTTTGTTAAAACAAAAAGAAATACAGATTGATATGAAAACAGGATTTAGGAGTGAACACATATGAAACTGACACAGATGAGTAATAGACTGATCTTTCCATTCCCTAGTCTGTAGTGCTGCTGCCCATGGGAAAGATTAATCCATCTGTGTCAATCTGCAACATTTACGTGGAAGTTGTCTTGATCAGACTCACCCCAAATTGTGACAGCTATTATTTTATTTATTTATTTGGAACATTTTTATCCCACCCTTTAGCAATATACTTTCAAGGAGACTCACAGTCAGTCAACACAAATAGAGCAACATACAACAGCAACGTTTAAAAGGGTACAGGCAATATCAGACGGACAGAGTAAAACCAACTTCAGATGATGTTTAAATTAATGATCAGGGACTTTAAAAAAAGAAAAGAAAAGGTATTTGCCTGGCACTAAAAGGATATCAAAGCAGGAGATGTAGGAGGGAGTCCAAAAATGTAGTGCCATAGCTAATAATGGGGGAAAACCTAGCTCAGTGGTTGCATTTCCAAGTAGGGTTTGTTTGTTTGTTTGTTTGTTTGTTTATTACACTTGTGAATCGCCCATCTGACTGGCCACCTGGCCACCCTGGGCAATGTACAATACAAACAATACAATAATAAAACAAACATAACACAATTAAAAGAGCATAGAATTTTTTTTAAAAAAATTCCTAACCCACCCCATATTCCCGCCTGAAATACCACGTTTTTAATGCACGGCGGAAGCTCATCACGGAGGGGGCATGGCGAAGGTCACTAGGGAGGGAGTTCCATAACTTGGGGGCCGCCACAGAGAAGGCCCTCTTCCTAGTCCCCACCAGCCTGGCCGCTCTGGCTGATGGGACAAGGAGAAGGCCATCTGTGGCAGATCTTGTTGAGCGGCCTACTTGATGTTGCTGGAGGTGCTCCTTGAGATAAACTGGACCAAAGCCGTGTAGGGTTTTAAAGGTCAAAACCAACACCTTGAATTCGGCTCGGCAAGCAACTGGTAGCCAGTGCAACTCCTTCAGCACTGGAGTGATGTGATCACGCTGGAGGCTGCCTTTAACCAGGCAAGCTGCCGCGTTCTGTACCAGCTGTAACTTCCAAACCATCTTCCAGGGTAACCCCACGTAGAGCGCATTACTGTAGTCAAGGCGAGAGGAGACCAAGGCATAAACCACTGATGGGAGCAGATGATTAGGAAGGTAGGGGCGCAGCTGCCGTATCAGATGGGTTGTGAAGGTTTGTTTTTTTAATATAATCTTATCCAATTTTGCTTTTGTTTTTGACTAGGGAAGGAGAGAGAATAAAGTTTAAAACCTGAGTAAAAGGGAATGAGAGATAGTGAGGAAAACCTCAACATGACAGGAACTGGTAAATATTAAGACAAGGGGTACAAGTTAATTGGACAGGATTAAGCAATTTAGGGCACAATCCTATTCATATTTAGACAGGAAAAAAGTCCTACAACTCCCAGCATTCCCCAGCTAGCCGTGTTGTAGGAGTTGTAGGATGTTTTCCTGTCTAAACATGTATATAGGATTGTGCCTTTAATCATTTTTAATTTTTATAGCTATAAAATATAACATTTAATTTCTTGGCTTTATTGTATTTATTTATTTATTTATTTATTTTTAAACCTTTTCTAAGCTCCTTACAGAGCAATCCTATGGCACCTAGACTGTGTCTAGAGGGCCATAAGAATTTTCAGATTCCCAGATTCGAGGTCGGAAAAGAGGTTTGACCTTGGATCTGGGGATCCATGCTTGGATCCCCTTCCCACTCTCACTGCCGATGTGGAAAGAATCGGGCTCACGGGCTGACTGCTTCTCCGAGGTTGTAAGAGCAACCTCAGAGAAGGGGTTCCGGGGGGGTAGGGAGGGGAGGAGACTGGCGCCACCAAGATGCAACATATCCTGGTAGCGCCTCAGCCTCCTTCCCTCCCCCTCCAAAGCGCCATGGTTAGATGGCCGAATTTGGCTGTCTAGCTGCTTTGCAAAGTGGGAGGAGCACGGAAGAGACTTTTGCCTCTGTGTTCCTCCTGCTCTCTATAGGATGCCCGTAATCTTCTGAGTTCAGAGGGCTATTCGGAGAAGTGTGCATTTTGAAGGATAACTGAGTTTTGATTCGTATTGTGGTTCAAACGTGTGAACAAATTTCTCCCCTCTCCATAGTCCCAGATATCTACTTGCGCACGTGTAGGCTCTGTGCCACCACAGTTTTTCTTCCCTGTTGCACATGTTGCATACATCTACATGAACATAGCTTCTTCCACATTTGTATTCCAACCTTCCTCCAAGGAATTGAGGGTGATGTACACACAGGATATATTCCACTCTGTCCTCACAGCAATCCTCTGAGGTATCATAGAATCACAGAGTTGGAAGGGAACCTCAATGGTCATCTAGTCTGCACCTACTGATGCATCTACTGACACAGGAAAACCTCTGCTACAGCATCCCTGTCAGGTGGCCAGCCTTGGCTTAAAAACTTTTAACAAAGGAAAGACTATCACCTTTGTCTGTGCTGAGTGCCTCATTCCATCAGAAAGTGCTTCCTACTATTTAGTTGAAATCCCCTATCTTGTCACTGGAATCAGATCCTTCACTTTGGAGCAACAGAAAATTAATTTTGTTCCATCGTATTTGAAGATGGCTTTCATATCACCTTTTAATTTTCTCTTCTCCAGGCTAAACACACCCAACTTCAGGGCCCTCACCGTCTTTGTTGCTCTCCTCTGGACACGTTCCAGTTTGTTGATATCCCTTTTAAACTGTGGTGCCCAGAACTGGACACAGTACTCCAGGTGAGGTCTCACCAAAGCAGAATAGAGAGGTACCAGTACTTCTCTTGATCTGAACACTATAATTCTATTGATGCAGCTTAGAATTGCATTTGCCCCTTTAGCTTCTGCATCACATTGTCGATTCATAGCTTGTGGACTACTAAAACTCCTAGATCCTTTTGATCAAAGGTCACCCAGTGTCTGTCATGGTTGGGTGGTGGTTTGTTCTTTCCAGTAAGCAAGGAACATAGGAAGCTGCCTTCGGAACAAGACCATTGGTCCATCTACCTTTGTATTGTCCACACTGCGTGGCAGCAGCTCTCCAAGTGTTCAGACATTGATCTTTCTCAGCTGTACCTCGAGATGCCAGGGGCTGAACCTGGGATCTCTTAGCATGCAAAGCATGTGCTCTACCATTGAACTATCCCCCCTGCCCTGGTTCAACAGATAGCGATAGACACGCTGTGTCAAGTGCACTCCAGATTTAACTGTTGGGTATGTTTTGCATCATTGCTCAGCCAGGGGAGAATTCAAAAACTGATGTGCGTATTTCTTATGAAAGAGTCTTGCCTGCCATGATTGACTTTATGGCACTCCCCTTCAGGAAATCTTTTGACAGGACAGTTCTACACTTTTTTCTTGTGAATCAGAATAGCATCCTGTTAAGCATCTATGAGGTACGAATGTCTTATGTGAGTGTATGTGTATGTGCATGCGCATGCGCATGTATTTCCAGGAATGCAGTGCATAAAATCTAATGCAAGATCCTATATACATCTTTGCGGTATCCATTTCAGCCAATCATTCCTCCAAATTAAAAAGCCATCACTTGTAATTTGACTCAATTAACAATTTTATAGGTAGCAATTAACTTTATTGTTAATTGATTCCTCATGAACAAAATGCTAAGGGGAAACATGCACATCGTTTTATATTTAAAGTGCTAGGAAAATGCACATAATTTTTATGTTTATGCCAATGTGGAGAGTGTTTTAACACCAGGTTTACTATAAAAACATTATTTGTTTGAGGATAAAAACGTTTAGTGGCCGCCATATTATCCATTCACCAATGCATAATGTTTGTGAAATCACAGCATTCATGTGTGTGGTGCTTCAAAAAAATGAAATAAATCCCAGCTTTAAGAGTATTATCTATAAAATAAGAATAAGGAGAAAGATGAGAGGGGGGAGGGGGGAGAGAGAGGGAGAGTAGCCCAACACTGCCGCCACACCACCAACATTCACAGTAGCAAAACCCCCCACCCATTTGCCACAGAAAATCGCTGGCAAACTATCATGGAATATTCCAGTGGCCCAATTTATCTTGTTTTCAAGCTACGTTTGGGCCAAAGTCTACAGGGTGGTGGTAGTGGCAGGAGTTCAGCCTGCAGGAAAGACTGGGAAGTGAAAATGCCGCTTGGACCTCCAAAGGTTGTCCACCCCGCTACAGAGTGTCACTATGGACAGGCCTGGCATCAGTAGGAAGGGTTTTCTGGGAAACGCAGGGGGCCACTAGGCTGCTACTACTACCACTGCAACTCCTGTGGCTCAGCTGGATTGGCCGTCGGGGCTAGGCAGGTGGCTGACCCCATGCTGCTCACCTTAGCTCACTGGCTCCACCAGCTGAGCGATGCCTCCCCTGATGTGTGTATGCCCAGGGCAGAATCATTCAGAAGGCAGCAGCAATTAGTACAGACACGCTGTGTCTGTTTAGAGGTCCACCAGCGGGTAAGTGGTAGGGCCTGCCCATCAAGTGGCAGGGAACAGGCACCGCCAAGGAGACCTCTAAAGGGCAGCTTGTCAGGAGCACCAATACCTGGAGCCTGACCTGATCATGGAGTAGATTCGATGGAGGGGCCAGGGAGAGGTTGCATGCAAGTAATGTTGCCTTTTTCTTCAGTCTAGCACTGAGGAGGAGGAATCTGCCCTTGCCTGCTCCTGAATTATCAGTATATGTCCTTCTCGGTGACTGCTATTTCAGCGGGGCTCCTAATCCATTGCAGGTTTTATTTGGAGCATTATAAGAGTTATCCATGGCGCTGAACTCCATCCCCAAAATAGGTTCACCACCATGGAGCACCATGGATAGCTCCCAAAAAGCTCCAAATAAAACCTGCAATGGATTAGGAGCCCCACCAAAATAGGAGTTACCTAATGGCTATGCCATTAATGGAACTCATCATCCCCAGTGGCATGTCTTTTGTCCTCTTCCCATCCACAGTGTCGCTAAACAGCCAGTCTCTAACCATACTCCCTGATGCACTCCCAGAGACTACATAGAGATTTTCCATTCAGTGGACTGATCTTTGCCAGCCAACCTGAACTTCAGCAGATTTTGCCCTTTGACAGCAGAGAGTATGCACTGAGCTGTTTCTTGCCAGTGGCACCAGAAATGGAAATGGATCCCAAAGAGAATCAAGGTTTAATAATGCAACAGCCTGCAGAGCAATGGAGTTTAAATAATGTTACCCAGCAAAAACACTAGTTACTAATTACTACAAGTGAGGGAATTGCAGTGGAAAACTTTCAGCAGTTTGTCATTCCACCGTGACAGTATTATAAGGTTGGGCTTGCTCTTGCCGTATAAAATCCTGATTTCAAATTGATTAACAAAAACAAACAAACAAAACCCCTATTAGAGACAGGCGCTGTAACATTGGAATTCAATATTTAGGGGAAAATATGCAATAAATGCCTAAGTAATAAGCAGCACAATGAAAATGTGTTGAGCCGTTTTCATGGCATGACTGAAAAAAGAGAAAGTATTAATTTTTAGAAGTGCTGCTGAGCACCTGCAACTCCATTTGACTATCAAAGACTTCTGGGATTTCTGTATGTCTAAAAAATAGGCCTTCCTTATTCCAGGTTGATTTCTGTTTCTAGGAGAAGCATGACGTTCAAATGCATTAAAATAAATGATACAATTAAAGCTAAAGTAGTGATCTGATTTGCTTTGGGTGTATTGGATATCCAGACGCATTTAGAAGAATTTCAGAACCAGCAGTTGAAATATCTCTTATGAAAATGATTGAAGGTGTTACAAGCTAAAAACACAACCGCTAGATCTTTGGCGGTTTTGGGCAATACAGCCAAGTAGCAGACTGTTTCCAAGGGTAACTTGGAAGAACAACTCAGTCAGTCAGTCAGGTGATCACTCGTGACCGAGTAAGATTGTCTTCCAGGATTAAAAAAAAAAAAGAGAATTTACAAAAAGGAGATTTTAAAAGGAGGAAAATTCTAAAGAAAATTGTGTAGACTCTAGCGATGGGTCCGTAAGTGACTGTGGAGGCCAATTCTAGATCCACACAGCTTGCATAAGTGTCCATGCTTGGATAAACATTTAAGGCTCTCTGCCTTGGTTTATGCCTCACCCAGCACAAATCGTTGAACTAGATGTGAAATGAATGTTCACTAAGGTACAAGAGCGTCGTGAGATCTCTCCTGCACTATGGACTGATTGTACAGTCAGTGTATGTTCATGGGGAACCTGTGTCAGGGGTGGTATTGGTCACTGAGCTATAGCCGCTCCCTCAAAGGTTTGCACAGGGTTGTTGTACAGGCTGTAGATTGCACAAATGAGGCAGTATCCAGTGGTGTCGTCATTACGCAAACTCAAATACCACCAGTGGAGCTCCGCTGAATCTTTCTGTTGCGCAAGCAGGTGCCTGGCAAATCTCTACCAGGAGGGGAGGTCCAAAATCATGGCCCCACCACTGAGGAGGCCTTATTTTGTCTGCCTGCCTGATTCACATATGGGTGGCACAAAAGCAGGGCCTCTAAAGCTGATCTCAAAGACTGAGCAGCTTCATTTGGGAGTAGATGTTTTCTGCTCCCAGATGAGTCATACCACGTGGGGTTTGCACTGTGGCTTTGCATCCGTACCACAATCTCTACAGGTGTCTCCATGCTTTTAGGAGCTGGCTTAGTGTTGGATTAACCTCTACATCATCCCTCCCCCACCCCCAAGGTGCAACCTCCTTTCTCATCATGACCCCCTAGATTCTGTTTCCAAATCCAAATCGCAGCCAGGCAGAACTAGAGAACAAGGGAGATTCTGCAGCAGAGCAGCTTCCATTTCCAAACGCCTGCCGGGTTCGTGCTGGTCACAGCAGAAGGTGGAGGGGCAGCTGGAGGGGAAATAAGTACGGCAGTTCCGGGGCTGGTAGATTTCCCCTCCTTTATTGGGGGTGTGTTGCGGGAATGGCAGAGCTTTGGGTCCTGCAGATCCAGAACCTCTTTCCCTCCTACTGCTGCTGGAGCAGCACCAGAGGAGGGATGGTGACAGAAGGTACCAGTCCTACAACAAGGAGGCCTATGTGGGGCAGACCTCCTTCACTGTCAGCAGACAGGAGGTTTGCAATATCATACAGCCTGTCCTTCCCCAACCTGATGCCCTCCAAGTGTGTTGGACCACTTCCCATAAACCCCCAGCCAGGTATACAACCCAACACATCATCATCATCATCATCATCATCATCATCATCATCATCATCATCCTCTCATTTCATTTCAATACCACTCAATAGCTGAAGCTCTTTGGGCAGTTAACAACAATTCATACAAAACAAAATACAATGCAAAATACAATACAATAAAAACAGCAATAAAGTTTCAAAACAAAATTTAAAACAGAAATTAAAACAATTTGAACATTCAAAATATGTTCAATAAATTAGACCGGTTAAGAGGGGAAAAAACCACGGTCACAAACCTCTCATATGCCATTAAATGCCTCAGCATAGAGAGCAGTCTTAACCTGGCACTGAAAAAATATCAGAGTTGGCACCAGGCAGGCCTCAGTGTGGAGATTGTTCGAGAATCGAGGGGCCACCACTGAAAAGGCCCTCTTCCTTGTTGCCACCATCCAAGCCTCCCTCAGAGGTGGCACTCTGAAGAAGGCCTCAGATGTTGTGCGTAGTGTCCGGGTAGGTTTAGGTCACTATGTTGTGGAAAGCTGCTATCAACACATCTGGAAGGTGAATGTTGGGGAAAGCTGCTGTAGCCCCACGGATGCCTTCCCAAGGGACCTAAGGATTATACCCAAACCTGATATTCAACATGAATCCCATTGACATTCTGTGCATAAATCTCCCATGCAATCTAAAAGAGATGGTCCAGGTGAGTAATACAGTGTTTAACAGACAAGGCAAACACCACTGATGAAAAGGAATACTAAATGAAGCGAGGGCTGCGGATGGAGCCATATGGAACAGAATATTCTTTGATATCCAGGTGCCTAAATTGCACATGATGATTCCAGGAAAGGAGAAACATCAATATTTTAGGTAAGTAAAGTGGCAGCGAGGCTTTGCTTCACTCTGCAGCATTGAAGAGACATGTGGAGAGATGGAACAGGTCAAGAATGAGAAATGAAGTGTGAGAGCTGATATGGAAATAAGCAGAACGAAAGGGCGCGTGATCTAAACTTATAGGGCACATCCTAGGGTGGCCACTTATGAATCACCCAAAAAAGAGGACACACCTTTGCATAAAATGTACACGTGCTAATTTATATGTACAGATGCAAATTTAGAAATAATTATTATAATTAAAATAGAAATATAGTACATCTCTCACCGTAGTGACCTGCTGTGTGCCTGCCTGTTCAGTTTGCTGCCCAGCTGCTCCCTGTGGGTGGGCAACCGTTCTTATGGTTCATTATCTTTAAACTGGACTTGGACAGGACAGCCCTTCAAAGAGAGGACTGTTAAAGAGGACACATGGCCACTCTAGCACACGCTTGTAATGCCCACAAACAATAGCACAGTGTTCTCCAACCTTGGGTCCCCAGATGTTTTTGGCCTACAACTCCCAGCATGCCCCAGCATGCTGGGAGTTGTAGGCCAAAAACATCTGGGGACCCAAGGTTGGAGAACACTGCACTAGCATGAACACTCGATAGGTAAATAAATTGGTGGTGGGCGATCCTCCCACCACCCGACTCGCGGTGCGCTCGGTGAGAGCTGCCGCTGCACCTGCTGAGCCAGGCCAAAAGCAAGTGCCAGCCAAGATGCTCGCTGGACTTCTGGGTTCCCCGAGGAGCGCCTTTTACGTAGAAAATGGCGTAAGATACGTTAAAAGTGGCCGTAACTTGCACAAATCTCGGACATTTTTAATGTATCTTACACCATTTTCTATGTAAAAAGCGCTCTGGAGGGAACCCGGAAGTAGCTTACCCAGCTTGGCTTGGGAGCTGGGAAAGCAGGCAGGTTAAGCAGGTAGGACTTCCACACACACCCCAAACGAGCTCCGCACACATCCCTACAGAAAGTTTAAATCAATCAGATAGACCTAGAAAGCAAAAACTCAATGTGAGAGCCAGGTCGATGCATAGAAGCAGGAGAGACCAGTAACTCCCATTTTCTCATGTTTCCTCCCAGTTGAGAAACTTCCTTCAATAAAAGAGGCAAATTTTCACAGGTGGGGGGGATCTCACAGATCTTTAAGATCCCATCCAAGTCCATCTCAGAAGCCATATTCAAGGCAAAGTTGGAAATTTCCTGTTGGGCAAAAACACCTGTGAAATTTTGAGGGAAGCTCGAAGAATTTGATGAGACCAGCAGAATCCCCTTGGGCATTTTGCATATGCCGAATGCTACTTGTAGCATGCTACCTGATTTTTGAGGCCTGCTGCAACTTGGATCCTTCCCATGCCTCTCAGTAAAGTGGGCAAAGACATGAGAGAAGCCCATGCCAACCTGACCTTGAGCAATGAATTGGGCACATTTCATTTCATTTATTTCATTTCTACACCCCACCCCCCCCACAGCCAGAGATCTCTGGGCGGTTCACAATTCATACATAAAAACAACAATAAAAACATACAATATAGTTAAAAAGATTAAAAACCAAATTTAAAAGCACAGTTTAAAATGACAATACAAAAGTTAATAAAACTAAGCCTACAGGTGACAATTCTCCCCCCGTCCCCTCGCCCCCATGGCTGTTCAGAGGAGGCACCAGAGAGCTCTGGGAGGCCATGGAGGCATAGATCCTGACATGGATACTTACCCTGTAGCCAGGACCTTGTTGGATGCTTCTGGAACCCTCTGAACCTGAATTCCCAGGGGTGCCACCATACTCTCCACAGAAATCCTCACAATCTCCTGCTCCTTCATCCCAGAGATACCAATGGATTTGTCTGGAAATAACAGACTGCAAAGCTGCAGGTGAGGAGGAGGCTGCCCCTTGGAAGTTCTCCACTTGAAAGACCTCCGAGAGAGGGGGAGGAACTTCGACTAGGTAGTATGACCGATGTAGATATAAGGGCCAGTCGGCCATTGGAACTAGTCAGAGGAAGCTATGTGTTGACCAAGGACTGTTCCAGGTGCTGTAGATACCGTATCTCACTATGTTTTTATCTCCTGTTTCACGATTGTTTTCCTGTACCTGCTTTCAAGTGGAATACCACACTGCCTATCAAGTGGACTCCTCTTCTTGCATGTGGCATCCTAATCACTTGTGGAATAAGCTCCACCTGGTACCCCCCCACTGGTGGGTTTGGATCATTGGAACTGGAACATCTGACCCCTAAACGAACCTTCATTCCAGTGGGAGAGGTAGTGGTGGTGGGGTGGAAGAGGCAGCACTTTGCTGAATCCTCAGCAGCCTATTGTACTACTTTCAGACGCAACCCTAGTTGCTGGAGAAGGAAGCCTTGTGTTGGCTGGTACTCTTGGACAGTGCAAGAGTTCAGTCCAGCCAGGTCTCATGAGATGTGGAACATCCAGTATTTAGTGACATTTTAAAGCAAGACTGGTGAAGGCTTGCCAAATGTGGCCTGGTCCCAATTTGGTGGGCCAGGTAGTGCAATGTTGCACCTTCTTCTAATCCCATTAGTGTTCCTCCTGGATTCTGGAACAATGCTGGCTTGGGAAGGAGCCACAATGTGGATTCTTCCAAGGTGACATCAGACTTCTGATGTTGCTGAGCAGCATGGGAAGAAGAAGCCCCACTGCAGCAGCCCCTCATATTGCTAACGGGACTGTCAGAACATGGCACCATATAGGTTGCACTCAGCCCATGATGAGTTTACAAGTGGCCACTATGCCTCAAAGAGTAGCCCAACACTCTCCCTATCTCTTGCCAGAACATCTCCCTCCCTGCCTCACCCCTTCCACACACACATTTTTTGTGTAAACTCTACTTGAAGCTTAAGGGATCCCAAGGAGCTTCACAGTGGCTTATTAATGCCACTTTTTGACTTGCAGCTGTACAATCTTATTGGGATATTATTACCGTACCTTCTTCAAAGCATTGATGGTGGGGCCAGCAGGGAAATGTAAAGTGTGGATGCCATTTAAAGCTCCTTTCTATCTTGTCCGTCAGGTATGGGGGTAATTTACCCAAAGCATTCATTTATAACAAGGTAGGACACAGATTCCTTCACCATGCCGGCTACAGTGCACCAGCATAGAGAAGTGTTTCTCCTTTTGTTCTTCAGAATACCACAGCCCCATCTGGGGACTTCATTAGAGGGTTAACAAGATTCTTTCTATTAGCTTCTTTGGCAAACAGGGGCTCCTGGGATGGATTTGTAATTTAAAATGAGTAATGTGCAAAGTTTGGAAGGTATTGAAGTGTAAAGGAATACAACAGGTCAGTGTTCTGAAGAAGTTGAAAAGAGCATCAAAACACACCGTACAATTCTTGTTTGGGAGAAAGTGAAGTGGGGTGGGAGTGGGGAAAAGCTAAAAAGAAACCTGGCATCAATTTATTACTGAATAGAGAATCGGGGACTGATATGGGGGTGCTATTAGGCATGTTATTGTGAAAAATACCGTGCCTCCTGCATTCTTTCAACAAGTCACCTTGTATCCCATTGTGATCTCTAAGAGCCACTGAGGACAATCCTCTTAACAACACCATCCTTTTCCATTGTACAGAGAGCAAGGGGTCTACAGAGAGGCGACCCGTGGACCAGCACATTGCCTCTAACAAGCACAAGAGTCTACCAGGCTCTGAGGAGGAATGGTGTGTGTGTGTGTGTGTGTGTGTGGAGCAAATAGACCAGGGCTGGGCAGACTTTAGGTTTGTGGGATCTATTTGTTTTTCTCAGATGTCCACCACCTGGAAAGAGTTGCAAAATTGTGGCTCAGGAAGGCGGACATAGAATTGCGGAACACGATGCCTCTGAGCATGCACTCAGCCCAGGAATTTGTTTTCATTACCAGAAGTGGAGCTTGCACACACATTCTTTCTTACATAAATCTACTCCTTCCAGAGGGGTAGCCGTGATTGTCTGTTGCAGCAAAAACTACAGAAGAGTCTTGCGGCATCTTAAGGACTAGCAGATTTATTACGGCATAAGTTTTTGTGGACTGGACTGGAGGCCACTTCACCAGATACATCAAGTGTTATTCCGACCTATAGTGCCCTCTCGATGGGTGGGGACTTAGCAGCAAGGTCAGAGGGAAAATGAAATGCAGAAAGTACAGACAGCGATAATTTCTTATTATTATTATTATTATTATTATTATTATTATTATTATTATTTATATACCGCCCAACAGCCGAAGCTCCCTGGGCGGTTTACAACAATCCATAAAAACATATAATACAATATACAATAAAACCATTATACAAATTTTAAAAACCCAATTTTAAAAACAAACAAACAAATAAACAGGAAGTGCAGTGAGACCAATTAAAAAAGCAACCACCCCGCCATACACTATGTAGGGTTAAAGGCCTCAATATAGAGGGCAGTCTTAACCTGGCGCCGAAAAGATTGTAATTAATGGTGGCCATTCACACAAAATCTACATCTGTTTCCTGCCCCCCCCATGCTTTCTTGATGTTAGCAGCCTAATTTAGGAGGGGAAACACAGTATTTGGGTTTGGCTGTTGTTAAACCATTGCAAGTCTGAAATCCTTAGTGATCCCGATCTACCTTCTGCCCACCCATGAAATAGGCCCACACTGAATACCCATTCACATGCACCACTCCCATCAATATCCAAGAAGGGGCTCAGTTTATCCTTGCCCAAAGCTCTTTCCCATAGTTATACTGGTGAATTTAGGAAAATGGGAGGTTTCAGTTCTTCCAGTTCTGAAATCTCTGGCCATTTACAAGCTGAGCCTAACCCCACTCTGAATTCTGGCTCAGTGCCTCTCCTCCACCATAGCCAGGCTCCTCTTCTGACGATTTCTCTTTAGAGCACGGGGGGAGGAGAGAACATGTGGTCTGGGGAGAACATGCAGCCTTCCATGACCTTCAGTGCCCCCCACCCTTGCTGCTGCACCCAAACTGCTGAAATTCAGCAGTGCAGTGGCAAAAATATTGGCAGCTTGCCACTGAAATTTGGCAGCAAACTGCTATGCAGACTCAAAAGTGCCAAATTGGTCTATTTTCAAGCTAAATGTGGCCCTTTTGAGTCCTCATACTAGTGTGCCACCAATTTCTTTTGCCACTGCGGTCAATGCAGTAAGAGGAGTGCAGCCCACGGGGGACTCTGGGGGGCTGGAAATTGGCCCTCAGACTGCCTGAAGTTGCCCACCCTGTGAGAGCTGGACTGACCCGGGTTCAAAAGCTTACCTAGGCAGTGACCCTCAGTCCCAGTCACGCAGACGGAAGGAGGAGATAACAGCAGTTAATAAAGATTAAAGAGTTTATTTGTAAGACCCAATTACATGGGATTAAGGCAAGCAATGCTGGCTTCTCTTACGCAGAAGAGATGCATCTCGCTACATCATTGCAGATACAAGTCCAAGACCCCAGTGGCTAGGCTGAGATGAAGTGAAGTAGAAGTCCAGAACAAGAGCAGGAAGTCAAGTGGGGAAGTCAACAAGTGTGTCAGTCTTTATAACCCTAGACCCTGTACCTATAAATAGGATATTACTCACCAGTCATATAACCTATTCATCACAACATGTTTACCCCAAATCTGTCCCAAGGTTGCTGAGTCATAAACCTTGAGACTCTGTCTGGTGACTGAAGACCTTGTGTACTTCACCTCAAAAGACATCCTCCATGTCAGGTGATAATCCTGATGTCAGGTGACAATCCTCGTTCTGCCCACTATGCAAAACCTAACACACCCCTGCTGAAGGGCTAGACAAATCCATCCGTTTTGGTTTGTCTCAGTTTCTCCTTTTTCCAATCCTAATTCGGTTCATCCTGAATTGGGGGGGGGGGGGGGAATTAAAGTTTACATGGAAATTTGTACACATTTTTTGCACGCATTTCTCCTAATACATGCATTTTAATGTAATTTTGCCTAATATGCACATTTTTTCCTAGCCATTTTCTTAATATAATGCATTTTTAACGTAATTGCTGACAGGGCAGAAGGACCAGCTTTTCACTCCCCCTTTCCCCTCTCTGGCTAGTGTTTTCATTTATTTTAACCAATTCCTTCCTTATTTGCAGGCATGACTAAAGCCAGGAAAGCTGTGGCTTCTTTGGATCCACAGCCTCTCCTAGACAGCCTCCCAACACCACCCCCAACACACTTCCTTTCCTGCCTCTCCAAAGTTAGAGGGGTAATGGGTATGGATATTCCACAGGGTCTGGGGAGGGGAAACTGAGGTGGCTGTCCCAGGGACCATTGAATGGCACCACCATGATGTCGCTATCATGGTAAAGATGGAATGGAAATTGATACAATAAAACGGATCTTAATCTGTCCTGTAATTGTTGATTTCCATCAATGTATATGTTTGTGTGTTTAATAAAGATTTTGAAAATAAAATTTAAAAGTATTTTCAGTACTTAGTAATTAACTAAGATTAATTACTTGATGATTGACATTTTGAGCCAAGTTCTACTCTCCTCTTGCTTAATGACACTTTGGACACAATTCAATGCATGTTTAGGTAGAAAAAAGTCATACAATCCCCAGCAACCCCCAGCTAGCATGGCTGGCTGGGGCATGCTGGGAGTTGGAGGATGCTTTTTTGTGTCTAAATATGCATAGGATTGCACCCTTAATAATTCCATTAAAATTGTATAATTAATATTAATTTCATGAAAACACTGACAAAGGCATTGTGACTGTAAACTGATGCTTTGCAGCTCTCTCTCTCTCTCTCTCTCTCTCTCTCTATATATATATATATATAAAACGTACATTTACATACACACACACTTATTGCAATCTGGTGCTTATTAGTGATGAAGAGAAAACCCACTATGAACATAATTGGTTTTAAATTGGTCTTAAATTGTAATTAGAACAGAAGTGAAGTAAGTCATAACTTGTGTATTTTTTTTCTCACAACAAAATTAAGCAGGGTTGATCTGACATTTACTAATGATGACTAGATTGTCTGTGCTGTGTTGAGTCCAAAAAAAAGGAGAGAAAATTGTGCATCACTACAGGCTGCTCAAGAAAGCTACCGTCTGCAGCGTAAGAGACCACCAGCAGAGCTTTGAGCATGAGTAGAATGCCTAAGAGAGAAGAATGTAGGAAAATCAACTTCTGAGGCCCTCCTCCAAGTGAGGTTCAAAGGGTGGCAACATAGGAGAGCTTGGTGGCCTCCTGATTGTGAAATGCTCACCCCAGCAAGGTCCACCTGTTGCCAACATTGTTATCTTTTCAGCACCAGGTTAAGACTTGCTTCTACTCCCAGGCATTTGATGGAGCTTCATGATGTTAGTTGTTTTATTGAGTCCTGGAAGTTTATTGTTAATTGTTTTTAGCTGTTTCAAATGGTTCTAAATTTTTCTATGTTAAAGATTTTATATTATATTTTATCGTGTAGTATTTTAGGGTTTGCAGAGAGCTTTGGCTATTGGGTGGTATAGAAATGTAATGAATGAATGAATAAAATGCCATGACATGTACTTAAACTTTGGTTTCAATTGGGAATAAGGATTTCTTTGGGAGTGGGAAAAGCTGTATGAGGGATTCAACCTGTTTTGCGACAGAAGCTCCACAAATATATTATCCAGTAATTTAGGCTATTATGCAAATCACAGTGGCAGTTTCCTTTATGTGAAAGCAGAAAGGGATTTGATAAACCAGTATCCTCCTGATCCTTACAGCAGAAGCAGCTGCTGCTGCAATTCAAGTAAATTGTTTTGCAATCCTTTGCGAGGCAAATATTTGGCGATGGGTTTGAACTGTGTCTCCTGGATCAGAAGTACTACCAATTTTATAACTGATGACAGGAGTTCCTGTGCTCAGCCAGTAGACTTCAGCTTCCATACATCTTTCTGTATGGCATTTGTGTAGCAGAGATCAAGATACTGTCACATTCTCTAGGGGACAGGGAGAAATTTGTTCACTTACCTAATTTCACATTTTCAAACCACTGTGAAAGCCAAAACTCAGATATCCTTAAAAAAATCACACTTCTCTGAACTTTTGCATGGAAGGTGACATCATCTGACACCCCCCCCACCCTAAACTTCCATGAATGGGGGAGGGCAATTGCAAAATAAAAGCCTTGTCTGGAAGCCTTGTCCACTGCTCTCTATTCCAATTTTTTCCTCTTATATAATTTTGCACATTAAAGAAGTAAATCACTACAGTAAGCTGGACTGGGATACAGCATCTTCTCCTTTTTGAGAATGCTTTCTATTCAATTCTATGAATTTAACGGAATTCTATGAACTTAACCCAGCTATTACCAGGCTGGAGTGCTCATGTCTGTCCACTTGTCCATCACATGCACACTATTTATTACATATAAAGTGACTTATTAAACAGTGTTACATTCAAATATGATATTATTTGACTGTGACACTGTTTTCTTGGTTTCCAAAATCCTATTTTAAATCAATGGGGGAAATCCGTTCTTGAGCATGAGTCATAGAGCCCAAGCATCAAAAAATTTATATTCGCCTAAGCCTGCTCTTCCCTTACTGTCACTGTCAAACTAAACTGGTAATCAGGACTGTAAAATCTAGAAGATTAATGTAAACTTAAGCACCTCGTACATTCATTTGTATGTGCATTGATTTGAATGTTCTCATGCCAAGATTTATTATCTTTCTGCCATTCAGATAGTTCCCTTAGACGACCCATTGCATTTATTAGCTTCTGACAGAATGAGAAATCCCATTCCCCCCTCCCTTAGAACATTTTCTCAATTACACATAGCTAACCAATGACATCCTCAAGATCCCCCTCCCATTTTGCATGAGCAGCTCATGGGATCATAGCTAAATGCAATGATTTTATAAATTATTCCTCCACCGGGTTACTCTGTCTCTTTAAATGAAGTCCCATTGCTCTCTATTCTAGTAGTGCTTGAAAAGTTCTCACCCGGGATCTGCTGTGACCTTGGTGTTGTGTGCCATTTGTGCATCATTAAAAGGTTGTAATGATGTTCTGCTGCACACAGATTGTAAAAGGTCAAGCAGAAAGTTGGGAGCCAATGAGGTTGGGAAGAAAAATTGCGCTGGCGGCAGAGGTTGAGGGATTCATTATATTGATGCTGTGGGGTTTTCAGCAGAGTAATAACTGGGTTAGCAATAGAATGTAAATCTCCTCAGCCACTTAGTCGGAGTCTGCTTCTTCTTGATTTGTGAGGATATATTTTACTGGAGTACAGGAAAAGTCATTACACTTCCCAGGAAGCCCCTGGAAGTGGTTAATACCTCGTAGGCAGAGAGACACAAGGCAAACAGGAGGGATGTTGCATGTTGCTTGCTAGTATCTTCAGAGTGGCCAGCATTGTTGGATGAATGAAATAGTAAAAATATACAAAAAGGGACTGTGTTAAAAATCCTGACTGAAACAATGCACAGAAACTTAAAAGTCAAGAAAAATATATAATAACCAAAAATATAACCAATAAAGGTGTATTGAAATGAACTCAATTTATAATATCAAAGATTTACAATTTTTTAAAAAAATATATGTATATAAAACATGTATTAGCCTATTAGCCTGTCTATTTGTTTCTGGCTAATACATGTTTTATATACATATATTTTTTTAAAAAATTGTAAATCTTTGATATTATAAATTGAGTTCATTTCAATACACCTTTATTGGTTATATTTTTGGTTATTATATATTAAGGATGAATGAAATAGTTCAACACTGATCTCAACTGAAATGGTATGAATAAATAAACTGGACAACCAAAACAAATCACTTGTTCATCTGGCAAAATGCCTATCATGATGATGGGTCATTATTATTATTATTTTACTTTTTTTATACAACCTAGTAGCCAAAGCTCTACTTTGGTTTACAAAAGATTAAAACCTTTAAAATACAATATAAAAACACAGTATATGCCCCTGTTGCGGTAAGTTGTACTCTGCAGGCAATTTAACAGAGAATAAACCATCCTAAAAATACAATATAATGTGATAGAGTCAGTGTGGTGTAGTGGTTAGAGTGTTGGAGTGGGACTCGGGAGATCCGGGTTCAAATCCCTGCTCGGTCATGAAACTCACTGGGTGACTTTCGGCCAGTCACTGACTCTCAGCCTAACCTACCTCACAGGGTCGTTGTGAGGATAAACTGGAGAAGAGGACCATGTAAGCCACCTTGGGTTCCATTGAGTAAATGGGGGATATAAATTAAACAAATGAATAAAAAGCATAACAGACACCAAACTGATACAGTGTAAGGTGTGTGTGTGTGTATGTGGTTTTTCTGCCAAATGGCATTCTTAACAATATCACATAAAAAAGTCAACCATCTTGAAAGAAAACAGAATACCACATGGCATTAATGCCAATAATATGACATAATCATCATCAAAATATGTATCATTAATCTAATATATATTAATCTAATGTATAATATATTTAATATATAATATATTAAAATATTATATAGTATTAATAATACAAAAGCAATTCAGTGGCCATGTCTTCTATATCGCAAAGGTCCCCAAAGGGTGCAACATGTCACCTTGCACCCCCTTCAGAAACTCTGTCCATGAGGGATTGGACACCCAGTATCAAGGGCAGAGAGAAAGTTTTGCCCTCACTACAACCTCCCCACCATTGCAGTGCTTTACTTTTGGGGTGAGCGAAGAAGCAAAAGTGGGGGGGGAGGGCTGGAACCCTCAGGCAAATATGGAGGGCAAAGAAACTCATTGCCCTCCACCAGAGCTCCTCCTGGTGGCTGCTAGCTGATGACGTCCCTCTGACACAGGTTTCTGGAGGAAATGGCAACCCTGCTCTCAGGGGCTTGGGGGAGGGGGAAATGGCACCCAGCAGGTGGCGATTGTGAAGACAAGCTCCAGTAGATGACAAATTCCACCAGTCTTTCCAAATTGCAGCCCTGCTGAAAAAAATCGGCTAAAATTCTCTCCTATTTTTTGCCACCCGCAAATGGGATGGTGAAAATGGGAGTGGAGGCATTTTGTCTTAGTCCTCCTTTATCCTTGAAAGCGAACTATTCCCATACATGGAAAAGCAACAGCTGGGAGAGTGTTAAATCTACCCTCTTTGCATAAACCATGAAACCTTCAGATGTTAAAAAAATCTCCCACCAATCAGCTTCATGGGATGACCCCAGGTTCTAGTATTAGGGAAAAGCACTCCCAGCATGCCCCTGTCCAGCTATGCCTTCTTTCTGTCTAAACTTGCTCAGGATTGTGCCCTTCATGTCGTATTTAGCTTGACCCAAAACTATCCTTAGTCTGGGAAAAACAGGGAGAGCGGGGATGAGCAGTGTCAGCCAAAGATGCTGAAACAAAAAAGAGTCAAGCCATACACACATGTTCAGCCTCCCTACCACTGTCGCAGTCAGGGACACTTAGGGTGCAATCCTATGCCTGTTAGACAGGAATAAAAGTCCTACAACTCCCAGCATGCCCCAGCCAGCCATGCTGGCTGGGGGATGCTGGGAGTTGTAGGACTTCTGCTGTCTAAACATGCATAGGAGGATTGTGCCCTTAAGCTTATTCATTTCAATGGGCTTCTATATGTCTGCTGGTTTGGGGCCCACACCAGCAGTTCTTGGAACTAGGTGGAGGAGGGGGGCAGCCAGGAAAACGAGTATGCTTTTAGAATGGAAACTATATTTATGCATGTGTGCACACTGATACAAAATTCCTGCCTTAAGCACGGGGTTGGACTTGATGGCCTCATAGGCCCCTTCCAATTATACTATTCTATGATGATTCTAGGACTGTCACCCTAAATTTAAGGAAATCCTAGTTGGTGAATCATATGAAGTGGAATTGAGTATTCATTTTACAGTGCAGTCCTATATATGTCTCGGATGTACGTAAGTCCCGTTGAGTTAAATGGGACTTACTGAAGCCTACAATCCTATACACACTTGCATGTGAATGCAATGGGAGTTACTTCATAGGGATGTAACCAAGAGTCTCGGGGGGGCTGAAAGTGGGCCGAAATCGGCCTGCTCACCCCCCCCAGACTCTCGCGACTTACCTTGCCGCTGCTCAACACAGGACGCGCCGGGGAAAGGAGCTTCCAGGTCCCCGGCGCATCTATTTCCTGTTCCCTGTGTATTTAGCGTAAAAACCAGGGCAACCCAGCAATTTGCTATTTGCGGCCGTTTTAAGCTGTCGCTGCGAGCGCAGCGAGAGCGGGTGGGGGTGCTCGGGAGCACACACACCCCTGAGCAAGTAAGCTCCCCACTCAGTTTCCATCCCTAGTAGAGATGTGTAAGGTTGTACTGGTAACCTACATATGAGAGGAAGAGGGAGGAGGAGGAGGAGGAGGAGGAGGAGGAGGAGGAGGAGGAGAAGAAGAAGAAGAAAGAGTTCTAACAAAAATAAGCACATTTTGCTTTAGATGCCCCACAGGCATCATCTAAGCCTGGGGTCTCTAACTTGGTGCCCATGGACACCTCTCTTGGTACCCACCAGGCTCCCTGCCCCTCCTAAATGTTTTGTGACTGACCATGTCCATATGATAACAATTTTATGAATGGGCAAGTCCTCCCATAGCAGCCATTTTGAGAGAATGCCCACAACACTCAAAATTCTAAATATGCCCCCTGAACCAAAAGGACCCATGATCTATGGGGGATACTTCTTTTCAGTCAACCACCTGCAGTGTTGTATTTGTGCTAAAAAGATAATTAAAATCAGATAAAATATACTGTCTGATTAATTGAGGTAACCTTTTAGTTGATCAGCATATTTTAAATTGGTGAATTTAACCAATCGGTTGACTAAATATTGCATTCCTGATCATCATCATCTTTCTAATGTTTCCTTTTTGATAGCAACCTCTGTTAAATCGAAATGTACTGTTGGCAGGTGAGCACCTCATTGCCTAATGACACCCAATGTCAACCGACACTGTGCTCTATATCTCCCTACCACTCAGCTCATGATTACTAAGCTAAATAAAACTGGGATTATGTTTCCTAATTACTGAATTGCTTTGACGTGCTGTGATGTGTGGGGGGAAAAATTGGGTCATGGTATATGATACCGCACAATCATGCTTTGTGTAGATAATAACTAAAGATCTGGCTCGTTAAAAAGTAGGATCCTCATGGCAAGGGGGATAAGTCTGTAAAGGCACAATCCCATGCAAGTTTAGACAGGAAAAAAGGCCTACAGCTCCCAGCATGCCCCAGCCAGCTTGCATTGGATTGTGCCCTAAATAAATGCACCTTTTAGCAGATGCCAAGCCCAACAGGTGCTCTTACAAAACCACACAGCCACATTGTCCTAGTGGAGTAAGTTTGATGGGGGTGCAAGCAATTGCCCACATGCCTGATAGCCAACCTATACAGTTTCTGTATTAAGTTAGTACTAGTGTTGGAAAATAACGTTTAGAGGCCCTTGGAGACAACATGTATGGAATGTTGTGAATGTTGTATATAGAGGGCTACCATGTTCACCCAGTAGAGAGAATACACAGTACACAGTGGTAAGGATAGATGAATCTGTCACATTTGCTTTCTCCCATAGTCAATTTTTTTTTAAAAAAAAAATCTCAAATTCATCTCCCAGATATGAAGAACTTTGTGAATTTTGGTAAATTTATATCTGAATCAAACTGAAAAATGAACTGAAATGAAAAATGAACTGAAACAAAATTCTCACCCGTCTGCACCAGCAAAATTCAATAGGTACAGCTATTCCCAGTCTGGAGGGGGCCATGATGTACTTGCCTGCCGTACAGCTGTTAAAGATGAAGAGCCTATCAGAAAAAAAGAGCTGGCAACCCTACTTAAGGTGCAATCCTGTGCATGTTTAGACAGAAAAAAAGGCCTATAACTCCCAGCATGCCTCAGCCAACCATGCTGGGAGATGTAGGCCTTTTTTCACTGGGCCTAGAAGTACAAAAGTAAATTTGTATCAAAACTGAACTTAAACGAAATTCGCACCCATCCCAATGGTCCCCCTTATCAGCTGTGTCGACCAATCAGAGAGACCACAGCAGACTGAAGCACCCCACACACCTGAACTATTAGCATCCAAAGTGTCACTTCAACTGCTATGCCTTTTGCAGCAGCAATAGTGTGTAGCAGAGGTGGGCGGAAGGTAGATCTCCAGATGTTTTGGACTTCAACTCCCAGAAGCCCCTTCAAGCATGGACAATGGTCAGGAATGCTGGGAATTAAAGTCCAAAACATCTGGACATCTACTTTCTGCCCAACTTTGGTCTATAGCAGCCTTCTCCAATCTGGTGCCCTCCAGATGTTTTAGGCTCCTGAATAGTTGGGGCTTCTAGGAGTTGGATTCCAAAACATTTGGAGGGTGCCATAGTTTGGGCCATCTGGAATGCCTTGGAATGGGACTTAGTGGCATAGTATCCTCAAGATACATGGTTAATTTATTAACTTCCATAGATCTATAAGATCTGATTTGGACGAGGGGAAAGTGTTCCTTTGACCTTGCAGGATTTAGTCTCATATGCCAAAAAAACTAAGATGATTCAACTGCTTCAAGAATGCTCAGCTAGACAGCATATTAACATCAAGGAATTAGCGCATGTAATGCAAAGTGACGCACTATTAAAATGGCTTTCAACCATAAATACATCACAGCTGCTGTTCCAGTGACAAGATATCTATGCCCATCACTCAAATTTCCGCACTTATCACACAAAGGACCCGTGTTTACAACGAAGGCCTGAAGATATCAAAGAGAAAGTGCCGAGGAAAGAGAGAACCTCATTTGCAGCGCTTGAGGCACTCTCAAATAGATTACACTCACGTCTTCCCTTGACTGACAGATCTCAGGAAGGCAGCCGCAGACATTTCTATAAAAAATGTATAAACAAAGATTATACAGCTGTTCACTTAACGGGCGACCAATTATTCAAAACTCTTATGAAAAGCACAAAAGTCATTTGAGGCTTGCAAACTTGGCAGTGAAATGACCCGGAACGGAACTGTGTGGATTCTTTTTTTCAAAATTGGCAAGTGAGCAGCCTTCAGAAAAGAAAAAAAGAAAAACAAGACAGATTTCTCTGATAAAACTTTAAAGTAGCAAATTGCTTAGAAAATAAGCCATTTGTCAATGTAAGATATAACAGATCACAGTGATGGTCTGCTGGCAACCTGATTAAAACCTGCAATTTCTTTAACAGAGTAGGGTAATCAGTTATGCAACTTTGAGCGATCCGAGTGGTAATCCCAAAACTGCTCACACTGGAGTAATTCCAATGTCTTCAATGGGTTTACTTAAGCAATTTCTGAGCAAAACTATTGAGCAGTTTTTCCCAATCCAATTAAAGCATAGCCAATTTCTATCTGATGCCTTTTTAGATTGTTAATCTCACCCCACACATTTATAGGGGTGCAATAATTTGAATTGACAAATGAGGGACAGTCCTGCTACTCACCATGTCAGTGGGACAAAACAAATAGGACATCAAGGGGCATATTGTGACTACAACGTTGTCATGGACATTTCTACTCATATCATTTTTTAAAATGAAATCATTAAATACATAGGTAAAAAAGAGACCATCATATCATTTTTTCAAACTGTATTACTAAATATAGGAACATAGGAAGCTGCCTTACACTGAGTCAGAACACCAGTCCATCTAGACCAGTCCTGGCATTTTCCAACCCTACCTGGAGATAGTGGGAATTGAACCTGGGACCTTCTGCACACCACTGAGCTACGGCCCCTGGAAATGGAATTATAGAGATGGAGAAGAGGTTACTATTGTCCAATAGTCACTATAGCCCCTTTGTATTCAATACAGCAATTTATGTTCTCAGAGTGGATTTGACAAAGAAAACGACACCTCTGTGTCTTATATTTGTGTGATACAATTAGCCATTGCTCTTTATTGTGAAGGGGGCAAGATGCATACATCTGTTTGTTCTTTCCTGCCTACAGAAATCTCCTTTCTCCCATGAAGGCTGGAGAGATTTAAATTTCTTCGGACATATTATTCTACCAACACAAATAATGTCAATAAACCACATCCATAGGGCTGTATTCAATGTAATGCTAGCGGAAAAAGCACAAGAGGTAGGGTTGTTTCACATGTATGGTAGTTGCACAAATGCTAGTGGAACAACTAGTGCAAGCAACACTTAGCATAATAAACTCATAATGAGTTGTGAAAGTGCTTGTGCAATAGTTTGCACGATGGCATACACAAGCGCTTCTGCAAGCGCCTTGATAGGGTGGCCACTGACACATCACCCGAAGCATCACCAAAAAAGAGGACAAAGGAGGGACACTGATTTGCATAAAATTTACATCTGCTGATCTATATGTATAGATGCACAATTAGAAAGAATGACTATACTTTAAATAGGAAAAAAAAATGCTATCTGACCACAGTGGGGAAGACTGTGACCAGGTGACCTATGTGCCTGCTTAGTCTGCGGTCCAGGTGCTAAGTATTGATGGTCAACTTCAAGGCCCCTGCTCTCCTTTTTTATGGTGCTTGATCATTAAACCAAACTTGGACTAGAGAGCCCCTGCAGCGGTGGGGGACATGTGACCCTCCAGAAGTTGTTGGACTGCAACTCCTATCAGGTCTAGCCAGCATAGCCAATAGTGAGGGAAGATGGGAATTGCAGTCCAGCAAACATCTGGAGGACCACACATTCCCCATCATTGAAAAAGAGGATGCCTTTGAATAGATCCCTGTTCTCTGACAGCCCTTCAAACAGATGGCTGTCCTCTGTAAAGTAGGATACATGGCCACCCTACACCTTGATTAAAATTTGGTAGGGACCCTGGGCTGAATGCTACTGATTACTGTCCCTGCTTTAAAGTACGAGCTATGGTGCAAATGTTCCCCCCCCCCTTCCACAATTTCACAGATCAGGCAGCCATTGTATATATCAGACACTGGCTTTCTGTACTCAAGGTGAAAAAGAAAACACATTTTGGCAATACATCTTAAATACAATCTATGTACACTTTCTCGCACAGAGTCTAACCTCCATGTAGGTCACTGTAGCACATAAAGGTTCGCATCAAAGTGGGAACTTCTGCAGATAGGAAAGTGCTGGCCAATGATAGCCACAAGTATCCATCCACCCATAGGTTTGTAAACCAGCTTTTAGTAGGTCTTAAGTGCCATTAGCGGTAATGGCATAAAGTAATTCAGATAACAGGGATATTGATGAAATGCCACTGTGCAGCTAATTCAAAACTTGCTACTTGCCAGAGGACAAAAAATATGGTTCCCCCACACTCACTTTTCTATAGGCCCTGATGGTTCAGAGAGGTACTTTGATGTGATGCCCACTCCACTCAGAAGCTATTGTGCTCACAAATTGCTTCTTGCTCTATGTATTTACAGTTGTTAATAACCATTTCCTGTGGCTGAATAACTTCAGAACCATCCTTATGGAACCAGCTACTCTTTGAATGTTGCCATGGCTTGTTTGTTTGATCTCCACTAAGACCATTTTGAAAAGGGAACTTCTTCCTTTCATAGCCTCTCAACGCCTCGCAGATGAAAATAGAAAGAATTGGTAAGGAAGTAGGCAAGAGCCTAAAGTATTTGCCTTGTTTCGTGTTGGCTTCACAAGTGATAAAAAGCACCTCCCGTTGTTGGCAATTCTTGACACTCACTACTGAACATTTATTTATTTATTTATTATATTTTTGAATCGCCCATCTGGCCAGTCATCCGGCCACTTTGAGCGATGAACAGTCCGATAAAATACAAGAGAGAGAGAAAAAACAGAGTGTAAAACACAATTAAAAACAGTACAAAACTTTAAAATCCTAACCCACCCCATATTCCCACCTGAAAATCCACTGTTTTTAATGCATGGCAGAAGCTAATCAAGGAAGAGGCATGGCGGAGGTCACTGGGGAGAGAGTTCCACTAAATTGGGGGCTGCCACAGGAAAGGTTCTCCTCCTAGTCCCCACCAGCCTGGTTTCTCTGGCTCATGGGACAGGGAGAAGGCTGTCCATGGCAGATCTTGTTGAGCGGCCTACTTGGTGTTGCTGGAGGCACTCCTTGAGATAAACTGGACCGGAGCCGTACAGGGTTTTAAAGTTCAACGCCAACACCTTGAATTCAGCTCAGCAAACAACTGCCGGTAGCCAGTGCAACTCTTTCAGCACTGGAGTGATGTGATCATGCCAGCGGCAGCCTTTAACCAGGCAAGCTGCTGCATTCTGTACCAGCTGCAACTTCCGAACCGTCTTCCAGGGTAACCCCACGTAGATCGCATTACAGTAGTCTAGGCGAGAGGAGACTAAGGCATGAACCACTGATAGGAGCAGATGATTAGGAAGGTAGGGGCGCAGCTGCCATATCAGATGGAGCTGATACAGCACCGCCCGGGTCACAGCTGTCACTTGAGCCTCCATGGACAGCTGGGAGTCTAGAATGACTCCCAAGCTGCGGACCTGGTCCTTCAGGGGTAGATGTACCCCATTCAGCACCAGGTCAACATCCCCTAACCTTCCCTTCTCTCCCACCAGAAGTATCTCGATCTTAGGGGTGTCCACGTACCTTGCGTCTCGCCGCCGCCTCGACTATCCGTGGCGTCGGCCCCCGTGACTCTTTTGTCTGTGCAGTGCGGAGCAGTTCTCCACAGTGCTCAAGCCCGCTGAGCTGGCTGCAGCTGGTCCTGTCGCGTCATTTCCGGCTGGCCGGATCCTGCGCTGGCGTGCTTGGCCTCCACACTAAGTATTTTGCGGAGAAACCAGGGCAACAGGGCTGTTTAAGCCCTGTTACCCTGGTTTCTCCGCAAAATACACGGCGCAGGGTCCCGTCGTGTCAGATCCTGGCTGGCGGGAAATGACGCAACAGGACCAGCGCAGACTGGCACGGCAGGCTTGAGGCGGCGAGCCTGGACCAGTAAGGCGTGGCAAGTCTCGGGCGTGTGTGAGCGTGGCCGGTTTCAGCCCCGCTACGCCCACCCGAGATTAACGTGTACATCCCTACGTCGGTCTTTTCGGGGTTCAGTTTCAGCATGTTCCTTCCCATTCCAGCCACCCACTGCCTCCAGGCACTTGGACAGGTTTTCAACAGCCAACCTTGGTGACTACTTGAAGGAGAGGTAGAGCTGCGTGTCGTCCGCATATTGATGACAGCGCACCCCAAACCTCCTGAAGATAGCTCCCAGCAGCTTTAGGTAGATGTTAAATAACATCGGGGAGAGGATGGAACCCTGCGGCACCCCACAAGTGACCGGCCGAGGGTCCAAAGCCTCCTCCCCAAGAACTACCCTCTGGTACCTTCCGTGGTCAATGGTATCAAAAGCCACTGAGAGATCGAGGAGGACTAGAAAGGAGCATTCGCCCCTATCCAAAGCCCTCCTCATATCATCCACCAAGGCGACCAAGGCCGTTTCCATCCTATGTCCAGACCTGAAGCCCGACTGGCATGGATCTAAATAATCGACTTCATCCAAATGTGCCTTCAACTGAGCCCCCACCACTCGCTCAATCACCTTGCCCAGAAATGGCAAATTGGAGACTAGGCGAAAGTTGTTCAAATCTTGGGGATCTAAGGAGGGCTTCTTTATTCACAATGCTTCAAGCACACCAGCACTGTAGTGGTTAGAGTGATGCGCTAGGACTGGGGAGACCTGGGTTCTGCCACGAAGCTCACTGGGTGACTTTGGACTAGTCACTGACTCTCATCCTAACATACCTCACAGGGTTGTTATGAGGATAAAATAGAGAGGAGGAAGATCATGTATGCTGCCTTGCCCTTGGGCTCCTTTGAGGAAAGGCAGGATAAAAATGTAACAGATAAATAAATAATAAAATCCTGTTCTTTTTGGTGCCATTTTGCTGCTGTATATTGTCCCTCATTTCCCTTGCCCTCATCATTTCCCTTCACTGTTTAATCCAATTAGCTCTAGTGATTTGTCATCTGTCTGATTATGTCCGATGTGATGGCATCACCAACACCCACATATTGGTATCCACAGCCAATTGGATTAAATGAAAAGTGAAGCCAAGTGAAGGCTTGGGCAAGTGAAGCCAAGGGCAGTGAGGGCAAAGAAGAGAAAAGGAAATGGTGCTGAGAAGACGAAGCCACCATGGGAATGAAGGGCACTGACCTACATTGATACAATGCATCTGTTCAGCAAGGTCTTTTGCTGTATTTTCTCCTAGCATGCTAATTCCGAAGTATATATCTTAATCAGAGAATATACAGCACAGATATAATAATAAGTGACTAAGCTACTTCCCCTGTCGTATGTACTCACACATAGTATTATTATCACACATTGCTGAAGGCGTTTCTACCCTCTTTATACTGCATTAATTTAATGCTGCTGCTACTGAGCATTCATCCACCATCAACGATGTATTACATACTATACAGAACACAGCCATTAGATATTCTCTGCCCACCTACCCCCAAGGCATGCTCTCTCTAATGGGCATACATGATGGAGACACTGATGGCCAAACTGCACATGACATTCAGTGTGCCTTTGCATTTAACTTGCAGAGTTTTTGAAAGAAATGCAAGTATTATCATCTGGGCCAGGGGACCCCATCAGGCTTGGAGGGGGAATTTAATCCTTTCCCCTCTGGGTGCAGTCCTGAGGATAATCTCTCCTGTGAAGCTGGTATTTGCTTTGAGGGGGGAAATCCTCCATTGGTGTCATTTAACATAGGATCATAGAGTTGGAAGGGGCCTACAAGGCCATCAAGTCCAACCCCCTGCTCAATGCAGGAAACTAGAGGAGGGGCCTCCCATCCAAGTAATAACCAGACCTGACCCTGCTTAGCTTTCCACACTCAGACAAGCTGAGCCAGCATGAGCCACAGGCCTTGCTTGGCGGTAACATGCCTCCAGAAAAGCTTTGAATGATGGATGTAAAAGGATTATCTAGCCCTGGACCAGAGAAGTTAGGATCTGATAAGAGAAACCTGTCACCCCAGTCAAAAACCAATTTACCCAGAAGTTAGCTCCATTGATTTCAGTGAATAGGTAAGTACACTTATGATTGAAACCTACCCCTAGAATTGGATTGTTGGGAACAGAGTAGGATTCTAGGATGGGACAGCGGGCTGTTCATCTCCTCTCAAAGGCTAGTACTGGAACAAGTGCCTATTAGTCAACTGAGCTGCACAGCCATGATCCTGAGACAAGCTATTAAAAGATATGGAATAAATGTAGCTTATCTCCTTTGATCACCCAGCTGAGGATCAAGTTCTTCCATATCTGCATGTCTTAATCATGACTCTGCCCTTAGAGTGGGGTGAATATCTAAGAATGGATAGCCAGTTTAAGTACCGTAAAGTGCATTTAAATGCCGGATCAAGCATGCTAGGAATCACATGACTCCTGATACTCTTCACTGAGGGCTTTAGCTTCCCCAGAAAAGACTTTGAGACATGGAAAATTCATGGGACATAGTTTCAGTTTGCAGCAGATCTAAGATGTGGGTCAATCTGTATTTACTTATCAATATTATCTTCTTTGATCCAGTAGGGGGGAAGTGCATAAAACAAAAACAAATCCTAATTTCTACTTTCCACACAACACGAGGCGTTAATTAATTGCCTATTGTTGCTCACAGGGTGCGAACATCATTTGCAGAACATCTTTCCATGATGTGTGATTTCTGCATGGAAAACTGTATCTGTACAATAGTTAAGATGCAGTAGATTTTGCATGCAGCTTTATACCTGCCATCCTTTGGAACCCAACCACCAGCAAGTAGTTTATGTACTGTCCCAACCAACCAGGTGCTCTTCTCTTCTCCAGCCTCTGATCTCTCTGGTAGGTTGAAGGGTCAGTGCAACACAACCCTGAACCTTTTGTTCCTAGTGCCGGGCCTCCAGACCCTGACAAAGGTTGCAGCAGTGATAGTTGTTTTCCTTTGCTTTCTGGGGATTAATTTGTAACTTTGCTTGAATGCACAGTTCACCCAGATGCTTTGAAAGACCCTGACTTGCCTTGCACAGCATATGCCTGCTGAGATTACCTTATATCTGATTCCTTCTACATTGCAGTGGTATTGAGGCACTGTCCTGGATAAAACCAATTCAATGAAGGCTTTAACAGCCGCTGGGCACTGAGTGACCTTTTGAGCTTTTCTGTCACAAATTCCTTCTTTGGAGAGTTGTTTTATATTGACAAAATTCTGGAACTGTAAGTCTATGGTGCAGTCTCTGAAGTTCTTCCTCTGGCCTAATTTCTCCCTTGGCCACCCAAGACATCCCTCTTTCACAGAAATGTCAGACCACTCAATCTTGTTTTCAAATGTATGCGTTTTATTTTTATAACGTCTAGCAGAAGGGTCCTAAGGTACTAACTGAAAGAACCAAACTTTCATAGTGTTATTTTACCAGTGCAAGGGGTGGGTGAAGACAGAAGAGTGGTAATTAAGCCATAGAGACATACTGCTAGACTAGAGAGGTCCACAATGGACTCAAATGAGTTTGAATTTCTAAGAATCTGACCTGTGGATTCCGCAGAGGATTGGCTTTTCCCATGTGCAGACTTGCAGACCTTCTTTAAAAAAAATAAAATTAAAATATTTTCTATAACTTTACGCAGGTTTAGTCATAAAACACCAAAAAAATAAAAAAGAACACCAATCAAAAATGTGCATTTCCCCCATAGGCTTAAGCATGAAAATATGCATTTTGGGGGGATTTGCGCATATGTGGACATGCAAATTTGTGTAAGTGTGAATTTGCGGAAATGCATATGAATGCATTTGTGTAAAATCTGATTCCATCAATGAGCAAATGATGGAACAACAGATGCCTGACGGTCCATGAAAAGTAGACAGAACAGTTTTTACAATGTCCACACATCCCTATTTAAGACCAATTAAGAGAATAATCTTATGGCCCCTAGACACCATCTGAGGGGCCATAGGATGATGCAGATCTCTGCTGAGGCTGGAGACAGAGCTCTCACCTCAGAGGAGGATATCTGATCATGGATCTGCCCACCCCCTGAGCCACCACAGAAAGCTCCGCAACTCCCCTTGGGAAGATCCTGGAGAGAGAGGGAGGGGAACATGCCAGTAGATGGGGTGTGCTGGGGAGAGGAGAAGCCATGGATTCACTGGCTTGACAGGCCTCTCAGCTACCAGCTTCACCCCCAACAAAGTAGGTGAATTAGCCCCCAAGAAGGGCCATAGTTCAGAGGCAGTCTACATGTTTGTTTGTTATTTTAAATACAGAAGGTCCCAGTTTTTAAATCCCAGCATCTCCAGTGAAAAGTACCTCAGGATGCAAAGCTGGGTAAGACATCTCTGCCTGAGGCCTTGAGTTGATACTGCCAAGTAGAGTAGACAACACTGGGGTGGGGGGGCCTCCAGATGTCAAAATACAACTCCCAACATCCCTGACTATTGGTCAGGCTGGCTGGGCCTGATGGGAATTAGAGTCCAAGAACATCTGGAGGGCCACAGGTTCCCCAGCTCTGGTCTAGGTGAACTGTTAATGTGATTTTGGAAAGGCAGCTTCATATAGTCTTAGGGGCTGGCTTAATCCCTTCACGCATGTGCTAGATCTAGAGTGTTACGTACTTAAACCAGATCCTAAAGTTCCAGCACACTCCAGAATGGCCGGATGTATGAGGAAAGTGTCTCAGTTCATTTTTGGCCAGAATTTACCCAGCTCGTACCTCCCGGGACCAAACACAGAACCAAATCTGTAGTCAACATGTGCATATTTTTGAGCTTGTGATGTGACTCAATGCACAGAAACACACTTTAATTATTAAAGGTTAATCAATGGGAGAAAAATGCATACTTCTAAAAAATCTGCCCAATTGATGTGTACATTTAGGAAAATGTGCAAAAAATACAAATGCATTTTCATGCAACAACAACAACAAAGCTTGCAGTCTTGAGATGGACGTGAGTCAGAATGAGTTTTGGAGATCCTCAACAAGCTTGGGTTGAAAGTGTCTTGTCATCTTTGTTAAAGTTGGCAATGGGGGCAGAATTGCATGTTTCATGATTTCCTAGAATAACTTGATGGATTTCTTTCTCAATTATCAGTGGTGTGCTTAACTCCTTTGTCACCTTCTACTGGGAAGAGGGCATCTTTGGATTTTTTGTGCGAGTACTTGCTATGGGGCTTGCCCCGCCATTTGTACATGCCATGGTGGTTAGTTCAGGGGGTCACATGAGTCAGAATGAGTTTCAAGGTGGAATTTGGAGAACCTCAACAAGCTTGGGTTTTGCTGATCCACACATCCCTACCAAGAAATTGAACCTATATGAGCATGCAGATAGTATGAGGTAGTTTCCATTAATCTAGAGTCAGATCATTTGGTCCATCTAACTCAGTAATGTCGACTCTGGTAGTGGTTCTTCAGGGTTCCATACAAAGTTCTTTCCTGGGGGCTGCTTCCAGGATCCTTCTTTTAACCAAGATTCCAGGGATTGAATTTGGGACCTTTAACATACAACTTGTGTGCTCTTCCACTGAGGGATAGCCCCTCCCCATGCTTTGCTTTGTCTTTGCCTTAGTGCCATCCACAAGGTAAGCATTGCTGTGATTGCATTGTGAAGTTAACTGCCATATTTAGCAGTTTTGAAATCACGTCTATGACAATGCTACTGATTTTTGCATAAATGCTTATTGAGCTTTAATTGTAAATCAGAGTCAGCCACTTTGGAGCGCTTCCCCCCTCCCATTGTAATAGATGCATGCCTCTTAGAGGATTCAAATCTCCTGTCAGTCAAGATTTGTTTCCAGCAAAACCTAATTAATCTAAGAACAGCGAGTGAAATCTTCTGGTATGTTGGGTTCTAGGAGATAAATGATCACGTTTTTTCCTGCAATCCCTACCTTGATTTCTGTAAACAAATGTTATTTCATATTCAGAACATTAAAGATAAAATGTGATAAGCCACTCATCCCATACTGCATGAAACAGTAATCTTCTGTAACATTTAAAGACATTTTAATTTTTTTAATTGATTCAAATGTTTTTTAATTCAGGTTTACAGCTGAGTTTTGATTTATTTCCTATATATATATATATATATATGCATATGTACATATATACACACACACATACATATGTGTGTGTGTATATATAACCAAAGTGGATTACAATAAATAAAAAAAAGAATATGATATTACAACATAAAACAACAATACACTGACAAAGTGACAATATACAATAGTTAAACTGCTGGTGCATGATTATTTTGGTGCATATAGTACAGGCAGGGCAATCCTATAGATGGCGTTGGAGCACTCCAAGGTTGGAGTGTCAGACACTTCCAACACTTAGCTGGACTCCTGCCCGCAGGCCAGAAGGAAGGGAGGAGTAGTGTTTGTCGCTCTTCCTCCTGAGTTGTTGGGTTTTTAAAAAGCCATTTCCCTCCCATTGCAAGCAATGAAAGGGAAGAAATTTATATGAGCTCCATGGCTAGACTAAATTTTTGACCCAATCAGGGGCGTGGTCAGTGGCTGGGAGGGCCGTGGATCCTGCAGATCCAGAAACTCCACCACTCTGTTGACAACATGCCCCCCCGATTCCCCCCCTTCCCCCTCTGATATCAGAGCTCTGACACTGGAGAGGTGAGTTGGATTGATCTTTCCACTGCAGGCTGCAGCACAGAGGGACAAGGATCTGAGATCAAATCTCCTCCTTTGAGATCAGAGCGTTGTTGAATGCCAACCTTGGAGGGGGTTTTCTGATCTGTCCTATGGCTCCTGGGATGTCATTGCAGGACCATAGAGCTGCAGCCTTAAACATCAAGATAATTAAAACATCAAGAGGCAGCAATATAATGCTACTGATTTCATACTGATTTTATGATAACACTTCATAAAACAGTGGACCACTGATTAATAGCTAGCTTGAATGTTAAAAGTATTTACTACCCATCTAAAGATTGAAAGAGGTGGATCCTTGCAAATCTCTGCCATAAGGGAGTTCCATAATCACAGAGCCACCAGCGAGAAGGCCCTGTTTCTTGTACCTCCCTGCCTATGCCTTATCTATAGATAAGATAAAACAATCAAATAAAATAATAACAGCAAAAAAAATCAACATTAAAATAATGGTAGCAGATCAAACAGTTAACAGCACCACAAATCAATCATTCAAAAGCTGACTGGGATGAAAAGGTCCTTATAAGAGTTAGATCCCACCTAAAGGCCAAGCAACATCCAGATGAGCATCTTTCCTGACTCACAACACATGTTGCTTGGCCTTTAGGTGGGATCTAAGGACCTTTTCATCCCAGTCAGCTTTTGAATGATTGATTTGTGGTGCTGTTAACTGTTTGATTGATTTGTGGTGCTGTTAACTGTACACTTCAGCTTGTTTTTGCTCATTCATCCCCAAAACTGCCCCAACAAGGGGGGGGCAAACATATTTCTCTCTGGAGGGTATTCCAGAGATGTGGGGCCACCACAGAAAAACCCTAACCCTGGTGCTCTCCAGCTTAACAGCTCTTGTTGATGGTCTAGAGAGCAGGGAATCAGGTGCCAAACTTAAGGCTTAAGGCTCAGATCAGTACATATGAGTGCAGATGGTCCTTCAGATAGTCTGGTCCCCAGCTATGTAGTGTTTTAATGGTTAATACCAGCATATTAAATTGGGCTTTGAAATGAATAGTCAGCCAACTGTAACTGGCACAGAATAGTGTAATGTGATCAAAATGCCTGCTTCCTACAAGCATTTGTGCTGCTGCATTTTGCTTCCAAGCCATCTTTTGGGGCAGCACATTACAGTAATCCAGCCTGGATGTAAACAATGCACGCACCTGTTTCAGTTTGTCAATGCATCCTTGAGACCAGAAGGTGGAAAAGCGAGTCCACATACTGATGACACTTCAGCCCAAACCTCCAGATGACTTCACCCAGCAGATTCATGGAGATGTTAAAAAGCATGGAGGACAAGATGGAACCTTGAGGTACATCAAATGCCAATAGCTGAGGGCACCATCTTCTAGATCATACTCCCCCCCCAGGTAGTATTGGAGCCAATACAGTGCCCCAAGTCCCAGTCCAGAGAGACAATCCAGAAGGATACCATAGCTGATGGCCCTGAAAGTCACCGAGAAGTCTAGGAGAATCAACAGAGTCACTCCTCCCCATCCATTCTTCAGTGTAAGTCAAGGCAACCAAGGCAATTATCAAGGTGACCAAGGCAGCCTCCATCCCAAACCCAGGTCAAAATCCAGACTGGAATGTATCTGGAATGGGAGCAGAGGGAACAGAGGGGTGTAGGAACAAAACATAGGAAACTGCCTTATACTGAGTCGGACCATTGGTCCATCTAGCCCAGTACTGTTGACACTGACAGGTAGCAGATCTCCAGGATTTCAGACGGGAGTTTGAGACAGGCCCAGTCCTATCTGGAGATGCTGGGGATTGAACAGGAGGACCTTTTGCACGCAAAGCATGCGCTCTCCCATTGAACAATGGTAGCCTGTTCTCAGCCATCATTAGGGAACTGCTATTGGGCGGTATAGAAAATAAATAAATAAATGCCAATAGCAGCACTTAAAATCAAGCATGGGAACAAATGGGCAACCAGCGCAGATGGAATGGAATGAGTATGGAGTTTAATGCTCCAATCTTAGAGCACTAGACAGGCAGCAGTCTGGCAGCAGCTTCTTGCACCAACTGAAGCTTCCTAATGAGTGCTGAGTTGAAACTGGCCACCCAGATTCACCACCCAATTTGGAGGTGGTGAATATCAGGATCCATTTCAGCCATTTTTAACAGGGGTAGTCTACATTAATTGGGGGGGGGGGCAGTGTCATTCCACTAGCACAAATGACATTGCACTAGCAAAAACTAGGTTCCGAACTATGTGCAAGAGGAGAATCCAGCTGAAGTTATGATTTGCACAAGTGCAGTTGCACAACCAGTTGTGCAACAGGTTCTGCAGCCACTTGCACAATCACTAGTGCAACTGCTCGGGCAACCACTTGCACAAGCGTAATACACATGCACTTGTATAAAAGGTTCAACAGAACACTGCTAGGCTAGCACTATTTGAGTTTGCGGAATGACACTACTGGATACTGCCCATTGGAATTTAAAACCTTGTTTTAACAGTTCGTCCACATTTTTGTGTGGTTGTAGTATATATAACATTTTGAATACCTTTTAAAACACACACACACACACACACACACACACACACTGGTTGTTAGTTAGGGAATATGTTCGCCATTTTTGCATGTGTTTTTACTTACCAGATGATGTAGGAGGAAAGGGAAGAAGAGACATAGATAGGTCTAGGGTTTTTTTTGTGGCAGCCACACATATCTTGTAGCATCTTTTTCTACCCTGAATCTTTCAAAAACTTCTAAATGCGTCACTAATCATTGAGGGTTGGTTAAGTTGCCCTTTAATTTGTAGGTTCGTTCCTTTAAAAAAAAAATTGCAGATTTGAAATAGATTGCAAAGAGGACATATGAATAGGAATAGTGACTGTCTCTTTAAAAAAAATCAATAGCGTTCCAAACCCAAGGCAGCTTCTTTGATGACATTAATAAAGGCTGAGAATCCATTCTGAATGCATGCAATGACTTCTATTACAAGGGGAAAATGAAAAAGCGGCTATTACTGACATAGTCAATAGATTGCACCTCAGTGTATACTGTACTTTCTGCATTTTTAATATAAATTCATAGTGCTCTAGTCCCAGAGCATGATCGGCATACATTTAACTTCAGGCCATAACGCAAAAGAAGTTAAGTGGTATGCAATAAAATAGATAACTTGACTTTAAGAGCCTCTATTCAACATAGATTTATCCAGTCCTTATTTACACATCCCTGTGCAGGTTTATTTTGATGAAGCACCCTCCTTTAGGATTTAAAAAAATCTAACTTCCTGACCCAATATTTAATTGGGGGTTACTCCCCTTGATTTCAATGGTGCTTACCTCCATGTAATGGCAGATGTACAGCACAGCAACCCCCCAAGAAATTGAAACTCTGTTTTGCTTCACTAAAAGAAAACCCTCCTTGTGCATTTCTTCCAAGCAGGAACTCCCACATTCATAACTTCACTTTTGGTGGAAATTTGATGGCAACTTGCATTATATCTTTGGGCAGAGTTGGTTGTCCTCTTCAAAGAGAACCTTGCATAGTTTCAGAGGGAGTCTAAATGCAGATTTCTTACCATTCAGCAATACCCCAAACTTTGCACATTTCCCTTCTGTGAATGGAAAATCTCTGTGTGTACATAGTGATTCCCTGATGTGCACTGAGAACAAGAAAGCCTCTGCATTTATGGAGCAGTTGGAGTTCCAGCATGCATTAATATGCATTCACTAGGTTCTGGTGAACCTCCTCAAGTGTCTTGACATGTCATGTGTCAAGCTATGGATTGCCCCACTTCCTGTTGTAAGCCAAAGGTGGGCAAAAAATAGTACAGGATCTACCAGCAGATTACTGGAGGATTCAAAGTAGATTGGCAACAGTTTCTGCATTTCAATTTTTAACAATACCGACAATAAAAATGCTACACACACATCCACACACAAACACACATCAAAAGAGGTGCCGCCAAAGGGGCGACACCAAAGGGGGCCACCCCTTTGGGGGAGCCACTTCGGGGGTGGCACGAGGGCGAGGGCCTGTCTCCCTGCGGATGGGGATATAGGTGGGGCTGGGAGTTTTAAGAGGCCCTTCCTTTTTTGAAGGGCTGGGGGGTTTTAGGGGTTGATTTTAGGGGTGGGTCTCCTGCCTGATTGGCGGAAGTAAGGGGGCATGTGTCTCTCTCAGGGAGATGATGGGGGGAGTTCTTGGGGGCAAAGTATATCAGTGTTGAGCGAGCGGCAGACGCTGGCAGAGCGCATGGGGCAGGCCACGCCGCTTAAGGGGGACAAGGGATCGATGCTTAATTAAGGGCAGCCGCCGGCGTGATCACATCACGCCAGTGCTTAATGAGTTGCACTGGCTACCAGTTGCTTGCCGAGCCGAATTCAAGGTGTTGGTTTTGACCTTTAAAACCCTACACGGCTCCGGCCCAGCTTATCTCAAGGAGCGCCTCCAGCAACATCAAGTAGGCCGCTCAACAAGGTCTGCTACGGACGGCCTTCTCCTTATTCCATCAGCCAGAGCAGCCAGGCTGGTGGGGACTAGGAAGAGGGCCTTCTCTGTGGCGGCCCCCACATTATGGAACTCCCTCCCTAGTGACCTTCGCCATGCCCCCTCCGTGATGAGCTTCCGCCGTGCATTAAAAACATAGCTGTTCAGGCGGGAATATGGGGTGGGTTAGGTTTTTAATGAGAATTTTTATATTGTTTTAATTATTATATTTTATTGTGTTTTACTGTATTTTAATTGTACATCGCCCAGGGTGGCCAGGTAACCGGCCAGATGGGCGATTGATAAATATAATAAATAAATAAATAAATAAATGCTTAATACCTATCCCTTGTTCCAGGCCTGCCCAGAACCAAGGGATAACTGGGGGATGCGTGGCTCCTCCCCATACCTTGCATTTGCTGTTGTGCAATGCCAGGTCCGTTACCCAAAAATCATCTCTCATCCATGACTTGATCCTGGATGAGGGTGCGGACCTGGCATGTATTACAGAAACCTGGCTGGACGAGGCCGCTGCTCCAACTCTGGCGGCCTTGTGTCCGGCTGGTTTCTCGTATGCCCAGCAACCAAGGGTTGGGGGACGGGGAGGGGTGGTGGCTGTTATCTACCAGGAGTCCTTGGTCCTCACCAGACTCCCTCTGCGGGAGACCAAGTTTATTGAGTGCATGTACTGGAGGTTGGGTCCAAAGGGCAGTCTGGGGATTCTGCTCGTGTGCCGTCCACCCCGCTGCACGACAGACTCCCTGGCCGAGGTGCTGGAGGTGGTCTATGATGTGCATGTGTTGTCCCCCAGGCTATTGGTGCTGGGGGACTTCAACGTGCATTCGGGGGCTGCCCTCACGGGGGCACCTCACGGGACTTCATGGAGACCATGGCTTCCTGGGAGCTGCACCCTGTATTAACTGGACCTACCCATGTAGCCGGTCAGGCACTGGACTTGGTTTTTGTTTCCGGAGAGGGGGGAAATGATCTGGAAATCAGGGGTATATCTAACACCCCCTTGTCATGGTCAGATCACTATCTGGTGGGGTTGGATTTCTCTGTGCCACAACCCCTCTGCAGGGGTGAGGGACCTATTAGGATGGTCCGCCCCAGGCGTCTTATGGATCAGGATGGATTCCTGAATGCGCTTGGGGAATTGGAGCACACAAACGGTAGCTCGATTGAGACCCTGGTGGATGACTGGAATGCTGCAATAACCAGGGCATTAGACCAAGTTGCTCCGAAGCGCCCTCTTTGCCTAAACAGAGCTCACGCAGCACCATGGTTCACTCCTTCGCTGCGAGCTCTGAAACAAGAGGTGAGAAGGCTAGAGCGCCGATGGCGTAATTCCCACTCCGAAGACGATCGAACACGGGTTAGAGCTGCATCTTCAGCCTACCGGGTGGCGGTGGAGGCAGCAAAAAAGAATTTCTATGCTGCGGAGTGCTGCCCCAGGAGGCTGTTCCAAGTGGTCCGGAGTCTGGTCGGTCCAGCCGCTCCGGACCCAATGTGAGGCTTTAGCGAAGCACTTTGCAGATAAAATTGATCGGATTAGGAGTGGGATATCATGCGTCATGGACAAAGGGAGTGAGCGGGAGGAGGCCAATGGCAGACCGGTTTTGTGGGATCGGTTCCGGTTTCTTCCTTCTGATGAAGTGGACAAGGTGCTTTCATCTGTGAGGCCGACCACCTGCTTGCTTGATCCTTGCCCGTCCTGGCTCATCATGAGCTGTAGGGAGAGACTGGGTGAGGGGATCAAGGCGGTGGTGAATGCCTCCCTCGAGGAGGGAGTGATGCCATCAGCCCTCAAGGAGGCAGTAATAAGACCACTTCTAAAGAAGCCCTCCTTGGATCCCCAGGATTTAAACAACTTTCGCCCAGTCTCCAATTTACCATTTCTGGGCAAGGTGATCGAGTGGGTGGTGGGTGCTCAGTTGAAGGCACACTTGGATGAAGCCGATTATTTAGATCCATGCCAGTCGGGCTTCAGGCCTGGACATGGGATGGAGACGGCCTTGGTCGCCTTGGTGGATGATATGAGGAGGGCTTTGGATAGGGGTGAATGCTCCTTTCTAGTCCTCCTCGATCTCTCAGCAGCTTTTGATACCGTTGACCATGGTATCCTCCTGGACCGCCTGGAGGGGTTGGGCGTGGGAGGCACTGTGTTGCAGTGGTTCCAGTCCTTCCTCTCTGGAAGGTACCAGAGGGTAGTTCTTGGGGAGGAGGCTTCGGACCCTCGGTCGCTTACTTGTGGAGTGCCGCAGGGTTCCATCCTCTCCCCAATGTTATTCAACATCTACCTAAAGCCGCTGGGAGCTATCATCAGGAGGTTTGGGGTGCAGTGTCATCAGTATACGTATGACACACAGCTCTACCTCTCTTTTAAGTCCTCACCAAGGTTGGCCGTTGAGACCCTGTCCAAGTGCCTGGAGTCAGTGGGTGGCTGGATGGGAAGGAACATGCTGAAGCTGAACCCCGACAAGACCGAGGTACTTCTGGTGGGGGACAAGGGGAGGTTAGGGGATGTTGACCTGGTGCTGAATGGGGTACATTTGCCCCTGAAGGACCAGGTCCGCAGCTTGGGAGTCATTCTAGACTCCCAGCTGTCCATGGAGGCTCAGGTGTCAGCTGTGAGCCGGGCGGCGCTGTATCAACTCCATCTGATATGGCAGCTGCACCCCTACCTTCCTAATCACCTGCTCCCATCAGTGGTTCATGCCTTGGTCTCCTCTCGCCTAGACTACTGTAATGCGCTCTACGTGGGATTACCCGAGAAGACGGTTCAGAAGCTGCAGCTGGTACAGAACGCGGCGGCTCGCCTGGTTAAAGGCAGCCGCCGGCGGGATCACATCACGCCAATGCTCAAGGAGCTTCACTGGCTACCAGTTGCTTGCCGAGCCGAATTCAAGGTGTTGGTTTTGACCTTTAAAACCCTATACGGCTCCGGTCCAGTCTATCTCAAGGAGCGTCTCCAGCAACACCAAGTAGGCCGCTCAACAAGATCTGCCACAGACGGCCTTCTCCTTGTCCCTTCAGCCAGGGCAGCTAGACTGGTGGGGACTAGGAAGAGGGCCTTTTCTGTGGCAGCCCCCGTACTGTGGAACTCTCTCCCGAGTGACCTCCGCCATGCCCCCTCTCTGCTGAGCTTCCGCCGCTCATTAAAAACCTGGCTGTTCAGGCGGGAATATGGGGTGGGTTAAGATTTTTAAAAAATTTGTAATGTTTTAAATGTATGTTATCTTGTTTTTATCTTGTGTTTTTATCTGTGTACATCGCCGAGGGTGGCCGGTGGCTGGCCAGATGGGCGATAAATAAATATAAATAATAAAATAATTAAAAAATAAGAAAATTGGCCCATTAGAATCCTTGATTGTATTAACTCAAATGTAGATTTGTACTTGTACTTGCATGGATATTATCCAAATGTATGTCTCATACATTTATCATTTTGCCCTAATGTATCGCTCATACATTTTGGGGGCAATGCTATGCGTGTTTAGACTGAAAAAAGGCCCACTACAACTCCCAGCATGCATGCCCCAGCCAGCCATGGCTGGCTGGGGCATGCTGGGAGTTGTAGGCCTTTTTTCAGTCTAAACATGCATAGGATTGTGCCCTTTGTTATCAAAATGGTGGTTCATACATTTGGATGTTATCCAAATGTATGAGCCACCATTTTGCACCTGGTTCCATCCCCCTGAGTCACTATTTTGCACCTGGCTCCATTTGGAGAAAAAAAGAAGTAGATCCAACAAGCCTAAGGTCCATCCATACCTACTGTAGCCAATTCAGCATAATCTGATCAGGATCGAGGTGTGTATTTTATTTATTTATTTATTATATTTATACCCCGCCTTTTTTCCTGAAAGGAACCGAAGGCGGCTTACATAATCCTCATCCTCCTCTCTGTTTTATCCTCACAACAACCCTGTGAGGTAGGTTAGGCTGAGAGTCAGTGACTGGCCCAAAGTCACCCAGTGAGTTTCATGGCCGAGCGAGGACTAGAACCCAGATCTCCCGGCCCGGGTCCCAGTCCAACACTCTAACCACTATGCTACCCTGGCTCATGTAATAACATGAAGTATTCAGTCGCCAGGTTATCATTATACTTGCAGAACGTTTAGATCAGAAAGTGAAAGAGAGACCCTTCAACGATCGGTTATAGTTAGCCAGCAATTTTTCTAAGTACTGCCTTATTCTCTATAATCAAGAAGTCAGGGGAGTGAGCTATACAGCATTGATTTGCAGGTTCATCAAGGGATGACATTGACTTCTTTAGCAAAAGGTACAGAGGTAGCAGCTTTAAGAGGGGTTGGAACAGAGCATGACATTAAAGACAAATTAATCTTGAAATTACTGGCGCAAATTCTAAGGGGAAGATATGAAGGTTCTTTGTAGGTGATGGATCAAGTGCGCACATACTCATCCTAATATTAAGAATAATAAACTAAATCTGGCAAGACTGGTCAAAGCAATACCAGCTAATTAGGGGTCTAAAGAAAGAGCTCTGAAGGGAACACGTGAAATAGCTTGTGGTTAAAAGAGACAGAGCGTCTGCAAATGAGAAGTGTAATTTTTATTAAAAGATAGCCAGCAGTTTTTCCCTATGGTCAAATCATATTATTTTTTTTCTTAAAAGGATCATGTGCAGAAGTGTTTAGAAATGAAAACTATTCTACAGAAGAAAGAAAGGAGTAATAATTACCTCTTTGCCCCTTTCAGCATTGAGGCGTCTTCCTTTGGCTCTTGTTTGCACTGAAATAGTTCCTGTTTTACTTACATGGTCTTAAGCAGACTTCATATGCATTTCAAAATAACAGTGAAATACAACAGGGATTCCAAAGAGTCACCATTTTGAGCTTTAAGCCCTGCTCCTCTGAAGGTGGGGAGGTATCCCATCCCCGCCTTCCCAGACAGGCAGAGAAACTGTTCTGCAGTTCATTAGGCAAGCAGTAAGTCTGTGGAGCTGAGCCATGAGTCTGTGTTAGGAGGTACCTCATTGAACCATTGCACCAGCACTGGGTAGCCAGGGATAGATGGTTCTCATATACAGCCTGGTGGCATCACCTCTTTCTGGAATTGCTCAGGGCCAGGATCCAAGTATGTGTGAGACTTGTCTCATCTTCTAGAGTATGGTGGATGGATTGGAATCTGTGAGCTGCTAACCAGACACTGTGTCACCTGAGCTTCAGTCCAGGCAGGTGACCAACATCACTCTTAAGGTTGTGGGGGTGATGAAGGGTGTGTGTGTTCAGAGTTGGGATGAGGTCCTGATATGGCTGGGGCAGTGGGGTACCCATTCTTGGAGCACCCTCAGTGGGTATCATCTCAGGAAGTGCCTTCTGGTTGCACCTCAGGGAGCATGGAGTCTCCAGGAAGCCATTTTGTGCTAGGGGGTGCCACAGGATCCTGCTCCTCCTCTTTGAGGAGGAGGTCTTCATGAATTTGAGTTCTGAGTTCTGGCACGCCCTGATGAGAGAAGCAGGTGTTCCCATTCCATTTCATTGGTATTCCATAGGGTGATTGTGCCCTACACTCCACTCTCCCTACCTTCTGGTTTAACTTACGGAATTTCTAAGATGAAGTAAGGAATGATATGTCACAGCTTGCCACAGTGTTTTTTGCATGCTCATTTTGGTTACAAATGTGCAGGAGTACATAGGGGCATTGATTAAATCACGGGCCAAAAACAGACTTTTTTTTAATGAACAATTTAATGTTCAACCAACAGTAACAAAGAAAACACAAAGTCATAACAGTTGGTTTATAGCAGTATTCTCCAACCTTGGGTCCCCAGATGTTTTTGGCCTACAACTCCCAGCATGCCCCAGCCAGCTATGCTGGCTGGGGCATGCTGGGAGTTGTAGGCCAAAAACATCTGGGGACCCAAGGTTGGAGAACACTGGTTTATAGCATTAGGTCTGCAATTACACAGCTCTTGTTTCAATATACATGTTACAAAGATGTTATAGAGATCAGGTCTTTTCCCTTCATTTTTTGTATGTGTATGTCCACTTGGCTCTCGAAGATTCCATTTCCCCCTGTGACTTACGGTAATCAGTGTGCACACACATCTATTTAATTATTTTATTTTAAAATTACATTTATATCCCACTCCCCCCCCCTCTTGCAAGGAACCCAAGGTGGCATTCACACATTTTAATCAGTGGGCATCTTTTGTGCTCCTGCGTCTTTGTAACCTGTAAGGAAAAATAACGGTGTGACCTGAAAACTAGAGCAGACTGTGCATACAAAGAGATCTAAACGAAGTCCAGATATTTATTTAAAAATGAAAGAACTGAGGATCACTAATTTATTGCTGTCACTTTAAAAGCAAGATCAGTTAACTCAGAACCTGAGAACTGAGAAATTCATACACGAAGAATTTCATAACCATCCTGTGGCTCATGCTGGCTCAGCTTGTCTGAGGGTGGAAAGCTAAGCAGGGTCAGGCCTGGTTATTACTTGGATGGGAGACCCCTCCTCTAGTTTCCTGCATTGAGCAGGGGGTTGGACTCGATGGCCTTGTAGGCCCCTTCCAACCCTCTATATATGAATCAATCCCTGTCTGCAGGTACTGGAAAATATTGAGCCATGACCTTTGCAACTGCTGTGAGCCAGCATCCTTCCCTTCCTCCACAACTTGTTATCTAAGGGAGACTGCAGATTATACACTACTCATAATTGGTGTAGAAGAAGCCAGACCCATTTTCTCAGACACAGCTGTAATGTCAATATCATGAGCTTTTGTTTCTAAAAAAAAAAATTGTGTATCTATCTACCATGCTTGTTGGGACAAATGATGATTAATGTACACATTTTGCATCACCACTACCTACCCGTAAGATAGATAATGAGATCTTTTAAATGAAGACACAGAGGGCCGGTTCACACGACACGGGAACCGCGGGGGAGCGCTGTTCCCCCGCGGTTCCCGTGCCGTGTGCACGCCGACCGGAGGTGCCCCCGCGGGACAGCCGCGGGCGGGACCCACGGAAAGTGACCACGGTCGGTAGCGGGGTAAGCCCCTACCGCGCGTGGTCACCGTGCCGTCGGAACAGCGGGCGGCCATCCCGCGGGGTTCCCACAGAGACGGCAGCCCAGAGCGGCCGGAGCCGCCGCCGCTTCAGCCTGTAGGGGCAAACGGCCCCTCTGGGCATCCCGGGCCTCACCCCCTACCGCCGGGAGGCCCGCACTGCGGTGCGGGGACTACGGGGTCTGCCCACGCGCGCGGGGCGCCGGTCGTGTGCGGCGCCCCGCTGGACCCCGCGGACGGCCCCGCGGTTCCTCCCCTGCCGGCAGCCTGGGTCGTGTGAACCGGCCCAGAGAGTGCAATTCATAAAAGTATGAATTATCAACTGGTATCAACCTACCATATCAAAAGAGCAACCTAATGTGAAAGTCCGTTCAGTTTGGAATCCATTCCAAACAGAGCAGCAGCTACTATTTCTATTGTCCCCAAATCAATAGCTAAATAATTTAAGCATTTTGGAGCAGGGGAAGGCAGGGAAGTGGCAGTGATACCGTTATGAGCTGAGATGCGATGCCAGAGAGGCCATAGGACCCTATGTATTTATTTATTTATTTATTATATTTTTGAGTCGCCCATCTGGCCAGTCATCTGGCCACTCTGAGCGATGTACAGTCCAATAAAATACAAGAAAGAAAAAAACAGAGTGTAAAACACAATTAAAAACAGTACAAAACTTAAAAATCCTAACCCACCCCATATTCCCGCCTGAAAAGCCATGTTTTTAATGCACAGTGGAAGCTAATCAAGGAAGGGGCATGGCGGAGGTCACTGGGGAGAGAGTTCCATAAATTGGGGGCTGCCACAAAAAAGGCCCTCCTCCTAGTCCCCACCAACCTGGTTTCTCTGGCTGATGGGACAGGGAGAAGGCTGTCTGTGGCAGATCTTGTAGTTGTTATGGATCCATGCCTCTCCTTTCCCCTCCCACCGGAACACCCATTTCCTGACCTTTCTCAGGTTGTCCGAGGTCACTGTTGGGCAATCTCTTTCTTTTTGTTTCAAAATTGTCAGGATTGGTCCCGGCATTTTCAGGGCAGTTGGAGAAGGAGAAGAAAAGGAGATGCGGAGGAGGGGGAGCTTTCGGGTGGGGGGAAATACAAAAATACACATTGGGGTTTTGAGCCCCTTCAGCGTTTTGCTCCAACACCTCTACAGCTCTGGTTTTTAAGCACAAGGAGTAACTTTGAGGGGCTGAACAGGTTTGTTATTGTTTGTTATTGTGGAAAGGACCCAGTTTAAAGCACTTTCTGTGTTCTATTCACACAATTTTGATTTAAAGAAACACTTAAACTGGAATAATCTTACAGAATTTAACTAACTTGAATTAAGTTAAAACAAACAGTGCAATCCTGTGCACAGTTACTCAGAAGTAAGTACAAATGTCTTCAATGGGTCTTACTTACCCCGCGGACCTGGTCAGAGGCAGCAGGTAGAGCAGTGAGTGCATGAGCACACGCGCGCACACACACACACACACACACACACACACAGGACCGGTGCAGGGCAGTTTGGCGCCCTAGGCGAAATGATATTTATCGCCCCCCCTCTCGTGCCGTGGGGGGCCCCTCCGGAGCAAAGCAGCCCTGCTCTGCAAACCCCCCCCCCGCGCCGCCACCACCACCAACCTACCTTCCCCCCACCCTGGCTGCCGCCGCCTCCGAGGAGAAGGAAGTGACGCGACGACGGGACCCCCACGCTCTGTTTTTTGCAGGGGAAACCAGGGCAACAGGGCTGTTTAAGCCCTGTTGCCCTGGTTCCTCCCGCCAAAACAACGCGGGTGGGGCTCCGGAAGCGACGCGACACAGAGAAGGTAGGTGGCAGGGGTGGCGGGGGGTGGCGGCGGCGGGCGGGGGGAGGCACAGCAGGGGAGGGGCGGCAGCAGCGGGCGGGCGGCAGCGGCGGGCGGGGGGAGGCAACGGCGGCGCGGGTGGGAGGGCGAGCGGGGGTAGGCGCGGCGGCGGCGGCAGGTGGGCGGGCGGGCGGGCGGGCGGGGAGGTGTGGCAGCAGGGGTGGCGGCAGCGGCGGCGGGGAGGCGGAGGCCTGGCAGGGGCGGCACGGCGGCAGCGAAGAGGAGCGCAGCGTTTCTGCGCCCTCTTCAGCCGCGCGCCCTAGGCAACCGCCTAGTTTGCCTAGCGGTAGCGCCGGCCCTGCACACACAGAGACATTCTTGGTCTGTTCCCTTCCTGCTTAAAGGGACTTTGTTTTTCAGGCTTTCTAATTACCTGACCAAACAAAAGTATTTAAACCAAGAGAGGGATCTGACTTCCTATTTTTAAAAAAACAGGTTTTCATTTGCTGGGGTGGGGGAGGCACGCAATATTAGACTTTTTGACTGTGAAATAACTCTTTTGGTCCTCCAATGCCAAATCAAACGCAAAATTGCAGATAAGCTAAATAGCTTGCGGGAGGAGGCAGGGGAATTCGTGGCGCTGCATAACAAATTGGGAATCTGCGTGACAAAGTATGAAGCCGTGATGGCTTAAGTGTTTGCGGGACTGTCCCAGAAAATTGGGGGCAATTGGAGGGTATGCTTAATTCCTGACAGAGAATTGGAAGGAAAGGCTTGGCAGCCCAAAGTGTGTTGTTTACCCCTACTTAAGGGAAAGGCTTGTCTATGAAGATGTCAGAAGGGAAAGATGAATTCAAGGAGTGTAGGGAGAACTGTTTGGATGAACTTCATGGTATGGATGTAAGAAATTTTCTGGAATGTTTGGAAGATTCACTAGAACCGGAGACAATAAATTCTGTCACATTCATTTTGGGCCTTCAGACAGCCTTCATGTTCAAGAAGTTAAAATATGAAATTCTACAGTAGGTAATTCTTGCTGTCTAGACAAGCTGAGCTTGTTATGCATGGATTATACAACTGGACGCAAACTTAACATGTGCTGTAACACCTCGTCCTTCTACGTCTTCTCATGTCGCACACTTACAACAACCAGTTTAAAGCACTGGAACAAAAGGACTATGAAAAAGTTATTGCCCAGGAGAAAGCCTCGTATGGACATGACATCTGAAAAGACAGTTTGGTGAGGCTTTAGAAGGTGACAAACACTATGCTATCTGTCACCTCTCCCTCATTTCACAATAGAGCAAAGCTCATGTTGTATTCTTCCAAGCTGTTTGCTTGTGAGATTTTCTGAGGGGTGAATTAGCATTCGTGCAGGTTCTGTGCGCCATATTGTGTTCAGCTGAGGCCATTTTCCCCATTGTTTTTTCTTTGTTGGCTGGAACGGCATGGGAAATCATTCTGAAATACACGAATATCCATATCCCATCAAGCTCCTTGATCCAAATCAAGTAAATAAGCCCTCTTTATGTCTTGCAGAATGACAGCTGTCAGGACAATTCTCATCCCTTTATTTGCTGCTTCTTCGCACAAACTGATTCCTATGTAAGGTGAGACAGTGCTAGTGTCTCTGATTGCTATTTCTTTTCTTCTGGCATTGTACTTCTTCTATGCCATTTATCCCTTTAAAAAGGGGGGGAAGGAATAAAAGAATGCAACTGCTCTCTCTTTTTTCTTTTTTTTTTGTACGTGGCAGAAAAACTGCACAGCTAAAATTAATAAAGAACTTTCTACAACTTGATGAATTTGTTTGCTTTGACAGGCACCAAATGTTTATGGTGTCAGCTTATTTTCAAACATTACAGGTGCAGAAAAGAGGTAGAAATAGCTTTGCACAAAATTATGCCTTGCCAACAGATAACCCAATCCTGCTTTCAATCACAAGCATATCTCCTTTCAAGTACAGTCGTTAAGAAATGAAAGGCCCATTCAGATGCTAAACAGGAAAAAAATGCAGGCTGGAATAGAAATTTCTTGTGAAAGGCAGTGGAAGAAGCACAGCATATAGTCACACATGGAGGGGGGGTGTCCCAGAGAGATACATAATTGAAATTGTTATCTATGTGTTGATTGGCTGATTGGGCAGTCTTGGAGGTGTGGACAAGCTGTCAGGCTGGGGAATTCAAGTTAATGGACAACTAATCTGATGACTGAACGGTAAAAGTGGAGCCTGATCTCTTTGACGATGGAAAATCAATAGTCTATTAGATTCATAGGGAGGACAGAAAGGGAAGGGGGAGCGAAAGAGGGAGACCACTGGATTTCCTCATATTACCTGGGCTGCACTAATTAAGCAGCAGTCTTAAGATGGAGGGTTGCCTGGAGAATTGAACTAGTAATGAGATTCCGTCTTGGGGTAAATGAAGCAACTGCACCATAAGGCACACTGATAGACAATTAAACCTCTTTATCAATGCAGCTTCTTCCCAGGGCTGGCGCTACCGCTAGGCGGACAAGGCTGCTGCCTAGGGCGCGCAATACTACAAAGGTGTCTCCATCCGGTGAAGCGGCTCTCCTGCATTTGTCCCGGAGGATGCTGGTTTCCTGCCTCCAACGCTGTCCACGCCCTGCAGCGATTTCTCATTGGATGCCCACACGAAGCCCCCAATGCTTCCTCTCTCTCTTTTTTTTTTTTGTATGGCTCCTACAAATCTGAAAGCTTTGTAAAGCTTTGTATGGCTCCTACAAATCTGAAAATAAAAAAGTTGGGCCCTCCCCCCTCCTAAAAACTTTCCCAAACTTGGCGCTGGCGCCTCCAGGCCTGTGGAGGACTGCTGGCCCTGGTGGCAGGGCCGGGGGGGGCGCTGGGCAAGCAGGCGTTTCCCAGCTGCTTTGCTCCAGAGCCCCCCCTGGAGGGAGGGAGGGCTCAAGTGGGAAGGGGGGGTGCTAAATCTGATTTTGCCTAGGGCGCCAAACTGCCTTGCACCGGTCCTGCTTCTTCCCTGAAATAAAATCTCATATGGCAGCTATAAAATAAACGTAGAGGGGGTAACCGTAAATCTTGTATCACAGCGTTCTCAGTTCATCTCACTTCTGACCAGGGCATCCTGAATTGGGAAAACCGACATTCTGAATATATGGACATTTGCTCACATTCAATGATCAGCTGCAGTGGAACATTCAGATGCAGAATTTGCCCTGCAAATTGGTTGTTTGTTTAAAAGGGGGGGGTGCATTTTGAAATATGAGGGTTGAAGCATGGAAGGACGCACGCAAAGTGACCATGCTCGGTAGAGGGGTAAGCCCGTACCGCGCATGGCCACCCTGCAGTGCGAACAGGCGGCGGCCGTCCCGCGGGGGCTGCACAGAGGCGGCAGCCCAGAGTGGCCGGAGCTGCCGCAGCTCCATCCTGTAGGGGCAAACGGCCCCTCTGGGCATCCCGGGCCCCGCCCCCTAGCACCGGGAGGCCCACACTGCGGTGCGGGGACTGCCGGCGCCCCCATGGTGCCTCCCCCGCCCGCAGCCTGGGTTGTGCAAACCGGCCCTATATTTGTCAAGCCACAATACGTGGCAGGCAGACTGCATCCTGCTTGGAGGGTCACAAGTTGTGCAGGCCTGCTTCAGGGGATTATCGCAGAACAATTCTCCCCCTCCCGTTTGTATCTTATATCCAGTCCTGATCACTCCCAGCGTCTGCTCACATTATGTTTCTTTGAGCCGGACACACACATAACTGCATTACGGCTGGCAAATAAAATAACGTTGCGCTCTCATCACTTCCATGAGTGGTCGAATAGTTCAAGGGTGTGACTGCCTGGGTTTGGTTTCCATTGGATGAGAGAACGATGGACACTTATGAAATGTTTGCAATATTTGCTTCATTTACACATTTGCAAGTAGAGCATAAGTGGAAGCAAACAAGCAGGTACACCTACATCAGAGTAGCTACCCCACATCTGATCCCCAGCAAGAGGCTTTGGACTCCAAAGGTAACTCTAGCCTTCAGGTAACCAACCCCCCCTTTCTTTCTCTCTCTCGTACACACAAACATACACACACCACCCCCTTTCCTGGCAGGTGCCACATCCCCCAAGCCACAATGAGTACCTCATTCAGACATATGTGAAGAGATTGCCAAATATCTCCCAGCTATTAGCTTCCATGGAAGAGATGTCATCAGCATATTTGGGACTATTAATAAGCAATTCCATCTAACATGGGATTGATGACAGAAGCTGTAATAATAAACAAACACTTAGCGCTGTATATACTAGGGATGGCCAACTTTGGTAGGTCTGGGGGCCATTTTTCACCTGCCCATGGGGGCCAAAACCAGGAGAGGGATACAAAAAGACCAAAGAAAATGGCATCCAGAGCTGCTACAGAGTATCAAAAGGGTCAAAATTCATTTGTTTGCAAACTAATTTTGACCTTTGGGGATTCCATAGAAAAATTTCAGGGGGTGATGAGAACTGCACTTGAGGTCTGTGGAGGACACATGTGGCCCATGGCCCCCACGCGGTACATACAGACCACAGTCCAAGTGCAACGACACAACCTATAACATGCTTCCAGGTTTGCCATAACATTGCTGTGATATTGCAGGCAGATTTGGTGTGGAAAAAAAGTTTTCAGAGGAAGCTGTTATGAATCTGGCTTTACTGAACATTTGTTGCCTAGATTCCCCTCGCACCACCACCAACCCCGAAAATGAATTGATTGGTGGAGGAATGTCATGGGTATTTCTCCTGTGCAGCCCACAGTGAAATATATGGAATGTGTGCAAGAGGGCACTGGTGCTCTTTGGAAAAGTCCTACCCATTTCATTGGAGCTCAGATAGAAGAGACAGTCCTGTTGCATGGCATCAGCTGTGCTAGCTGCAGACACCAAAGTGCATTGTCATGTTCTATTTACTATTGACCGAGGGCAAATGTACCAGTAGCTGCTCGCTCACATTGATAATTCTTGTTTTAACAGCAAGTATGATATTGAGTGACATCTTTTCTCCTATCCGACTCAGTTTCTCCTTCTTTTGCTGTTGTCCAGGATAGCATCCATGGGAACAGGTGATACTTAGGAGCATTAGAGCCCTGTGTATTGATGGATGGGTCTGTCAAATCTGTTTCTAGGGATTTCCTCCTTTTTCCTAGGAATGTATGAGAAATCAGTTTCAGTTCATTTTTGACCGGAATTTGCCCAGTTTGCACTTCCCAGAACTGAACGCAGACCTGAACGCAATCCGCTGTACATTTCGGAGCTGATGATGCAAATTGAGGAACGAAATACAATGCCTTAGAAAACTGCGTACATTTGAAAAATGCACAAGAAAAAATGTGTGCTTTTGAAAAATGCACACAAACTCACTCTAATCAATGGGAGAAAATGCATACATTTCAAAAATGTGCACAATTGATATGTTCATTTGGGAAAATGTGCATGAAAATACACATGAATTGCCATGCAAAAGGGGGGGGGATAAAGGGGGAAAAATAAAGCTCTCAATTCCGGATAAGCTTCGAGGTAGATTTCGGAGAACCTCATCGAGCTGAGTTTTGCTGATTTGCATATCCCTACTTTTTCCACCTCTAAGTCTCTCCAGGGCTGGTTCTGTACAGATGTGTATGTTTTGGGTTTGCTTGTTTTCCAGAAGCCCCCCCTCCCGATTATTGGGCAAATATTTTTTACAATATGTCTATTTTTGTACACATGTTTTATTCACAACTACCCATTGACTAGTGTATGTTTTTATGCATTATTTCAACATCCACATTTTTCTTTGTGCACTTTTCAAATGTACACATTTTTGGGGGATGTGCTTTCCTGGTTTGCAGAATGCAGTGCAAGTCTAGAAAATGTATGGGTTTTCAGATGCAAATTGCCTCTGGTCTGCATCTGTTTCCAGGTGGAGTGGATTGGAGAAGTCCACCAAAAAGAAAAGAAAAGACAATTCACCCAGTCCAATGGCACACACGGTTCACTTATTTCTCCTTTCTTTTTTTCTTCCTGACTTTGCCATTGGAGTGGGGACATGGGATGACAAATAATGAAATGGTGGTGATCTCAGCCATGTCTAATGGTAATATTAATATTTCTGGTGCTTCACAATGAACCCACAACACTCTCTAGAGTTCAACAATGTTTAAAGCAGTTCAGTTACCTGATGGTATTAAGCTTCCCCGTTCCCCCTGGTTTGTTTTTTTTTGAAGTTTCTTGAATTTTACACGTGTGTGTGTGTGTGTGTGTGTGTGTCCCACCGCCCCTAATAAACACTGTTTGTTCCAGAGCTGGTTTCCAATTACCAAAGCTTGGTAACAGAAGGGGACATAGGCCTGGCAAGTCTGGCTGCCATTAAAGCACTCCTGAAAGATATAGCCCTAAATGATAAACTAACTTGTAGTATCAAATGCAGACAGGGACAGTTAAAGAAGAATAATTTTATGGATATATGGAATCAATTATTAGACTATGTATTAATAAAGGGGAAGGGGAGTATGCCTTGTCAGGATATTTTATATTTTTGGAATGTGGAATTTAATTGATTAAGGGAATGGAAGTATATTAGTTGGTCCCTAGGCGGGTGGGGGGTGCACCTTATGATTTACTGTAGTTGTATGTTTTTGTTTTACAGTTTTGTATGTAGTTTATAATAACTAAATAAAATTTATTAAACAATAAAAAAAATAAATAAAGCACTCCTGCAGTCATCCTGGAAGTAACAAACAGGCAGGGGCAGTGCTAGGTTCTGAAAAAAAACTGGGGCTCAGGCCCACAGAACAAAAAATAAGGCACAATTTGCATATGCAAATTTACATATGCTCTGAAGTCTCACTCTCTTTGTGTGTGTGTCTTTAAAGGACCCTGTCTCCAAAGGACACACCTATTTGTAAAACGGGATGTATGGAGAGGGGAGAAGAGGGCATTTGATTTCAGAAAAAAACTCAGGCAGAAAGATTCAGGGGGGGCAGCGGTGGTGAAGCACATGTGGGCCAAAAGCCAGCCAATTCTGGGGGGACCAGATGCAACAGAGATCAGCAGGGCTCCTGTACCTTTATTTCACCAAGTGCCCATGGAGTGCAGGGTGGTGGGATAGGTGGGGTGGCCTCCCAGAGACTCAGGGCTCCAAATGAAAGATTCAGGGCTCCAGCCCTAGTGGCCCGCTCCGTAACACCACCTCTGCAGCAGGGTATCTTTCACAATGGGAGAAGGTACTTTTCCCCTTCAAAATGTTCTAACTAAGGGTCCTTTCATGTGACATTGTTTGCCTCGTCACAGAAGTTTGAGGGTTACAACAACTTACTACTTCTGATGTGAATGGGATCCCAGGCATGTGATGACATCCACTTGACACTTCTGAGTAACCCAGCTTTATGCGTGTACACATTGCATCTTGTAATAGCCCAGTGAGCTGCATTTTTCAGGCAGCCCTTTCTTTAGAGCAGGGGTCTTCAAACTACGGCCCGTGGGACACATCCGGCCCAATGTGTCCTTGCATCCGGGCCTGGCGGCTGATTTAGATGCTGGCTGCAGCGCTGCTGCCCGCCCTGCCGTGCTCCGGGCGGCTCGCACCCCGCCGCTGGCGGCTCAGCCGTGCCTCCTCCACCTAATGAGAATTGACCATCTCATTAGCCAAAAGCAGGCCCATACTTCCCATTGAAATAATAATAAGCTTATGTTGATTAAAATTGTTCTTCATTTTAAATATTGTATTGTTTTTTCCTGGGTTTTTTTGCACTACAAATAAATAAGATTTGTGCAGTATGCAAATCAAGCCTTTCTATGCCTTTTAAACATTTAATGTATTTCAATTTTAGACAGCAAATTAATTTATAATTAATTTATTATTAATTTATAATAACTTTCCATTTAATCAAGTAAAAAAAAAGGACCCGGGTCCTTTTTTTTTACTTGATCCATTCGTTCATATTTTTTTCAAACTATAGTTCGCCCCCCCCCCCAACAGTCTGAGGGACAATGAACTGGCCCCCTGTTTAAAAAGTTTGAGGACCCCTGCTTTAGAGAAAGCTAAAAGAATCCCTTGTTAAAAGCATTTCATGTCAGTAGTTGCAGTGGATGTTTCCAAAGCTGGGTTTTATTTTGGAATCATTCCCACCATTTCTTGCAATATATCTATCTATATATGTTCTAAGGTAGCTTAGGGTTGCTTTTTTTTTTTTTTTTAAGTCTTATGAGTCTGCCTCCTCTTTCCCAAAGGTACAAAACAAAAACCTCAAAAATGTGAGGAGCACCATCTTTTTTCAGCCAAAGAACTGAGACTTGACTACAAGTCCCAAGATCCCTAGCAGGAAAAGTCTTCCCCATTAGTTCCCAATGAGGAGGTCTCATAGGGAAGGGGGGAGGAGGAGGCAGCAGCAGAGGGTGTTCTATAGGGCCTTTTCTAGTGTTCTAATATAGCACTGAGAAATTCTAGGGCCAGCCCTACCATTAGGCAGAGTGAGGCGGTTGCCTCAGGTTGCAGATGCTGGGAGGTGGCAGCAAGGTGTTGGAGGCTAGAGTTGTGTGTCGTGGCCTGCCTTCAGGTGTAGTCCCAATGCCATTATTGAAGAAAGATTCAACTGCCTGTCCAGTTGGTTTTTGTATGTGGAATGGGAGAGGGCACCATTTTGTTTGTCACATCAGGCAGCAAAATGTCTTTGGTGCTGAGAAAGTCCCTGAAAGACTTGTGCCCGCCACCTCCCAAGGTAGAAGGTGGTTCCACAGTTGAACAAAACTCTTATCTAATGCTTTGCTGAAATGTGCTTATTGTAATTTCCATCTATTCATTCTAGCCCTACTCTCTGGAGCATTCCTATCTATAACATGGGGCTAATAATACTGACCACTGACTGGGAGAAGCACTTTGGATACTCTCAAGCACTGCTGATTATCATTGTTTATTCCAAGGGGATTCTGGAAGTCTTCAATTGGAAGCTCAAATCTTGTAGAAATGTGGCCCATGACAGCAAGGAAATACATAGAGTGGACAAAATTGAAATGGAAAGGTTTTAGGGAAATGGAAAGTATTTGAGGAGCTAGACAGGGAAGACTTCATGGAAGCAGGAACACTTTTTCATGGATGTGCCACAATTATTATGAGCAACGTTTGTATATGTAATCTCTTATATTTGTAAGACTTGTGGGAAAATACTGTATGTATAAAAAGAGGTTAAGAATTTCTTATATTCTGTTCCCCTTTTGTGCCCCTGTTCAGTAAATTCCTTCCATTCTCTGGCTTTACATGGATACTTATTATTGTACTGCATTTCCCCGCTAGACTCTATAACTGTAGGCCAGGTAAATCTCTGGAAGAATCTTCATGCTTCATTCTTTAAAGCCACAAATGCTTTCTCGGAAGGTTTCCCTTTACTAGAGCTGCTCCCTTATTTTGAAGTTATTAAATTCAGTTCCATTGGGTATTGTATTTTATTGGGGTTTATCTCTACCTAGAGTTCCACTGGCATTTTCCTCATATCAAAACCCCTGCTGCTCAGACACTATGTAATCTATTCTGTTACTTGCTTCCATTACTGGCTCTAGTTAAAAACCAGCCTGCATTAAAAGAGGTTACAATTTTATTGTGACTGAGTTTACTTCAGACCGGGCTCTTTGCTCCTGATAGAGACAATCTCTCTGGGTTCAGAGGCCAGTTCTCAGAGGGGAAGCAGGGAGATGTGTGGCTCTTTTAAGAAGTTGTTTGCTCTGATCTACTTTGTGTAACCCTGACTCGTTTCCTTGCACAATTTGTCATTTTATATTGCACTGGGACACACTTGCGGTGAACCAATAAAGCCTATGACACCTCTTCTCAGCCTCTAGGGATACCAACTCTTGACCTAAAGTGAGCTTCTATACCTCTTAATAGCTGCATGCTGGAGAAAATTTGAGCAGGCATAGCTTCTCCCATCAGATTGCTAACATTCCCCTGCCTTGGAGCTATTAAAAGCCATGGAGAGTTCCAGGAGAGAAACAGATATTCCAGCCAAGCCTGTACCCTCTCCATCTCTATCCATAAATTTCATCCACACCTGGTTTGGATGACAGTTTCATGGAACCCATTTTTTCCTGGTTTTCTCTCTCCCCTCCCCATTCATTAATTTTAGTGTGGGGCCATGGAATCCCCAAGTGAGGTCACATAATTTCCCCAGGAAATGTCACCAGTCTTAACAAACGTGGGTGAACATATGATGTTCAAGCTCATTGAGGTTTTCTGAATTCTTCCTCGAAGCTCATTTTGCCTTGTTTGCATTCCTAAATGCAAGTGGCTTTTTTTTTCCAATCAGGAAAAATGTACATTTCTCCCCATAGACTACAGTGTGAAAATGTGGATGGGGGGATTTGCGCATGTGTGCACATGCACAAGTGCACATTTTAGGAGCAGTGCAAATGTGCATTTTCAGAAGTGTGCACTCATGCATATGTGCACTTTCAAATGCATATTCAGGAAATTGCGAAAAAAATTCCCGAGAATTGTGTTCCTGCTCACATTCACATTCAGGGTTGTAAATAGGACATGGCCGCATGATTTGCGAACGGGAACAAAATTCTCATATATCCCTACGTTAGCAACCCTTAGAATGCTTCAGATTTCAGGTATCTCCATATTCACCTTGAATTCTGTTTTCACTCAAAAGTTTCTGCATTCCCCACTGAGTTCTCAAGAGTTATGTCCAAAGATCAAGCCTTGGAAGAGGCAGTTCCTGAGCGAGCCTATTCCCACAGTTGGGGAGCTTCCAAGAAGAACTGAGCATAGCTTTCTGACTTGGCTGGAGACTTCACAGCCCTTTCTGCAATGGCCTTGTGGGTCTTGCTTTTTCAACCATAGGTTGCTTGCTTTTTCAACCAAAAATCTATGTCAAAATGTCAACTTTTGATGCGAGAAATATAAACTCATAAAAGTGTCATTGAAACATCAAGCTGGGAACTAGGACCTGGGATCCCATTACTGACAAGATTCAGAGAACAGTTCAGAGCTCCCAAGTCTTCAGTAAAATGTAATTTGATCTGGATTCCATCATTATAGTGGTAATGACATGATCCCAATTTTACTTTCTGTGCAAACAGAGTCCACAATGGAACATAACATTAAGCCTGCTTCTAAGCCCAATGGAGTTAAGCTTGCCTAACTGTGGGTTGGTTTTTGACCTTATTATGGAGCATGAACTGTGAATGCAGTGTTCCAAAATGCAGTATTCTGATATACATCATCATTTCAGCATTGCGGGGATGTTATGTCAATAGCTATAGTAGTACTTAAATGTAGGCTATATTCCATTTTAGCCACATTGGGGAGGGGGGAGTTTTAAGAGAAGAAAAAGTTTCCTGATAGTTAATTCCCCCCCCTCAACAGTTTCATCAATTTGCATATACAATAATAACTTCCATCTCATTATGCTTATCTGAATGCATGTGGCACTGAATGCAGTATATCGTGCTGTGCACCAGACAAGGAGGTGCGCCATGCACCGAGCTAAATCTTTATAAGTTAACATTCTTTTTAGGTAATGCCTAATGCAATTCAGTTTATTAGTGCTTTGGTACGTATGCGGCATTCTTGGAGGTTGGCAGCAATCCATGTCCATTCTGGAAAGGGTTTCTTCTTCTTCTTCTTCTTCTTCTGACCTTGAATTTGACTTCAGGATAGTATCTTTGAAAAGACTGAAGGCAAAATGATACCATGAGAATAATATAATTTAAATTGCAAATATTGTTTAATGTCTTTATTACGAAGTGTTTAAAAGCTCATAAAATTTCATGGGCGAGGGGGGCTTGTGCAGGAGAACTCCACCTCTTCCCCCTGCCATTATTCCCCCCCCGAAGGATGGAATGCACGGCAAGGTCTCCCCAACTGAGCAGAGCTCGATACATTGCCTTCTTCCTCACCCAGCCCTGACACAGCCAGATACCAGGAGGAGAGCAGAACATCAGAAATTCATAGCCTCCTGAATGATACCTGGGTTACTGATCATGCAGTCTGGGCCTACACACTTTGGATTTTACACAGGTACACCCTATTCAAACATTACACCCACATGATCTCAAAGTCTGGTGAAGTTAGAGCTGGAACTGCCTGGGAGTGGGGCACAGGGAGCCTGGAGGAACATGCAGAGTAATCTGGGGGGAGGTATCATTAGATCCAGACCCCAAAATAGAATGTTGGGAACCAGTTATTAGATACATGCAAGTGGAACCTGCAACAAAATGCGGGATATCCTCCCTCCTAACAGGAGTGCTCCTGACCAGGGTTCCAGCCAGCACACCACCACCACCACCACCACCACCCCAGTTTCCTAGTTTTCTTTTCCAGCAGACTCTCAACATTCATGCTCAGCCTTCAATGGGCTATTTGCGGAGGTGTTGCCCCCTTCTAGATGTTGTTGTTTTTTAAATAATTTTTCTACTTCAGTTTCCCCAAGCATGCTGAGATGCCTCCCTTTTGTTTCTTTGTCCCTGGTTTGGGTATACTGCCATCAGCACTCACCATCTGAGTTTGCTATTAGCAGGAGTTACGTTAGACAGACAATATGCAACAGCAAAAAAGTGCCAAGGAACACTGAAAAAATGGGTTTTCTTTTATGGCCATTTGCCCCATTTGCTTATTACAAATGTTGGCATCTTTTAACGCAGAGATCACAATCCACCTGGAATCTCCTTTGCACAGTCCCATCGAAATGAATGGGCATTGTGCAAGAATAGAACTGCATGCAGTGCTTGTATGGAAGAGTCTCTTGGTGGAATGATCCTACAGGCATTATAAATATCTACTTTGGCACTATTGATTAGAAGCAGAGATATCACTGAATTTCATAATTACTTAGCTCGTTTATCAAAACGCATGTGTTCATAATGCTCACCTAGGTGTGTTCATAATGGTTACCATCTAGCCTGGGTCACTGTCTTATGAATTTGTTATTAATTTTGGAATAGACTGTATGTTTCGGAGTATGCACAGTCTGCACCTAAATTATGCATGTGTTGTTGAATTGGTTGGTTGAACCCTTCTCTTACATTACATAGGAAGGTCATGAGGAAACAACCAATCATGAACAAGACAAGTACATAATGTGGGGGTGCATGATGTCATGGTGCATTACACAACTACAAACTACAGCTCCCAAGATGCAGTTGTGCTTGCACAAAAGTATACACAGAATGAGATCTCACATTAAAGGAGAACTCGTGTCTGAGAGTACACAGATGAATTTGTTACTTTCTGAGGAAATAATGAATTCATTTGTGGTAAGTTCACCCATCACTAGTTAGGACACAGATGATACTGGCCTGGGGGAGTCGCTGGTAATTTGCTGGTTCAGAGCTCTAGTTTATAGTAGTTTATTAGATTTCAAACCTTGTACTGGAAATACAAGATCTGCATGTTATTCTTCATTTATTCTTCCCCCACCACACCCCAAAAAACGTTTTCTAAAGCAATCATGTTTTTTGGAATGCAGAAGAAGATTGCAAGCCTTTCTTATTCACCAGCAACCCAAGGCTATAGATATTGAATACTATTTCCATAACCTGATTGTGTGCTGATTTTTAAAACATCTTTTCAAAAGATCTAAAACTACAGATAATTGGAAACTACATTGAATTATGAAAATGGGCTAGAGGAGATCTAAAGGAATGCACAGAATTGGAAGCTATGTCGAAGGAAATTCAGTGGGCCTAGAGGAGATTTGAATGACAATGACATAGGGCATCTATCAAGCAGGAATACAAGAAAATTAGTTCTATTACTGTCAGGACTAGTACAACCATTAGTCAAATTAGCAAGTGTCTGGGGAGGAAAAGAAGAAAGCACCATTTTATTTATCCATTCATTCATTTCTAAATGTATAGCTCAACTTTATTGCTAAAGTCTCAAAGCAGCCAACAATAGTAAATATAAAGACAAACCAACACACATACACACATTTTAAACACACTCAAAACAGCAGATAATGACAGAATTAAAAGCAGCCAAAAAGAGTCAATATTAATTCAAAGGAATGCCAAAAATCGTTCAGTCAAGTAAGGGTGCAATGCTATGAATGTTTAGTCAAAAAAGCTTTGATAACTCCCAGCATTCCCAAGCCAACATGGAAGGCTGGGGAATGCTGGGAACTGTAGGACTCTTTTCTGTCTAAACGAGCTCTAAATGTCATTAATAGCTTGTGAGGAGAAGGCACATTTGGCCATGTGTCTAAAAGACAGTAAGAACAGAAGAAGAAGAGCCCTGCTGGATCAGACCAAGGTCCATCTAGTCCAGCATTCTGTTCACACAATGGCAAATCAGCTGCCCCTTTGCAAAGTCCATAAGTAGGGCACGAGGGCAATAGCACCCTCCAGCTATTATTCCCCAACCACTGGTATACACAGGCATACTGCCTCCAGTACTAGAGACAGCATATAAATAGTAATGAAGGAAGTTAGGAAGGAGTTCATGAGTTTTGACTCCATCACAGAAAGGACTCTTTCTCTAGTACCACCATCCTGAACCTGAGATGGCAGAAGCACTTGGAGCAGGAGCAAGGCCTCCAAAGAAAGATCTCAGCAATGGATAGGTTAGGGTAGATCCTACACAATAGGAGAAGACATACCTTTAGATACCCCCTCCCCCCGTTTCAGGCCATTTAGGATTATAAAAAGGCATCTGATATAATAGTAGGGTGGCTACTTACTAATCACCAAAACAGAGAGCACAGATTTGCATTACATTTGCAGGTGCTAATTTGTAAGTGTAGATGCAAATTTAGAAATAATTACTATCATTTAAATAGAACTACAATCTCTCTTATTGAAGTAGGGAAGACTGGTGCCAGGTAACCTGTGCTGCTGCTTAGTCTGCTGCACAGATACTAACCATGGATGGGCAACTTCAAGGTCCCTGCTCTCCCTTCCTATGGTCCTTTATCTTTAAACTGGACTTGGACTGGTCAGCCCTTCAAACAGAGGATGCTTTCATAACAGAGGACTGTCTCCTTTAAAGCAGAACACATGACCACCCCATCTATTCAGGGATAGGTGGCTGGCAGTCTGGGGCTCAGTCTGGCCTTCATAGGAGTCACTTCTGGGCCCCAGCCTAGCCATAAATCACAGCTCCGTCCCTTCAGCTTTATTCTTCCGCATATGCCAGGATGCAGTCAAAGGGCTCATTAACTCCTTCCTCCCCAATGTGAACTGCAAGAAAAGCTCTGTCATGTTTCTCCTCTAGAGTGGACTCCTATAGTGAGCAGCTGAGGTGCATTAGAACAGACCTCCAGCAGAACCTCTGTTGCTCCTCACCCGGTGAAGGAGAGTGAAAGAGACTGCTCCCAACATGTGAATTGATGGTGACAAGGAGCCAATGTTGCTGGCTTAGGCCCTTCTCCCATGAAAATATGATGCCCCTTCAAAATTATTTGCTGATCAAGGTGATTCATCCTATGCATGTTGATTCATAAATGAATTCCACTGGGTCCTGGGGTCTACCTCCCGCGTAAGTGTATATACCAGGGGTGGGAGGATGTTTTGGCCCCTGGGGCCAGATTGTCTCCCAGGAGACACTCCCCCAGGGTCCAGATGATGTCAAGGGGTGGTCTCCTACCTCCCAGAGTCCTGGCTCCTCATTTCACTGCTCTGTGACCCTCTCTGCATGGAGAAAGGGAGTGCCTGTCACTACTCAGAGCTAGAGAAAGGCTGAACAGCGGAAGCCTGGGGAGGGGAGGGGCTTCGGAGAGGATCAGAAGCTGGTGGGCTGGAGGCAGAACTTCCACAGGCAAGAGGTTTCCCATCCCTGGTGTATACAATTGCAGCTCCATTCTTCTACCACTGCTGAACTGAATTATGGGTGGAATTTGGCCCCTTCAGTACAATGTTTCACCCACTTGGTTCTAGCAAGTGCTTGCTAATTAAGATTCATTCATTCTTCTTCTTTGATAGGATACTACCATCTGCAGAGGATCCCCGTGTTTCATAGCATCAGTATTCCCCCCCCCCCCCAGTTTGAGACAGGAAGAACAATACAAGGACTGTTAAAAAACAACAACAACAACCACTCAGTGAAAATAACCTCTTCTGTTATTTCGAAAGGAATACAATTTGAATTGAATCCAAAGATAGCTTCACAGGGGGGCGGGGGGAATGGGTTTTGTGTTGTTGTTTTTTGGGGTTTTTTAATGCCTTCTTCCTTTGGGGTCTAAACTGCTGTCAGTCACATCATGGATTAGATGTTTGGAAGTTTGCCAGCCCATCATACTGTGTGTGTGATTTCTTTGATGTCACTAGCATTAGCATTCTGTTAAATATTCTGAATACCTAGTAAACTGGAATGAATCGAGGTCAGCGTACCAGTTGGCTATCCTGCAGTGTGTCTGCTTTCATATTAAGATCCAACCTTTGTGGAGGCGGGTGGGGGGAATTCAAAGACATAGAGGGAACACATAGGGAGACTCCACCTCCTGCCATGCTAACCTTTTGTTACAAAGCTCTGTCAATGAGATGTGTTGTTGTTGCAACTCTTAATATTTTACCCTGGTAACAGAATAGGCAGAAACAGGGAAACCTTTTTTTTTTTTAACGTATTTTTATTGTAAAATTTCAACAAAAGAAAAGGAAGGAAAAAAATGTGGCTACATGGACTTGAATATATCAGTTTCAAGGCGTACATATGAAATCCATAACTATACATAAACTTCAACAAAAGCAGACCAAACATCCAAATAAGTATCTATTCGCAGGTGGCATCTGTACGCCACCCATTCAAATGTTGAAAGCCTTGTAAGGTCTTCAGTCCATTGCAACAGGAGGTGAGCGCTTATCCTTCCAATGTTGTAGTATCAGCCTTCTCATTGTAAGAAGGGCATGGAGAATCCAGTTGTGCTGACCACGTGTTAACTTCCAGGAAACAGGTAGTTAATTTAAAAGAGCATGCATATCAGTAAGAGAGCGATCTTTTGGCCCCTAGACATCATTTTTTTGGGGGGGGGGCACAGAATAATTCAGAGTCCCACTCCCAGATCTGAGTTTGGAGACAGAGATCTGACCTCAGGGCAGGGAATCCACCCTCCAATCCTCTCCCCCCCCCCATCTTTTGCAGTCAGCATGGAAAGAACTGTGCCAGCTGCCTCTCCAATGTCAGAAAAGTGACCTTGAGGGGTAGTTTTGGGGGGCGGGGAGGGGAGGAGACTGGGCCCACCAGGATATGAGCAATATCCTTTCCTCCCCTTCTGAAGCGCCTCAGCTAGACAGCTGAATAATGGCCATCTAGCTGAAATCCGGAGCAAGAGGTGCAGGGAGGTGAAGATCGCCTCTGCCACTCCTCCCACTCTGCACTGGATCCTCATAAGCCTCCGAGTTTGGGGGGGCGGGGCGTATTTTAACCGTTAAATATTAAGGAGTGCTCCAATACAAAATATTTAATCCCTTAATATTAAGGAGTGTTCCATTACAAAATTTATCTGCTCCTACAAATGGGCAACTACTGGGCATTGCCAAAACATATATTTAAAAGAAGCATGAGCTAGCCAACTTAAACAAGTTCTTATTAAAGAGATGTTGTGGCTTCCAATAGAGACGAAACAAACGTTTTTGCAGAATAAGATGTAACCTGAGATCCATAGATGCATCAGATACAGATGCCAAGGCGGCAATCCATGGGACAATCCAGTTCCCTATTCCCTTCCTGCTTAAAACACTGTATATCATTTTTATACACCAATAATAAGTACTTATAGACATGGATCGTAGGTTGATTTGCCTGATCGGCCTCAATAAGTGCTTCCAATAACAAGGGAAATGCTGAAGCTGTAACCTGGGAAATCTAAGAACATATTTCAGGGACATATGTGATGGGGATCAGCAAGTGAAGGCCCTCCTAGGGAGAGACAAGAGCTCAGTAGTAGACCACATGTTTTACACACAAAAGATATCAGATTCAATCCTGGACATCTCCTTTATGGTCATATACACAGAAGCCCTTCTTCAAGTGCCCCCTACTTCTGAGACTCAGGGAGTGACAAGAAAAAGGGCTTTCTCGGTAATGCCCACCACCACAACTCTAGAATAGAAGGGAAGCTCACCTGGCATCCACCCTGCTGCCTTTCTCATGCCTGTTCTCTCAGGCTTCTTAATTATTATTTTTTTTACAAAGTCTTGTAAAATATTTTAGCATTTTTTTGTGTTATTTACCTTAGTCCCTGCAGTGTTGTTTATTATCCTAGACCCTGCAATGTGACACTGTATTTTATGCTGTTTGGGCACATTTATAAGTTTGATTTTCTTGATTTTCTTGTGATTTTAGTTGTATTCTTATCATTATTCTAAATGCTTAAATAAATTAATTAATTTGATGAGGTGTTTAATGAAAATAAATAAATAAATAAATAAAATATCTAGTTAAAACAAGGGGGATCTGGTAGCACAGGTGATGGGAAATACCTTTGTCTGAGTCCCTGGAGAGCTCCTGCCAGTCAAATAGGCAATACTGAGATAAATATCACTGAGAGCCAGTGTGGCGTAGTGGTTAGATTGTTGGACTGGTACTCAGGAAATCCGAAGTCTAGTCCCCACTCAGTCATGAAGCCCACTGGGTGACTTTGGGCCAGTCATGGACTCTCAGCCTAACCTACAACACAGGGTTGTTGTAATTTTAATTTTATTTCTATGTGAAAGAAACACATAATATCAAACATATAACAATTAACAAAACAAAAGAGACCTCCGATTTTCTTCTACAGCAAATATAGGTAACAATAATTTTTCTTACTCAATAATCAGAATGAGAAATCTCTTTCTTCCTGTTGTCCCAAATTCACTTATTATTCCATAAACCCACAAACAAACAAATCATTATTTTCCAGTCTCTACAAAAAGTCAATTAGAGGTTTCCACTCAACAATAAACATGGATGTTGTCCTTTCTCTAATTAATGATGTGAGTTTGGCCATCTCTAGCAGCTCCAGCATCTTGACCAACCATTCTTCTGTCGTAGGCACTGCTGGACCTTTCCATTTCTGTGCATATAGTAATCTTGCTGCCGTTGTCATATATAAAAATAAAGTTCCATACCTTCCTTCTAGCTGACTGTCCATTATTCCTGTGGAGAAAAAGCATCAAAGTCCTTCACAATTCCTAATAGAAAAGCCTCTGGTTTCAATTGAAAAGTAATCTTTAAAATCTTTTGCATTAATAAATGAATTTCTTACCCAATTTTTTTTAGCTTTCTTACACATCCACCACACATGATAAAAGGTTCCTTCATGTTGTTCACATTTTCAACATATATCTGATGCACCGTTATACATTCTAGCCAATTTCTCTGGAGACAAATATCAACGATACATCATCTTCTAAAAATTCTCTTTAAGACTAGAGCATAATGTAAATTTCAAACCTTTTAACCACATATGTTCCCATTGTGTCATTAATATATTATAGCCAAAGCAACACAGGGTTGTTGTGATGATAAAATGAAGAGGAGGAGGATTATGTAAGCCACCTTGGGTTCCTTGCAGGAAAACAGGCAGGATATAATAAATATAATAGATAAATAAATGGGCAAGTTGACTGACCCTGGCAGTTTCCTATGGCAGCTTCTTATGTCCTTAACCAAATCCGTTCCCCTGCCCTTGAAGAGTAACCATTTCCAATGCAAAACCAAATGGGGTATGTAGAGGGACCTGTGGTAATAGTAGCAGGATTTGTGGGCTGTTAGTCCCAACCTAACACCCTCCATCCTCTACTCAAAGTGAGCTGCCCACAATCTAGGTGCTGTAGGTCTGGACCAATTGGGTCCTTAGTGGCCATAAGGCTCTTGGGATGGCATGTGAATCATCTTTCTCCCTAGTGTGACTTTCCTCTGCACATCAGGGATGGATGAATCTGCTAATCACCAAGCCATATGCTGCTCACCAGCCATGTATGGCTGATCATCATGGATTCAATACATCTCCTGTTGTTTGCTACCTGGCTGGGACTGGAAAAACAGCACTGTGTGTGTGATCAGCTAAAGTGTTGGGCTTGATGGATTACAACTTGTGTGGCCTGCTATAGGTAATTGTAGTAGAATATTCTTCCTTTGTGACTGGACTGGTCGTTCAGCCAAGCTTCCAAAGCTAACCTTCAAATCTCCTATGGAGACTTCAGAGGTGTAATCTCAACAAACATTAGCTTTTCGTGAGACTTGGAACCCTTGAGGATGGTGGCCCCAGGGCTGGGCTGGCTGCCATTCTGCCACCAGCCTAGCTCTACCAGGAAAGAGAGAGTCAGGTATTAAATGTCATTCCTACTTCGCTAGCAAGAAAGAAGGGGAGCTAAATTATAGTTCCCCAGGTAGTCGCTGGAGTGGAGTATAGCATCAGTCAACCTTGTAAAAATAAACTGATTGACACAGAAGCCTGTTGGGTGACTAATTGGGGAACTAGCAGTTCAGAACCTTAAGGACATTTTCAGAAGTACTGGAGAAATAGTCCCAGCTTTTCTCCTTGCAAAATAAATTCAACCAACCCTGAAGTCTGCCCCACAGGTTAACTGAAAAGTCAGACTGCCCAAGGCTGTTTCATCAGATGCAGAACTGTGGCAGGGAAAAATAAAACAATGTTCCTATCTTACGCTTGGGTATTTCCAAAAATTCGGTTTTTAAAGGCACAATCCTATAGGCAGGAGAAAGTTCTGCAACTCCCAGAATTGCTACAACTCCCTACAACTCCCAGTAATGCTGGTAGGACTTTTTCTGTCTAAACATACATAGAATTGAACCCTGAGATACTCTTAAACAATGTTGTGTGCAGCTGTGGGTGGGAATTAGAACTGTGATTTTACCCAAACAATATCCTAAGGTTCTCTCTAAAGTATTGCTGATGATTGTAAATTAAAATATAGAGCATGGAACTCTTGCTTATCTGTCAAAGGGTCAGTTCACACACGGCTTGTCTGAGCGTGGAAAGCTAAGCAGGGTCAGGCCTGGTTGTTACTTGGATGGGAGACCCCTCCTCTAGTTTCCTGCATTGAGCAGGGGGTTGGACTCGATGGCCTTGTAGACTCCTTCCAACTCTATGATCTATGAAAAATCTACACTTCACTGAGCTGGGGATCCAACATGAGCGCTGCATGCAAGGTAACATATCATAAGAGGTGGAATATGGATCCAATGAGTATGATGGACCTGGTATATGCCGAGTGAAATTCCCACTTGCAGAAAAAGGCTGCCCCACAAAGCCATAAAGTATATTTGTCTTGGACTTCTGCTGGTAAATCATGTCAGGCCACTCAGAATGACTAGAATATGCTGGCTCAGCTTGTCTGAGTGTGGAAAGCTAAGCAGGGTCAAGCCTGGTTATTACTTGGATGGGAGACCTCTCCTCTAGTTTCCTGCATTAAGCAGGGGGTTGGACTCGATAGCCTTGTAGGCTCCTTCCAACTCTATGATCTATGAAATCTATGAAATGAAATACTCCTCTTGAAATTAATGATACTTACATTCCACCGGGGTGTGCAAAACACTTTAGAATCCTTACTCAGTGATTCTCACAACCACCTTGTGAACTAGTCCACTCTTAAATTTTGGTACTGTAGATGAGAGAATATGACTTGCCCAAGACTAGTGAATGGATACTGAGGCCATGGCAAATGTGAACACCTTTCTCTCAGCATCAGCGCTAAGACTCTTGAAAAAGAACAAATTGGGCAATTGGATCCAACTGCACTTGTGATTCAGTCCCCATTGAAATCAATGTGAAAAATTAGTCCCATTGATTTCAGTTGGTTACACTCATTGAATTCATTGATTTCAATGGATATATCCACTCACCTGGATTATCTGGATTAAACTGGATTACCAGGGAGTAATCCCCATTTAACTCTATGGGGTTTACTGCTAAGCAGCTATGTTTAGGATTGTGTAGTCAATATAATTAACAGCACAAGTCTACTATACATGTCTACTCAGAAGTAAGACCCATTGAGTTCAATGGGTCTTACTTCCAGGTAGGTAAGTATAGGATTGCAGCTAGGGATGGATGAATCTGTCAGTTTTGCTGTCTCCCTCATTCAAAAAAAATATTAAATCTCTAGTTCTTTCAATCCCATATATGAAGACATTCGTGAATGTTGGTAAATTCTTATCATAAACAAATTGAAATAAAATTTGCACCCATCTGCACTGTCCAAATTGAATAGGTACAGCTACTTTCAGCATGGAGAGAACCATGTTGTATCTGCCTGCCACGGAGCTCTTAAAGATGAGAAGCCTGTCCGCAGGGATGTTGAAGAGTCCTTGGTCTCGAGTCACGAGTCGAGTCACTAGTCTTTGGACCCGAGTCTCGAGTCCAAGTCCTTGGTCCAAAATGGTGACTCACGAGTCACGAGTCACTCCCAAAGCTGACTCCACGAGTCCCTATTAAAATCAATGGGATTTTTTCCCAACAAAATAAGGCTATTTCAGATGTGTGGCTTAAATAAATTCTAGGCACAAGTGTGCCTTTTTATTTCAAAACTCTGCAACTGATTTTGGCAAGAACAGACCAGGCAGACAAACCCAAAATAACCAGGCAGGCAGAGGAGGCAGGGAACCCCAAAGCAGGCAGGCAGAGGCCTTTGTCTTGGACAATTCAACTGTTGAACTGGTCAAGAAGAGACCAGGCAGGCAGAGGAGGCTGGGAACCCCAGAAAGGCAGGCAGAGGCAGCCAAACCCAAAATGTCTGAAAGGTTGCATTTTAAAAAATGATTTTAAAAAATAAACTTGCTGTACTTCCTAAAACTTATCCATGTTGCATTTGAGGGACATGATATTTTCTAAATGTTTGGCCCCCATTCTGGAACGGTGAGATCTCATCACAATTCCACCCTCACTGAACACCCGCTCCACTGGTGATGAACTTGCTGGAACCAGAAACACACTCAGAGCAGCCACACAGAGTAATCTCAGGTCCTTCTTCTGCCTCTCCCAAGTACGCAACACATCAATCAAAATAAATCTTGACACACTGTTGGGGCTGCACTCCTGGTAGCCATCCATAGTGGCCAAGCAGCGGCACACCTCGCTTCCATGCACTCTTTGCTGGTGAACACGCTCCTCTCCACCCCTTCTGGCACAGCCCAGGGATGTTGAAGAGTCCTTGGTCTCGAGTTCCGAGTGGAGTCTCGAGTCCCATTAAAAATATTGGGGCTCGAGTCCGAGTCAAGTCAGAGGGGGGACTCAGTCCAACTCACGAGTCGAGTCCTCGAGTCCGAGTCCCCATCCCTGCCTGGCCGTCAGAAAAAAATAAACAAACAGGTGACAACCCTATCAGAATCAGCACCAAAAACATGGTTGAATACACAGGGATTCAAACACGGATTTTAAGAGCTAAGAATTCAAAAGGCCTGGGCCTAGATGGATGAATCTGTCCGTTTCAGTTTCTTCCTCATTGATTTTTTTTTTAAATCTCAAGTTCTTTCCATCCCCAAAATGAAGAAGTTTGGTAAATTCTTATCAAAACTGAATTGCAACAACAATTTCACCCATCTCTAATTTGCAGCCTAAGTATGCATCCAACCCGTGCCTTTCTATGTATATATGAATTTGACCAGAGTTAGGCCTCATTCACACACTGATGGAAGTGAAGAGATGGAATAATTTGTATGGTTTTTCTTGTCAACCTTAAGGGAGCGATTCTTTCTTTCCTTCCTTTAACCTCCCTGTTGATAATCCTACAGGCTTGCTCAGTAATAACCTCTCCTAGGAAAAGAAGCGGGGTTGAAATGGAATTTGTAATACCCCCATGACTATTGTGTGCCAAATTTGTCCTTCGGGCTTAGTGGTGACTTTGTTTTAAGCCATTAAAAGGGGGATAGACCTCCCAAAGCAATGCAAGCCCCGTACTTTTTGCACTTCTCATATGGATGATCATTAATGCTCGTAAAAGAGAGACAAGGACAACATTTCATCAGCTGCCCTTGCTCGGTGTATGACCTGGATATTATAAGAGAACAGTTTTGCTCCTTTAGCTATAAGGAACCTGCCAGGAAGGATGCACCACACCACGGGGCATTCAATATGATAAGGCCACAAAGGGGTTTCACTTAGCTTAATGAGAACAAGAACTAATAAACCTAGAGAGTGGAGACGGAATGAAACCAAGATTAAACAGGTAACTCTGAATCAAAAACACCTTATAATATAGAAGCTAGAGAATGAAATGCAAAAGGTCAGGCGATCACAGTGCCAGGGGCAACCCAACATGGCAATAGCCTATTTATCGGTTTTGATTATTAGTGTACCCTATCAAATGTGCTATGAGCTATTTTTATATGAAATAGATTGGGTCCATCTCTCACAGTGAAAGTAAGAGCAGGAAAATGGGGAATGTTTTTCTCCCTGTCTGATAATACTAGAACTCAGTCATCCCAGTGAAGCTGATTGGCAATAGCTTTGTTTGTTTGATTGATTGATTTGTTCCCTGCCTTTCTACTAAAAAAAAAAAGGCACTCAGGGTGGCTTACATGCACAATTAAAATTGATTAAAACAATAAAACAATACATTAAAGTACAATTAAAAAATAACAATTACAGAAAAAATAGAACTTAAAAACAGCACCCAACCCAACAGGACAAAGGCCTTCTTGAATAAAATGGTCTTTGCCTGCCAGAGGAAGGACAGCAGAGAGGGAGCGAACCTAGCCTCCCTTGGGAGGGAGTTCCACAGCCTGAGAGCAACCACTGAGAAGGCCCTGTCTTGGGTCACCACCAAATGCTCCTCTAAATGTGGTGGCCTCAAGAGAAAGACCTCTCCAGAAGATATTAGGAACTGGGCACACTTGTATGGAAGAAGGCGGTCTTTCAGATAGCCTATTCCCAAGCCATATAGAGCTTTATAGATCATAACCAGCACCTTGAATTCTGCCCTGAAACCGACCAGTAACCAGTGAAGCTCCTGTAAAAAGGGAGTCACGTGCTCCCTGTAATCAGTCCCAGTCAACAGTCTGGCCACAACAGCCTGGCTGCAGGTTCAGGATAGACAAAAGAGAATTCTGTTGGAATTCTGTTGGAGTGGTGCTGGGAGATTTTAAAATCCAATCTGTGTGCTATCAACTGCCTGGGCTTCCACACGCAGATCTTAGCAGAGCTCACCTCCCCTCACAGCATGCAGCGTGCAGAACCAGCCTTATCAGCCCAGCTTCCCTTGTTATGACACTTGCTTCCAGCTTCCCCGTTGCAGATTAATCCATTAATCCTCTCCAAAATAAATGGAGTCAGGAAACACTCTGGAACACCACAGGTTCTAATACTACCTGTTTATTCACTTATCAAGTAAAGTTCTACAGAGTATACATTTCCTAGTTATAGTCCATGTGCAGAGTATAAATGCATAGCAAGCATTAAGTCCAGTGGAGTAAGTTGAGCTTCACTCCACCTTAGCAAAGGCGTTACATTGTTGCAGGAAGAAAGGAAAAGAACAAAAAGAAGAAGAAAACCTTCCCCTTAAAATGGCTTCTGACTGAACAAGTTAGAACGTCATCAGAACAAACAAACCATGCGACCAGCTCATTTCATTCCCTTCCCAGAGATCAGGTTCTCATGCGAGAATAGACCCTGGCAAGTCGACATAATAGACCTGTTTACAGAGCCACACGGTACCTTCCATGTGTAAACAATGCACTGCAGCTGGTAAAGTGATATATATCACAACAAATTCATTCCATTGCCAAAAAGTTATGGCAATGGCTATTAGTCCTTCCCAACTTGCTGACCTCCAGATGTATTGGACTACATCTCCCATAAACCAGTGTGCTATGCTAGAGGGCACCAGGCTGGGGAAGGCTGGCTTAAATTATGTTAAATAAAGCAAAATGGAACCTCTTTCCTATCCAGAGGCAGTATATAGCCACGATAGCTAATGGTTCAGAGGCAGCATATCTCTGAAGAATATGAGTTGCTGGGAGGATAATGGAATGGAGGACTTGTTGCTTTGATGGCCTATTCCTGGAGGCATCTGGCTGGCCAATCACCTGCTCATCACAACAAATAGCACTCACAGCTAGGGTGTCCTACTTTACAGAGGACAGTCCTCAATGTGAAGGTGCCCCCTCTTTGGAGGGCTGCCCACTCCAAGTCCAGTTTAAAGTTAAAGAACCATAAGAAAGGAAAGCAAGGGCCTTGATGTTGCCCATCAGCTGCTGGAACCTGGAAAGCAGACTAAGCAGGCATACCATCACCTGGTGGCAGCCTTCCCTACTATGGTGAGATGTATTGCATTTCTATTTAAACTACTCTGCATGCGCAATAGGAATTTGTAACCTGTATGCAAATCTGTGCCCTCTTTTGTCCCCCCTTTTTTTGATGATGCATTTCCAGATGAGATGAGATCGTTAGAATTGGCCTGAGTATTTCAGATATCATGTAGAAAATTTAGGGAGAGGTCATAGCTCAATGGTAGTGTACGGGCTTGGGTGCAATCACCACCATCTGTCTCAGCCAAGGTCTCAAGTAGCAGGGCTGGGAATAGGTGAGAAATTTGTTTGGTTCAAATTTCAATGTGAACCTACCAGATTTGTGCTTCCTGAATCTGAACATGAACTGGAACGCAGTTATTATTATTATTATTATTATTATTATTATTATTAATATTTATTTATCGCCCATCTGGCCGGCAACCGGCCACCCTGGGCGATGTACACACAATAAAATACATAAATACAATAAAATACATTAAAACAATATAAAAATTTTAAAATCTTAACCCACCCCATATTCCCGCCTGAACAACCAGGTTTTTAATGAGCGACGGAAGCTCATCAGAGAGGGGGCATGGCGGAGGTCACTCGGGAGAGAGTTCCATAGTACGGGGGCCGCCACAGAAAAGGCCCTCTTCCTCGTCCCCACCAGTCTAGCTGCTCTGGCTGAAGGGACAAGGAGAAGGCCATCCGTGGCAGATCTTGTTGAGCGGCCCACTTGGTGTTGCTGGAGACGCTCCTTGAGATAAACTGGACCAGAGCCGTATAGGGTTTTAAAGGTCAAAACCAACACCTTGAATTCGGCTCGGCAAGCAACTGGTAGCCAGTGCAAATCCTTCAGCACTGGCGTGATGTGATCCCGCCGGCGGCTGCCTTTAACCAGGTGAGCCGCCGCGTTCTGTACCAGCTGCAGCTTCCGAACCGTCTTCAAGGGTAACCCCACGTAGAGTTAGGGTGCAATCCTATGGGGATGCTCGTAACCCTCTGAACTCGGAAGATTATGGGCATCCTATGCAGGGTGGGAGGAGTGCGGAGGCAAAGGTCACCTCTGCGCTCCTCTCGCTCTGCAAGGCACATCGAGGGCCACTTTCAGCCGTCTAAGTGCGGCACTTCGGAGTGGGAGGGAAGGAGGATACATTGTATCTTGGCGGCACCCATCTCCTCCCCACCCCCATTCCCGCCCCCAAAAGCCCTTCTCCGAGGTCACTCTCACGACCTCGGAGAAGTAGCCAGCACAGTTCTTTCCATGCCGGCTGCGAGGGGGGGGGAGAGGGGGATCTGAGAGCAGAGACCCAGCTATGAAGTCAGAGCGATTTTCTGACCCTGTAGCTGGGAATCCAAAAAATCCTATGGCTGTCTAAACACTGTCTAGCAGCCATAGGATTGCTCTCTTAGATGTTGAAATCTGTACTTTTCTGAATTTTGCAATGTACTTCACATTTTAAAGAAGAATACGAACATGCACATTTGGAAAAAAAAATGCATTTGTAAACCACGTGCACAGTTCGAAATGTGTGCGCAAAAAATGCATTCATTTGAAAAATGCATACCAGAAATGCATATATTTTGAAAAGTGCACATGAAAATATGTACACAGTTTTGCGACGATTAAACAAACACAGAAGCAAAACCACAGTCTGATGCAGAAATGGGATGGAATGAATTTAGGAGTGGGAAAATGAGAACGTGAGCAAAATTGAGCATGGCAGATTTGTTTGCTCATCCCTAGCTAGGCATGGCCTCTTCCTAACCGAGTCCTTCGAGTGCTGCTGCTAGTGATAGTAGGCAATACTTGGCATGATGATGATCTGACTCAGTAGAAGTCCGTTTCGTAAGAAAAATTGAACAGGTGTCAGGTTTATAAAGGGTATTTCTATGAATATCCTGGTAATGACACGCATTATGTTAATTCCATTTTGATATCAGCTTGTCTGCAGTTCCTTTTCACATGAGATCAAAACCTAGGGACTGCAGCCAACAATCAAATGTTTATTAAAAGAACCCTATGGAAAAACAGACTCAACTGCAGCTTATTTTAAAGTCTGAGTTGCCAAGCCTTTCAAGTATATGCTGAGCCAGCCCTTAATATTTGGCTCTGCACACACTCAGGAACACATACAAACAAAACAAAAGTATTTTTATTTGAGGCCCCAAATGTGCTTCTCTAGTGGCATGCCAAAATCTGCCCTCCAATTTCCTAAAAGCTTTCTTCCCCCCAATGAAAGAGGCTTCAGTTATCCTGCCTCATTCTTAGGGTGCCTTAGAATTTATTTTGAATTCCTTTTGGTGGTGTTTTTCATCTTCCCTTATATTTGCATGGTGACCAAGGGTACAATGTGTATTTTTCTTTCTATTACACATGTGTCTGTCACTCTGCCTGCAGATCTGAAAAAGCCTCATGGGAAGAATTGCCTCATGATGTCTTCCCCTGGGCTTTAACTGAAATGTGGGAAGCCAAGGGGACTGCAGATCGGTGGACAGATGGTTGCATCATGAAAGACAGGATACACACACATACATTTCAGCCACTAGGGTAAGCATAAGAACTCCATACCCCACCCATGAGAATTTAATCCCCCCAAATTCTCCTTTTAAATTCTTTTTGAAGGCAATTTCTTTTCTAACAAATTGAATGAGAATGGTTTAAAAAAAAAAAAGCTTCCAATTCAATATATTTCTTAAAGAACCAAGCAGAGAGAAGTTCAGAAACAGTCAGTTGCTTTTTAAACATAATGGAAACATCGAACCAGGTCAATAGTTATTAGGATTCTAAGAATAACTCACCAAAACAGCTTTCAGGTGGAGTCCAAAACATCTTCTCATGGATAGCAAAGAGGCAACGCCTTTGATGAGGGCCACACCTGGGGCTCCTGGTATTGCTTAGGCCGGCATTGTCTCTTTGCTATCCAGGAGATGTTTTGGACTTCAACTCCCATCAGCCCCAGCCAGCAGGGCCAACGGTCAGGAATCCTCAGAGTTGTAGTCCAAAATATCTGGAGAACTCTAGGTTGGGGAAGGCTGCTCTATGTCTGAAACCTCTGATTGCACACTGGAGGTCTGGCGGAACAAGGTGTTATGTATGCTCATTTCCTGTTGGTGAGTCACATCACAAACATTGTTACTGGAACAGGAGTAAATAAGAGCACCAAACCTCTTCTTATACATAGGTCTGTTGTTTGGTTTCATAAAAATGAATGATATGTAGTCTAGAAAATTAGGGCTAAGGGGGGGGGAATATAGTCTAATCTTATGCAGAATATATCCAGTCTTTTACTGTATGAGCAAGAGTTTGCAGAACCTTCTTTATCACTCTGCGCCACCCCCATTGTGTGCGTGTCCCTAGTGTGGAACTGAAAGAAGACTGCTTATGCAGGAGTACAAAAAGAGGTGTAATGAATCATGAAATGAGCCCATTTTGTTCAATAAGGCCCACTCTCTGCTTTCTTTCCACACGGGAAAACAGCCATTCACACCAAGAATGGCACGCAGAATACTCACACCGAGAAAAGCCCAAGGGCAGTGGGGCATAGGTAATCCAAACTCTTTTGTGTTCCAAAAGTATGACAAAATTCAATTTAACAATATGGATGTTTGGACATTGGCTTAATAAAAGCTAGGATGAAATACAGCAGTGGAAATGTGTGTGTGTGTGTGTGTGTGTGTTGCCTGAAAATGGTTTTCCAGGTCTGTTGGTTATCCTCCCACACACACGTACCACAGCATAGGGCCCTTCTGAGATACAAATTGCTGCTAATAGCAGCTGTCTCTTGCCAGGGAATCCTGGGAGCTAGAGTTCTATGAAGAAGCCACTAGGAATCTCTAAGAGCACCTTCACCAAATTCCAGTTGCCAGAATTCTTTGGGGAAAGCCAAGGGCAGTATCCAACTGTGTCCTTCTGTGCCATAGGAGAGGTTGGAGAACTGAGGTTCTGAACTATGCACAAGAGAAGAATCCAACTTGAGTTACATTTGTGTAAGCACGACTGCGCAAGCGGTTGTGTATTATGCTTGCGCAACCCGTTGTGCAACCAGTTGCACATAACTCTGGTGAAACCTGTTGTACAACCGGTTGCACAAGCTGGTAGCGCATTTCACTTGTGCAGCCGGTCACGCAGCTGCTTGCACAACCGGTTGCACACGCGTAATGGGCAACTGCTTGAGCAATGCAAAGAGTAAGCAGAGCTCCACTAGTGCTATCTGAGTGTGTGGAATGACACCATTGGATACTGCCCAATGTTCATTGAATTGGCACATAGGTAGGGTGGCCAGGTGTCCTACTTCTCTATTTTGAAGAACTGATAGAAGACAGTCCTTTATTTGAAGCTCTCCTAATTTTGGAGGGTTGTCCCCCTCTTCTTGAGCACATTTAACCACATTCCCCTGTCAATGGCAGCCAGTGATGTGGAGCAGCAGGAGTGGGGTAATGCATGCTTTGATGATGTCATTACACGGATAAATCTGCCAAAACATTATGGGGAGGGGGACGCGCGGAATGACAGCAGCCTCACTTGCACTGTCTGCCTATATGTTTCCGAGCCCAATTCAAGGTGCTGATTTTGACCTATAAAGCCTTATATGGCTCAGGAACACAATACCCGATGGAGCACCTCTCCCGGTATGAACCTACCTATATACTATAATCAACATCTGAGGCCCTCCTCCAAGGGAGCTTCAGAGGGTGGCAACAAGGGAGAGGGCTTTCTCCGTGGTGGCCCCCCTTTTGTGAAATGCTGTCTCCAGTGAATCCCACCTGGTGCCAACGTGGTCGTCTTTTTGGTGCCAGGTTAAGACACCCAGGTTAAGACACCTCTACTCCCAGGCATTTAAGAGCATGTAATAGGGCTTTTTGATGTTAGTTGTTTTATTGGGTCCTGAGATTTTATTAATTGTTTTTAGTTGTTTCAAACTGTTTTAATCTTTTGTATGTTAAAGGTTTTATGTTATGTTTTTACCATGATGTATTTTAGGGTTTTGATTTCTGTGAATCACCCAGAGAGCTTTGGCTGTTGGGTGGTATAGAAATGTAATGAATGAATGAATAAATGAATGTGAAATATCATAGCTACCTCTGTCGTTAGGATTAAGAGGTAGTCTTCATAAATCATATTCCATAGGATTTCCACCCCAATGGACTGCTTTTGTGAAAGGTGGAATCCAGCACCACAGATGATGGATCACGTTGTGGGTACAACATGGGTGTGAGGTCATGTTTTCACACAGGGTGAAGCCATGGTCAAAGAGAGAAGTTGCTTAATGTTTCTCATCTGAATGTTTTACAGCACAATCCAATGTGTCTGCCTCTAGCCCTATGAACTTGGAGGATTATGGGCATCCAATGGAGCGTGGAAGGCTTGCAGAGGTGAAGGTCACCTCCATGCTCCTCCCGCCCTACAAAAGACTTAGACAGCCATTTTGGGCCATCTAAATCTTTTGCCCTGGAGCATGAGGAGGAGAGGCTGAGGTGCTACCAGGATATTACACATCCTGGCAGAGCCTGTCTCCTCCAGCTGGAACACCCAAAAACCTCCAGCTCCAAGGTCGGTCTTCCGACCTTGCAGCTGCAGCTGGCACAGTTCTTTCTGCACTGCCTGCAAGGGCGGAGGGAAGGCGCTCTAAGGTTGAAAACCCAGCTCCAACCTCAGAGTGTGTTTCTGAGGTCAGAGCTGGGACTCCAACCTCTCCTATGGCTGTCTAGACTCTGTCTAGCGGCCATAGGATTTAGCCACCAGATACTTTTCTTTTTAAAAAAAAATGTACTCCAAGGAATCAAAGTCAAGCAGCTGGAATGGCTCTTTTGAGGGTGTTGGACAAAGGACAGATTTATATGTGACTGACAACTGTGAAGATTGAGGTATTTACCCACTTGCCTACTTGGTTGATAAGATCACTTCACACAAACCTGTTTTAAGAAATACTGCAAGATGAAAGCATTACCGTTTCAGGCAACGGAGATAAGAGACGTTGTGTGCTGTGACTTACCTAGGGCGACTCAAATAAAAGAATGTGTACTTCATTGGCGCTGTATTTGTGGGTTCGTCTAAATCTTTTAAAATGAAGATTACAAAAAAACATGGAAAATAAGAGAAACACAATATGTTATAAGTATAACATCAATCCACAAAAGTTTTCCAGAAAGAAGAAGAAATTATATTAATACTTAAAAAAAAAATATTTTCAAAAGAAAAATAAAACACAGACAACATCACAAACACACAACAACACTTAACTAAAATGGAATTCAGATTTTTCCCACAACAAAGTATAAGTAACATTATATACTCTACTCTGTGGTTTACAAATAAATTTCTCTTTTTTTCTATTGTCAAACATTTTTCTTCTTACTCATCTACCTCACAAGTTCACCAAACCTTATTATTAACCATAAACATATATGTTAATTCTTCTAGCAATCTAAAACATTTCTATTTCTAGTTAATACAGTTCCCTAGTTTCTTTCCCTCGATTGCATTTATCAAAGGACAAGCCACCACATATTTTCCCCTTACATCAGTCTTAGTGATTGAGAATGAGTAATGGAACGGATGTAAATAAAATGGGTCAAAATTTGGGTTGTGAGGTATTGATGGAAGAAATTATATTAATACTAACAATGTATATGTCTGAAGTGCACCCTGAACCTTATCATTCCAGTACATTATAAACAATATCCATCTTTCAATAAAACAGTCATTTTGACTAGTTCTTTTAATGAACTGGTCCATCTGTATGGTTAAACCATATAGACAATTTCCCAAACTTTCAGATACAGTCCTGCCTTGGATTGAGAGCATAATTCGTTCCGGAAACGTGCTTGTAATCCAAAACACTCTTATATCAAAACGAAATCCCCCCCAAAAAACATTTGTACAGAGATTTTTAATTTAAGCCATACTACAGTACTTGTATTCCAAGACGTTGCTTGTATATCAAGTAAAAAAAAAAAATATTAAATAAATATTTTAAAATTTGCTTGTCTTGCAAAACGCTCTCAAACCAAGTTACTTGCAATCCAAGGTATTACTGTACTCTTCATCAACTGATGGAGGATTAATTTTTCAACTTTTTCCTTATAAACAGGCATATACCAGATAATAAATGAAGCAGCATCTCAGGTTCTTCTTACTACCTTCAAAGAATTTAGAGAAAAGGACTGCTACAGATTCCTACATCCAAATTCTCCTTGGGTTATAATAGCCAAAATTGCCTTCTTAGAAATTATACAGGCCTGGTTCAGAAATAACCAGTGCTGCTCCTTCCTTCCCTTCCCTCTCACACCATAGTGGAAAACGTCAGGTGAAAAACTAAACTGGGAAACTGTGGTTTACTTGCTGACTACCATCCAGGGTATTAGTTCAGAATATCAAACTATGGTGCTACAGTCATAATTCTCAAATGGCTTTGCTGTATTTTTCTTTCTATGTGCAAGAGGAAGGTGGTGCTTCCTTTTACGGTGAATATCTCTGTCTATACAGGAAGTTCTTCACCTCTGGCATATACACATAGTAGCTTTGACATTTTAATGTGCACTTTGTCTGCCTTATCTTCACTGTGCTCACTTATGCTTAAAAAATGGTCACTCTTGGAATAAAAGAATTGGGGGAAAACAACAACAGCACCATTACATTAGACCTCCTGGGTAGAGCTTGCTGCAGGCCTTTGGCTCTGTGATGCTAACCTGACCTGTGGGCAGAGAGAGAGAGAGAGAGAGAGAGAGAGAGAGAGAGAAGTATTGTATAGACATATTTTGATCTTTCCCTTCTCTGGTCTTTCAGACACGATGTCTTTGCTGAGAGACAAAAACAAGTCTGAAGGTAGGAAATTATACACCTGAAATGAGAAGGAGGTGGACAGTTAAAAAATGATGTATTTCATTCTTTTCCCCAGAAGAACTGTTACTTTCAAAAATGGAGAAGGATGATCTTCATGATGTCTAGAGGCCTACCCTGCCCTGACGTACTAAGAAACTTTGCCCCCATTGGGTTCAATTTGATCTGCAATTTCTTTCTCCCTTTCAGGACTGGCCTAGACATCCTAGAATTGGATTGAACTGTTGACAGGGTGAAGGTCTGACCCAAATTGGGGGCTGTGTGGTGTGATGGTGAAAGAGGTGGTGAAACCATGTCCCCTCTTTTGCATTTTCAGGGGAGGTGGGAGGAATTTGAGAGGAGGAGGAACTCAATTGCCTGCCACCATTTTTAATCCCCCAGAATGCCATGGAATAATGCTATGATGTGATGTAGCATCATTCTGAGGTACATTCGGGGGAATGATGCTACAACATGACATATCATGGTTCCAGGGTGTTCTGGGGAATTAGAAATGGCTGCTGGCAGTAGGAAGGAGTCAGAGGAACATCATGTCTTTTCCACTCACTTTCTGAGTAGCTTACCACACCAACAAAACCAAATTCTTAACTTTTGCTAACTTAATTGAATAAGATTGAGCAGGGGGTTGGACTCGATGGCCTTATAGACCCCTTCCAACTCTACTGTTCTATGATAAGATGGAATTTCCAGCCAGGAAACCAAGCTGGGACTTCTCAGAGCAAGAGAACTGTGACTCTACAAACTGTTATTGGAATTTTGGTCAGCACCACCTGAGTCATCTTTTCAAATGCAATTGCAAACCTGAACCATCTCCCCCCCCCCCCCGCTTAATTGGCCTGTTCTATCTTTGAAGAGTCTTGGTTAGTCATTTTCATTATGAAAAGGCAATTTAATGTTCTGCAGAAATTCTAAGATTATCCATGCTATTCCCCCAAATGTCATTACACCTGCTACCATTCTTACCAGCCCACATAATGCTGGTTTACTTTGTTTTTCACTCTTAATTTCGTGGAAATAGACAATTTTTCTAAAGACATTCTCTGCTCTGTTAATGTTAGGCTGCCATTTCATAACCTTGCTTAACATGGTTCCCATCACACGTGGTGATTGGTTTGGAGTTCACATGGTGCCAAGCTGTTGCTGAAAAGATTGGACTTCATCATACTGTGAAATTGTCTTAATGGTACAATATCCTGACCAATAAATCACCCTTCCCCTCTTTTCTTCCTTGGACCTGTGATAATTGTTCAGAACCATTACATTCTTCGGGACACTTATGTCTAGTTGAAAGTATGTGCTTTTTGCTTCCCCAAATGAAGATCACAAGTATCCAATCAGCCCCTACTGATTCCCTGTGCGTAAAGAGAAAAAGCAGTGAGAGAAGAAGAGTATCAAGCCACAATTGTGTAAGTGAGGAAACTTTGCGAGGCCATAGCTTCAGCAATAAGAGCATATCCTTGCAACCCCTTCTTTAGTCCATGCATGGAACTTTGGCTGTGCTGCCATATGCTGAATCAACTGCATGAATTTTGTTGCTACATGTGGAAGTCAACACAGTTCAGAAACGTAGGAAGCTGCACACCCAGCTCAGTACACTGACCAGTGGCCACTCTCTCTAGAGCAGGTTTGGTGAACTTCTTTGGGGTGGGGGACCTGATGACCTCCACCTAGCCATTCATTGGCTGAATGGCATAAGAGGGCATGAGTATGCCTCTGACATCCATGGGTGGGGCCAAGGTCTGGTCATCATTCGGACCCTGGCTGAAATGCTGGATGGAGCTCCTCCACCATGTGCTTTGGACAGGGACTCAGCTTCCCTATGAGTGGGCTTTCTCTGACCAAGAAAAGCCCACATGAAAGTGAAGCTTCCCCAGATGAGGCACTGGCTGGAGCAGCATTCCACCACCCAGTGTTTCAGTGGAGGACCCGGCTTTGGTGCACGTCAGCTTTCCCTGGTGTTCCCTGGCTGCCCAAATTGGCCCATGGGCCAGAGTTTCCCCATCCCTGCTCTAGAGTTTCAGAGAGGAGTCTTTCCCAATTCTACCTGAAGATGCCAGAGATTGGACCTGGACCCTTTGCATGTGCTCTACCACTGAGCTACAGCCTTAGCGCATGCTGGCTGGGGCTGATGGGGTTGAATTCGAAAATTTCTGGAGGGTACTAGGTTGGGGAATGTTGGCCTATGCTGACTAGCAGTGGATCTCCAGGGTCTCAGACAAAGGTCTCATCTCATCTAGCCTTTCAGCCTGAGATCCTTAAACAGGGGATACCCGGGGCTGAACCTAAAACCTGGCAGAATGTGCACTCCATCTCTGAGCCTTACAACAATTAGTAACTCTAGCAGTGACTGGATTTTGTTATTACATTAACAAAACAAAACCAAAAAGGTCTGAGAAGATAATTTGGCACTGCTCAATTGGTTGTGCTCACCTAATTTGGCTATCGCCAAAACTAGCATATTTGTTCATGGGGATATAAGGACCGTGACCTTTCCACAGATTGTAAGTTGCCTGCGGCATCACACTTAGCTGCAGCAAGAAGAGTCTCTTAATTTTGTCTGTGCTCGTTTGTATGGAAAAGAGGGGGAAATAATGCTACTTTAATCATAAAAGCACAAGGGTATCCTTAAATGTTTACTGACTTGGAAGAGCTGGAATCATTCAAGACAAGGAAATGGGGAAATATTTCAGTGAGATCATCTTCAGAAGGAGAAGCTGATATTTTAAAAATGAATATTAGCGGGTACTATAGAGACATTTTCTCATTCTGAGGCCACAGCAGGACTGAAAGAGGTGGATCCACCATATCCAAGGGGAGGGAGGAATGACATGTCCCCCCCTTTTCAGGCCATCCCCCACCTTCTGAGTCCCTACCATTTATTCCAATGGGAAGGAATTAAAGTACACCAGCTCCAGGGCTGCTCTATATTTTCTGCTGGTTTGGGGGCACCCCAGGTGAATGAGAAGGATTTGATCCTGCAGATCAAAGCCTTCCCCTGACCCTCCCTCGGCACACCCACAGTATCCCCACTATTTGCTTCTACTGCCAGTGGAGGCTGGTGACTCCTCTTTTGGTGGGGCTCCTAATCCACTGCAGCTTTTATTCTGAGTTTCATAGGAGCTATCCATGGTTCTCCAGTGGTGGTGGACCTTTTTGGGGATAGAGTTGAGCACCATGGATAGCTCCTATGAAGCTCCAAATAGAAGCTGCAATGGATTAGGACGGAGCCCCACTGAAATTGGAGTCACCAGCCTCCCCTGTTGATATCAGAGCTCTGACCTTGGTGAGGCACAAGATTTTGTGTCTTGGCATGTAATATTAGGAAAAAGATGGTAAATGCACTTTAACACCCATAAAGTGGATTGTTATCTTTTACCTTGTTTTTATGGGTTGTTGTGGGGTTTTGTGTTGTTGTTTTTTGCCCCTTGCAAAATTAGATATTTGAGATGTTGAGACCATAAATAATACAGAATCCTTGGTGAGACGAGGACTGTGGAGCTTTCCGTTGTGTCTGGGATTGGGTCCTGAGGTCAGATCTCCACCTCCATGGGCACATCTCTTTCTCTACCCCAAGGGAGGGAGAACCAGAACATCCTATGGTGCCTGGGACACCCTCCCATGGAACACAGGATTGCAGCCTGAGTGTTTTGCTGGAAAAATTATATCCCACCAAAGTTCCTAGCTTCTACACAAAACTAGAATAGGGAGAATATTCTGCACAGGTATACAAGATATTAAGGGGGAGGTAAGCTGCATTATGATGTTGCCTATGCACTGTTCAAAATCCAACAGTGCACAGCCAATTTGGCAGCACTGAACAGATTTTAACATTGTGTGCTCTTTCTTCACTTGAGATGCATCGTGCTGCTATGGAAAATAAAAATGAAGTGCAAATGTGTGCTTAGTGGCAGAGCTGTAGGCTTCTTCTTCTTTTTTTCTTCTTCTTTTTTTAATTTAACCTTAACTTCAGCAACTGCATTTATGCATGCTGAAATGTGGTGACAGTATTTCATTTCCTTTGGTATAAATTAGAGCAACTCCTCTGAAGTCTATGAAACGGCTCGAGATTTATGCCGATGTCATTAAAGGCACAACTGGCCCATTATGATTTCATTATGGTGATGCATGTGGTGCTGTAGGAGACCCAATTAAAAACTATCACTGCTTATAGGCTAAAAAGACAAATGCTTGTAAGATTTACCAGGCTGCTCCAAGGAATATGGTAGTAGCTTGGAAGATGGTAAAAGTTCATGTTGTCTTTTGATTTTGTTGTAATTTCCTCTCTCTACGATGGCAAAATCTGCATAGGAAATGGAGAAAAGCTACACCTGCTGAAATCTGCACAGTTATTAAAGGCACAGAAGCCAATCCTGGGGAGTGACTACAGGTCAATGGTAGAGCACATGCATTACATAAGGGCTGCACAACCTTTTTGACCCCAAGAGCCACATCAGCAGTGGAGGCTGGTGACTCCTATTTCGGTGGGACTCCTAATCCTTTGCAGGTTTTATTTGGAGCTTTATAAGAGTTATCCATGGTGCTCCATGGTGGTGAACATATTTTGGGGATGGAGTTCAGCACCGTGGATAGCTCCTATAAAATAAAACTAGCCAGGGATTGGGAGCCACACCGAAATAGGAAGCCACCACCAGCTTCCACATGTAAGGCTGCTTCTTATGATCCTATATCCTAGTTTGCATCTGGCTAACCTCCTATTACCTCTTCTGTGACAATGGTGTTGTGGCTGGTTTTTGTCTCCATGTGGTACAATGAACAATTCCTGGCTGAACTGGGGCTTCTGTGCCTTTAATATTTGCATGGAACAAGAGATGTTCAACAGGTACAGCTACAGTGATGGGGCAAACTGTATCTGGTAAAAAGCTCATCGTTCAAGATTAGGGATGACATGAATGTACTGAAGTTTCTCATGTATTTTATTTATTTATGACTATATTTGTATCCTGGCTAACTTCATCAAAATTAAAAACAATCATAATGAAGTATACATACACATACACACACACACACACACACACACACACCTGTGTGTGTGTGTGTGTGTGTGTGTGTGTGTGTGTATGTATGTGTATGTGTATGTATATGGTATGTATGTACCATATATATATATATATATATATTAACAAAAACAGGACAAATCAGAAGGCTGCCCAAATGAAAATAGTACATTTGTAGCTAGGGGTAAGTATCCCTAAGAAAGCAAATAGGTGTGTTAACATTGCAGATCCATGATGGGGAAGGAAGGAGGCAGCACAAGAAGTAAGTGCAATAGCCTGGTCTTTTGCACAATAGTCTGGTCTTTGGGACACTGGCATAATAGCTTGCCAGTCATCAATTTGACAAGTAATGGTGCTAAGCAATAGCAATTTGATCAGCAAGCATTTTCGGAGGAACAGGAACAAACAGCAAGCTGACCAGGATTTTGATGAGGGACAATGATGTACAATACCTAGCTACCCTGCAGTTTAGAAGGAGAGGATGCACTCATGTTAGGATAAAAACTAACATATGAACGTAACCAGTGTAAAGTCCCAACCCTTGCAAAAGTTATGTATCTGCTTTTGGGGAGATAAAGGTCCCAAATATAAATGATAGTTTCTGGCAAGGCTGAAATATCCATGAAAATAATACCGTGAAGTGTAGTTTTGTGCGCAGAGACTAGCATGTGTGTTTCCATTATTTGGGATGGAGGGGATTGTATGAAGCTGGAGACTGCAAATCCCCGGGATCTGCAAACCACTGCTATTAGAACAGCTGTTAAGTATGTTTACAATGTGACTATAGCAACTGCAATAAAGTAAGTTTCTATTGATCAAATGAGTTGCATGGGATGGAGCAGAGAGAGAAAGGGCACTCTTTCTGTCTCTCCCCTTCCTTTCCCCTTTCCATGCTCTGTGTGTCATCTCGCTTGGTCTTCTGATTCCATAAAGGTGGCTTTCAGTAGAAGTTAAAGTGTCAGGCTGGGGGTGGGGAGAGACCCACTCAGTTAACATCCTCACTCAACCACGAAGCTCACTGGGTGACCTTAGGCCAGTCACTCTCTCCCTCTTCCTAACCTACCTCATAGGGTTGTTGTGAGGATAATGTGTGTGTGGGAACTATGTATGCCACCTTAAAATTAAAATGTAAATAAATAAATAAATAAATAGAAGAGCCTATGGTCACTGCCATTGCTGCTTCAAGGCCACCTGACCCTTGAGAGAACTGATTGGTCTAGGGAAGCGATGACAACATTTTATTCGTTTATTATTTTATTTATTAATTATTACATTTAAATTCCACCTTCTTTCATCTTGCAAAGAACCCAAGGTCGTTTATCTTGTCCTCCTTCTCTCTCCTTTTTATCCTCACAATAATCCTGTGGGGTAGGTTAGATTTCCAATCTTTCATTCTGTTTGTCTTGAACCCTGAGAATTTCTCCAGTCTTAATTTTGATTCATCCCGAACATTGAGATTTTTTTTTGTACGTTTGCATGAAAATTCATATGCATTTTGTGAACATTTCTCCTAATACATGCATTTGTGTATGGATTTTGCCTAATGTACACATTTTTTGGAAGTGCTTTTCCTAACCTAATGCATTTTGGAACATTATTTCCCCTAATATATACATTTTTGTTTGATTGGACAATTCCACTGCAAAATTCAGAGAAGTGCAAATTTTGGATAACTGAGTTTTGATTCGCATAGTGGTTCAAAAGTGCAAAACTAGGTAAACTGGCATTAAATGCAAACTGACCAAATTTCTCCCTCATTCCTACCCTAACCTTTGAGGAGTACACACACAGCATGTAAGACTAAGCACATACTTCTGGGTGGTAGTGATGATGGTGGTGGAATAGGTTATAGATTACAACAGGTTACAACAGCAATGCCAGTTTGTGTCTTCTTGAAGGAAGAAAAAGATTCTCCACACACTCAGCCCTCGTAATATATGAAAGCACATCATGTTATAATCAAACTATGCTCTGTCATGTAGTAAAGTGATACACTGAAATAAAAAGTGACAAGAACCTTTGTAAAATACCACAGTGCAGTAACCCATTTTAATACTGTCATCGTACAATATAGTCACAGGTAGTGACAAATCTAACGTAACATCCAACGGGGGCAGGAAATCACCCGCAGCTTTGAATTAGTATTTGAATCTGTACTGGATGTGCCCGTAGCTTTAATCTCAAGATATCAGAACTTGTTATGGCAGGAATGATGACTATTCTTGCTTTCATTTATCAGGATTATTTTCATTCAAGGTCTCATTGCTCAGGGTGGGAAGGGTCTCCAAGATGTCATTTTAAACACTTGCTTATGCTTAGCTATTCATTCTGTGATATTTTGGCTCTCATGATTTTCTATTTTGTAGCTTGATGTGAAGCTCATTCTTACTGACAGGCAGAAAGCCGGCATTGGTCCACCACAATGCTGTTTAGAACTTCTGGTTATCAGTAGAAACTAACTCCCTCTATAGGCATTCATTTAGGAGTGCATAAAGAGATTGTAAGAATGCACAGGGCTGGTTCCACACCCTTGGTGATCCCTGCATGCTGGAACCACTCCTGAGCTGGTGCGCAGTTGGCTTGAGTCTGAAGGGATCCAGCTTTGGCACATGTAGGCTTTACGACGTGGATGGGAGCCCTGGACAATCAGGCTGAAGAGGGTTTCGCTTCTGTCAAACCTGATTTTCAAACTCGGTGCCATAGCATTTTGGCCTGGATCCCCACCAGCAATTCAACCATCAAAGATGCATGTGCATTTATATGTATTTTATATATGAATGAAAGCTATTGTATCTAGCATTCTAGTAGTAGTAGTAGTAGTAGTAGTAGTAGTAGTAGTAGTAGAAGAAGAAGAAGAAGAAGAAGAAGAAGAAGAAGAAGAAGAAGAAGAAGAAGAAGACGACGACTGGATTATACCTTGCTTGTAGGAAATCCTGGACCTTCTGCCAGCTCCATAGTGCAGTGAAGTGTGATGGTGAGGGAGAAGACACAAGCAGATGGAGCACAGCTTGCTGACTCTCCTTGCCTTGTTTGAATGGGACAATGGAAGGTGGGCTGTGGGTCTTGATTACAATGCTGGAGGTTGGTGGCTCCAATGTCCATTCTGGGTTTCGTCTGAACTCTAAAGGAGCTATCCATGGTGCTCAGCCATATCCCCTATCCCCAGAATAGTGCCATGAATAGCTCCTTAAAAGTTCAGACTACAATCCGGAGTGGATACATTGCCCCACTGACATTGGAGCCACCAGCCTCCACTGGCTAGAGTGTAACCATTTGTGTATCCAGTCGATGGTGTATGTTGGATTTACCCAGTTTGGTTGCATCTTGCAGCATTAGTGCGTGTCAAGGTGCAGAGAGAGTATGGATATATTGGCAAGCACCCTGAAGCATACTTTGGAAGGTGAAGGGGGGGAATACTCAAACTAATCTACCAGAGCTACGGGACTTGGAGAAACTGGGACAGGAATCCAACCTGAGGCATAGCTAGTCGGCTAGTAGGCTTAAGGTGGTGACTCATCCATGCCCATTTCAGTTTTGCATGTGTTCATTCATAAATCGATTCTGTTCTACTCTGCATAGATCTGAGATTTTTTAATGTACAAAATCAGTTATTTTTAACTGATTCCCCCCCCCCCAAAATAGGCATTTTTCATTTTTCACTTATTTTTGTATGCATTTTAACCTAAAATACAAATTTTTATACACATTTGGGATGTTGAGCTGAGAACTGTATTGTAAAATTTGGAGAAGTGCAAAAACTGAAGGATAACTGCATTCCAACCCACGTATCAGTCTGGGAAATGAGAATCAGTTCAGTTCAGTTCAAACTGCAGACTGAACAGAATCCTCGAGCATCACCGGGTGCCATCACTGGAAGTTTTCACCCCATTTTCCAGTCCTTGACTGGGCTGTTTTGAAGGCATGGCTGGAATATCCAGAACCATTCTGACTTCAGAGGGTCAGTCATAATCCATTGACAAATCATGCCACTATAAGAAGTCAAATTCACTGAGAATCCCAAGGCCTAAGGAGATCAAGGCCTGCCCTTTCATGAGGCAAGGTGAATCTCCCACCCCAGGCAGCAGTGTGTGGGGGGGAAGTAAATTGGGAGCTCCCACCCTCCAGGAGAGCCCCCTCCCCACTGCCACCTTGCTCTGGAGAGCCCTGCTAACCACTCTCCTGCTGTGGCATTTGCTGCAGCAAGAGGGTGTGGCTGGCAGGGCTCTCTACCTACTGTAGTGCTGCCGGGTAGGCATGGGAGAGTGGCCAGCAGGGTTCTCCAGAGCGGCCAACCACTCTTTGGCTTCTTCTGAGAATTTCAGAGTGAGCCAGAGGGCAGGCAGGCTACATGGGACAGAGAAAGCCGCTGATGCAGCCCTTCAGAAAGCTGGCCAGGCCCAAATGCATGGTTCTAAGTGGTCCTTCCTCCTCAGAGCCAGGCATCTGGGCCTGGCCGTGGCTGGCTCACTGAAGAGTAGTGCCAGCCACAGTGGCTGAGGTGGCTCTTCAGAGAGCCTGCCCTCTGGCTCGCTGTCAGGGGGAAGGCAATGACAATGGGGTGATGGGTGGGACACAGTGAGAGGGGATGGGACATGGCGATGGCAATGGGGGTGAGTGGGATAGGGAAAGGGCGGCTATGGGTGATGAAGGTGGCAATGGGGTGGACATCAGTGCTGAAGGAGATTTCATAGATTTCATAGATGATAGAGTTGGAAGGAGCCTAAAAGGATGGTGCTGAAAGAGACAAAGAGCGTGTGAGGGGAAAGACCAGCATTTGGAGGATGAAATAAGTAGGTGGAAGATTGGTGGGGGAACCTCACACAGGACTTGGGGGCAAAGTGGGGTGTGGAAAGCAGTGCTGTTGATAGGATGGAGAGATGAGGAGCGCTGAATTTCAAATACTGGCTGAAAACCAGGACAGCAGCCAAATCTTTGGCTTCGCGTGTCTAGTAAACAAAATAATTAGGTAAAATCAGTCATCCATCAAGTAACTATATGTGGTGTGTCCCTTATTTTGTCAGCTCTTGTCTTTTCTCTAGGTTGTATCCATGGTTGCTCAGAGGTGCCTGGCCTTTCGGTGGGGAAGGGAACGTTCTCAGAAAAAAGCTCTTCATTCTAAGCCCACTGGACTGTCAGTATTCAATAATGCTCAGCATCTGACCAATATCTAGTTTTGCAATAAACAGAGGCTGATATATAATTCTATAAGAACTGTTTATTCATCTTCACCATAGGGATTTCCCCCTGTACTATTGAAATACTAGCTAGCATGTTGACAAGTAGCTTATTTCTTTTATCCCACTCATAATTCCTAAAATGTATTTTATTCAGTCTTCAGGACTTAGAATTAATTGTGTATGATACTGGAATTACTGCACAGGCATCCAAACAGGAGAAGCTAATCATAAGAGGATACCTCCCCCCCTCCGCAAATCTATTTCAGTATAAATTAAGTGAATGCTGAGAGAGGAAGTAACTTAGCCAATTCAATGCCAGTCAATTGCAAGAGCGACATATTGCCTTCTGGTTGTTACTTTTTCTTTCCAAGTTGTCATAATATATAATTTATTTCCTCACTTTGAGCAATACTGTCACTGGTTTTTCTATTAAGAGATGGAAACGAATAGAGATATGCAGATCAGTCTATGTTCAGTCCGTGTCAGTTTTGCATGTTAATTCATATGTGCATTCCAATGCACTTGCACATTAATCTGTGTTTATTTTAGGGGGGGGGATCTGCATGAACATTTATACATATTTTATTTGCATTTTATTGTAAAATACATTGTATATGCATTTTGCCAGAAATTACACATTTCATATGTGTTTTATCATAAAGTACATTTTTGAAAGTATGTTAGCATAAAATACATATTTTATGTGTGTGTTAGCATAAAGTACATATTTTATGACTATTTTGGTATATTTTTAAAGCCCAGAACTGTATCACAACATTCAGAGACATGCAAAATTGGAAGGATAAATGCATTTCATTCTGCCCATTACCTCGGTGCAAATCAGGTCAGTGCTAATCAGCCTGGTTCATTTCAAAATGCAGAGTGAAGGGAAATACTTGATCATCCCCAGGAAGGAAAAGACGAGGCAATCGATTCTTTAAAATGGGATGGAACAAACGTTTCTCACATGACAACTTTCAGCTCAGCCATATCCAAAACAAACTTGTAAACATGGTAAAAGTTGAGACTTTTCCATTAGCCTCCTAAAATATTACTTGTTACTAGTAAATTACAGGTATTCCTGAGTGAGAGCCATCCACATTACTATAGATTTGCCACACAGAGGAAGTATTGGCAGCAGGAATTACTTTTCCTATTCTGGTGTTTGAGTCAGTGTCTCAGATCAGATGTGGCCTGGAGTTGCCACAGAATTCTGGCTGAAGCAAGCTTTCCAGGCAAATTTGGAGGCTCCTGTCCTGTGCACAGCAAAACATAAGAGGAATTCTGAGTCAAGCAAAATAAGAATTGCATAGTAAAGTTTGTACGGGGAGATTTCCACATAATCTTGGCTGCTAGTGTCATATGGCACTGCCAGAAGGCATGCCCCGTTTGTTCTGAAGAAAAGTGCTAGACAATAATACTGGATTATTAATTTTACATGGGCTAATGTTAGATTTATAAAAGGAAACAAACAAGCATGCTGTTAGTGATTATAAAAAAGAATCACTCTGCCACAGTCCCTACAGCTTCAGTCCAAAAGATGCAAAATACATACTTTGCAATCACCCGTAGCTTGCAATATCTTTAGTAATGGAATATTTATACAGAAATGTTTGTAAAGAAGGCTGAACCAAAACACCTCCTCCCATTTTTGCTGCCCCATTTGCAGGTGGTGAGCTGGGGAGGAATGTTTCATGGATTTTGGAGCTTATATGGACAAAATGTGGGGGTGAGAGGTGAAACTCAATGGCAAACGTTGCTTCTCCTGGCAGCTGCTAGCTGGCAGACAGCAAAACTTTTACTCAGAAGCCCCCATCAGAGAGATACTATATTGTCATATAGTGTTGTACTAATGGGGATGTGGGTAAAGAAATGGTGGGCAGTTGTCACCAGAAGAAACACTCCATCCCTGGTGAGTTCCAGCCTACCCCCCCCCCCCCCAGAATTTGATGGAGGTGGTGTTGCCTCCCAATTTTGAGGTGAACATTTTCAGGACAAAACTTTCATCTCAGCCCTAAAAATAATCTGATACATATGTAGTGCCGTGCCAAAATCTGGATTTCTTTGGGTGGTGTTTCTGAGGTTACTTTATTGTTGCGAGGTGGCCAAGGGTGCTTTGTGCATTGTCCATCGTTCTGCAGTCTCTCCAGCTGTCTGCACAGTTCCTGGTCTGACAAAAAAACCCAGGAGAGGAGTTGACTCATGACGTCTTCCTCTGGGTTTTCACTGAAGTGCAGGAAGTGCAGGCTGCAGACCTCCAGAGAGAGGATTGTCCAGTGAAAGAGAGGATATTCATACACACCCCTTGGCCACCCACCTTGTAGTTAAGGTAAGCACAAGAATACCGGCCTGTGGCTTATGCTGGCTCAGCTTGTCTGAGCGTGGAAAGCTAAGCAGGGTCAGGCCTGGTTATTACTTGGATGGGAGACCCCTCCTCTAGTTTCCTGCATTGAGCAGGGGGTTGGACTCAATAGCCTTGTAGGCTCCTTCCAACCACACTCCCCATCCACAAGAAATTTCTTCTTCAGAATTTTAAAAGCAATTTCATTAAGACTGAATGAGAATGGTCAAAAAGAGTGAAATAACTTTTCGGCATAGCACTAGTTATTAGGCACTTTACTGTGAATTCTTTATCCCATTCTTGCAATAGTATAACTCCCAGGAGAAGTTATCAACAGACTTTTTACTTTAAGGCAGATGATAGGCAGACTTCATACTTTAAGGCAGGAGATATAAAGACAGTCCACAGCCTTGTCAACTAACTGCAGTGGAGGCTGTTGTCTCCTGTGACAGTGGGGCTCCTTATCCATTGCATCTTTTTGTTGGAGCCTTATAGGAGCTATCCATAAGAACATAGGAAGAGCCATGCAGGATCAGACCAAGGGTCCATTTAGTCCAGCATTCTGTTCACACAGTGGCCAACCAGCTGCCCACGAGATCCCACAAGCAGGATGAGTACAACAGCACCCTCACGCCCATGTTCCACAGCAACTGGTGTACATAGGCATACCGCCTCTGATACTGGAGATAGTGGTGGGTGATCCACCCACTACCTGACTCGCTGGGCGCTCAGCGAGTGCTTCTGCTGCACCCACAGAGCCGTGCCAAAAGCAAATGCCAGCGGAGCCGCTTGCTGGACTTCCGGGTTCCCAGCGGAGCACTTTTTACATAGAAAATGGCATAAGATATGTTAAAAGTGGCCCACAATTTGCGTAACTTGCACAAATTGCAGCCGTTTTAAACATATCTTCTGCCATTTTCCACATAAAAAGCACTCTGCCGGGCGGGAACCCAGATATCACTTCTCCGGCTTAGCTTGGGAGAACGCGAGTTTGGGGGGGTGGGGGTCGAGCCCGGTGAGTTTGCTGGGCTTCCACCCCCCCAAATGAGATCCACACACATCCCTAACTGGAAGTAGCATATAGCCAATCAGGACTAGTAGCCATTGATAGCCTTCTCCTCCATGAATTTGCCCAATCCTCTTTTAAAGCCCTCCAAATTGGTGGCCATCACTGCATCTTGTGGAAGTGAATTCCATAGTTTAACTATGCGCAGTGCTCCGTGGTGGCGACCCTATTTTGGGGGTGGAGTTCAGCAGCATGGGCAGCTCCTATAAAGCTCAAACAAAAGATGCAATGGATAAGGTGCCCCACTGACAGAGGAGTCACCAGCCTCCCCTGACTAACTGTATGCTTGTTTGTACTGGGGGTGGGGGGTTTCTAGAAGTTGTCCATTATTCACGATAAATGCAAAAGTGCATTGGAAGAATTTTAATATACCGCCATAAAGCATTCTCTTAGACTTTGGCAGGTTATATAAGAAAAAGAAAGGTACAACCTGTCCTTATGTAATGCATCATTTCACGGATCACGCCTAACCTTCTGCCACTATCTTTAGAAAAGGGTGGAAGTTAGTAATTACCCCTAAATGGCAGGCCTGCCCCCATTACTTAGAAGAAGAAGAAAAGATGGATCACATTTGGCAGCAGTCATTTCAGCTTTGAATGTTTTAAGCGGAAAAAGCAGCCTGAGATAATTTATTGGAGAATGGCATGAATGTCAAAAGTTTGTCCAACGCTGCCACACTTCAGAAGTAGGCCATTTCAGAACATTGTCACATTCCCCAGAACATATGAGCAGCACCTTCTGCTAAAGAGGGGGTGGTGGGTGAGAGCTTGGAACTTTACCGCCAGCCCACCACCTGAGTGATGCATTTCTACAGGTGACACCTTGAATCACTCAATAATTCCAGGCCAATCATAGAAACCCATTTCAAGATCACATGTTCTGCTTAAAGAATGGATGAACCAAATCCCAAGCTCAGTGCTAGAGACGGGTGACCTGTCTGAAGCACTCCTTGGATTAACTCAGAAATTACCCCAAGTTCTTCCAGAAAGAAATCAGGTAATTTTCCAAACCAGTCCTTAGACTCCAACGCCTTTTGTCGTTACCTCTCCCTGTACTAATGGAAGCCTGTCCATTAGTTTGTACAGTACATGGGTGGCCGTGTCACACACCTCCCCTCACACAGCCTTCTTTTTTGCCCTCCTTTTGGAGCGGTGGGAGTGTTCTTGTGAGGTGAGGGGTTTCCTCTCTGTTGCCCTTAGCCTTACAACCCTCACACTGTCCCTGGGGTTTATATTATCTCTACCTTATGTTAATAAACACCGTTATGTTTTCTCTTTCAATATGTAAAGCACTGCTGCTCACAAAGGTTACTTTAACAAAGTAAAGTTTATTTAAACTACAAAAGTTCCCTGAAATAAGTTCAATACGTAAGTTTCATTTAATAGTATTTAATGTCCTATCCTATTCTATTTCTAAATTCACGCTCACCATCTGTCCCCATTAACAACTCCTGCCCTCACTAACTCTAGCTACTGCCTCTGATCAATCTGACTCTCCCAACTAAACTCCTAACTAACTTAATCTGCCTTACACAGCACACACCCTTCACTCCCCCTTCACTCTCTCAGCCAATCAGCTCACACATGCAAATCCACCATTCTTCCTGCCCATCATTTCTTACTCACCATAGACTTACCTACCATAAAACACAGAGGTGCCACAGGAATACCTACCTATAGCCATAGACTCATAACAGGAACCCATTACTATACTTACCATATATACGCATATTAATCTACACACAGTATCATAACATCTCAGGCAGACCCGGCCCAACCTATCTTGCCACCTGAAGCAAAAGCTGCCACCACCACTGCCCACCACTGCTGCCACTTTGCTTCCTGGCTGTGGAGCAGCCACCTGCCCTCCTACCCACCCCCGGCGCCGCTTCTCTGAACTCTTGCAGGACCCAGCTGAAGTCTCACGAGACCTGGACGAAGTCTCACAAGAGCTCACCAGAGGTCTGCTCCTCTAACTCACCAGAAGTCTCATGAGACCAGGCCTCTCACAAGATCTCATGAGACTTCAGGCGAGTGGCGGGGGTATGCTGGGAGGGCAGGCGGCTGTTCCAGATAGCCCCACTGGCTGCTCTCTCAGTGCGGCAGATGCCACGGTGGGGAAGTGGCTGGCAGGGTTTTCAACAGCACCTGCCAGAGGCAGCGGCAGGCCCTCCTGTCAGGATCACGGGAGAGAGAGTAGCACCATTCACTGCTCCTCCCACACTCCAGCCTGATGCAGCCACATGAGGCCGCTCAATGGAAAGGTCAGACCTGAGGGGTGGATTCACAATGCTGCGGAGAGTGACTATCCACCCCCCCTTAGACCTTGCCCTTGCAGTGCTTTAATTCCTGCCCATAGACCAGGGCTGGGGAACATAGTATAGATTGGGGAGGGGGAGGATGAATGACCCTCTCAAGCCCTCTGTGGGCTGGGTGATGGCAGGGGGAGTGGCCATATCCCTGGCACCATCTGGTCCCTGGAATGTCAGAACCAGGGACTGGCTTTACTGCAAGTGGGCTTTGCCGAACTAGTGAAGCAAACCCAACCAAGGGATCAGCTGGAGGATGCTCCAGCTGCCACCTAGGTTGGGGCTGTTTTGCCCATGCCGCGTTCTCCCCAATGGAAGAAGTGGTGAGGTGGGGGAAACTGCCACCTCAACCAGGGACATTGCCATTTGGCTGCACCATATCCTTCCCAATGGGGGAAGCCATGATGCAGGCTAAGTGCTTAGCTCCCCACTCCCACTCCTAATTGGGAGCATGAGCAGTGTGCTAAGTCAGGGGAGTCCTCCTGTTATCTCCGATTGATGCTTGGAGATAACGGGGACCTGAGCTTTTGGCCTGTCCCCATCCTCATTGGCTGCTCTTTGCAGTCACCTGTGCTGAAGCATTGGTGCTTGGTCATAGGGTGGGATAGATTTGATTCCCCCACACACACACACAACAGTTGCCTTGAGAGTTTCCCTTCCTCCACAATTTCTCTCAGGTTTTTTTTAAAACACCAAATCAAGTTGGGAGCCAACTAACGCTCTTGTCATCAGTGTTCATTTCTAGCTTCATCTTTCACCAAGTCTCAGAACTTTCCAGATCTGCTTCAAGTGGGAACTTGCTCAGACATTTAAATAAACTGAAGTTTCAATAAACTGAAGCAGAACCGCAGCACTGATTTGCCCTTAAGGGTTAACGTTTTTGTGGATTATATACCGTATTTTTCCGTCTATAAGACGCCCCCATGTATAAGACGCCCCCCCACTGGGCAGTTTTGCAACTGCGCGGTTCTCTCCTCGGCTTACTTCCGTGTATAAGACGACCCTCAATTTTTAGTCTAGCGATTTTAGGAAAAAGTATAGTCTTATACAAGGAAAAATACTGTAGGTCTTTCCCCTCCACATTCATGGGTTGGTGTGTGTGTGTTTGGAAGGCGGTGGTGAAACTGCCCTTGGGGGAAGACATCTTACACACACACACACACACACACACACTCACAGCGCTTCTGGAATGATGATATGTGATGATGTAGCTTCATTCAACACAGACAATGTAGTGGCACATGGTTGGGGCAACAGAACAGTTAGTTTTAGAAAGAACAAGAAAAGAACCCAGCCCCTGCCACTTGTCTCCTGGTAACTCCCACCCCTTTACCCCTCCAATTTTTTCTCTTCCCCCTGCCGTGGGCAAAAATGCATCCTCTTTTTCATGACCTATGAAGAGGGCATGAAATTAGGGAAGCATTCTCAACTCAGAGCTAGTTTTGACTCAACAGTTATTTTTCTGAACATCCACGCTATGAAGTGCTACGTTTCATTTAAGCCCAGAACCATATCTATGCAAGCTTAGTAATTCCCTTAAGGCGCAATCCTATAGCATGTTTAGACAGAAAAAAAAGGCCTACAACTCCCAGCATGCCCCAGCCAGCATGGGTGGGGCTGGCTGGGGCATGCTGGGAGTTGTAGGCCTTTTTTTCTGTCTAAGCATGCATAGGATTGTGCACTGAATGTCGTGCACACAAACAACCTGCCTCATTCAAAAAACAGAATGTACCCGTATAACTATAACTGCCTGCTCAAACCATAATCGTGTCTCGCATGAGGCTGATGAACCTTCTGCATCACACCATTGTATGAAATAGCCATCTTTGAGTCATAACTCCAGGATAACTGTGCCTGTTGTGCAATGTGCCATACGATCGTTAACATTTCTGTCAAAAACATGCTAGTTTTAAAAGGCCTTTCTAATCGCATCCTCCCGTGGGAGAAAATTAGAAGCATTCTCTGTTGATGATGGTATTACTGTGCCATGAAAGCAGTTGCAGTGGTTCGCAGTCTCTTTCTCTTCTCTTTGCATTCATCTTTGCTAAACTGGTGAATATGAGAGATTGGTCATTTTCTCGCTGCGCTGTCAAAACCACCGACACAGATTAAATCATTTGGCTCCGTCAGCTTGAATGTGTATGCCTTGGTTAAGTGGGGTTTTTCATCATGACCATCATAACATCTGAACAGCCCTGAATAGCCCGAGCCCATTTGATCTTGGAAGCTAAGCAGGGTTGGGCCTGGTTAGTACTTGGATGGGTGACCACCTTGGAATACCATTTATTTGTTGCATTTATGGATCGCCCATCTGGCCGGCAAACCGGCCACTCTGGGCGATGTACAACATGATAAAATACAGAATAAAACACATTTAAAACAGTATAAAAATTTTAAAATCTTAGCCCACCCCATATTCCCACTTGAACAGCCATGTTTTTAGTGAACGGCGGAAGCTCAGCAGAGAGGGGGCATGGCGGAGGTCACTAGGGAGAGAGTTCCACAGTACGGGGGCTGCCACAGAAAAGGCCCTCTTCCTAGTCCCCACCAGTCTAGCTGCTCTGGCTGAAGGGAGAAGGAGAAGGCCATCTGTGGCAGATCTTGTTGAGCGGCCTACTTGGTGTTGCTGGAGACGCTCCTTTGCATGCAGAAAGTCCCAGGTTCAATCCCTGGCCTCCAGGTTGGGCTTGGGAAGACCCCTGCCTGAAACCCTGGAGAGCCGCTGCCAGTTGGTGTCGACAATACTTGGCTAGATGGACCAATGGTCTGACTCAGTATAAGGCAGCTTCCTATGTTCCAGTAGGCCGCTCAACAAGATCTGCCACGGATGGCCTTCTCCCTGTCCCATCAGCCAGAGAAACCAGGCTGGTGGGGACTAGGAGGAGGGACTTTTCTGTGGCAGCCCCCAATTTATGGAACTCTCTCCCCAGTGACCTCCGCCATGCCCCTTCCTTGATTAGCTTCTGCCGGGCATTAAAAACGTGGCTTTTCAGGTGGGAATATGGGGTGGGTTAGGATTTTTAAGTTTTGTACTGTTTTTAATTGTGTTTTATACTCTGTGTGTGTGTGTGTGTGTGTGTGTTCTCCCCCCCTTTATTTTATTGGACTGTACATCGCTCAGAGTGGCTGGATGTCTGGCCAGATGGGCGATTCATAAATATAATAAATAAATAAATAAATAATTTTAAAGAACTATAATACACTACATTCGCACATAAGGCACCATTCTAAGCCGCATCATTATGAGTTCTGTGAAAACAAAGGCATGTTTTCTTTTGTTTCTTCTGGATCTTGTTAGGAATCTCTTGCACTCATTTCATAGCACAGGCTCGGTGGCTTGGTCCTTTGCTACCTGCCATAAACTGAAAGAACTGAGGCTGCTCTCTTGAGTGCATTTACTACGTGTCAGGGTTGTGTCCTTGCACTGGACTTTTCTGGCCCTGTCTGTTTGTGTTGCTCAGCCAGCTCCATCTGACTGAAATGGCTGCTGCTGGGTCTTTTTAACAAGCCTTGTGAGAAATCCAGACAGGCTTGTCATGAGGAGTCCAAGCTTCCCAAGTAGTGGTGCTGTTGGCTTAGGTCCCCCGTGCTGCTCTTTCCATCTCTACCATCTCCATCTCAGTACCTGGCACTGTTGGACAGCTGCTTGGGCCCCAATTCTCTCCCCCCCGCCCACTTTGCAGGCCTGACTCCTGGTCTGTGGGCCCAGGTCTGCAAGCTGCTGTTTTAAATTCCTCACAATGGTCCCAGAGCAAAGCTATGTCAGGGAAGATGTGAAAAATGTCGAACAGCTCATGGCTGCTCACAGCTGCCACAAGGTAAGCTCAGGACTAGGGGTCTACCAGATGAGCCTTTGTCAAGGGCCCTCTCAAAGCTGGAGCTGACCCAGCTGGAGAGCTAGTCCTGTACTCAGTAAGACTGCTTAGGCTTCTGCTGTTGGCCTGCTTGTCTAGAGTTCCTGAAACAACATCCTGCAGATGACTGGAAATGTGCATTTCTAGTGCAAATGTTGACTTTCAAGTGTTGACTTGCTTTGCACTTTGTCCCTAGGAACATAGAAAAGTGTTTCTAACGGGGTGCCCATGGGAGCCAATGTGCCTGCAGACACCTCTCTTGGTGCTTGTCAAGCTTCCCTACCTCTCCTGATTTTTGTTTTATTTTTTTTAAATATTTTTTTAATAAAGAAAAAACTGGCACGCTGACATGCTGCAAAGCAAAGTGTCAGACCAGTGCCATCTTTATTTCCAAGAATGTCTTTGGTCTCCACATCTCTGAGCCTCAAACCATTTGCCTTTGCCTTCTGTGGAATGTGTTTTAGGGCAGAAAACCTGGCTCAAAAGACTGGTTTTGTGTTTAGGAGCACAGAGCCCACCTCAGCCTTGTAACATGCCTGCATTTTACCTTTCCTTTAGTCTCACCCGTTTGCCTTCTGGGAAACTGGTGTTTTGTGACTGGCCACACCCACCATGACAGCCATTTTGTGAATGGGCAACCCCCCCATGGCAGCCATTTTGCGAGAGTGCCCACAACACTCAACATTCCAAATGTACCCACTGACCCAAAAAGATTGGGGACCCCTACTGTTTTTCTGTGCAGCCCAGTATTGTTTACTCTGGCTGACAGCACCTCTTCAAGGTCTCAGGATGAGCTCTTCCTCCCTATTACTTGCTTCTTGCTATCTGATCCTCTTTCTCTCTCTCTCTTTTTAAAAATCAAGATGCCAGAGAGGTGAGCCTAGGACCTTCTACATGCAAAGCATGTGTCTTACTACTGAGCTACAGCCCTTTCCTCAAGAGTGGCTTGTCAGGGACTGCCTCTGATCCCATGAAACCCATGGGTCTGTGTTGAGTCTCTCCCCACTTAGTGCCCATCCAGTTCGTACCGACCCTCACCCTACCCCCTTCAAAACTAGAGCATGCATCCCCTTTATCTTTGCCTCCAGCACTCAACAAAAGCCATTCACTTTTATATGAGGAAGTTGCACTCCCCATGAAGGAACGAGTACACAGTTTGGGGGTGCTCCTAGAGTCATCATTGCCATTAGACTTCTGTGGCACAGAACGCCTTTTACCAGCTTCAGCTGGTACTTCAACTCAACCTGTTCCTGGACAGTGATAGCTGAACCCCTTTGATCCATGCATTGGTAACTTCAAGCTTGGACTACTGTAAAGGTTTCTATGTGGGGCGCCCTTGAGGCTGGTTCAGAAGACACAGTTAGTGTAGAATGCTGCAGCAAGGATGTTGAATGGGGTGCCTTGCCTTGCACACATAATACCTGTGCTACACTGGCTGTCAGTTTGCTACTGAGCCAGGTTCAAGGTATTATTATTGGCATATAAAGCCCTAAACAACTTAGGACCAGGTTACCTAGATCCTCTCCCCCTAAATAGACCCATTAACCCAGTACAAACTTTAGGGGAGGGCTTGCTGTCTGTGCCACACCCTGCAGAGTCCCATCTGGCAGCAACATGGCAACGGGGCCTTCTCTGTGGCGGCACCCTCCCTCTGGAATGACCTCCCCTCTGCGATATGTCAGGCACTGACGATCATGTGCTTTCGACAATTACCAAAAACGTGCTTGTTTACCCTGGCTTTTCCCAACTATTAACTTATCTCAATGCCGTTACGCTTTTAATGATGTCTTGTCTTGTAATATGTTGTGAACCCCCATTTCAGGATTTTTAAAAATGGGATGCGATATATAAATGTTCTAAAAGAAATAATAAATTGATAGATAAATACAGGCAGTCCCCGGGTTATGAACGTCCTGACTTACAGACAACTCATACTTAAGAATTATATTAATAGATATAAATTAATAAATATAAGAAATAAGAACGGACCGTCATATATGTAAAAATCTGAGTTAAATACAATGGTTTGTACTTATGAACGCACACACTATACTTTGCGACACTTTGCAACACTTTGAAAACATTGCATGGCTTCTGTTCTGACTTACATACACATTCGACTTAAAGACAGACTTACAAATGGATCTCGTTCGTAACCCAGGGACTGCCTGTACAGTCTTTCATAGTGGCAGGTATGTCACTGTTGTATAAATGTTAAAGAGGAGAGGAGAGACAGTGTCATGGGGTCAATGGGGTGTGAAAGCACAGAATACAGTTCAGCAACGGGTCTTGTATCCTCTAATCCACTGCTGAGCACAACAAGGAACATTAAAGAAACACACACACACAAGAATAAAAGTTCTCTGGAGAGGTTTGATTAGAAGGAAAGAGGAATCTGAAGTAATGTTGAACTAAAATGAACCTTGCTGTTTCTCGAGGGCAGCCAAGACCTAATGAAACATGGCTACCTAACAGAAGAGAGGAAGCTTAAAGCAGATTACTGCAGGTTTTCTCTTTCCCTTCTGAAAATATCTACTGTAGATATTTTCAGAAGGAAAAGAGAAAACCTGTAGTACCGGCTGGGGATGATGGAAGTTGTAGTCCAACACATCTGGAGGGCGCCAGGTTTGGGAAGGATGCTCTAGAACAATCGAACAAAACCATGGATTTGTAAAGGAAGGTTATATCTGTATGGAGCTGCTCTATGATTTATTATTATTAGCATACCAGAGTCTGGAATGACTATCCCAGCCATCATCTTTGACAGCAGATCGAAATCCCTGTCATTTTCATGTCAAAAAGCTTATCTTGAATTCCATTTTCCACCCTCAAATTTCAGCGAGAATGAAAACCATCCCCTTTCTGTGCCTTTTTGTGCATTTCGCCCACCCCTCAGAGCCAAAGCGTTCATACTCTACAGTGGAGTTTGTGTTTCTTCTTTCAAAAGATGTTTGACAGCTCCTCCTGGGAGAAGGTCTTGGGCTTTTAAAATTTTTATTAGCCTGCAATATTTGGCATTTTTAATGCTAGACTTCTGTCTTTGAGGCAGCACATTTGATGGTATAAATTTTTTAAGCTGCAGCAACAGCAAAGGATGATGATTGTCAGTTTGTTGCATATCATTTGTCGGGGGGTGCATGTGTGTAGAAGAGGGACTATGAGGCTGCTGTGTGCCAGATTCAAAGGAGGTAGATATACTTCTCCAGGACAAGTATTAGGGATGACTGGATGTTGTACTTCTGGAGGCCTGGTGCACCACCTAAGGCAATTCACTGCTCCTCCTGCTCTGCCGCCTGATACGGGTGTCTCACCCTGCTTCATGGGTGGACCAGCCCTGTACTTATGGGTCTTGTATATGTTCTGTAAAACCGAAATTACAGAGTGGGGTTACTAGGAAGTCAACTAAAACTACACTTATGCAGACCTCATTGACTACAGATGAGCACAGATTCAGTGTTTTAGTGGTTATCAGGCTAGGTTCTTCTCCTGTGGCATGATCCCAGCTTACTTAAACTACATGCTACCCAGAAACATGTGCACTTAAACCACAATATCTGCTTTCTCGGGGGGCGGGGGGAAGCTGCTTTGGAAGGGGAAAGTTGTCAGTTGAAAAGTGTGTGTCTCTGTGTTTGTTGGAGTACTTAACTCTTTCTTCACCCATGACTTCTACTTCTACTGCACTCCCAGCTCCACATTTTGCTCCTTTCCTCTCTCCAGGGTCTCTCTCTCTCTCTCTCTCTCTCTCTCTCACACACACACACACACACACACACGTGTGTGTGTGTGTGTGTGTGTGTGTGTGTGTTACGGGGAGTAGTAAGGGGAGGCTGGTAAATCCTATTTCGGTGGGGCTCCTTTTCCATTACAGGTTTTGCAGGTTTTATTTGGAGCTTCATAGGAGATAACCATGGTGCTGAACTCCATCCCCAAAATAGGTTCACCAACATGGAGCATTGATGACTGGTTCAGGAATCTGAGTTCTCACATCAACAAGACCCAGTGGTGTGAAGCTGATTTGAGTACACCGTATGTGTCTTTGGAGGGGGAATAGAGAGTTGATTTGCCCCTTCCCCACTAGTGTTCTGCAGGGGCATTGGGGCATCTTCCAGAGAGGGAGGCTAGTAACAGAGACCTTCTCCTTTCCCACCTGAACCCCTAGTTAGCATCTTTGGCTTTCTTCAAGGATGGTTGAGGTCAGTAATAAGATAATAGTAATGTTTCAAGCTGTTGAATTAATATAATTTTGAATAAAAATAACAAAGGCTAACAAATCTATTCCAGCATAAAATTTTGTGGCCTATAGCCCACTTCATCAGATGCATGGGGTATTATGGAGAGTTCCAGGTTTTTATACAATACATATGGTGGGAGGGGGAAGGGAAGAATTGTGAACGGTAAGGTCAGAAGGAAATTAAATAAGAATTGAGACTCATATTATTAATAGTAGTCATCCACAGTCCAGTTGCTGCTGGTAACACATACATCCTGGCACTAGGTAAGCCAATGAACACAAGTAGTGTGGTGGTGGTGGTGATGATGATGATGATGATGATGATGATGATGATGATGATGCAGCAATTCAAGCCTTTGGCATAATTTTGAATTTTAGCATAATTGAATATATGAATTTTAGCATACTTTTGAATGTTAGGTTAAAGTGAAAGAGGTACAGAGAGGTATATGTTTTCACTAATTATAGTGGGGGGGGGGGAACATATACCTCTCTACCCAGCATCCAGGACAGTTGTAGCAGCTAATATATAAATAAATAGCATTTGAATAAAATGAGACTTCTTCTTCAAGGACAAATTTCTGCCTTCAGAGAAACATTTCCCAGTTCCTGTGGCCCTCGGTGCCTAGGTGTTGATCTTCCGGGTTTATACCGAAAGCCATCCCCTGGTGGGCTGTTAAAAATGCTCACAGAATAACCTCTGTTCATTGGGCTCACATTCTGGCCAAGCAAACCCTTGATGCTGTATCATAGCAAGCATGCATTACAGTGCACGGTGGCACTTTGAAGATATACTGTGGTAGTTCATCATCGAGGGCCCTTTCTGGTGGTGATATATTTCCTCATCAGAACACCGGCTAGCAAGGGGAAATGTGTTTCCAATAGACTTTGTTTAAGTGTGCTTTCAAAACAGCAGATCTGTTGGGATCCCGGTGATGACGAGCTCTCAAGGTTTAAGGTGGCATGAAACGTATCTCAGGAGTTGCTGGTGGGAATCAAAGGGCTAGTGAGGAATTCCAGACACCAGTCAAATTAAAAACATCTTCATAAGTTCTCCTTCTTCTTCTTCTTTTTCTTTTTTTCTTTAAAGTTTCTTAAAGGGCAAAAGCCATGATCCAAAGAAACATATGTGCACCCTGCAAGGATTTTGATTCATATTTCCAAGCAAAACTTTGCCACTCCACTATACGACTCATTCTGAAACTCAAGAGCAGTGCTGGCTCCAAGCTTGTGAAGACCCTTGGGCCAGACACCCTCCAGGGCCCCCCTCCCTCAGTGAGTCTACCTTCTCACCGCCATTGTCAACAGCTGCTATTGCTCCTCATCCTCTTTCCCATCATCACTACTGCTTGCTTCTTTGACAAGCAGAGAGCCAGCGATCAAATAGCAGGGATGGGGACTCGGACTCGAGGACTCGACTCGTGAGTCGGACTGAGTCCCCCCTCTGACTCAAGTCAGACTCGAGTCCCAATATTTTTAATATTGTCAACATCCCTGCTTGATGCCACCTGCAGGGGCTGTCTGGACCTAGTTGCAGTAACAATCCAAGTTTATTTTTTAAAATCATTTTCCTAATGCAGCCTTTCAGACATTTTGGGTTTGGCTGCCTCTGCCTGCCTGTTTGGGGTTCCCTGCCTCCTCTGCCTGCCTGGTCTCTTCTTGACCAGTTCCACAGTTGAATTGTCCAAGACAAAGGCCTCTGCCTGCCTGCTTTGGGGTTCCCTGCCTCCTCTGCCTGCCTGGTTATTTTGGGTTTGTCTGCCTGGTCTGTTCTTGTCAAAAGCAGTGGCAGAGTTTTGAAATAAAAAGGCAGACTTGTGCCTAGAAATTATTTAAGCCACACATCTGAAATAGCCTTATTTTGTTGGGGAAAAACCCCATTGATTTTAATAGGGACTCGTGGAGTCAGCTTTGGGAGTGACTCGTGACTCGTGAGTCACCATTTTGGACCAAGGACTCGGACTCGAGACTCGGGTCCAAAGACTCGTGACTCGACTCGTGACTCGAGACCAAGGACTCTTCAACATCCCTGTCAAATAGGCAGTGGCATCTACCACTCCTTCTTCTTTCTTCCAGTGGCATCTACCACTCCTTCTTCTTGCCACCACTGTTGTCTGGGCTAGAACAAGGGGCAGGTGAGCCATCAGGTTACAATGGTGAGGAGTAGGAGCAGTTCCATGGTGGGGGCTCTTATGTCAGTGGGCCCCTGCTAGCGTGTGGCTCCCCAACATGCCCAACTATGGCTATCCTTGATGCTGGGGTTGCCAGTTCTTTGGTTGTAGCATGGCCAGGCTGCAATATAAAGATGAAAACTCCAGTGTCCCAGCAATACATGGAGAAAACCTTGGGTACACACTAGAATGAGACACTTGGATGGTGACCTAATATTTAGGGATGTATGAGAATTTCATTTCAGTTTGCAAATTGCTCAAAAATGTCCTGTTTGCAACCCTGAACGCAAACACGAATGGGAGCACATGTTCTCCAACCATGTTTGCAAAGTTTCAAACTTCTGTTTGCATTTGTAAAATGTGCACTTTAAAGGATGCACACTTTTTAAAAACACACAATTTAAAATTTGCATTCTTAATGTGCACACTTAAAAAAAATGCATTTTCATGCTTTCGCCCATGGGGGAAATGTGCACTTTTGAAAAAATGTGCACTTTCCCCATTTGAACAACAACAACAAAAAAAACAGGTTGTGAATGAGAACAGGAACGAAACAAACTGAACTTTGAAGTGAAATGTGGAGAATTTCAGCAAGCTCGAGCATCACTGGTTCTCCCATTTCTACTAGTTACAACAAAGGTTTACTTAGAAGCTTGTCCTGCTGGATTCAGTGGGAGTGCTTTCTGATAGTACTGGGCTAGATGGGCAAAGTATAAGGCAGACAATAACCCATTTGTCAAAGAGAGGACAGTTCATTAGTATTCAACAACCATTTGGAGAGGATAAAGCAGCAACAGTATAAAAATTGATGTTGCAAAGCTTAACAAATGAGAGAATAAGGAAAGTGCAGTTCAGGAAATTGCACACCTACCCTCGAGGGCCATTTTTAGGTCAGTTGTCTGCATTTTAATCTTGCATTTGTTTTAGAGGTGGACTCTAAGTTATTAGGTTGGGAGAGAAGCCAATTTACAGCTAGGTGACTTTAATATCATGGGGATTTTAGTAAATGAGAACATAACTCCTGGGACACAGTCCGGGTCAAAAAGGTGCAACAGATCTGATCACATAATTATAATTCAATTTTACAAATAAATTGCAAAATGACTCAGTGGGAGGTCTTTCATTCCACCATCACCACCCCCTTACAATCTAAGTACATATGTTGTGGTTAATGTGAGTTGAGTGGAGAATGTGCATTAAAAGCAGCCATTGCGCACATTTGTTGGACATCAATTATCATGGAGAATGTGTGTAAATTTGCAGCACTGATGGGATTGTGCATTTTGCCCCGTGAATGTGCATAGTCTCCAAATGATATTGGAAAATATGCAGAGCATTGTAACATCAGTAGAGTATTTCACATATTGCCCAGCCAACCCAATATGCATATTTTACATTTGGAGGTTATGCACATTCACTATACGGTCACATCCTCCTTGATGTCCAGTGAATGTGCAAAATGACCCATTTTTATGCACATTCTCCAAACAACTCAGCTATGCTCAGCTATGTGTTAAAAGAACTGCACTGGCAGCCTATTAGCTACCGAGCCATGTTCAAGCGTATGTTATTGCCATACAAAGCCCTGAACAACTTGGGACCAGGATATCTAGCAGACCTCTTTCCCTTCTATACACTCAACTGACCTTTAAGATCATCAAAGGAGGCCTTGCTGGTCATTCCGAACTTAGCGGAATGTTGCCGCGTAATACCTCAATGGTGGGCCTTCTCAGTAGTGACACCCACCCTTTGGAAAATTCTCCTTCATGCAGTTCAGGAGGCAGAAAATGTGGCATCTTTCAAACTCCTCCTGAAAACATACTGGTTCACCCAAGTTTTCCCTGGCTCATAATTAAATCAATCATCCATTTTACTGCACCAGTATTACTTTGTGTTGTTGTTATTGTTGTTAACTGGAATCATTTTTAAAATTGTATTTTAACTGTGATTCAGATGTGATAATACTAATATTTTAAATATGATTTTAATATTTATATGTAAACCACTTATTATACTTAGCAGTGTATAAATACTAGAAATAAATAAATAAACTCACATTAATCCCAGCATATATAACAAACGACACCATTACATGAGGTGACACCAAAATGGGATGCCTTAGTTTCCAGGTTGCTCCAGAAATATTTATGAAGATTCAGGGATCAGGATATCCATTCTGATCTCAAGCATCCTGCTCCCTGCTCCATGATTTGGGATCATTTTGGCTTGAGGACACAGTCTAATGAACAATGCTCTGACCCAGGGTCAACTCTGCCATATGGTGGTCTGAGGCTCCAAGGAGACAGTTTTAAGACATTATTAGATGGTAGGAAATTGTTGGTTTTAATAATAAATTAAGGGCATGATCCTATGCATGTCTAGACAGGGGGGGGGAATCCTACAATTCCCAACATTCCTGAGCCAGCTATGCTGGCTGGGGCATGCTGGGAGCTGTAGGACTTTTTTTCCTGTGTAAACATGAATAGGATTGCACCTTAAATTAGTGATCACTGGAAGTTCTCTTTTTTTATTGGTCTAAACCAGTAGTGTTGAATCTCAGGCCTGGGGCCCAAATGCAGCCCTCCTTCAATACCTCAGATGTCCATGCCCTCTTCCCCTGGCCCCACCTCCTTTCTCCTAACCACCAATTGTTAGGTGGTTCCTGGCTTTTGTGCCGGTTTCCCCCCCATTCTAAAAGGTTGAAATGCCTCTCCTAGGTCTTAGTTACTGGGAGTAATAGCTTTAAACTACAATATGCTGGAATTTTTGGCCCTGCCTCTTTTGCTTTCAGCCCCAATAATCACTGCAATCGGGCCCCCAAGAACTTCTCCAAAATTGAATTTGGGCCTTGAGCTAAAAGAGGGTCAAAGCCCTGGGTCTAAATTCTGCCACTTGGATTATCTGCATTTCACTGCATGGGATGGCACCATTTGTATTTTCAGTCCCCAGATGCAAAAATACATTTTAAAAAATGCAATAAATAAATAAATAACCCCCTGTTTTGACTCTTTGGGCCAAACCAGATTTGCAGATATAAGAACATAAGAAGAGCCCTGCTGGATCAGACCAAGGGTCCATCTAGTCCAGCATTCCATTCACACAGTGGCCAACCAGCTGCCCACAGGAAACCCACAAGCAGGACATGAGTGCAACAGCACCATGCAACATGTTTATTAAATTCACACTCATTGGTTTGGCTATAAAGCGGAGGTGGAGGGTTTCACTTTTTAGACTACATGAAGTGTACAGGGTATGGAAGTGAAACCTCCCCCACTTTCCTGCCATACCTCCTGGTTCACCCATGAGGTCAACCACAATCCCATTGCATGCTGGAATATTCCTCTAACACACATGAACCTGCTCCAAGATGAAGCTACCTGCACTTGAAGATCCTTCTTAAAGTCCTTTTTGGGTGTCCCTAGTGTTGGACATGTGATGGATGGTTGCTCAGGACTGGGTCTTCTTAACAGTGGCACCAAATTTTTAGATCGCTGTCCCTAGGGAAGTTCACCTTGCTCCTTCCCGGTTGGTTTTTTAGGTGCCTGGTAAAATGGTCCTGTTCCTGCCTTATACTGAGACAGACAGATCATTGCCCACACTGACTGGCAGTGGGTCTTGAGGGTTTAAGGCAGGGGTCTTTCCAGCCCTACTCAGAGATGCCAAGGATTGAATCTGGGACCTTTTGCATGCAAACCATGCGCTCTACCCCTGAGGTACCACTGAGGACATTTGGGGCTTCTTTACTGTTTTTAGCTGTAGCTATGATTGCTTTTGTAATTTTTCTGTGGCCCTGCTATGTTGTTGTTCTCATTTGGATTTTCATCTCTCATTATTTTTGTTCCTGTGATTCTAGTTTTTTTTCTTTTAAATTTTTTTCCTTTGTTTTATTGTGGCTTTTTATGTTGATAGCTGATTTGGGAATACATAGACTCAAAAGGCAATTTCTTAATAAATAAAAATGTCAGCATGGCAACACTTCTAAAAAATGCAGCTTCTAGTGACCACGTCCAAAGTTATCATGCCATAGATAAGACAAATTCATGGAGGATAAGGCTATCAGTAGCTACTAGTCATGATGGTTATATACAGGGATGTTGAAGAGTCCTTGGTCTCGAGTCACGAGTCGAGTCACGAGTCTTTGGACTCGAGTCCGAGTCCTTGGTCCAAAATGGTGACTCACGAGTCACAAGTCACGAGTCACTCCCAAAGCTGACTCCACGAGTCCCTATTAAAATCAATGGGTTTTTTTCCCAACAAAATAAGGCTACTTCAGATGTGTGGTTTAAATAAATTCTAGGCACAAGTGTGCCTTTTTATTTCAAAACTCTGCAACTGATTTTGGCAAGAACAGACCAGGCAGAAAAACCCAAAATAACCAGGCAGGCAGAGGAGGCAGGGAACCCCAAAGCAGGCAGGCAGAGGCCTTTGTCTTGGACAATTCAACTGTTGAACTGGTCAAGAAGAGACCAGGCAGGCAGAGGAGGCTGGGAACCCCAGACAGGCAGGCAGAGGCAGCCAAACCCAAAATGTCTGAAAGGTTGCATTTTAGAAAAATAATTTTAAAGAATAAACTTGCTGTACTTCCTAAAACTTATCCATGTTGCATTTGAGGAACATGGTTTTTTCTAAATGTTTGGCCCCCATTCTGGAACGGTGAGATCTCATCACAATTCCACCCTCACTGAACACCCGCTCCACTGGTGATGAACTTGCTGGAACCAGAAACACACTCAGAGCAGCCACACAGAGTAATCTCAGGTCCTTCTTCTGCCTCTCCCAAGTACGCAACACATCAATCAAAATAAATCTTGACACACTGTTGGGGCTGCACTCCTGGTAGCCGTCCATAGTGGCCAAGCAGCGGCACACCTCGCTTCCATGCGCTCTTCGCCGGCAATCACGCTCCTCTCCACTCTTTCTGGCACAGCCCAGGGATGTTGAAGAGTCCTTGGTCTCGAGTCCCGAGTCGAGTCTCGAATCCCATTAAAAATATTGGGACTTGAGTCCGAGTCGAGTCAGAGGGGGGACTCAGTCCGACTCACGAGTCGAGTCCTCGAGTCCGAGTCCCCATCCCTGGTTATATATTACATCCAGTATCAGAGACAGAATGTGTGCCACTTGCTGGGGAAAATGAGCAAGAAGGTGCTATTACACTAATGTCTAAGAGGGCGCTATTATACTAATGTCCTTCTTTTTACCTTTTCACAGGCATCTGGGTTGCCACTGTGCAAAGAGACTAGCTAGGACTAGATGCTGGACTAGATAGGCCTTTGGTCTGATTCAGCATGGCTCTTCTTATGTTCTTACATGCAAGAGGATTGATCTATTCAAGGCCTACACAGAAAAAAAGGCCTACTCAGAAAAAAAAAGGCCTACAACTCCCAGCATGCCCCAGCCAGTTATGCTGGCTGGGGTATGCTAGGAGTTGTAAGCCCTTTTTCTGTCTAAACATGCATAGGATTGTGTCCTCACATGATTAAATTTTCCGCTGAACTTCTCCATTTCATATGTGCAACTTATTATCTCTGTTTTATACTGGTGTTACTATCATGGCTTTCTCCAAAGAATTCTGAGAATTGGTGAGGGTGCTACCTGCAAATTCTCTTGCGATCCACTGTCCCCTTCATTTCCAGAGAATGTCTGTTAAACCATTTGAAGGTTTAGGTCCTAGCCATAATTGGGAGAAAGCTCCAATGGAACACAATGGATTAAGTAGTTCAGGTTGTATCAGAGTTAGCCATACTTAGAGTAGACCTATTGAAATTAATGGCTAATATCCCATGTTAGTCCTACATAGAGTAGACCCATCAAAATGAATGAGACTTAAGTTACCAATGACTAACTTATGTCCCATTCATTTCAATGGATCTATTCTACATAGGAGTAACATTGGATGTTTCCCAATGGGACCTTAGTCAATGTCTACATTAAGTCTCATTGATTCCAATGGGTCTCCCTGAAGTATGACTAAGGCTGGATCTGGACTTAGCCTGAATCTAGATTTCTTCCCCACCTCCTCTCTGCTCTAAATTTCCCCCATTCCAACATGGCTTGGCATTGTCTGTTAGCACAGAATATGTACTGCGTCCCTCAGATGGAAAGGAAAAGGCCAACAGCAGCCCTGAGCATCCACAAAGCAATTTTAAAAGCCTAGCAGCTGATCTATATTGAGGTTGGATTTATGAACCTCACTGGGAACCACCTTTATGGAATCTTTTATGGATTCCTTGCAGGCTGCTGCATTGCCAATCAGCTATAGAAAGGCGTCTTACATTCCATGGCAGCTGACAAACCCCATTACAGTTATTGGATTTCCGGTTGCCAGCTGCCGATGAACCAACAAACCTAGTCAAAAGGAGTGCTGCATGAATCATAGATAGGAAAACTGGAAGTCCCAAAAGCTGCATGCATACCTTGATCTAAAGAGTTAATTTTCATTTCTTAGCTTTAGGACCTCAAGCATAACAGTGAGCTATTTTAGTTACAACAGTTGCCCAGCCCGGCACTATTTTCTGTAAAGTCAGTCCTCTTTATTTTTGTTTAATGTTTACAGCCTTTCAACTATAATAGGTGCCAGTCTGCCTTCTACTTCCCCAATCGTGACTTTTCCAGGCTTTTAAACTATTAAAATGCAGATTAACTCAACTTCAAGCAGATTTATTTCGGATAGCTCCTTCAAATCCATTAGGATTACCAGCCTGGACATCATTTCCGAGCCTCGTAGGGGTTCATTAAGGAAGGATTTGAATGTGTCAGGGAGGAAAGGGCCAGTTGGAATTGCATTTTGAAAATAATCCATATGATCACACCTGATACGGCATAATGGTTTGGAATTCAAGGGACTCCTGTCCCCGGTGCCGTGTGTGTATCATAGTTTTGTCTACAAGATCAGACCATCCATTGAATGGGCACCACACTTTAAGAAGGATGTAGACAAACTGGAGAGGGTTCAGAGGAGGGCAACAAAAATGATTAAGGGACTGGAAACAAGGCCCTACGAGGAGAGACTGAAAGAACTGGGCATGTTTAGCCTTCAGAAGAGGAGACTGAGGGGAGATATGATAGCACTCTTCTAGTACTTGAAGGGTTGTCACACAGAGGAGGGCCAGGATCTCTTCTCGATCATCCCAGTTTGCAGGACACGGAATAATGGGCTCAGATTACAGGAAGCCAGATTCCACCTGAACATCAGGAAAAATTCCCTGACTGTTAGAGCAATAAGACAATGGAACCAATTACCTAAGGAGGTGATGGGCTCTCCCACTCTGGAGGCATTCAAGGTGCGGCTGGACGGCCATCTGTCGGGGATGCTTTGACTTGGATTCCTGCATTGAGCAGAGGGTTGGACTCGATGGCCTTGTAGGCCCCTTCCAACTCTACTGTTCTATGATTTCTATGATTCTATGAATGGCCTCTTGCAAGCAGTTTTATGGCTTTGTTCGTAGTCACACCAGAAACAATAATATTAAAATACTGATAATTTATTCTCTAAATTGTAGAAACCTTCCGTAATTTCTTTTAAGGAGCACCTTGAGATTCCAATTTGAGTTTTTCACTATGTTCCCATCATCTATAACCCATTTCAAATTGCAAATGGCCTAGGGGTGAAGAATCTAAGGCTTCTCTCCCCGCCCCCCACTATGGTTTTTCAAACTGGAAAAAGGAGATATTTAGAATTATATATGTTTTAATAATTGTGCTACCACTTGTTTTGCTAATTGGCTTGGGAAGCTCTTCAAGACAGACATAGTCAGAGCTGTGTTCGCAGTTTAATAACAAGTTAACGTTCAGCTATGGAAAGAAGACTGTGCCCAGCCAAATCTCCTAAAGGGACAATCCTATGCATGTTTAGATGGGAAAACGTCCTACAATTCCTAGAAGCTGTGGGACTTTTTTCTGTCTAAACATGCATAGGATTGCACCCGGAGTAAATTGAGATTAAGCCCTCCGACAACAAAGATATTGTTATGGTTGCTGGCTGTAAACTGGAGATTATCCATGTATCTTTAACTCTGGAGCACCAAAAGAAAGAATGGCTGCTCACACTCAACTCTTTCCTTCCCCTCTGACTTAATATTGGGCAGTTGCTCCAATAGGTTTTAGTGGAGGTGTGTATGTGAGTGTGTGTGAAAGGACCTGGTGAAGTGTCAGGTAGGAGAACCGTTGGCCACATTATTTTTGTTGCTACAAATGAGAGAGAGAGAGAGAGAGAGAGAGAGAGAGAGCTGCACGTACTTGCATACACATAGATAGTTAAATAGACAGACAGACAGACAGATATAGGTATAGATAGATAAAATAACAGAGGATATATATCTGTCTGTCTGTCAGTACCATAGCTCCAAGACCATGAATACTAGACACCTGAAACTTGGAATGCATACTAAGGGAACCCTAGGGGTATGCACCCCAAGATTATTTGCTTTTTAAAATATATTAATTAATTTTAATACATTTAAATATGGCCATGTGTTTAAGCCTGCAGTCCCATCTTCAGTCACCAGGTAGCAGATGCCCCTAACCAGCACGTAGCTTTGCAGTCAATATAGTTTGAGGTCAGGAGGAAATAGTTTGAGGGACAGAGTTATATAGCTACCCCTTCCCCCTGCTGTAGGGCAACCCCCGTCAGGGAAATGGAGTGGGTAGACCCCTCCCTCAAGGGGCTATAGGGGTGCAACATGCCTAGGGGTGCCAGCAGCTGTGCCCTTATCTAGACAGGGTGGACACAATGTGTCCATGTCTTCCAGCTGTGTAACTGGTTTGAAGACTTTTCTGTAGGGGTTCACCATGGCAGGGACAATGTCTCACATAGCTTCACTCAGATGGGCCGGGCACAGTGTGTCCAAATCTGACAGCTGCATAACTTTGCTTGATGGCTTCATTGTATTAAACAAATATTCCAGCCTGTGCAAAGCCAGGTACATTCACATGTGTGTGTGTGTGTGTAGTGAGTCCACAGTACTAGTTATGAATAACTATACTCAACGGTGCATTTTGGATGTAATAGAAAGCCAGGCTTCTCCAGTGTGGCACCCTTCAGATATTTTGGACTACAACTCCCATCAGTCCCAGCCAGCATGGCCAATGGGATTATGGGATTTTGTAGTCCAAAACGCCTGGAGGACAGCAGCTTGGGGAATGCTGTGTTTAACCATGAATTATTGTTAAGCTAATGAGGAGGCATGAGTGCCACTCTTTCCCCGTCTCTTGCTCAGGCACAGTGTTCTCTAACCTTGGGTCCCCAGATGTTTTTGGCCTACAACTCCCCAAAACAAAACAAAAACCAAAAGAATGGAAACAAAACTTAGGGTGAATTTATTTATAATGTATTTATTAAAATATTTATAAATTGCCTTTCTGCCAAAGGGGCCCTCCAAGGCAATATACAACTTTAAAAATGAAACAACCACACTTACTAGAGAGCAAGCCATCTTTAAAATATTTACAGCTGGTCACAAGTGCCAATACTGTAGAGTACAGCAGCAATCTACAATTTGGTGTTTGTGGGTGCAAAGGGTTGTTGAAGATGCCGTTCTAAGGCTGCATGCCAAAGAACAACTTCTTTAAATGCCAGCTAATTGGCAGTAAAGCCATTTAATTGTGTTACTGATCTGCAGCCATCGCTCCGAAGCCTCATAAATGAAAATTTTGCAGGAAAGTCATTTGGCATTGTCGCCTGTGATTGACTCAATCTCATTCATAAATAGAAAGAACTGGATGGGGCGGTATGAGCCTCATTCATAAACAGAAATAATCATGGGGTTGCCATCATCATTTCAATCTGTATGGGTGCAGCTGGAAACTGAGGACCACATCCAGTCAAAAACAACCCAAGGGGGGCAATCCTGCTCCCCCTGCATATTTGTGCACACTCAGAAAGCAGATGATTGAGCAGCTCCCCATTAGGAAAGAAGCAGAAAATTCCCCACCCCATGCCACCATTGCCCCAGACAAGTTGCTCAGCTTGTCTGAGTGTGGAAAGCTAAGCAGGGACCTCAGGCCTGTGGAAAAGACTCCCTCGTGCTGTTCGGGAGGCAGAAAATTTGCCATCTTTTAAATGCCTCCTGAAAATGCACCTGTTCACCCAGGCTTTCCCTGGCCCCTAATTATATTAACTATGCTGTCCCATTTTTACTGCTCTTGTACTGATTATTATTATTATTATTATTATTATTGTAGATTGTTTTTAAAATTGTATTTTAAACGTGCTTTTCAATGTGATTTTAATATTTATATGGAAACCACATAGAGATTTATTTTTTTAATATCTAGTGGTATATAAATAGTACAAATAAATAAAAAATGGAATGTGTTTTATTCATTTTCCTTCTGCCCTGCTGGCCAAACCACTAACTGGAAGTGACCACAGGATGCTAATGGGTTACTATTGCTTCTATCTGTAGTGATCCTTTCCTTGGCACCCTGCAGTTGTTTATGATAGCAGAAAGCCACAATGTGACAGGAGATCGATCACGGCGCTTGCTCCCTTCAGCCTAAGATACTCCACGCAAGAAATCTTCCTGATTGAACCAATAGATTGTACTAAGAACCTTTCTATCCAGCCCCTGTATTATTTTTGTTTGTTTGTTTTGGTTTTCATTTTCTTTCCCCTTTGTCCAGTTTGGCTGGTTTGCTCGAGGATCTGATTGCCCAGCCATTCAACTGCTGTCACACATGGATAGTATGTAAGGAAAGGCGATATATGCAACGCCTATTGAACGTTGGCCATTCATTCCAAGTTTCTGGACTAATATTACTGCTATGGGTGTCTTCTTCTGTATTGCTGCTCTCTAGGAGCCTCTCACACATTGAAAATACTGAATGATTTCCTTTCCAGGTTTAGTAAGAATCCTTCTCCCCCACCCTCCATACTACATCTTTTACAGTCCATGTTTCCAATGCCAGCATCCCCTTAGAAATTGGTCTGAACATTGCACGACAGCTTTTGGGTCCTAAACACTGGTGGTCAGAGAGTAGGGGAGATTGCTTTGTGTGCGACCAACACAGACGGTCCCAGTTTCAACCTCTGGTCTCTCCAGTCAAGTAGTGGGCTGGGGAAAGATCCTGGAGATGCATTGCTGGACAGTATTTTGCTGGGTGAACTAGTTCAGGGGTAGGCAACTGGTACCCTGAATAAATTTTTGGACGACAGCTCTCATTTATCCTGACCATTGGCCCGGATGACTGGGGCTTATGGAAGCCCACTTCTTCCCTCCCCATTCCGTTTCCCTTGTGTGTCGTGTCTTTTTCGATTGTAAGTCTGCGGGCAGGGACAGTCTTATTTAACTAATATGTTAATGTTTATGTTTATAATATGTTTAATATGTAAGCCGCTCTGGGAGCCTTTTTGGCTGAAGAAAGGCATAAAAATATTTCAGATAAATAATAAGTAACTAAATAAGTTGTAGTTCAAATAATCTCGAAGGCATGAGATTGTCTAACCCTGAACTAGTGATTTGGCTCAATATTGCTTCTTATGCTGCTGTTCCCTGCCCCGCACCCTCATAATTGTCCATGACGCCTCCCCATTGATCATTGTCTGCTGATTCTCATCAATGAGCTTTTTATTGCTTTCTCATTCTTCTTGTTGTTCATCTGGATGGTAGCAAAGTTGCAGCTGGTCTTTGGAGCCAGTGAGCCACATGCCAGAACCAAATGGTGAGTTAGCACCATTCTAGTGTGTGCACTCTGGTACCTCTGCAGCTTCCTGCGGATTGGAGTAGTTTTGCCTCTAGCCTACTGAACTCAGCACCGTGCTGGAGCAGCAGGCAGGAATGTGGGTCTGATTTTCTGCTACAGCCGGACCCACTGTGTGCAGGTGTGCCATGTGATGAAAGGGTTAACATCTAGCATTGCCAGGCAGAGTGGATGTGCCTGGGAACCTATCGGGGCTCGCCTCTATAAAGTTCGGACAGGAGGGGGGAGCTCTGTATATATGTGCCTGTGTGTGTGAGAGGAGTTAGTTAGAGAGTTAGGGTGTTAGTTAGAGATGTGAGATGAGAGAAGTGAGTTAGAGAGAAGTGAGTTGGAGGGAAGTGAGTTAGGGGGATTCTAGTCAGTCAGTCAGATCAGAGTCATAAAGTGAATTCAACATAAACTATTGCCTTTATGGAAAAGAGGTTGTTCCTGTTTGAAGAAATGTTTTACTTAAGAAAATAAAGAACAATTTGTTGGGTTACTGAAGAGACTGATTTATAACTGTTACTATCCTGAAGCTCACCCCTAATCACTTGGTACAGCTGCTAAGAGCAAGATAAACAATATCTACCCAGCGTAAATACCACAATAACCAGCAATGGTATTTTAACAGAGTTTATCTCCCATAGACAGATTGTCCACTCAGGTTTGTCTGGGAGTGAGTGAAGCCTTGTGACAGAGTTGGAACAGTGTTAGTTTAAAATAGGGTGAACTAATACCCTGGAGCTACCATACCTCAGCCACTGGGTTAGTGAAGAAAGTGAACTAACAGCCAGGTGGTAGTGAGAGAAATGAAATTCAATAACCGGCCACGTTATCATCACATGCCACAACTACTTATCTGAGATACCTGTGTGCCTCTTGTGGTACCTGTGCGACAGGTTAGCTGCCCCTGTGGTAGAGGATAAGACTTACAAAATGTGTACAAATAGGTTTGTATTTAAAAATAAAAATAAAAAATACTTGCGCAACTGCAGAGCTTTGCAGTTGTGTGACTGTGGGAATGTGAAGTATCAGCCGGGGCAATGTCATGGGGGGTACCTGCTGCCAACGCATGGCAGGTAGCAACCCTGGACATTGCTCCAAAGAGGCTCCAAATAGGTTCCTTTTCCCTTTGCTTTCTCTTGACAGATGTCAAAAGGCAAGCTGTCAAAAAAAGCAAAGATGCAAGTGATCTTTGCTCACGAAAAAAGATCAAAAGATCTTCCCTTCAAGGCAAGATCCTCTACTTTTTATTTTATTTTATGTATTTATTTTATTTATTTATTTTGCCCTGACAGTCCTCAGGGTGGTGCACAAGACTCTAGGTGCTTGGGAAAGTGCACCCCCCCACACACTTTTTCTTGGTCAAAGGAGTTTTGACAGCTAGCTAGCTGTCAAAACTCTGGGTCCCTTTAAAAGGGGATTTTGACAAGGCAATGGTGTTTTGTGTTTTGTTTCCCCCCACTGGGACATATACACCCCTGGGATTGAAGTTCTGCACCCCTGCTGTAAATGATGTTTGTAGTGTTGTCTTGAAAGCATCTTGTTCAGGAATGTCTCTTGCAGACCAAACTAAAATTGGTTTTCTCCTTGAGGGAATACCCTTTGAGGGCATCCTCTTCTCTGCCCTATTTTGGGTGATGTAACTTAGAGCCCAAAGGAGGCCTTTTCCACGAAAGGCCCACTTTTATGGAATTCATTGGGGAAAGATACCCATCTGGCTTCTACTTAGGAAAAGTAGTTTGTTTTCCAGAACATCAGTGTAACAGTGTTCCCAAGGAAGCTTTCTTTAAAAACTAGAACAGGCTGGACTAGACTAGAATAATCAAAATAAGAGATGGTTTCTCCTTGTTTCATCTCATGTTTGGGGGAGATTTATCTTCTTAATAACTGGCAATGTTTGTTTATTTTTTATTTGAAATAGGCCTATCCCACCATTCTGTCCCAACCAAGACCCACAGGATGCCCAAAAGCTATTGTAGAGTCATAAAATGACACTAAAATCATAACAGTAAAACAAAAACAGCAGATGATTGAGTCAATTTGGGGTGATTTTGTAGCCTTGCTCTTTTTCTGAATTTGATAGCTTTTTTGAGATGGATCCAGATGAAGTTAGTGGAGCTTACATCTCATCGAAATCAGTGGGATAACTTAGTCATGACTTAAGTCTCATTGAAATCACTGGGGACTAAATACAACTAACTTAGTCTGGATCCATCCAACCCCTTATATTTGATATCATCTTAATGTTGTTGGGTTGTGTTTTTTTTTGTTTTTTAAAAAGAGTGCATGACTTTTGTTTTGAGTGCACATCTGAATGGTGCAGTATCACCCATATAAATAAATAAAGGTCAGGAGATGAGTGACCTTTGAGCCGAGTGACCTTTTTTTTAATGCCATGGCTCATTCCTTGAGCTTGAGAAGCTATAGAGTGTGGCTCTGAGCATGTAATGAGTTCATTTCCTTCATTGTGCAACTGTGACTTAACCCACATAGCCTGGATCCAATGGCAGTTTCCCAGTAGCTTTTAGCATCAGAACCTATTTTTATTTAGATATTCACCATTGCACAATAGTGTGTTTCCCTCCCCCGCCCCACTAAGTAAAATTATTCCATTAGCATCAATTGCTGTTTATTTTCAACCATAGTACATCCAATATCTGTTTCCAAGTGTGATACAGTTGATTTGATTTTATAGTACATTAGCTTTGCCCAAATGCATTTATTATATTGAAACCCCTATTAGGTACCTGCAGTGGGATCAAAGCCTCAAGATTTTTCTTTTACTCTGGCTGGTGGGAAATTAAATGTTTTGAATACAAAAAGATCCATGGGTGAAAAGTTCATTCTTATGCCCCCCCACACACACACATATAGTCAATACCAGAGGCAGCTGTTACAGTAATTTAAAAATGGATGCAATAGACCACTACCTTGATGAATTCCCTGCCTCCACGCCACCACTGCATAATTTGATATGGTAAACATATGCAGTGTGGACTGGCTATGAAATAATAAATGATTTATTTCCTAACGAATGCTCTCCTCAATCTATTAATCACGTCGGAACAAACTGCTCCAGGGCTTTGGTATAAAATGCATCCAAGAAATATTTATGCAACAGCAAACATCATGAGGTGCGCTGGTTTCTGAGCAGGGAAAGTGTTCCTGGCCCGGATTTGAAACTATTTACACCTTTTCCAATTTGGCCTGACCCAAATATAGGCCTTAGTCTCACACAGAGTCCTACGAAGGGTGAATCACGCAATCACTTTCAATAATAACAAGCTCATGTCAGGCTTTTGTTACAAAGTGCTTGCTGCTAAGATTAACAACAAAAAGAATTTGGGTCAAATGCTACAAATTCCATCACTCCTGAATTTTGTTCCAAAAGCTCTGGTAATGTTAGCTCACTCCGAAGGGTGGCATGATTTGCCACAATCCCGAGAGCAGCAAAAGACCTACCACTCCAACAGGGCTGCTACTCTCAGCTTGTAGGGGACACTGAGAAGGCTGGAGGAAGCATGTAAGAATTCTTGCTTTGTGTACCCCACCACCACTTTCAGGTTAATGGGACCCATGGAGGGTGCTTTACCTAGAGGCCACCCAAATGCCAGATCCAGCATTGCTAGCAGTCATCCCCAAAGCCATCCTGCTTTCAGTGAATCTGCTGCTAATCCCAAGGCAGGAAAATTAACCTTATTCTCACAATACCTTATAGGAAGCTGCCTTATTCTGAATCAAACGATTGGTTCATCTAGCTCAGTATTGGCTACGCTGACTGGCAACACAGCCACGTTCAGACATCACAACAACCCAGGTGTTCGTTTGTGTGTGTTTTTTTTTAAACCCTGGGTTGTTGTGTGAATGAAGTGGGAGCGTATGAGCATGCTGGCTCCCACTGCCCTATCGAGGCCTGCTCGCTGAGAACCGAAAGCTTGGGTGAAGTGCGAGAGTGCCAGGTCTCCACTGGGTGCTGAAATGAAGCCAGCATGGTATGAGCTGGGCATCTGAGGGAATGACATTCCAGAACAGCTTGCCTGCATCATGGAAGAGGAAGAGAAAATCAGCGTGGGAATTGGAGGCAAATACATGTTTCAGTCTGAACTTTAAAGGAGCTGCCCACAGTGCTGAACCCTACTCCCAAAATAGGTTCAGCACCATGGATAGCTCATTTAAATTTCATTCTAAAGCCCGAAGGGGAATTCCACTGCCTATTGCTTCCACTGCCAGCGGGAATTCTGGCTTGCTAAACATCATGCTAAACAACCCAGGGACAGAACACCCATGGGCCCTTTATCCCCAGTGGGTGTGGGAGCTATCAGGTGACAGGAGCAAGCACACTTGTTCGCTCCTGCTTTATTAACAACCCAGGTCTGGTTTGGTTTCATTTTAAAGGGGTTGATGTGATGTCTTAACATGGTCAGTGTTTCTCCAAGGCTTCAGAGAGGTTTCCTCCCACCCCCAGCTCTTCCTGGAGATGGCGGGGATTGAACCTGGGACTTCTGGATGCAAAGCATATGCTCTAGCACTGAGCTACCGCACCTCCCCTTAAATATCAGCATTCTTTTTTATCTGACATATTCAAATGTTGCAAGTGGTCTTGTCATATCCTGATGGCAGGCTTCTAAGGAGTTCCCTGGCACTGAGCCCTATTATAAGCTGAGCTGAGCCCATGACTCCATCTAAATTAAGGCCCAGCTTGTAATGGTATTACCAGATTCCAGCTATGGATGCGTGATGAATTTGATCTGTGTGAATTCATTCCAATACGAATGGATCTGATCGGCATCTCTCAGACTAAAGTGCTGATTTTTTTATTTAGTAATCCACTGGGGTATGCACTTCCCAAATATTCTAGTCTTTAAAAAGTATTGAAATGGTGTTTTAAAATGTATATTTTGAAAGAAAATACATATGCAGTTCAATACTATGCATGCCTACTCAGACATAAGTCCCATTGAGCTCAATGAGTCTTTCTCCCAGGAAAGTATGTATAGGATTACAGCCTTAGAAATTTGTATTTTGAGACAAAATATACTTAAGCATTTAACTGTAAATATCTATCCATTAAAAAAAAAGATGTTCAGAAATGGGATGGAATGAAAGTGAACATAAGTGAAAGTGATATGCAACAGAAACAGACTAATTCATCTATCCCTACTGCCACCACCCCTTGCCTATTGCAAGCAAAACCCTTCTCCAAGCAAAACCATGTAAGTTGGCAAAGGGTTCACTGGACAACTCTGGCTTCCCAAAGGCAAGCAGTATTTATTAATGAAAAGTCCCTAACAGGCAGGATAGCCGCCTTGCCCTTTATTATCAGCCATGAAAATGCATTTCTTCAGTGAAACACAAAGCAAATTAAAGTGGCCTCTCCATTTTCTGATGTAGTGAGTATCATTTTTATTGCTCCAGCACTCATTAAAATCAACCAGAGGAATGGCGCAGGAAAGATTTTGCACACAGATTTGCGACTGGAATGGAGAGGGATTGTGAATGCCATCCATTGGTGCTATAAACAATGCTTTGTAGTATTACGAGAAACGATGCACTTTCTTTGGGAATGGCTTTTGAAGCCCAACTTGTCTTCCGGGAAGTGGTTAAACTGAGTCCAATGGTCCTTCCCTCCTAGTAAGCATGCTAGATATGCAGTGTTTTTCATAGCCAGTACTGCTTGTCATGTGCAAGGAGAGGCAGAGTCCTCTAACAGCCTTTCCTAACCTGGTGCCCTCCAGATGTGTTGGACTGCAACTCCCATAATTCCAAGCCATCATGACCATTGACCACACTGGCTGGGAATTATGGGAGTTGCAGTCCAACGCATCTAGAAGGTGCCGAGTTGGGGGAAGGCTGCACCAGTGCAATATTTTAAGCAGGGGTGGACAACTTGTGGCCCTCCAGATCTTTTGGCCTACAGTTCCCATCAGCCCTAGCCAGCATAGCCAATGGTGAGAGGGATGATGGGTGTTGTAGGCCAAAAGAACCAGGGGAATACAAATTTCGCTCCCCTGATTTAAAGTAGAGCATAGTGGTGAAATGGAAGATACACATGTTATTCTTAAAGAAGGACATCTTACTGTGGTACTTTCTATCTACTATCATCCAGTGGATGATATTTTGGATGTCAAGGTAGATTTTTGAGGGACATCAGGATCCCCTGCCCCTGAAGTTTTACTTCAGGAGCGAGGAACCTGTGGCCCAGGGACCACAGGCAGACCATGGCCTAGTTTCATGTGGCCCTCAGCCCACTTTGCAAACTCCACCCACGTTGGCTCCAGCTCTGACCACTTTGATTCTGGCTCTGATCGCTTTGGCTTCAGCTCTTCCCACTTTTGTCCCTGGCCACAACCATTGCTAGAATGCAGACCTTGGCACATTTGGCTGGGGTGGCCACTTATGAATCACCCTAAATGAGGAAATGTCCTACCCCAAAAGAGGACAAAAGAAGATGCCGATCTGCACAAAATTTGTGTATGCAAATTTTAGATGGATAGATGCAAATTTAGAAAGGATTATTATAATTTAGATAGAAATACAATACATCTCGCCATAGTGTGGAAGACTGTGACCAGGTGACCCATATGTCTGCCTGTTCAGTCTGCAGCCCAGGTGCTTGCTGTTGATGGGCAATGGTTCTTAAGGTTCTTTATCTTTAAAGCAGAATAGGACCAGACAACCTTTCAGATACAGGATGATGGTCCTCTGTAAAGGAGGGCATGTGGCTAGCCTAGTTTTGACCGAGGTAATGTGAGCCACAACAGGAAAAAAATGTTTTAGTTGAAGTTGATTTGACTTAGGATTGGGTCTCAGATAGGTTACTTTCACACTAGGACCCTTTAGCATTTTGGAGACATTACTTTTCTGCAATCAGTTGGAAGTGCAATTAACAATCTGACTGATGTAGCCTGTGAGCAGGATTTTTCTATAATATTTACTCACAAGTTAAGTCATGTTCAGCAGCATTCCCCTACAGTGTAAATACCTTCTTTCTTGCAGGTTCCCCCCCACACCTTTTATTGCTTCCTTTTCAGCACAAGCACAGGCATTACTAATGAATAGCCTCTTCATTCACTCTTAATTATTCTGTTCCTATCCTGGGAAGGCAGAGGACTTTAATTACTTTCATTATTTACTTCCTTGCTTTCTTTTATAGAAAGATAGTAGGACATAATCTGCAAACAGGAAGCTTTGCATTAAAGCAGGGCTCTCCAACCTTGGGTCCCCAGATGTTGCTGGACTACAGCTCCCAGAATCCCTTGCCATTAGCCATGCTGGCTGGGTATGCTGGGAGCTGTAGGCAAGCAACATCTGGGGACCCAAGGTTGGAGAGCCCTGCATTAAAGCATAGTAGTCCATAGAACTTTGCCTGTCCTCACTGTCAGGTTGGCGCTGTGATTGTGTTTTGCTGCACAAAAAGATCACCTCAAATCATCTCTGGAAAACACACACACACACACACAAACACACACACATGGAGGGCGATACAAAAAAGAGTGGAATGCAATTATTTGGCATTGACATCATCTTTTTTTGCTTCTTTGTTAAAAGTGTATGAACCAAAGGATGGTAATTTCAGAGAAAACAGCTAGTAAATGTTTATTATTTATTATTAGGTGTTTTATTTTATTACTTGGTTGTAAGCTTCCTTGGATATTTTGTTGAAAGGCAGAATAAAAACATTTTAAAGAATAAATATTGTTCTTCCATGGCTGTTTGTGTGTGTGTGTGCGCGCGCACACACACACACACACACACCCTACATTCCCCTGCTTTAATCTTGCTCTTCCACTGATAATAATAATAATAAATTTATTTATTACCCGCCTCTCCATCTAGATCGAGGTGGGGAACAGCAGAAATATATAAAATACATAAACTAAACAACACAATACATACTATTAAAACATCTTAGAACATCCTAAAAACATCTTTAAAACATCTTTAAAACATCTTAAAACATCTTAAAAACATCTTTAAAACATCTTAAAGGCATACTAAAATTCCGCCAGATATTAATATTGATACTATTCAATATGACCGGAATGGGGGCAAGGATAAAGCCTTCCCCCACCCCACCCCAGTGATCTTCAGTAGGATGGGCAATGTGTGTGAATGCATGCATGTTTTTCTGTGGTGTTGTGTGTGTGTTTTGTTTGTATGTATAATGTGCGTGCATGATTATGAGTATGCATGTGGGTGTGTGCCCCAACCAACCAACCAACCAACACCCTTATCTGCTATAATGTAGGGACTACCTACAATTAAAAAAACAAAAAATTACAAAGTAATAATAGAGTTCCACTAAGCATGAGTTAACCACAATGGTTATATAGGAAGCATATTGTCCAGGTCAGAAGTTGAGGTTTCCAAGGAAGCTTGACTCCCACCATTTTGAAAATTTCACAAACTAAGACAATATTTCTATACTGTCTACCAATGCTATAACATCCAAGAGGTTTTAGGCTCGGCCCTCTTTCCATTGTGAGGCATGATAATATTGTATAGCTGCAGGCATCACCTAAGGGTTCACTGTGTGATAGAGTTCATCTTTATCTTTGCGGGTGGTAAGGGAGGAACTGCTAAAATTCCCCACGTTCCTTCTGACCAGATAACATTTTGATTCTTCTCACAGGGCTATTTCTCACAAATGGCTTCCCGTGTTAAAAGAAGGTTGGCAAAGTACAGCATGAAAAAAATGAAAGCATGTGAACCAGTCCTTAGTGTATCCTAACACGATTACTCATGAATGTAACATTTGTAATGCTGGTGGTGTGGTGTAACATTTATATTGCTGTGTAGCTGCATGGCTAAAGAGAGCAGCTATGAATCAGGAAGTCTCTCTCAGCCTCAGTCCCCTCACCTGACCAGCTGCAATATGGGGGATAACAATTCTAACTTACTTTTCAACAGGGGTGCAAAACCTCTTTCAGCCCGAGGGCCAGATTTCATTTCAGAGTACCTCTCGGGGGCTGCATTCCATTGGTGAGCAGGGCTGAAGGCAAAAATAGTCAGGCCAAAGGCAAAAAGGGTAGGGCCAATATATCAGCATATATTAGCTGAAAGCGCTTTCTGCCAGCCTTAGGAGAGGCATTTCAACCTTTTAGAATGGGGGGGGGAACTGTGCAAAAGCCAGGAAACCACCACCAAATGATTGGTGGCCCGGGAGAAAAGGGGGAGGGGACAGAGAAAGGGGCGTGGCCACCTGAGGAACCCTGGTGGGACATACTGGGATCCTAGGTGGTCCGAGGTTCAACACTCTTCCCTTACAGGGTTGCTGTGAGGATTACAGCTAGGCAATGTATGTAATAAATATCATAGGATCATAGAGTTGGAAAGGGCCTACAAGGCCATCGAGTCCAACCCCCTGCTCAATGCAGGAAACTAGAGGAGGGGTCTCCCATCCAAGTAATCACCAGGCCTGACCCTGCTTAGCTTTCCACGCTCAGACAAGCTGAGCCAGCGTGAGCCACAGGCCTGTGAGGCACTTTGAACAATTGAAAGCACTGGGAAAATGCCTATTATTGTTGTTGGGATGATCATGACGATGATGATGTGTGAGTTTTGTAATATTTCTAGAAAGCAGGTCTACGTTGTGAGTATTTTAGATAGCCTTCATCCATTTCCATCTAAATTGGTGTTCTTAGCTGCCATGTAATATAAAGGCCAAGTTCACCATTCACTAGATTTTTTTTTAAAAAAAGGTGTATCCCCCTTGGAAAATGTTAAGTCAGAGAAAGCTGGTATCTGAGAGACCCCACTGTTTACATTCCTCCACTGGGAGTATTTGCCATGTATTCCTACTCTCTGCTTTCTGTTCTTTAACCAGTTACTGATCCATAAGAGGACCTCTCATCTTATTCCATGACAACTATTTATAGTTGTAATATGGGCATAATTTACAGAACACTGGTGCGCATGGTAATATTGATCATCAACCTATCTGAAAGCCGTTGTGGATTATCCTAAAGCTATTGTGGATTTGCACTCTTACATTCTCTACAAATGGCCTCATGGTCCTGATAGGGTTGTGTGAGAATTTTTCAGGAACATGTTCAGCAAGAGCAAACTCGCCTTTTTCGGGCTCACGTGAGTTTGTTCATGAACGTTCTCCTTTTGTTAGGCATGGACAGAACAGCCGTAAATGAAGAAGAGGATTAAGGATGTGAAGGGGTTGAACATGCATTTTTAAGGAGATGGGAAAACTGGACACTTGCTGGTTTTGCTTTTGCAGTTTAAGTAATAACTGAAATGGATATCTGTCATTCCGAGAGTTACACTGAAAAATCCAAGGAAGAACGTCCCAGAAAATACTTTCTTAGCCATTTTAATAAGACAGATAAGATTTCTCCAAAAGGACCTATACTTTGCTGCATACGAATTGTGTGCTTCAGCCAGAGTAAGCAGGGCAGAATTAAGACTAGATAATTAATCTAAATAATCTCAGAAGAGACTAAATAGAGACCCCATAGAACAGCCATTGCATACTGTAATTCTTGTGCCATCTGTTTTGGGCAAATTAGAACAGATGAAATTTTGCTTCCATTCACCTGCTAATGCAAAGACTCCATTAGCCTTCAGGATACTTTGGGGCTTAGTTAACAGGGTTACGTTGGTGTGGTGTGCATATCACATCTGAAACATATTTCAGCTATAAAAGGGAACTCTTTCTCTAGTACGATGGAAGTATTTCAGGTATGAAATTCTGGTAGAATGAGAATTGGTAGGATGAGAATTGTGATCCAGCTACAATTTTTCACAACTATGCTCACACAAGATTATTTAACAAACCTCTTCCACTTCACTTTTTTTGTTACAGCAATTGGCATCATTCTGTATGCTAATAGCGAACTCATTCTCCTAATGCCAGTCATTGACTGGGTTCAGACAACACAATAACCCACACCCAAGGGTTGAATATGAGTTGAGTGTGGGTTGTTGTTGAACTGTGCGGGCTGTTGTTGAAACATGGGTTATTGTGTTGTCTGAACACAGCCGAGATAACAAACCACGATGAACAACCCCCATATCACAACCCAACAACAAACTATGGGTTCTCTTCTTGGGTTATTTATGGTTTGCAAGCCATGGCTTGTTAGCACAGCTGGGTTCAGACAACATGATAACCCATGTTTCAACAACATGGGTAGAACATGTTTCAACAACATGGGTAGAAGAACTGAAAAATTCTATATTTCCCTGCTACTCGTTGATACGGTTCCTCATATCACTAATAAAGTGGCTAAATTTTGTGCAACTGCCATAACATGCCGCACCTTTTTAACCTCTGACTCTGGCCTTGCTTGTCTGTTAAAATTTTGATGTAAAATTTTGTTGTGAACCTGAGATGTATGCTGGTGTATAGTAGTAATGTATGTTTCACTGATCGATTGTTTCCCTGTTTTAATGTTATTGCTGGTTCTGGTCAATGACCATAATAAATATTCATTCATTTATGTCTCAACAACCACCAACCCTTGAGTTGTGTTGTCTGAACCCAGTCATTATGTATATATATAAAAAAGCATGAACCACACACAAGAGGGAGGTGTCAGCAGGGGGGAACTCAAGATTTGCAGAAGTACAAAAAATATTGGGGGGACCCTAAAGCAGGGGTGCAGAATCTCAAGCCTGTAGGCCAAATCCAGTCTTTGGATACTGGGGTCCCAATATGGCCCTCTGGGGTGCCCTAAATGGCTGTGCCCCTTTCCCGTAACCACCAACTGTTTGGTAGTCTCCCAGATTTTGTGTATTTCCCCTCATTCTAAAAGGTTTAAATGCTTTTCCTGAGGTTGAGTTACTGGCAATAAGAGCTTTAAACTAAAATATGATGGCATTTTTGGTATTTTGGTCCCAATCCATTTCATTCATTTATTTGTTCCATTTATGGATCGCCCATCTGGCTGGCAACCCAGCCACTCTGGGCGATGTACAACATGATAAAACACAGAATAAAATACATTTAAAACAGTATAAATTTTTTAAAACCTTAGCCCACCCCATATTCCCACCTGAACAGCCATGTTTTAAGTGAGCGGCAGAAGCTCAGCAGAGAGGGGGCATGGCGGAGGTCACTAGGGAGAGAGTTCCACAGTATGGGGGCCGCCACTGAAAAGGCCCTCTTCCTAGTCCCCACCAGTCTAGCTTCTCTGGCTGATGGGACAAGGAGAAGGCCATCTGTGGCAGATCTTGTTGAGTGGCCTACTTGGTGTTGCTGGAGACACTCCTTGAGATAAACTGGACCGGAGCCGTATAAGGTTTTAAAGGTCAAAACCAACACCTTGAATTCGGCTTGGCAAACAACTGATAGCCAGTGCAGCTACTTGAGCACTGGAGTGATGTGATCCCGCCGGCAGCTGCTTTTAACCAGGCGAGCCGCCGTGTTCTGTACCAGCTGTAGCTTCCAAACTGTCTTCCAAGGTAACCCCCACATAGAGCGCATTACAGTAGTCTTGCCTTTGGCCCCACTCACCACTGGAATGCAGCCCCCAAGAGCTTTTCCAAAATAGAATTCAGTCCTTGGGCTCAAAAGGTTCCCAACTCCTGATCTAGGTAAAGGAGTCAGGATCCTAGTTGCAACCTGCAATGTAGTTGCACCCTCAGATGTTCCTCATTTGCCTTTTTTCTTTCTTTCTTTTTTTGCTGCTTTCTTTTCTGTTGGCAATAGAAAACCCTGGAGTTGTAGTGCCACTTCTTTGGTAAAGTGGGTGAGCATGGTGCTGCTTTTCAGTTTTGTAATTCTAATAACTGCTTGTGATCTTACTTGAAGGTCAGACAACAGCACTTTTGGTAGGTGCCATCAGGCTATGTCATTTGCAATCTTGCCGTTAGAAACAATGAGGTGTTATAATAGCAATCATCTCTGTTAACTATGTATAATTGGGAATGCTTGTTTTCCATTATTCATTAAGCGGAGAATTCTGTGGGGAGTGTGGTATTTGATGGAGATTTTGAATTCCAAAATATACCAGGTTTTAAGTTCCAAATAATCCAAGTTTTTTTGTTTTGTTTTGTTTTAAAAAGCAAGATCCTAGACCTCATGACTCTTTAGACCCCAATTGAATGAAATGAATAGGCAGCAAACACAGCTGTAACATGATCCAAACACCCACAAGTATCCTGGCAGCTGCCAGTTTCTAAATTATCTTTTAAGGCACCCCTACATAGAATACATTACAGTAGTCTAGTCTGGATGTCAGAGGCTAACCACTGGTGTTCTGTGATCAGTGATGGCTGAACAAATTGAGCTAATACCATGGAGCAGATGGCTCCCAGGTTCTGATCAAATCCATACCCCCTGGCTGTGAACATTGCAACCCTGCACTTTGATGTCCATTCAGACTTCCTTCACCCTGATAGCGGTCACTTTTCATTTTAGGTATCCTAAGAACATAACGTTTTGAAATGGACAGGTCTATTAGGAAATAAAGGCCATCCACAATCATTTGTCTTTAGCTACAGTGCAGCCTCTCCTCCTGCTCCTCCTTGCTTTTCCAAAGGCCATGTGCAGCGCATTCTGGCAGCCTCTGGCCATCTTATGGACTGACAGATGCCGGAAACATCAGTTCTCTGCTATGGCATTCACAATGTAGAGTTTATTTTGGGAGTTGTCACAGCCTGTGGTATTTTTTCCCCCCATTTACTGTTGGTGTTCTCTGCCCTGTGTCTGGGGTGTCCTGGCTCTGTTGATCTTCAAAAATTATAGATCCAACTAAAAGACATGCAGAATGCTTTCCTTTGGGAAGCTCTGCAGCAGCTTCAAGTTACTGATTCGGATGGAAATAGATGTGCTGACATCAGAAGAAAATCCTCACAACTTCGGGAAAAAAGTCCTACAACTCCCAGCATGCCCCAGCCAGGTTGGCTGGGGCATGCTGGGAGTTGTAGGACTTTTTTTCTGTCTAAACATGCATAGGATTGTGCCCTTAGTTTGTCTGGATCTCTAGTACCCTTCCTACCAGATCAATGCACTCGTCACGGATCATTTTTGTCCCTCAATGTCCCAGTACAAATCTCTACATTTCCTCTACGCATCCATTACCTTAGCCTGAAGCTGTCGGCTTGAGTTTTTAATTTCCTCTTTCATGATCAATACTCACCTGTGTTCACATGGCAACCACCATAAGCATAATTCAACACGACCTGATCCACAGCCAAGGTAACTTTAAGACAGGATCCTGAAGTAACCAATTTTAGTTTTGGTTGGAAGAATTTATCAAAGGAATTGGCAAAGTGAAGATATGAAGCTGTCTGGTGCAAAGTCAAAACATCTAGCCCATGATTGACCACTCTGACTGTCAGTGACCCTTCACAGTCCCTGCCATAGACCTTTCCCAGCAATTTGGAGACTAGTTACTGACAGGGATAGGTGAAATGAGACAGAGTTGCATTCTGAAATCGGCATTTTTGCAAGCTTTCCAATGCAGCTTATCTCGGGGGAAATGTGCATATTAGGGGAACATGCACAAAATGCATATATTTGAGAAAAGAGTGCACAAAAATGAATTTCAGAAGTATAAAGTACTTGGGAAAATGTGTTTGTTTTTTAGAATGCACACGAAAATGTGCATTTATTTATTTATTTATTATATTTGTTAATCGCCCATCTGGCCGGTGTACTTTAGGGGAAATGCACACGAAAAGGTATACATTTCTGTACCATTTTTTAAAGATTGCAAACTCATGTGGAAATGGGATGGAACAAGCTCGACCTTACAAAAACAGCAATCTTGGTGAGATTGTGACTCCATTCCCTATTTACTGACAATTGGGTAGTTTAATCAGCTTCAGAAAAGGGACCTCTCCTCTTCCTCCCAGCTATCATCATCATCAGGCGATCACTCGTGACCGAGTAAGATTGTCTTCCGGGATAAAAGGAGGAAATTCTAAAGAAGATTGTGTAGACTCTAGCGATGGGTCCGTAAGTGACTGTGGAGGCCAATTCTAGATCCACACAGCTTCCCACAGTGAGGACACAGGTTACCAGATAGAAGATGGTCCTGTAAAGGATTCATTTGACGTGCTTTTTGCTTAGCACGTTTCTCCCTTTCACCTTGCACTCGGGCTTCTTCAAAGTCCATGGAACCTTTGTGAAAGGCCAACCTCCATTTAGATCGTTCATGGGCCAGAGCTTCCCAGTTTTCGATGTTTATATTGCATTTTTTTAGATTAGCCTTATGAACATCTTTAAAACTCTTATATACCACTACCAGGCAAGATGAAGAATGGCAAGAGAAAGATACAATGGCTGACAAAATGGAATGGTTGGCTCATGGATTGGCACAGGTGCAATGACAAATTTATTGGACCTAGGGTTTTAATGGATCCAGAGAATATCGACCAACTAATTGGACTGAGTAATTGACAAACATTGCAGCCCTAGTAAATACCATTGCATGTCAACTATCAAATACAGCAAAATGTTGGATATTAAATATTGAAAACAGCTGTCAAATACTGATATTCAATAGTTGGAGAATGTGTAACAATTGTAAGAGTATTTGGGGAATATTTGCCCTCAAAATTTTGAGGATTTTTTTTTAACAGAAATAATTTCAGATATACAAAATTCCAATCATATCTTATGTTAAGGGTTGAGTATTGGGCAGAACAATCCTATGGTCTCTGGGAGAGATTAATATTATGATATAATTTCTAACAGAATCCAAATGTAGTCTTGGAAGAGGGGAGGAGAGAGGGGAGAATCAAGTAGGGAGGAGAACCTGCGAATTGAGATCCTCACTAAATTGCTTACTAGTACTCCAGAGGCCCACTTTGAGTTAATCAGTAATTTTTCAGAGACGACATCTAATCCTATGTATAAATTACTTTGCACTGTTATTATTCCTTAATTGAAGTGCACCAATGTGAAATTTCCATACATGTAGCAGGAATGATTCTAGCTTCAATTAACTGGAATGGAATTGAAACCATTTTTTCCTGTTTTGTTTTCTCTCCGTTCCTCCCTGAACGAGGGAGTATTGTTTGACATCTTGTATTTATTTAAATGGTCACAGAAAATTAGAGAGAAAGAGGGAGGTCTACACACAATAGCTAGTTTCAAAACACTGTGCTTTAAGTATAATGGAAGGCCTTGTATTAACATATATTAACATGTACTTAGTAGCTGCTGTGTATACTATACATATAGATATAAGCTTTATATAGGTGTGGGTGATAAATTTAAAAAGGGGATTAGGCAAATTTCCTGGAGAAAAAGGCTACAATTGGCTACATATCATCATGGCTATAAGCAGTGGCTCCAGGTTTTTGAGGACCCTTGGGCAAGACAGCGGCCTCCCTGGGTCCTCTCCCTCAGTGAGCCTACCTTCTCACCACCATTGTCACCAGCTGCTATTGCTCCTCATCCTCTTCCTCATCGTTGCTTCCACTTGCTTGTTTGACAGGCAGGGAGCCAGTGAGCAAGGAGGCCGTGGCATCTACTGCTCCTCCTCACCACCACCACCGTTGCCTGGGCCAGAGCGAGAGGCAGGTGAACCATCAGGTCGCAATGGTGAAGAGGAGGAGCAACTCCAGGGGACTCTTGTCAGCGGGCCCTTGCTAGGGTGAGGGCCTACTCTTGATGTTGGCCCTGCCTCTGAATACCAGTCATTGGGGAACAACAACAGAAGAGGGCTGTTACCCTCCTGTCCTGCTTATGGGCTTCCCTGAGGCATCTATTTGTCCATTGTGAGAAACAGAATGCTGGACTTAGATTTCATAGATCATAGAGTTGGAAGGAGCCTACAAGGCCATCGAGTCCAACCCCCTGCTCAATGCAGGAAACTAGAGGAGGGGGGGGTCTCCCATCCAAGTGATAACCAGGCCTGATCCTGCTTAGCTTTCCACGCTCAGACAAGCTGAGCCAGCGTGAGCGACTTGGTAGGCCTTTGGTCTTACCTAGTTCTTATGTATATTAGGGTGGCCATGTATCCGAAGGGCTGTCAGAGGACAGTCTTCTGTTTGAGTGTGGCACAGTGGTTAGAGTGCTGGACTGGGACTCAGGAGATCTGGGTCCCAACTCAGCCATGAAGCTCACTGGGTGACTTTGGGCCAGTCAGTCACTGACACTCCACGTAACCTACCTCACAGGGTTGTTGTGGGGATAAGATGGAGAGGAGGATCATGTAAATTGCCTTGAGTTTCTTGCAGGACAAAAGGTGGGATATTAATAAATAAATAAATATTTGGAAGCATCCTTTATTTGAAGGGCTGCCCAGTCCAAATCCAATTTAAAGATTTGAAAATAAAACAGAAGAAAGGAGATCAGGGAGCTTGAAGTCGCCCATCAACTGTTAGCATCTGGATAGCAAGCTGAGCAGGCACATGGGTCACCTGGTCACAGTCTTCCCCACTTGGATAAGGTGTCTTGTATTTCTATTTCAAGTTTATTAATTATTTCTAAATGTGCAACTACACACATATATTAGCACAGGGGCAGGCAACCTTTTTGGGCCATGGACGCATTTGGCAATTTGAGAAACTGTCTTGGGCACCACCACAAAATGGTTGCCGTAGGAGGTGTGGCAAAGGACAAGTACGCTGCCCAAAAGACTGAGTACAAATAGTGAGTACTGAGCTGGGATCTGAGCCCCAACACATTAAACTTTTTTTTTACCTGCAGTTTTCAGCACCAGCTGAGACCTATTTCACAGCAATCCCAGCTGCTGGTAAGAAATGTGTTAATTAAAAAAATATATGAGAGAGCAGGAGGGCACCTTGGTGGGCTTCAAGAAAGGTGTCTGGGGGCAGATTGGTGCCCATGGGTACCACATTGCCTACGCCTGCATCAGCAAATGCACATTTTATGTAGATCAGTTCCTTCTTTTTGCCATCTCTTCTTTTATTTTTGGTGATCTGATGCACTTCTTTTTGCGATGCATCAGTGGCCACTCTGGTGTGTATGTGTCTGTATACCTTTTGCAGTTTTACATGAAATAGAGATGCTTCCAACATCATCATCCAAATTTCTACCCAGATTCTGAATTTCTTAATTACCTCGTCCTTGTTTGCAAACCAATGCATTAAGACTTCTCCTTCTTTCCATTTTTTAAAACAAAAATCCTAAATTTTCAACAGAGCTGCAGAATTTACTACATTTTTTTGGTTCTTTCAGTTTATTTGGGTCTCTCCCCTTCTTCTACACCACTGGTTCACAAGTGCACATTGATAAACCGTCACAAATGGCAATCTTGACAGGATGATTATGCAGGCAGGGCTAATCTAAATGTTCTCTGTGTTATATCTTTTGTTGCATTCTTTTTTGTTTTTGGAGAGGTTGAGAAAGTGGCCATCAGATCTCCTTCATCCCTTTGGCTTTCTCAGTGTTGTTCTGATCTTAATTAAGCATTTAGTTGCACTGAAAGCTTTTGGCAAGTCCAGGCCGGCTATTATCACCTGGGTATTGACACTTTTTGCAATGGCCATAGGGCAGTGATGATGGCGAACCTTTTTGAGCTCGAGTGCCCAAACTGCAACACAAAACCAACTTATTTATTTCAAAGTGCCTTAAATTTGGCAGGAAGGAGGAGGGGGCACTAGCTAATCGCGCCCTGCTCTGTCTCGGGGCATGGCTCTTCACCGGGCGCGCAAAGATTCGGGCGCGCGTGCACTGTGCTTCTGAGCTGTCTGTTCAGTCAGAAGGAGGGCTGGGTGCCTGCGCAGTCCGCTTCTGGGGGTGGAGATGTTGGAGTGTGCCTGCCTGTGGAGGCCAGCGAGGAATGAGTGGAGAGGACTTACTATGGAAACCCGACGCTGAATGCAGAAGGGGACGGTCTGGCGACCAATGGCTCGAGTGCCCACAGAGAGGTCCCTGCGTGCCAGCTGTGGCACGCAGGCCGTAGGTTCGCCATCACTGCCATAGGGCAACATTTTGTTTCCCTGTGGGTTTAGGCAGCTGAAAATCTCACTCAGGCTGTAATAGAGGCAAATCTTTCCTGCATGAATGGATTCTGGTTGAGTGCTGGGGTCAGGGGTGGTGCTAGGTACCAAAAAGATCCAGGGCTCAGGCCCAGCGGACAAAAAAAAAAAAAAAGATCACACATTTGCATATGTTAATTTACATATGCTCTAAAATCTTTGTGTGTCTTTGTCTGTAAAGGACCCTGTCTCCTAAGGACACCCCTATTTGTAAGAAGAGATGTATGGACAGGGGAGAGGAGGGCACTTGATTTCAGAAATAAACCTCAGGCACAAAGATTCAAGGCGGGGCGGGGGGGTCAGCAGGAGGTGAAGCACATGTGGGCAAAAAGCCAGCCAATCCAGGGGGATCCGATGCAGCAGAGATCATCAGGGCCCTTGCGCCTTTATTTCAGCAGGTGCCCATGGACAGCAGGGTGGTGGGGCAGAGGGCCTTCCAGAGATTCGGGGCTCCAAATGAAAGATTCAAGGCTCCATCCCTAGTGGACCACCCCCTGACACCAACTCTGAATGGGGTAAAAACTGAAATCAATCTTATGTATTATTATTTGCAGCATGCCTCAGTGATATGTGCTTTCTTGCGAGGTTTAATTGTGAATAGATGGGGCGGATCACACTTCTGACCTACCATGATTGGGTTGTCACCTTTCCCCTCACCCCTCCCTTAAAGGGGGCTCTGCAGCAGCTGCGTGCCAGCCAACAATTCAACAGGTTGAGAGCTTCCCCATCACTGCCGCCACCTTCATATTGGGGGAAATGCTGCGCCTGCTGTTAAAGGCACTTGGAGCTTAATTTTGAATAATGAAAGGCTCTGAGGGCGGCTCAAACTTGTCCAGAATTCACTCCTCATCTACAAGGTGAATCACAGTTACTCAGAAGGGGATTTGAGGGGCAGGGGAAGCGATGCAGATGGTCTGCATTAGTTTGAATGACTCAGTAGCTATGTTCTTTCTGCATGTAGAGCAGGAGTGGACAAGTCTGGGAGGTCTGAGGGCCATTTTCACCCACCCTGGAGCCCCACCCTGGAGCTCCCCATGGGCCGCACTCCTGCTGCTGCTGCCCCATGGAATTCAGTGGTGGCGGCAAAAAGCCTCGCTGATTTGCCACATTTTTTGGGGGGTGGCAAACCACTGTGGAACACTAAAACGGCCATATTTAGCTTGGAAACAATGCTAAATTTGGCCACTGTAGCTTTCCCATAGTGGTTTGCTGCCAATTTTCTGCTGCCAAAGTGAATTGCAGCATTGCTATGGTGGGCTGCAGGGATCACATCAGGGGGTGGCGGGGGGCAGCATGAGGCCCATGGGCCACGTGTTGCCCACCCCTGATGCAGACAAAGAGGCTGGGTTGCCTGATAGAGATGTGAAGGCCTGGGGGGGGGGACAGAAAAAATGGGGGGAACAACAGATTTTTTTATTAAAAAAAAACATTTCCCCCATTTTTTTCTCCAGAGATTTGGGTGGCGGTGGGGTTTTTTTTTCCCTTTGTCTTTTTCTCTCTCTCCACAAACCTTCACATCTCTAGCCTGTATGCTTGGGTTGGGTTCTATGGCCATTTGAAAGCTAGCTATGTGTTGAGATGCTTAGATTCCAGCTGAGCTCTTCCATTAGCAGAGGAGAGCAAGATGTGTAGAACCAATGAGGAAAGTGCTTCTGAGCATATGCAGAGCATCTTTCCTTCTCAATCTTAGTCTGCCCAGCCCTCAGGCATCTGAGATTAAAAGTTCAGGACTTCAAAGAGAGCCAGTGTGGCGTAGTGGTGAGAGTGTTGGACTGGGACCCGGGAGATCTGGGTTCTATTCCCCGCTCAGCCATGAAACTCACTGGGTGACTTTGGGCCAGTCACTGACTCTCAGCCTATCCTACCTCACAGGGTTGTTGTGAGGATAAAATGGAGAGGAGGAGGAGGAGGATTATGTAAACCGCCTTGGGTTCCTTGCAGGAAAAAAGGCGGGGTATGAATATAATAAATAAATAAATAAAGCCCCAGGACCACCTTTGGCTGTCACTTCCTTCAATTCTGTGTGCTTTGCTGGTTTAAAAACAACAGGAACATGAGATGCTAATGGAGGATCAGCCACGATATGTAAACTTTTAAAATAAAAACAAGAAAGAAAAAAATGGGAAGAAAAAGGAGAAGCCTCTGATGCAAATGTCTCCTAAAAATGTAAGTCCCTGTCCCTTGAAATACTTTCTTCAGAATTTCTGCAAACTACCCGAGAATGTGAAGAAAGTGTCCCCCACCCACCGCTGCCATTGCACACAAAGAGTTGTTAGGGTTGTATTAAGATTCTTTTTGTGCGGTATCTTACCACAGTGCAGCAGCTCATGAGTAATCTAGAGGAGTGGGGAAAGATGCATCAGAACCAAAAGAGCAAGGATCTGCAGCAAACTGCACATATTCCAGTTCCACAGTAACGGAAGAAGAGTGGAATATGGGGCACATGGAGCAATAAAGGAATGGCGTGGCAACAGTCTGTTCATCCCTAGAAAGAAGTAGTTAAATCCTTCACAATTCGACATAGGAATTTAAATGTCCATAGATTTTCTCCTTTGGAAATAGAAATACACACGGAGCTCCGGCTAATTATTTATCCATTCAGTTATTTATTGCATTCATTTCATTTATTAGGTTTCTCTACCTCCCAAGCTCTCTGGACAGTTTACTGTATTTATATCCCATCTTTCCATAATCTGCTCATGATGGCTTACAAAATCGAAATTAATTGCCAAAAGGCAATACAAAATCGAAAATGGGGGCTTGACTTCTCCCTCCGCCGCTGACAGTTAGTGGTGTAAGCTTGTGTGGCTGCAGCAGTGGGCGGGGGAAATTTATTTTTTGAAGCTGCAATCCATTTGCACGCTTACCTGGGAATAAGTCTTATTGAATTCAGTGGGATTTACTTCTGATTACCGATGCACAGGATTGCAGTATTGGCTATTGACAGCCTAAACCTCTGCAAGTCTACTCAGAAGTTCAAGTGGTTTCAGAAGTGAGTTCAGTGGGATTTACTCCCGGGTACATTGTACAGTATTGTAAGCTTAGTTATTAGAGCTATAGCTATCCCTCCTTTCTGTTGTGTGTGTGTGTGTGGGCACTTTTAGTGGGCTCAGAAAAATAAAATAAAACGAACACAAAATTCTAAACCCTGCCAAAAAGTCAGATAACGAGCATCATATAAAAAAATATTGTCTACCAAATGCTGGGAAGAATAAAACTGGTTTAACTTGGAGCCTAAAAGTTCGTAAAGTGTGCACCATGTAAGTGTCTCTCAGGGAGCGCAATCTACGCACAGTGCTTCTTCACACAGTGATAGTGCATTGTGGGATTTACTTCCACAAGATGTAGTGATGGCCACCAATTTGGATGGCTTAAAGGGGGGATCGAACAAATTCATGGAGGAGAAGGTGATCGATGATTACTAGTCCTGATGGCTATATGCTACCTCCAGTATCAGCGGCAGTATGCTAATCTACACCAGATGCTGGGGAACATGGGTGGGAGGGTTGCACTCATGTCCTGCTTGTGGGTTTCCCCCGTGGCTGGTTGGCCGCTGTGTGAACAGAATGCTGCTGGACAAGATGGACCCTTGATCTGACCCAGCATGGCTCTTCTTATGAGAGCGGGGCATGGAACTATATCCTGATGGCTCTATGGTACCTCAAGTATCAGAGGTAGTATGCCTATGTATGTACACCAGTTGCTGGGGTCACACGGGTGGGAGGGTGCTGTTGTGCTCATGTCCCGCTTCTGGGTTTCCTGCAGGCAGCTGGTTGGCCACTGTGAACAGAATGCCGGACAAGATGGACCCTTGGTCTGATCCATCTTGTGTCCTTATAAACTGGGTGCCACCATGGGAAAGGCCCTGTCCACAGTCACCTGCCTAATCTCAGAAGGTGGGGGGCACTCCAAACAGGGCCTCCAAAGAAGGTTTCAGGGCATATGCAGGTTCATATGGGATCCGGAAGTCCTTCAAATAGAGAAAGAACCTCAAATGCCTCTCTGTGCCAACAACAGAGATGGCACAGTTGGGCTTCTGCTTTGAGTACCTGCGTTAACTTGCCTTCTTTTTACAATGAAGCTGTGTCTGTTTCACCTTGATATATATTATTTCTAAAATGAGGGAAGCTGAAATTGAATCAATGCTTTATCTACTCCCCAGCTTTATGAAAAGAGATTCCCATTCTCCTTAAGTGAAAACTGAAATAGCCGTAAGCAGAGCAACTGCCAACAAGGCAAGATTTTTGATAAAAGACAAATTGGCTGGTGAGTTTTTTTAAAGTGGGAGAGTTCATGCTCTTAATCTGCAGAGATGGAAATATTACCATGGATTCTCTCTGAAGGGTTTGCTTTGCAAAAAACAAATGAAACAAACCCACCCGTCCCTATATATTCATTCATTATAACGCAATATATTTCAGATGGCTCTGAGAAAACACACACACGTCAGCTTGAATGACTTATATCAAACATTACAGTTGGATAGTGTGCATTTATATTTGAAATATAATTCTTCTTAAAGGGGTCCTGTTTAATGCTAGTACAAAATAAACGAACATAAAAATGGACAAATGAAGTTATTCTTCACTGTCCTGCTTAGCAGCTAGGGTTTATTTGGGGTGGGGTGGGGTTTGTTTTGGGTCAGAGTGCCACATAGACATAAAGTCCATAGAGTTAAATTTCAACCCCCACATCATAAAATGGCCGTGTTTCCACAGCCACCTCTTTCTCCACACCCCTCTTTTAATGCTGGTTTGGCAGGTGTGGGCCAATTGACATGATTGATGGGGCTAGATTTGGCTTAGGGGCCATTAGTTGCTGACCTCCATCCTACTGCTGTAATACTCTGTGCCCAACTAGTGATGGGAGGAAGTCCTCCAGTCGGGATTGGAACTGGGCTCGGAAATAGTTTGACTTATTCCAGGAGAGGTGACTTGACTTCTTCTTTGGCTTCTAACAAGATATATGCTGGAGAAGAAATTGCAGGGCCTGGAATGCTTGCCTCATATCGGAGGCAAGCACTACAAGCTGATGAAATTCATATTTCTGAACTAGGAAATACAAAATGTCCAAAGCTCAAACAGAAAGCAACTGGGAGAGGAAAGGTTAAGCACGTCAATATGTCCGATGCAAATTGTCTCTTCCTGAAGGTACTTTCCAAGGGTGAAAGGGGCCTTTGGGGCTTCGTTACATGCAGATACAGTAGTTTTCCACTTATTTATTTCTTTTTTAATTGTGATTGTGGTGTTAATGTATTAGTACCCATCTTGGTAAGTCAGGGCAGTGGGAGTAGAATTGCAAGTGGAGTCAAGCAAAGGTGAACACCAGCTTGAGCTTCCTGTCTTCCCCGCTCCCGCCACTTGCAGGGTAGACCTCTCAGCCCAGATAGCACGTGGAAGTCACTTAGAATACAGTTTGTTCAGAAAACATGGCAACAGATCCTCTGGGAAGGGAATCTGTGCAATGTTAAAAGAAGGCAAGATTGTTTGTACTAGGTTACTCTGCAGCCGAAGTGAGCGAGATCGATATTGCTTTGAAACTGATGTAGGTTGCATTGGGACACAAGGTCTCCACCAGTGGTTTGGAAATGATGTATCTACACCACTACACAGCCGCAGAGGCACAAAAATAAATACTAAGAAGAACACACACAGTGTACATTAGTTCTGAGGATCGGAGATTCCCTAGGAAGGGATGCTTCTTTCTTTGCTTCAAAATTCACAGAAGGGTACACCTTTGGGTTTTAGAATCCCACAAAATGAAAAGGAATGAGAACCCCTCCTCCAAAGAAATTGATATTTGACTTTCAATTTTTTTTAAGTACAAAGGAGCATGCAGACTACCCATCAGTTGGGACCTCATTCACCCAAACTACTTAACATAAATTAGTTCTCAAGAGAGGGCCTTGGGAATTCTAGGCTGCTTTGGAGGTTCTATATATGATTTAAGCACTTTTAAGTCCTATGGATCTGAAAGGAAGAGGTGTAAGTATCATGGTTTGTCCAAGACATTTTTCCTGCCTGAGGTGGAGCATCAAATCCTGCCCCCGCTTAACCCCCAAATCAAAGTGCATAGTACCTATAATTGGTCAAGTTATTTTGTATATTACAATAGTAATATAGTAAATAACCAAACATGTGCTGGCCTTTCATGACACCAAAAAACAGCTGCCTGAGCCAGCCTCCTCACTCTGCTTAATATTTCCCAGGCCAGCCCTGGGAAATATGCAATTGAATGGATATAGAAGCTCCCACATAGAGAATTGTCTACAGTAGCCCTTATGTTATCTATTCTGACATGGTTGGCAGTAGTTCTCCAGCAGCTCTGAGATGGCCCTGCCACCTGAGATGTTTTAGAGTCACCAGGTAGGGACTGAACTTCCAACGGCAAAGGACACACACCTGAGGCTGCAATCCTAAACCCACTTACCAGGAAGGAAGCCCCATTGAATAGAACTGTGCTATTAGTTACTTCCAGATGGGATTATTGTGATGTGCTCAACATTGCTGCTAGGCCAGGGAAGAGATGGGGCTCAGCATTGCACTACATGCAGACACAGGCTGAAGCCGGCCTGGGGAGAGCGAACTTACTGCCGTTGGCTAGCCTGCTTCTGATTTTTGCTGCACACGCCCTCCCACCCACCTTTCATTCACAGGGTAGGCTTTGCTGGTTGCATCCAGGGCCAGGTATGAACGTTTTACCAGGTAAACAAATTGGCTGTGGTTTGCAGTTTCCCTGCCCCTCCACATATTCTACAGTAGGGGTAGACAACATATTCATTTTTATTTATCTATTTATTACATTTCTATATTGCCCAATAGCTGAAGCTCTCTGGGCAGTTCACAACAATTAAAACCACAAAATACAACATAAAATACAGTATACAAATTTAAAACTACAGGATAAAATAGGAGTGAAAACTGAAATACAACCGAGCAGCAGTACAGAGATTTAAAATACAGTAAAAGGTTTAAAACAACAGAGACTAAACGACTAAAATTCCTGGGAAAATAAGAAGGTCTTCACCTGGCGCCGGAAGCAGCACAACGTAGGCGCCAGGCGAGCCTCTCCGGGAAGTTTATCCGCAGCAGGGGTGCCACAGCATACGGCCCTCATGTCCGGCAGGCAGTATGGTCTTCCGGCTTTTATTGCAGCTGTTGAGAGTCGCAGGCCACAAGTTCTCCACCCTTGGTGTAGAGCAGCGGTAGGCAAGTTCAGTGAGTCCCGGGGCCAATTTCCCCCCAAACCCACGGGGGCGGGCTGCACCCTTGTCAGCAGCTTTGACGCTGCTGTGCCACCGATTTTGCTACAGAAATTTGGCAGTGTGGCAGCAAAACAATCCCGTGCTTTGCCACCAAAATTCAATGGCAGCGGCAAAAAGAGGGTGCACACCTCATTTCGAAGCAGCGGGCACAAGTGGGCAACTTGTGTCCCTCCAGGCTTCTATTTTTAACGTACAACTGCCACCGTCCCTTGCCACTGGCTCCACTGGCTCAGGTAGATGGAGTTGTAGTTGCCCACTCCTGTTTTAAAGCAAAATTGTACTCCTGGAAGATTCCCAGGAGGGCAATTTTGCTTGAAAGCACGGTGTGTGCTCCCCATGCATCTTGTTCTAAAGGGAAATTGTGGCATCGGTGGCACGGTGGTGAGTTCAGTGGCGAGCGGTGAGGCCTTTGGTGGGTTCCAGGAGGGGACTTGGACCCCAGACCCACTGAGATTGCCCACCCCTGCTCTACAGCAAGGGTGGACCACGTGTGGCCCTCCAGATGTTTTGGCCTACAGCTCGCATCAGCCCTAGGCAGCATGGGCAATGGTGAAGGATGATGTGAGATGTAGGCCAAAATATCTAGAGGGCCGTACGTTTCCCAAACCCCTGTGAATCAAGGGAAACAGCCATTCATGCCAGGGGAGCAAGGCGAGAAATAGGATATTGGCTGGTTAGAATGGCAGGGCTGTGTGGGAAACAGGGCATCAGAATTGAGAACATAGGTGAACACTCAGACATAGATGAGCCCTCCGAGGTACTTCTAAGGTGACTGGGGATTCCTGAGTCTTGCCATGCAGAGCTGTGGGACCCAGAGGTGGGATAAGGCCCCTTTGGGGCCAACAGGACTCATCGACCCAGAGTCCTGGGACCCAGCTTGGGGGGGGGGAGTAACTCAGGAAGGCCTTCTTCATCACCTGAAGAGGCAATGGGGGTGGCGGGTACCATCAGGCATGGTGCTAGGTACTGAAAAGATCCAGGGCTCAGGCCCACAGGACCCCCCCCCAAAAGCACAAATTTGCATATGCTAATTTACATATGCTCTAAAGTCTCTCTCTGTGGGTGTCTTTAAAGGACCCTATCTCCGAATGACATGTAGGAGATGTATGGACTGGGGGGAGGAGGGCATTTGGTTTCAGAAAAAAAAACCTCAGGCAGAAAGATTCAAGGTGAGGCAGGGGAGCCGGAGGCGAAGCACATGTGGGCAAAAGGCCAGCTAATCCAGGGGGACCAGATGCAACAGAGGTCATCAGGGCCTCTGTACCTTCATTTCAGCAAGTGCACATCTGGACAGCAGGATGGTGGGGCAGATGACTTCCCAGAGATTCAGGCCTCCAAATGAAAGATTTGGGGCCCCAGCCCTAGTGGGCCACCCCCTAATGCCACCTCTAGGTAACAAACTACCACCAACCCAGAGCCAAGTGTGGCTCGCCCTAACTCAAAGCAGGTTTAGCAGCTTGCTGGCTGCTGCAGTTGAATAAATCCCACACAGGATAGGTTGCTGCAGTTCATGTTTGTAACTGAATTATAAGTTTAATAAAGCCATGCTCCCAGTTTACTCCAATGAGCTGTGTCTTATCTCCCTATTCCTGGGTGCGGGGCGGGCTCAAAAAAAATCACCATCTTAAAGAGACTGCTGCTTCTTTACTTTTCTTTCTTTTTTTCTTTCCTTTTTTTTTTTTTTTAGGGCTGTGCCTCCTTTTATAAGAATTTTATGGCACAAATAGTAGGTTTATTTTATTTATTTTATTTTGCCTTACTTTCCTCTTGGCAGGCATTAACCTTTGCTAGGTATTTGTCTGTACCTCTTTCATCTCTATGGAACAAAGCAAAACAACAATGATTGTCTGGATCTAACCTTAGTGCATTTCTCAAGGTGATCCTGATGGGCGGAGGGGAAGGGATTTGATTGACAGGCTTCCGTAGGCACCCAAACGAAAGCAAAAGTGGATGCTGTATTCAATACATACCTAACTGGGAAAGAGCAGGTACTGCTTTACGTCCCCCTGTGTTTTCAATATCCTGATCGCTGCTCACGGCTCCATCCTTTGTCTGTTAGTGGAATATATTGAGGACATGCTGAGCAGGGTGGTTTTACTCCACCAAGCGGCACACACAGTCAGCAAAGTGAGGCACACCATTTCTCCGTTATGAATATAATATGTGCCTTAATATTCACAGTAGGGCTGCCTGCCTAATAAACCCTGATGCGGGAGTTGGCCTACACTCCCAACAGATCCCCATTGCAGAAACAAAATGTGTTCACTGAAATTAATCACATGGTTTACGTGGAGAGGTTTTCATCATACAGACCTCTCAAGCTGAGGGCTGCAGTTTAAAGGACCATGCATGTCTTCTTCTTCTTCTTCTTCTTCTTCTTCTTCTTCTTCTTCTTCTTCTTCTTCTTCTTCTTCTTCTTCTTCTTCTTCTCCTCCTCCTCCTCCTCCTCCTCCTCCTCCTCCTCCTCCTCCTCCTCCTCCTCTCTCTCTCTCTCTCTCTTTCTCTTTGAAGGCCATTCAGAGATTATATATGCCAAAGCCAATGCTGTTGAGTAACTGGACAGTCAAAAGGTGTGTAGGGTTTTTCTTTCTTTCTCCAGTTCCACTGAGTGCATGCATGCAAAGCATCCACAGCCCTGGCTGTGGCTGCAGAGTCTGAACTTTTAAGGAGCTATCCATGGTACTAAATCTATTTTGGGGATAGGGGGTATGCTTTAGTGCCATTGATAGCTCCTTTAAAGTTCAGACTAAAGCCCAGAGTTGATACGCCGACCCACTGACATTGGAGCCACCAGCTTCCACTGAGTAGGGCTATCTACCTAATAAACCCTGAATGAAACCCAACCTCCAGATGTTTTGGGCTTCAACCCCCACCAGCTCTACCCAACTTGACCAATGGTTAGGAATTCTGGGAGTTGTAGTCCAAAACATCTCAAGGCCTGCTCCAGTTAGGACTGCCCCCCCCACAGGGCTAACTGACATCTATAGCCCTGTGGGGAAGAAGAAGGAGGCTGGAGCTTCTTGAGACACAGAGAATTACAGAAGTAATAATTAATATTCCCCCTTCTTCCCTCCCCATTCCTTTTTCCTTGTGTGTCGTGTCTTTTTAGATTGTAAGCCTGCAGGGCAGGGACTGTCTTGTTAAGTGTTGTAAACCGCCCAGAGAGCTTCGGCTATTGGGTGGTATAAAAATGAAATAAATAAATAAGGCGACCAGGATGGAAAAGGCTGGCATATAGATCGTAGCAGTGTCTCTAGGCAGTGGGACCTGCAAAATGTCAGAAGGATAGGTGCAGGGGCTAAGGAGATACGATGAATGAGAAACTGTTTAAGACGTGTTTGTTTTCTGCTCAATTGGCTCCAAAGTCACAGAAAGTGCCATAGGACATGGGTGGTTGATGGATGAGGAGCACACAGTGAGAGAGGCAGACGCACTTGAACGCTGAGCATTTTCCAAGCAAGCACCCGATGCTACAGCCTCCTAGGTCCCACAGACTTCACAGACACTCTTTCAACATTCCTCTACTGGAAGAGAGAACAAGCAAAGAGTCCTGTGATATATTACTTCAATGTCCCTGTCGCAAAGCACTGGAGAGCCCTGATAAAAACCATCCCTTGCGATTAGAAGCTGGAGCTGTCAGGCACAAAACTGTTCCGCAAGCATATTGCTGATAGACTAAGAATTTTAATTAGTATGTTTCTTTATTTCTTTAATGTTCTGGTTAAATTATTTTGTATGTTCTTTTCCACCCTTTTTCCTGCCTTTACTTTTTTTAAAAACAAAACAAAACTTTTTTTTTTTCCAAAATAAAAATTCCATGTGCAAAATTATACTGCTCTCACTTCTGTTCTGGAGTGAACCTGAAGAACAGTGCAGGAAGTCAGCTAAGGGCACAATCCGATTCGAGTTTAGACAGAAAAAAGTCCTACAACTCCCAGCATTCCCCAGCCTGCAACACTGGCTGGGGAATGCTGGGTGTTGTAGGACTTTTTTTCTGCCTAAACCTGCAGAAGATTGTACCCTAAGTTGTGTCTGAAGCACTTAGACTGTCACTTTTAGTCTAGCTCTCTGGATATCTGCGTTGCTGGTTGATAAAGATATTTCTCTTCTGGAAGGTCTTTCTCTTCTGGAAGACATTTCTATTCCAGGAAGTTAGCTACCAGCCTAACTTCCAGGTTAGATTTCTTCAGGAACAGTCTGATTTCTGCCTCTTTCAAAGAGACTGGTACCACTCTGTCTCTCAAGGAGGAATTTATTAACCTCCAGGACCCAACTGCCCATCATTCTTGTTATCTTGTTATTAGATGTAACAAGAAGCCAATGTGTGGTGTAGTGGTGAGAGTGTTGGACTGGGACTCCAGAGATCCAGGTTCTAATCCCCACTTGACCATGAAGTTCACTGGGTGACTTTGGGCTGGTCACTGACTCTCAGCCTAACCTACCTCGCAGGGTTCTTGTGAGGATAAAATACAGAGTAAGAGGACCATGTGAGCCACCGTGGGTTCCTTGCAAGAGGAAATATAAATGCAATGATAAAAATAAAAGATGGGCAAGGGTCGAACATGCAAGTGGTCAGCTGAGCCCATCTAAGCCCCTTCCCTGTTAAGTCTGAAAAGTTTTTATTAACGTTTATTTAGGGCGCAATTCTATGGTCACCCAACCTTGTTGGGGGGGGCATAAGTTAGACTGGAGTCCCTGCTGTGACCTCAGAAATCCCTTCCGAGGTCACAGTGGGGACTCCACCCATGGAGCGCCCTCCCCCACCATCATCGCAGCGAGTGTGGTTCTTTCTGCACCAGCTGGGATCCAAAGGTAGAAGACCATCTTCGGTACTGGTGGGGGGGGAGTTCCCAGGGGCAGGGAGGGGGGAGTAAGCCACCATTGTCCTCCATGGAATCCAGGTGGTGCCTCAGCCTCTCCTCCTCGCGAGGAGGGGAAAAACATTTAAAAATCAGACTACTGTAATGCGCTCTACGTGGGGTTACCCTGGAAGATGGTTCGGAAGCTTCAACTGGTACAGAACACGGCGGCTCGCCTGATTAAGGGCAGCTGCCGCTGGGATCACATCACGCCAGTGCTTAAGGAGTTGCACTGGCTACCAGTTGCTTGCAGAGCCGAATTCAAGGTGTTGGTTTTGACCTTTAAAACCCTATACGGCTACGGCCCAGTTTATCTCAAGGAGCGCCTCCAGCAACATCAAGTAGGCCGCTCAACAAGATCTGCCACGGACGGCCTTCTCCTTATCCCATCAGCCAGAGTGGCCAGGCTGGTGGGGACTAGGAAGAGGGCCTTCTCTGTGGCGGCCCCCAAGTTATGGAACTCCCTCCCTAGTGACCTTCGCCATGCCCCCTCTGTGATGAGCTTCTGCCGCGCATTAAAAACATGGTACAGTAATACTTTGGGTTGCAAGTAACTTGGTTTGAGAGCGTTTTGCAAGACAAGCAAATTTTTAAATATTTATTTAATTTTTTTGGACTTGATATACAAGCGACGTCTTGCAATACAAGTACTGTAGTACGGCTTAAATTAAAAAATCTCTGTACAAATTTTTTTTGGGGGATTTCGTTTTGATATAAGAGTGTTTTGGATTACAAGCACGTTTCCGGAACGAATTATGCCCTCAATCCAAGGCATGACTGTATTTCAGGCGGGAATATGGGGTGGGTTAGGATTTTAAAAGAATTTTTTATACTGCTTTAATTATCATGTTTTATTGTATTGTTTTAATTGTACATCACCCAGGGTGGCCGGGTGGCCGGCCAGATGGGCGATTAACAAATATAATAAATGAATAAATAAATAAATAAATAAAATCTAGATGTTTTTGAGGGTGAGGGGAGCATGGCGGCAATCCTATCTGCCGTGCCCCTCCTGCCTTCCACTGGATGCCTGTAATCCTCCAAGTTCAGCGGGTTACAGGAAGCCACATTAGATGGGGCTGTTATTTGTTTCTTTGTTTACAGGATTTGTATACTACTTCATTAAAAAAGAAAATCCAGGGTGATTCACAATGATAGCATAAAACACAACTTTACAAAAAGCATTAAATCATTCAGATATCTTGAGCTAAAAGACCAGGCTTCTATTTGTCACTGAGGACATAAAGGTAATTAGAATGATTCAAGAGTTGGTTTAAGGGCACAAACTTATGCACAACTCCCCGCACACCCCAGACATCCGTGCTGGGAGTTGTATATTTTTTTCTGTCTAAATATGCATAGGATTGCACCCTAAATGGCTTAGGACAGACATAGCCCTAGAATCCCTCCCTCCGCCCCTGTTCCTATTACAGTGTGTTAATAAGATGCTGTTGCTATCACCCATTATGAAAAGGGCACTGTGTATAGGCCATCTCCTTTTTGATTAAAGAGTGGAATGGAAATTTTGTCCAGTCCTCATCATAATTAAAGGTTGTTTCCCCATTTTCTGTAATTAAACCCAGTTATGAACAGAAATATCCTTTAAAAAAAAAAAATTAACTTTATGAAAGGTCTACACATTTTTGGTCTTTTTCTAAAGTATCCTGCAGACTGTTGCCCTCTGGAAAAGTTGAAGGATTTATTCCAAGTGCTCCTTGGCTTTGATTGATCAGCTAGAAGGTTAAAGATCAAGATTTGCAATTTTCACAGCCGTATCTGCACCACTTTAACAAAGTTAGCTAATATACTATCAGACAAAGCTTTCCGACTACAGTGACCCAAGTTTGGGATCACCTAGCAATTCACACGTATATTAAACTGTGTTCACATGAACACAGGCAGTAGTGCTCTCTCTCTCTCTCTCTCTCTCTCTCTCTCTGTGAAAACATATAGTATTGATCAAGAATTACCTTCTTATACAATGCTGGCTCTAGGTTTTTCAGTGCCCTTGGGCTACCTCCCTCAGTGAGTCTACCTACAGGCCTGTGGCTTATGCTGGCTCTGCTTGTCTGAGCATGGAAAGCTAAGCAGGGTCAAGCCTGGTTGTTACTTGGATGGGAGACCCCTCCTCTAGTTTCCTGCATTGAGCAGGGGGTTGGACTCGATGGCCTTGTAGGCTCCTTCCAGCTCTGTGATCTATGATCTATGAATCTACCTTCTCACTGCCGTTGTCACCAGCTGCTGTAGCTCCTCCTTCTCTTTCTCATCATTGCTACCACTTTCTTGCTTGCTAGCTGGAGAGTCAGTGAGCAAGTAGGCAGTGGCAGCTCCTGCCCCGCCTTCTCCCCACCACTGTCGTCTGGGCCGGAGCAAGAAGAAGATGATGAACAAGCAGGTTGAAATGGTGAAGAGGGGGAGCAACTCCCCAGGGGATTCTGATCAGTGGGCCCCTGCTGGGGTGAGGCCTCTCGCCAGGTGCCCAACCATGCCTACTCTTGACCCCAACCATGTTCTTATATATTTACAGATACATATAGAACCGGTCCTCAACATTCCATAACAGTCTAAGCCCTCTTCAGGCATTCTCTTATTTATTTTATTTATTATATTTATCAATCGCCCATCTGGCCGATCACCCGGCCACCCTGGGCGATGTACAATTAAAATACAACAAAACAACACAATAAAATATAATAATTTAAACAATATAAAAAATTCTCATTAAAAACCTAACCCACCCCATATTCCCACCTGAACAGCCATGTTTTTAATGCACTGCGGAAGCTCATCACGGAGGGGGCATGGCGAAGGTCACTAGGGAGGGAGTTCCATAATGTGGGGGCCGCCACAGAGAAGGCCCTCTTCCTAGTCCCCACCAGCCTGGCTGTTCTGGCTGATGGGATAAGGAGAAGGCCGTCCGTGGCAGACCTTGTTGAGCGGCCTACTTGATGTTGCTGGAGGCGCTCCTTGAGATAAGCTGGGCCGTAGCCGTGTAGGGTTTTAAAGGTCAAAACCAACACCTTGAATTCGGCTCGGCAAGCAACTGGTAGCCAGTGCAACTCATTAAGCACTGGCGTGATGTGATCACGCCGGCGGCTGCCCTTAATCAGGTGAGCCGCCGCGTTCTGTACCAGCTGAAGCTTCCGGACCGTCTTCAAGGGTAACTCCACGTAGAGCGCATTACAGTAGTCTAGGTGAGAGGAGACCAAGGCATGAACCACTGATGGGAGCAGGTGATTAGGAAGGTAGGGGCGCAGCTGCCGTATCAGATGGAGTTGATACAGCGCCGCCCGGCTCACAGCTGCCACCTGAGCCTCCATGGACAGCTGGGAGTCTAGAATGACCCCCAAGCTGCGGACCTGGTCCTTCAGGGGTAGATGTACCCCATTCAGCACCAGGTCAACATCCCCTAACCTTCCCTTGTCCCCCACCAGAAGTACCTCGGTCTTGTCGGGGTTCAGTTTCAGCATGTTCCTTCCCATCCATCCAGCCACTGACTCCAGGCACTTGGACAGGGTCTCAACGGCCAACCTCGGTGAGGACTTAAAACAGAGGTAGAGCTGCGTGTCATCCGCATACTGATGACACTGCACCCCAAACCTCCTGATGATAGCTCCCAGCGGCTTGAGGTAGATGTTGAATAACATCGGGGAGAGGATGGAACCCTGCGGCACTCCACAAGTGAGCAGCTGAGGGCCCGAAGCCTCCTCCCCGAGAACTACCCTCTGATACCTTCCAGAGAGGAAGGACCGGAACCACTGCAATACAGTGCCTCCCAAGCCCAAGCCCTCCAGACGGTCCAGGAGGATACCGTGGTCAACGGTATCAAAAGCCGCTGAGAGATCGAGGAGGACTAGAAAGGAGCATTCGCCCCTATCCAAAGCCCTCCTCATATCATCCACCAAGGCGACCAAGGCCATCTCCGTCCCATGTCCAGACCTGAAGCCCGACTGGCACGGATCTTACTGTGTTCAATCAACTCACGAGGAGAGGGAGAGCTCTGGCCCTGCCCCCCTCCACTGTTGCATCCATCGCCCTCTACTCGTGGAGGGTGACAGTCTGGAGGGAGCCTCCTGTATCCGTGGAGGCTCTCTATTCAATTAGAACCCTGATTTTCCAGGGTTCTTAATTACCTGGAGAGTTTCTATGGATACAGGAGACTCACCATGAGTACAGTCAGGGCGACAGATGCAACAGTGGAGGGGCACGGGGCTGGAGCGTACTTTCTCTCTTCACACGTTGCTTGAACATGGTAAGAGAACATCTGAATAGGGCTCCAGTGTGATGGAGAAACAGACCCAGCATCGGGTTATGCAGGTAGAGGGGTGGACCTATGCAGCTAGGATCAGCCTTGGTTCTCAATGGCTGGGGTCACTAAGGACAAGAAACAGGTTTAATCCATACCGCAGTCCTGAATTGCAACTCATCACTGCGTAAGGGTTGTCATTCTCTCCGATGTGGAACTGGAAAGCACTGTGCTTGGGGACGCTGGCACATTACATTTGACACTGTGCTATACATTTGGCACTGATTGACTGGCAGGGCTCTGTGTCCGTGCTTCTGCGGGGGGTTGAATCCTATCTGTGCACATAACGCACAGGCATGTGCTGCGCTGTACTCCCTAGGGGCCCTTGCAAGATATAAGCCCTCCCCCTGCTCACACAGGCACACACACACTTCTTATCACTGATTATATAGATTTCATAGATTTCATAGATCATAGAGTTGGAAGGAGCCTACAAGGCCATCGAGTCCAACCCCCTGCTCAATGCAGGAAACTAGAGGAGGGGTCTCCCATCCAAGTAACAACCAGGCCTGACCCTGCTTAGCTTTCCACACTCAGACAAGCAGAGCCAGCATAAGCCACAGGCCTGCATTTTGTCAGTAAGGAAAGCATTCAAAGAAGCCCCACAGTGTTGCATAGCTTGAACCACAGGAGGGGGGTCAACGGGATGATGGGGGCGGGACCTTGCACAGTGGGAGAGCACATGCTTTGCATGCAGAAGGTCCCAGGTTCAATCCCTGGCTTCTCCAGGGAGGGCTGGAAGTGGCAGTTGCTGGCTGGAAGGAGGGGGTTCTCAGTTGGAGCTATAGGGCAAGGGGGGGGAAAACCCTCTCTGAGACCCTGGAGAGCCATTGCTGCCAGTCAGTGTCAACAATACGGGGCTAGATAGAACCATGGTCTGACTCAGCATAAGGCAGCTTCCAATCATTCCTAGGTTCCTAACAGCAAGAATGCAACATAGTTATTATTATTTTTTTCTGATCCCGCCCCGTCTCCATTATAGATGGAATAAAAATGTTAAATCATGGATGGGCACAAGATAGACGGTGATCCACCACTGGACCAGTTTTGGTGGATCACCTATTGTTGGACTCTGAGCGGAAATGTTAAACCAGATAGATCTCTCTGCCTCCCTCTTGATGCACCATGTAAGTGGGGGCCACACACACCGTAAAACAGATTGCAGGAGAAGTTAGTGTTCCATTCTGAACTGAAAGCAGCCTTTCTTCCTCAAAAGGGTCTGCATGATGTATGCAATCATTTATCATGCATAATGTTATTATAATAAACACCGAAGGATTTGTAGTGGGTATGATGAGTCACTTGTAAATTGTTGCCAAGTGGATAAAGAACACAATGTGTTTACACAGCGCTTAACTCCTGTTACATTTGAAAGCAGCAGTCTGATGATAACAGCACAAAACAAGCCTAATCTGAAACATAACATGCTCTAAATCCTTTTCTTTCTCTCTCTCTCTTGTTTTAACTTGCAGGTTTCTTGAGCACGGGGGATCAAGCAGCTAAAGGAAACTATGGCCTCCTTGATCTCATTCAGGCCTTGAGGTGGACTAGTGAAAACATTGGGTTCTTTGGGGGCGACCCGCTGAGAATAACTGTTTTTGGATCTGGCGCCGGCGGTTCATGCGTCAATCTCTTGACTTTATCCCATTATTCTGAAGGTAACCGTTGGAGCAATTCAACCAAAGGTATTATTGCAGGTTGCAAATTTTGACGATTTTGGTGTCTGCATGCCACCACCATGACTTCTCTGTGATGCTCTTGTATATATGTATCTTGATGTATCTAGGGAATGCCAAAGACTGCTCAATAATTAAATTGATCTTAATCCTTCTATTAGGGGTAATAAATGTAAATGTCCCCCCCCCCAATCTATATAACTTCATCCTCTGGATATTCTCCTACCATAAAGAGCTTGATAGAAATTTCAGGTTTTAATCTGGGCTGCACACACACACACACACACACACAAGCACACACACACATCCCAGTGATCCTAATACGGATCGCTCTTTCCTCGCTGTCAGTGGAAGTGTAGAAAGAGCACAGCAATCTGTATCAGGATCACTGAGGGCTGGTGGGGACAGTAAAGCAGTGAAAGTGTGATCTATATCAAGGTCATGGGGGCTGGAATTTAGCGGCGGGCTCAGTGCATCTGTGTGTGTGCATGGGGCACAATTAAGGCCTTGGGGGCTGCGTTTACCCCATGGGTCATGGGTTGATTTCATAGATCATAGAGTTGGAAGGAGCCTACAAGGCAATCGAGTCCAACCCCCTGCTCAATGCAGGAAACCAGAGGAGGGGGTCTCCCATCCAAGTAATAACCAGGCCTGACCCTGCTTAGCTTTCCACGCTCAGACAAGCTGAGCTAGCATGAGCCGTTGAGCACCCCTGTTTTAATAAAAAATGTCACTGGAGTCACATAGACCACAAATAATGTGAATGGGAGAAAATGAACAATTCCATGTTGAACATACTGAGAGGGGTCTAAATATTTATTTATTTATTTTATTATATGTATACCCCACCTTTTTTCCTGCAAGGAACCCAGGGCAGCTTACATAATCCTCCTGGTCCTCTCCATTTTATCCTCACAACAACTCTGTGAAGTAGGTTAGGCTGAGAGTCAGTGACTGGCCCAAATTCACCCAGTGAGCTTCCTGACTGAGTGGGGACTAGAACCCAGTTCTCTCAAGTCCCAGTCCAATACTCTATCCACTATGCCACACTGGCTCTTGGTATGGCTATATGCTACCTCTAGTACTGGAGGCAGCATGCCTCTGAATCAGGGCCGGTGCTACCATTAGGCCAACTAGGCAGCTGCCTAGGGCGCAGGGCTAAAGAGGGTGCCAGAAACGCATTGAAAAAAAATACACCCCTCTCAAGTGGGAAGGGGGGGGCGCTAAATATCTGATCTTGCCTAGGGCACCAAACTGCCTTGCACCGGTCCTGCTCTGAATATCAGTTGCTGGAGAACAACAGCAGGCGAGGCTGTTTCCCTCATGTCCTGCTTGTGGGCTTCCCATCAGCATCTCCTTGGCCAATGTGGGAAATGGGATGCTGGATTAGAAAGGCCTTATGTTACATTGGAGTAGCTTCCTTCCTGTTTCTTGTGGAACTCGGTGGAAAAGCTTGTACTCTAGACTCCATTATAGCAGAACTTATAATTGTCACACACACACACACACACACACACACATCCCCTAAGGGTGCCTTCTTTGGAAAGTGAGTCAGTGACATTCACAGTATTCATGAAGCCAACTTTATTTCATCAGTTGTCTTGGGCCTGTTTAGCTTTTGATGAGTAGAAAATGTCTGGAGGAAAGTTCAAGCGACACAGCCCTCTGTTTCAAAGCTAATGGCAGAGCTGCTGCAAACTGTTATCTACTGTGAAGAAAATGAGCACTGGGTTCAGAAGCCCTTTGTCTGAATCTGTTTTCACTCAGTGCCGCTCAAGGAAAAAGCAAGTGTGTGTGTGGGGGGGGTTGGTATGTGTGATCCAAAATTGTCAAAGTATCAAGGTCACTCCAGTATGTCTTTTCCTGCTCTGTAACTAGCACCTCTCTTCTCTACTGTAAGAAAAGCAAGCAGCAAGAGAAAAGTCAAGCAACTGTTCTCTTGGGCCACACAGACTTTCTCCCTCCCCTTTTGGCACCCCCATACCATTTGCAGGAAGCCTCCCACCACCCTCCACCAACTGGCATCACTTTCAGGAAGGGTAACTGTGACTTAGTTCCCATCAGGGATGTGCTGACACTCGGAAGTCTAGCTCATGCTCATTTGAGCTCGATGGACTTCCCGCCCACTTCCGATCCGATACTGGGAAGCAAGCCGAGTTGGGGGGGTTTCCGCGGACTTCCATCTCTAAGATGGGCTTCAGTTTATGCATTTTTTTAAACACTAAGGAAATTTGCGCAAATGGCATGATTTGTGCAATTTGCGTAACCTTATGCGATTTGTGTAACGTTATGCAAATTGCATGAACTGTGGTATTATTTTGCATGTTTTTCGCAAATCAACACCTGAAAAGCACGTGGATCTAGCTTGATTTGCATAGAATCTGCCAATTGCACTAGATCAGGGCTCTCCAACCATGGGTCCCCAGATGTTGCTGGACTACAGCTCCCAGAATCCCTTGCCATTAGCCATGCTGGCTGGGTATGCTGGGAGCTGTAGGCCAGCAACATCTGGGGACCCAAGGTTGGAGATCCCTGCACTAGATCCATGTGCTTTTTCGGTGCTGATTTGAGGGGGGAAATGCAAAATACCATGATTTATGCAATTTGTGTAAAAGTTATGCGAATTGTATAAAGTTATGCAAATTGCACAAATAGCTCCATTTGTGCAAATTTCCTTAGTGTTTAGAAAAATGTGCAAACTGTGGCCTATCTTAGAGACAGAAGTCCGTGATCTGGCTCGACTTGCATCATAGCAAGTCGTCACCAGCGCCAGGCTGGCAAATTGGAATCCGGGGGAGGGGGGGTGAATCATGAAAGTCCGTTGGATTTTCACCCCCTTATCGGATTCCTCATATATCACTAGTTCTCATGGGGTTTTATTGTTTATTTATTAGAATTATTTTATTTATAACCTGCTCTTTAAACTTTCAAAGGGTGGGTTACAGAAAGATCAATCAATAGATAATTTAAAATTAGTCCATTGGCTATTTACATTTATGTACATATAAAAGGAAAATGCACACAGAGACAAATATATATATATACCTGTAACAATATAGGGACAACTATTGCCTACACTTCATGTTAAATGAGCAAAGTCAAGGATCATCATTTGCAAGCATTTCTGATCCAATTTTTAAACGTGTTTATAAACATTGCAACCTTCTGGGTAATCTTGACATTACACTCTTCCAGACGTATTAGAATTAGCATCATATATGAACGTCCAGGATGCAATGCTAAAATTGGGTAGATTAATTTTGCTCTAGCCACCTGATAAAAGTTACAATAAAACATCATAGGTATCAGTGTTTCAATACCCCAGACTCACAAGGGCAGAGTCTTAAAGCAATGGGTATGCTTCCATATTGGCCTTCTAACAATTGGGACTGCATCACATTAAACTCTGCTAAGTTAAAATTGCAATAAAACAAATTAAAGTAAAACCAGAATATTTAAACAGCATAGTATGAAAGAGCAGAATAGAAGCAGTCAGCAGAATTGAAACTAACAGCAGAATGAAAACTACGTATGTACAAATGATTTTAAAAGCCTTGGAAAATAAAAAGGATTTTGGGTACCAAAATAATTCCAATTTCAGGGTGCCAGCACCAAGTAGGCCCTTTCTCATTTAGCTGCCTGCTAATCCTCAGAAGGCAGGAGGACTGAAAGAAGGGCCTCCACTGAAGATCTTAGTGTCTGGTTTTACAGGAGTGAGTTTCAGGGCCATGCTCTGGCTCCTCTCCTCTCCTTTTATTCTCTAATTCTGTCTCTGACATCCTGGTTTGTGGCAAACCACAGTTTCTTGTTACAACCAAATCAGCAAACTATAGTTTTTGGCACTTGCCCTCCAGATAGGGTGGTCACTTGTGAATTGCCAAAAAAGAGGACATTCATCACCAAAAAAGAGGGCAAAAGAGGACACCTATTTGCAAAACATTTGCATATGCTAATTTATAGGTATTGATGCAATTTTAGAAATGATCAGGGAGGAAATCAGATTATGTAAAGTAGGGGTGGGGACCTCTTTTAGCCCAAGGACAGAATTCAATTTCAGAGAAGCTTATCTACTATTACCAATTTACCCCTGCAAAATGTGACTACAGGAGAGTGTTGAGGTTGTTCTGAGTTCAAATTCTTCTTTCATGAGAGGCAAGAGAGAGGGAGGCTCAACAGGTCTGGCCACATGAACAGAGTTGATGCCCTAAAGCATGAGCCAAAATCTCTGCTATTCACTGGGGTTCCCTGGGCTGATGCACAGATGAGTCACTGTAGAAAGAGATCTCTGAAGGTAGAAAGCTTCAGAAACATTGCCCTAAATCAAGGGCCAAATTCAATTTTGGTGGAACTCTCAGGGGCGGGCTACATTCCAGTGGTGGGTGGAGCCAAAGGCAAAGGAGGCAGGACCAAAGGTGTGGGGGGAAATACCAAAAAATCAGCATATTGTAGCTTAGAGATCTTACTGCCAGTGATTAGGCCTTAGGAGAGGCATTTCAACATTTTAGAATAGGGAAAATGCTGCACAAAAACCAGGAAACCACCAAAGGATTGGTACTTGGAGGAAAGTGGTTGGGGACAGCTGGTTGGCCACTGTGTGTACCGAAGGCTGGACTAGATGGACCTTGGTCTGATCCAGCATGGCTCTTCTTATGTTTTTATGAAGGGGGCATGGCCAGATTGGGACCCCAGGAGGACTGGGTATGACCACCAGTCTTGACGTTCCCCACGCCTGCCCTAAATGATGGGCTGGATGTGTTTATGTCTACAGGATGTCCTTTAAAAATAGTAAAAGAATAAATGCAGGTTTTCGCCATTCTCCTTTTCCTGTATTCTCCGCCATTTAATGGAAGATCCACTACTCCCACTTAATATTATCAGTTTGACGTACAGAAGATAGGAGATAATAACTGATGTTCTGTGCATAAAATCAGTTATGGGACCGCCAGTACGTTTTGAGAAGCATAGGTATGTCGAGATGAACAACTTCTCGGGTGCAAAACCATCCTGATTCAGCACAGGCAGCACCTGCCAGCTACATGGGGACTTTGTTGATGCACACTACTGAATTAGCAAGCACAGTTCTTCATAAGTGCAAAGTCCTCAGGAACAATTCCCACCGTTAATTGTTTGGGCCAAATTCCCTCCCAAGTGGAATTCGGTTTGGAAACCTGAGCTCCAGTTGGGGAGGAATGATGGCCACATCCTAGAAGGCTCAAGGTGAGTTCTGGAAATATGGTTCTGGCTTGGATGATGTCAGGGGGAGTGGGCTTTGTGCTGTGTCCTCACCCCTTGATGTCATCTGGCCTGGCACATTAGTCAAGGGGGGCAACTTGCCCTCGGGACCAAAATAGGTTTCCTAAGCCTGGTGTAGACAGTATATGATGGAAAACATCGAGAAACAAATCTGGGCCTGAAATTACACCAATGTATCCTCCTGGAGTTTGGGCACCATCCAGCCAAAGCTTAGCTCCTTTAAAATAGCAGTCCTGTGCACACGTGTTAGAAAATAAAACATATTCAGCATAATGGAACTTACTTAAGTAAACATGCATCGGATTGGGCTGTACAGTCCACTGATTTCAGTACTCTCCCACTGAAAGTAAAGTGACTTCAGAATGCTAGAGATGCCCTTCACTTTTAACCATAGTTACTTCCTGTGCAAAGGCTACAGTCCTCAAACCATTTACTTTCAAGCGGCGCCCCTGATTTCCATGAAGCTACTTCAGAGGAAGTGGCTTTGCGGGTTAAAGTGGAACATCACTTCCATCCCTTTCATCCCTTTTTCACCATCACTGTTCAATAAAAAAAAATATTTCCTTCTTTAAAGTCGCTGAATTGAGCTTTATGTTTTGAGGACTTTGACCACTTTTAACTCAATCTAGTCTTTAATGGAGCATTTAACAAATATTGCTGTTTATATCAGCACTTTCGGAACGGGTGGCTTTCCTTATGCAGTATTCCAGTTAAGCATGAGTAACTGGGATTTAAGGTGATTTAGGCTGCAATCCTACAACCCATCAGCTGGCCTCCGATGGGCTATAGGATGTTGCAGAAGTGTTGCTCTGCTGGTGAAGAGGAGCTCCACTACCGGCGTGGCACTTGCACACCCAGAAGAGCCCCCAGGTGTGCCCAGTACACTGGCTGAAAGGTCCATCATCTTAGATGCTGGTGGTCAGTGGAGGCTGGTGGCCCCAATGTCAGTGGGGGCATATCCACTCTGGGTTTCAGTCTGAACTTTAAAGAAACTATCCATGGTGCTGAAACATATCCCCCACTAAATAGGTTCAGCACTATGGATAGCTCCTTTAAAGTTCAGGCTGAAATCCGGAGTGGATACACCACCTCACTGACATTGGAGCCACGAGCCACTGCTGTTGGTGGTGTTTCACTAGTGCCTGGAGTGGACTGGGGCAAACCATCAATCCACAAGCTCCAAAGCCGCCTCATTTCCCCAAACATGGTCCCCACAAGGAAGAAAAACCACACCAGCCCTGGAGCTGAAGTAGTGGTTTTCTTTCCCACTGGTGTCAAATGGACAGATGAAAGTTAAGAATGGGAAAGAGAGAACCCCACCCCCACCCCTCACCTTCAGCCCTGTACAGTGCGAGTCTCCTGGGCTTAAGAAATGTCAGTTCCAGATTCTTTGTCCACTCCCATGAGATTACTCTGCCAGTCCTCTTGCCATCAGTGGAAATTGATAATGGGTTGGATCCAAACTTGGTCAATGAGTAGACCCATTGAGATAAATGGGGCTTAAGTGCAGCACAATGCATGTGTTATTTTCTCCTAGTGAGAAAAGAGAGGAGTCCTAAGTCAGCCTGAGGGTTTTACTGAGTTGAGCATTCTCTGTGGAATGGGAAATTCTTCTGAATTTCCATCTCTATGAATGAAGCTGTCCTTTCCACTCAAATTAATGCCAAAGCAAATTAGGGATGGGTGAATCTATCTATTTCCAGTCTGTGTGACTTTTACTTTTTACCCATAATTCTATTCTGTTTACCTATACAGGGGTCTGCAACCTTTAAGACAAAAAGAGCCACTTGGACCCGTTTCCGAAGAAAAAAAAAAACTGGGAGCCGCAAAACCATCAGAGGGCCCCATAGCAAAATTTGCAAAATAATCTGCCCCCCTCACATAAAGTAATAATGCCCCATCCTGTGCCCCACATATAAAATGTAATAATTTCCCCTACCTATGCACCCAACATAATCCACCAGCGAGAGCTGGTGGATTATGTTGGGTGCATAGGTAGGGGAAATTATCAGCTGACGGATGATGGGGGTGTTGCTGGTGGATGATGGGATGCCACCAGCAACATCCCCCCCCAAGCAGTAGCATCCCGTCATCAGCACCATCCAGCAGTAGCACCCTCATCATCCACCAGAAACACCCTCCATGTGGTAATAGCACCCCTCATCATCCATCAGCAGGATTTGCTGGTGGATGATGGGGGTGCTACTGCTGGGGGGAGGGTGTTGCTGGTGGATGATGAGGGTGCTACTCAGGCCTGTCTTTAATGTGGGGCAAAAGGGGCAGCTGCAACAGCTGGAGGCACCCTGATTGGGAAACAGAGCACTTCCCCCTACCCTGGGGCTCTTTAGCTGTTGCACAACTACAACTCCCAGCATGCCCGGATAGCCAAAGGCTGTCCGGGCATGCTGGGAGTTGTAGTTTTGCAACAGCTGGAGGCACTCTGATTGTAACCCCCCCCAGCCAATTTAATTCTCCCCTGATCCATTTGTGCCCTGATTAGAGGGGGGGGGAAGAATCTCAATGAAAATACCACAAGGGGATCAGGGGGGTTCAATCCTGGGCCGGCCATACATTTACCAAATTACCCCCGGTGGCTCCCCCGCCCACAGCCACTCATGAAAATCTCTCCCCCCGAGTCCCCCGGCCCCTCATGATACCCCGGTCCCGACCCACTCCTTCATTTTGGCACCCGCTCCCATCCCCGCAGCGATATTGTAATTTGTGTTTTATTCTTCTTTATAACCTGTTTTGGATTGTTTTTAAGAAATGCAGGGTTAAAAAAGCAGTTAATAAATAAATAAATTTATGGAGATATTATTTTGTTCTATTGCTATTAGTTTTCCAATAATTTGTACATGAATCTTTTCCCCCTTGTTTTCTGATAACTATTACTGCTTTCACGCAGGACTGCCTCCTCGCCTGCTTGTGCTCTCCGCGGCGAGCCGGCCGCGCTGGTCCTTCGACACGCTGGACCCCGCGCTATGTTTTTGGCGGGGGGGGGAACTTTGGCGCGTGCAGGAGCCCTCCTCTCTTCTGCCGCTCACCCGCTCGCGTCCCTGCTGCCCGGGGTGGGTGGGTGCTGCCGCCGTGCCAAAGTTCCCCCGCCCCGCCAAAGTTCCCCCGCCAAAATCATAGCGCGGGGGTCCAGCGCGCCGAAGCAGCTGGATGTGACGCGGCGGCGGCGGCTTCAGCGGCTCTGGCATTGACTCCAGCGGCGGCGGCGGCGGCAGCTAGAGCGGCGCGGAGAACGCTCTGCGCCGCTCAGAAGAGCGAAATCGGGCTGCCCCCGCCAACAGAATCAGGCCATATGTGAGGCGGCGGCAAAGTTTTTTGCAGAGCAGGCAGCCTTGTCCTGCTCTCCTCTCTTCCGCTGCCTGCCTGCTCGAGTCCCAGCTTCCGGGGGGGGGGGTGCCGCTGCCAAGTTTTTTGCGGAGCAGGCAGCCTTGTCCTGCCCTCCTCTCTTCCGCTGCCTGCCTGCTCGAGTCCCTGCTTCCGGGGGGGGGGGGGTGCCGCTGCCGCTGCCAAGTTTTTTTCCCTGCAGGAGCCCTCCTCCTGTCTTCCACTGGACCGGTTGGAGGCACGCAGAGGAAGGTAGGGGGAAAAATATTTGGTTTTTTTTCCCAGCATTCCAGCGGAGTCTCAGACCGGAGCGGAGCCGCGGCAAAGGTTTGAAAGAGCCGCATGCGGCTCCGGAGCCGCGGGTTGCAGACCCCTGACCTATAATGTTCTCATTCATCTAGGATTTTTTTTAAAAAAAGTCTTAAAATATGTAATTATTTGCACACTTTCTCTAACAATATGTGTTTGCATGTGTGTTTTCTCTCAATATATGTATTTAAATAATATTTTCAATCAAAATTCAGATTTAAATCCAATCCCCCATGCATTTCCTAAGGCCATTACGGGAAAGAGTAGGGGGAGAAATGCTCAAATGATCAGATTCACTCAGTGATGGTCAAGGCTCAGAGCAGAACTCTTAGTTCAACTCATATGTAATTCTATCATAATGTAAAAAACAAACAAAAAACAGCTGCTCAAATCTATTCATGTAAATAAATTTCAGAGAATCATTCAGAAGTTGAATTTGGATGCCATTAAAGAAATATATTGATTTGTACCATGCTAGTGGTATTAAGCACCATAATGCAATATTCAAAGCAATGCTTGAAGCAGGTCATATTGATTGAATATTGTCACCAATATGAAGTTTATTGGCTGCATTCCTCTGTAGAAATCTAGTTGATTTCAATGAAGCTTCGATGGGACCTTTTCAAGTCCTGTTTTCTAGGGAGAGTTGTAAATAAATATTAATTGACTGATGTGCCCCTGAATGAGTGGCTATCTAAAATCAGGTGCCCTTGTTCAAATAAATGGGGGTCCACCTTTGGTAATTACTTTCTCCCCATGAGGAAGGAGAGGGATGCATGTGTGATGCTGGGAAAAAATACTGGGTTCAGCATTTTTCCTGTAACGTTTGAAAAAGTCTGTGAAATCAGTGTTCTGTGCTTTTGGAGCACTAGTGCAGTCAATTCAGCTCTTTGTGTCAATCAAGACTTACAGGAATGTGGGGAAAGGGTGTGTTACATGGTATTTATTTTTTTAAATTAATTTAAAAAAATAGATGAGCAATGTGTCAGTAAGCAAATGAGATGTACAAAGCAGAAAGAATAAATAATTGCAGCAGTAGCTCATTAGGTTTTCCTGTAAACCTAATCCTTGTAAACTAGGGATAGGCAACCTGTGGCCTTCCCTATGTTTTGGCCTACAGCTTCGATCATCCCCCATGATTGGTTATGCTGGCTAGGGCTGATGACAGGTGTAGGCCAAAACACCTGGAGGGCCACAACTTGCCCAGCCCTGCTATAAACAAACACTTCTCATGGGATAACGTACTGTTTTGTATAACACTTTTGTTGAAAATAAGTCACATTCCTCATGGATAAACGGTGACATCAAGGGCAGCAATACATCCGTGCACATTAATCCTGTGAAACCACCATTCAGCCCATGCTACATTCAGTGGCCCATTTGTGGGAGTCTAGAGCAGCCATGTGCAGACTGTTGCACCCAATTTCTCTTACTTCTTTTTCTTCCCGGTTTAATGTTTCAGGACCGACGCTTTGTTTGGGGCCTATAGGTAGATTGTCACTTGCCTTAGTTTTGCTTCCTCATTAGTCTGCAATAAATTATACATAGTTTATATCTGGGCACAACTGCATTATATGATTTAACGGCACATATACCGACCAATAGCTGCACCTTCTCCTCATTATTATTGCCTAATAACTACATTGTAATGGTAAGGTTTTTCCCCTTACTTAATTCAAATATTTTAAGCATGTATCCACCTTATATTGCTTTAGTATCTCTTTTCTAACCTTGTCCTCTACCTTTCCACACAGGACTTTTTCAAAGGGCAATAGCTCAAAGTGGAACGGCTCTCTCCAGCTGGGCAGTCAGTTTTCAGCCTGCAAAGTATGCCAGGATGTTGGCTACAAAAGTCGGTTGCAATGTGTCAGACACTGTAGAATTAGTAGAATGTCTACAGAAGAAACCCTATAGAGAACTTGTTGATCAGGATATTCAGCCAGCGCGATACCACATAGCCTTTGGCCCAGTCATTGATGGGGATGTGATACCAGATGACCCTCAGATATTGATGGAGCAAGGAGAGTTCCTCAACTATGACATCATGTTGGGAGTTAACCAAGGAGAAGGGTTGAAATTTGTTGAAAACATTGTTGACAGTGAAGATGGCATATCGGCTAGTGACTTTGACTTTGCCGTTTCAAACTTTGTCGATAATTTATATGGATACCCTGAAGGCAAAGATATACTGAGAGAAACTATTAAATTTATGTACACTGACTGGGCAGATAGACATAATCCTGAGACAAGAAGGAAAACACTGTTGGCTTTGTTTACCGATCATCAGTGGGTTGCACCAGCAGTGGCTACAGCTGATCTTCATTCAAATTTTGGATCACCCACATATTTTTATGCCTTCTACCATCATTGCCAAACAGATCAGGTACCTGCATGGGCAGACTGCTGCTCATGGGGATGAGGTTCCTTATGTATTAGGTATCCCAATGATTGGTCCTACTGAATTGTTTCCTTGCAACTTTTCTAAAAATGACGTCATGCTAAGTGCAGTGGTGATGACATACTGGACAAACTTTGCAAAAACTGGGTAAGTACTTGCTGAGTGCATAGGCTTATAATGAAGAATTTGACCAAATCAAGGACTATCCTTTCTCATGGTACCCAGACCACAAAGAAGGAATATTTATTTAAAAAATAAGTGTTCCCACAGTGATCACTGTAGTCTTCTGTAAGACTTCCACACCTGAAAACATCACCTTGCAACTAAGAGCAACACATGTGAAATGGTCCAGAAGAGACATTGTGGAGATTGGATGTCTTAAACACTTTCAGGGAGTTCATAACTGGAACTTGGCTCCCCCACCAAGAGTCCAGTTTACTAGCAGCGTCCTGCTTTGGCCAGCCTCACAGTGACTTCCCTCACACTTGGAAATCTGTTAGCTTCTGATGTGATGCCATCACATCAGCCTTCCCCAATCCAGTGCCCTCCAGACCTTTTGGACTACAAGTCCCAGAATTCCTAACCATTGGCCATGCTGGCTGGAGCTGATGGGAGTTGAAGTCCAAAACATCTGGAAGGCACCAGGCTGGGGAAGGATGGGCTAGGGTATGTGTGCTTTGGCCAGTTTCACAGATGCTGGGGCAGAGTAACGGGGACCAACAAGAACAGAATCCCCTGTCCAGTCTTCTTCATCAGGCAGAAAGGAGTACTGTATCTTCCAGACTGGTGAGGAGAGGGATGGCTAGATCTCTATAGGGAAGGATTACATTGTCATCCTATTGTAAATAATGGCCAACATGTAAACTCAAAGGACAACCAGGAGGGGGAAGGTTGGAAGAGGACCCTGCTGAGTGCTAGGGTGATAACATCCCTCATGTACGGCAGCACCATGGAAGGATGAATCATGCCCTTGGTGCTTAATAAGCTGTAGCCCTTTGAATATTTTTATTGCCTAGTAACTATATTGTGAGGTTTTTACCCTTACTTAATTCAGATATTTTGGGAGCAAGGTGTATGACAAGAAAACAGGCAACGTGTGTGACAAGAAAATCGATCTTTTGAAGACAATTTCTAAATGTCTTCAGCTGGGCATGTCTGAAGTGCTACTATGAAAATACTAAGTGGCCTTAGGAAAGCCACTCCCTATCACAGCCTCATTTGCAATATAGGAATAGTTCTGCCCTACTTTACAGGGTTGTTGTAAGGATTACAAAAGCTGATGAGTGTTATGTGCTTTCACAAGCACAGGCCTGTGGCTCACGCTGGCTCAGCTTGTCTGAGCGTGGAAAGCTAAGCAGGGTCAGGCCTGGTTATTACTTGGATGGGAGACCCCCTCCTCTAGTTTCCTGCTTTGAGCAGGGAGTTGGACTCGATGGCCTTGTAGGCCCCTTCCAACTCTATGATCTATGAATCTATGAATGCTCAAAAATGCTATATAAATAATAATAATAATAATAATAATTATTATTATTATTATTATTGCCAAAAAATAGTATGGGAGTACTGTAGTAGGTTCATTTAACTCAGTCACTATTAATCCCTAGTGCACTTAACATAAAATTACTTAAAAGGCTTTAAAAGGGGGAATTAGACTAATTCAGAGAGCAGGTTAGCCATGATGGTAGTGGCCTGCTTCACACAACTCACAAGTGGTTCCATCGTTGGTTGCTGAGTGTGTCGTCCAAACCTGGAGCACTGGGTTGTTTAGGGACTAAACAACCCAGCAGTTAAACCATGGTTTGTTGTTGGGTTAACTGCTGGGTTGTTTAACTCCACATGGGTTGCTGAGTAAAGGCAGAAATGGTGGGCGTGCTGCTCTATCGTATCCAGTGCATCCGCTCTATCATATCCTGCTCCACCCTGACAGTCCATGGGTTCTTTACCTCATGGGCTGTCATGTCATGCAAACTGGCCCACTATCCCAGTGAATACATGTTGGTGGAAGGGGGGGAATGGAAAAGGGCTATTGGCTTTATACCCTGCATGCAGGGTTCCTGGAGATGGAGAAATCTGGTTGGCCACTGTGGGAAGAAGGATGCTGGATTGGCTGGACACTTGGTGTGATTCGGTAGGGATCCTCTTATGTGCTTATAGACTACTAAATATTTTATTTTACCATGTGATGAAGGGTATGGAATTACTAGCGCTGAACTCTTGCACCATGATTTTGCCCCATGGGTATTTTGGGGCTTAGTAAAAGTCAGTTGGTTGGATCCAGACTTAGTGATACTTAGAGTAGACCCATTGAAATTAATGGGACAGACGTTAGTCATGACTAACATGTCCCATTGTTTTCAATGGGTCTACTCAAATCATGACTAAGTCTGGATACAGCTCAATTTCATGATATGTTTTGTAAATGCTGATATTATGTGAATGTGTTTTTGAGCTAAAACGATTTTCCAAAAGTTTAATATGCCCACTTTTTCCTCCTAGGGATCCAAACCAACCAGTTCCACAAGATACTAAGTTCATTCACACAAAACCCAATCGTTTTGAGGAAGTAGCATGGACCAGATACTCTCAGAAAGATCAACTTTACCTTCACATTGGATTAAAACCACGAGTGAAAGAACATTACAGGGCCAACAAGGTGAACCTGTGGTTGGAACTGGTACCTCACCTGCACAATCTTAATGACATTTCACAGTATACCTCTACAACAACTAAAGTGCCATCAACCGATATTACTTTCAGGCCAACCCGGAAAAATTTGGTACCCATAACATCAGCCTTTCCTACAGCCAAGCAAGACGATCCCAAACAACCACCAAGCCTAATTTCAGGAGATCAAAGAGACTATTCCACGGAGTTGAGTGTAACTATTGCCGTTGGAGCATCTTTGCTGTTCCTCAACATTTTAGCCTTTGCAGCACTATATTACAAAAAGGACAAGAGGAGACATGATGTTCATCGGAGATGTAGCCCACAGCGTACGACTACCAATGATCTTACCCATGCACAAGAAGAGGAAATAATGTCCCTCCAAATGAAGCACACTGACTTGGGTCATGAATGTGAATCCATCCATCCACATGAGGTGGTTCTTAGGACCGCCTGCCCCCCAGACTACACACTAGCTATGAGGCGATCACCTGATGATATTCCTTTAATGACCCCCAACACCATCACAATGATTCCCAACACTATACCTGGGATTCAGCCCCTACACACATTTAATACATTTACCGGTGGACAGAATAACACTCTGCCCCATCCTCACCCACACCCGCACCCACATCCTCATTCACATTCGACAACTAGGGTATAGCCAAACAAGATGAAACAAACTTTTATTTTTTGGTGGATTATAGTGGGTTATAACTACAGAAGACTTCCCTTGGCTTTCAACCTACAAGACTCTTACTATTTAAATATGGAGGAATATTATGTGAATATACATATCAAGAACGTTGGGGATTTTGGGGGGGAAATGAATTGTACATATATACAAATGAACTTTAAAAAAAAAGTATAACTTTTTGCAATTGCTTGAAGCAATTGTCCTGAATGATACTTTTTACATTCACATTCAAGTATTAATTTTTTGAGGATTTAAGTTACATAATGGAATTAGGCATGTTCAACACAGAAGTGGGAAAGAAAACTATGACTGAAAATTTAAAAAAAAAAAGTTCTATGAATATGCACAAGGGACACATTAATGGAATGTCAGATAATTTTCACCAGTTTTTATTTGGAACTGTTTTCTTGTGTAGACCATATTTACATATTTGGATAAGTATACAAAGCACCAATGCTGTTAAAGGCCTTAGAAAGGGGCTCATATGCTGAGATCTGCCAGTAAAAAAGGAAAAGAGTTTTATAGCCTGGCAGGTACAACATTATCACATAAGTGCTGTCAGTATAAACGTTGTGGGAATAAAGGAAACTGGATATTTTTAGCACGATGTGCATGATAATTTATTATGCTTGGTGGCTGTGCTGCTGATTAAGCCGTAATTAAAATTCCTCTCATCCCATTGGAGTTCTCAATAGAAACTTCTTCCCTCAATTGGCTCAACCTAAAGGAGGTTTGTTTTCAAGGAGAAAAAATGTATTGGACATCCACCAAATTCCCAGTAGCTTCCCAGTAACAGAAGGCGTTACAGTAGTTCTTAAAGGTGTTTGATGGTACTCTTGGTGCACAGCAGTGAACGCACGCAGATAGAAATCCCAAAAGAAAACAAAAGACATCTCTGTATGTTTTTAATATTCTCTTTTCTTTCCAACCAATTAGTTTATAGTGCTTAGGATGTCAATTTTTCAATTGTGTTTACCATTTTGATGCGGTTTCATTACAATCTCTTACGTTTATATCAGTAATTTAAAAAAAAAAAACTGTCCAAAGATTTATTTCCAAGGAATATTTTGCAATATGTAAAGGTGGCCCTCCCCCCACAAAAATTATCACAATAATTACAGCATTGATTTATTCTTTTGACTAATCATATTGCATGTGATCAAGTTCGCTTATTGTACTTCCAAGGTATTCCCTTTTTGCTCTGCGCATCTTTGGCGTTTCTGTGAGCTCATTGGAAATTTCTTAAAGGAGATCTCTGCAGAGTGTACAAATATTGATACAGATGCTATATGAGAAATGAAGTCACCATCTGGAAATGTTTCAGTTCCACATCTTACTTAATGTTGTCTTGATTTGAAAGAAATGGCCTAAAATGACAAGAAGGTCTTTGTCCCATGGCCCCTGTTTCTTTGAATTTTAAAAAAATGGTATGTCACAGTCATTTAAAAAACAAAATGTTTGTATGTGTAATCAGATGTACATTTATATAAAAAAGAGAAAAAAAAATAGAGATGGACTAAAGAGCACACCCCTGGTGAATACATCCTCTCTTTTCCTGTATTATATTTCTATTAGAGTAAAGTTATGTGATTTTTATTTTATTTTGCATTTTTTCAAATTACTAGCAATTTTGATAGTTTGTAAGATAACGCGCAGAACTTTCTCTGACAAACTAACTGCAGTAACAGAAATGTTTGTTTTCAGTTACTCTTTTTCAAGATTGAAAGCTTATTACACACACAGCAAATTGTATACTACTTGATGGGGAAAAAAATTCTTTGTACTTCTGGGCCACTCATGGTGGCCCCACTGAGTGAAAAATAAAGCTAATCTGGATAATGAATATTATAATTATTCCAATGCTAAGAGACCTGATATCTGCTCATTAAAGAGCTCAAATGTTTATTGCTGTTTTGTCATTTTTTAAAAAATGAAGTAATGGTAACTGTCTCAGAATAAAGAGTTTTTTCTTGAGGCCAGTCTGGCTTTTGAAGACTTCAGTATGCCTTCTACAGGTAAATATATATATATATATATATATATATATATATGTCTGCCTACTTTTGGATTGTAACCTCACAATTGAGTTCCTTATGAAAAATGGTCACATTGTGAATATATAAGTCATAAACTGCAATCTATTGCATGCTTACAAGGGAGTAAGCAGTGCACCATGGAAAATAGTGGGACTAACTTCTGAGTAAACATGTTTATAGGATTGGGCTTCATGTTTTCCAATCAACATTTACAATATGTCTGGCCAAAAGTTGGTGGTTCTTGGAAACAACAACTTTAGAATTGTTTAAAACACACACACACACACACACACACACACTTATTTCAAATAATATTTTGCAATGACTTTAAAAAGGTTACACAGCAAATAAACATTGATAAAGCAGTTCTTCTTAGCACATCAAGCATGGAGTTTAAAAATGAAACTGAAAAATAGGTCATTTTTTTCAATTTCAAACACTTTCTTTACTTGTAATTTTTAATACAACAACAACAACTGTTAATACAGCATAGAATGATGGCCCCACCCAGATATCAAAAGAAATTTCCCCGTAGAAGATGAAACAGGGAAAGTCTTCAAAATTCAGGATGGTCTATGTGCAATTTCTGCCTGACGTGGTTGTGACTGTGACCTGAGAAATGTAAACCAATAAAAAGAATTGTTTGCCATCAGATAACTATTGTTTAATCAGAAAATTGTATTTTGCTATGTGATTAATGAAAACAAAACAGGATTAAAAAAACACGAAAAAAATATAAATGGATGGCCATAAACCAAGATCACACACTGGGGGTGGCAAGGAAATAATTTTGATGTGCTTTTCTTAACGTTATCAGCACCAAATAGCTTACTCATCTAGGTTCATGGTGGCTACATATCTTACTATATATACAGTCTCTGATCAATGTTACTTCTATTAGTTAAAAAATAAATGATTTAGGTAAAACTGAGCATGACACTACTTTTTTCCCTCATTTGCAACAGCCAATAATTGCATAATAACTGTGAATGATGAAGGTGGTAATGTAACTATATAAGTAACTTTCCTTTTACCTGTTCACAAAAGCAGAGGACGCAGATACAGTCATGCCTTGGATTGAGAGCATAATTTGTTCCGGAAACGTGCTTGTAATCCAAAACACTCTTATATCAAAACGAATTCCCCCCAAAAAAATTTGTACAGATATTTTTAATTTAAGCCGTACTACAGTACTTGTATTGTAAGACGTTGCTTGTATATCAAGTAAAAAAAAATTAAATAAATATTTAAAAATTTGCTGGTCTTGCAAAACGCTCTCAAACCAAGTTACTTGCAATCCAAAGTATTACTGTACTGGCTGTGATCTTGCACAGTTGGCAATGCACAGGATCAGTCACAGGTAGAACAATCTAGTTGCTTGGATGCATCTATAGGGACTTTCTCATCCTCATCTCCATGGAGGATCATCATGCTCCATTTCTTCAGTCCAGAGATCCACATACATTCTAGTGCACATATGGAGGTCTTAGGTGTATGAAGCACCATATTTATTTTCATAAAGGGAGAGCAGATTCATTTGCAGATCTACTTTGTCCATTGTGACAAATGGGGAAGCTCTTGTGAGTGGAATTGCTACACGCACAAGCTCCCCAAACTGGTTATAAGTCACTGGATCAAGAGGAGAATCCCCTCATATAAAAGGAAACAAGAAGACCCTGAGCAACCACTAAGCACTCTGTTTTACTTGCTACTATAATATTGAACAGCAGCAGCTAGATTGAAAGTAGAAGAATCTCCCACACTGTATACAATTTTAAAAGGTCAGCATTTAGAATGGTATTTTTTTTAAAGAAGAAGAAAAGAAATGAAATGAAACATAGTTAAAACTGTAAGAAATCTTATGAAATTATTTTGTAGATGTTTTATGAAGTTTACGTCCTGTTCAAGGTATTGATGTTTGGGATTTTCCACCCCCAAGATATACCTTCAGAACATTAATTTGGTTGCAATATTTTCTTTTTTGTATCATTCCACTAAGATATTTTCTCATGTTATCAAAGAATATTTACAATTCACTGAAAACTATAGCTTGTGTTTACTGCTTTTGCATATTTGTAAATATATTTATGAGCATATTCAAGGTAAAAAAATATGTTATCCCTTTACAAAGAATAACACTATGGAATCACCCCCTTTCTTGTTTCCGAATAAGATATATTACCCAGCTTCCTATTGTACCTTGATAATATAACCTATGCACAGAATATGCTATCTTAGCATTTGGTTTGGAAATTGTGGCAGTGAAAAATACGATTCAGGCTGCAATCCTAACCTCAGACAGTAGCTATCTAACAAGACTCAGGAAGTGGCCTATGTACCACTCCATCGGTGCGTACAGTGGCACACCATTGGGATGACACTATAGTCTATCTGCCAAAAACTCCGCTGGCACTGTTGTTTCACTAGTGGTGTTCTGCTGATGCAGCAGTGGGAAATGGGGCATGTATGGGCCATGGAAGGAGCATGGGGCAGAGAAGTCACATCCTAAGCCGCTTTATTTTCGTGACACACCCTGGGAACTGGTGCAATTTTATGCCAGCCCTAGAGCTGTGTATATTCCCTTCTGTTGCAGTCAATGGGAGAGAAAAATAAAAATCTGCCCGCACCTCCCTCCCTCCCTCCCTCCCTGGCTACAGTGGATTGGCATAATGCTGGCTCCAGGTTTTTGAAGGCCCTTGGCCAAGACACCCTCAATGGGCTCCCTCCCTCAGTGAGGCTACCTTCTCACCACCATTGTCACCAGCTGCCATTGCTCCTCATCTTCCTTCTCATCATTGGTACCCTCTACCCTCGCTTGACAGGAGGAGAGAGAGCAGTGAGCAAGTAGGCCGCGGCATCTGCTGCTCCTCCTTCTCACCACCAGCATTGTCTGGGCTAGAGCTAGAGGCAGGTGAACGAACCATCAGGTTGCAGCTGCAAAGAGGGAGAGCATTTCCAAGGGGCTCTGCTCTTGTTAGTGGGCCCCCTGCTAGGATGTGGGCCTAGCCTTGATGCCAGCCCTGCCTCCAAATACCAGTCTGTTGCATTCACATCCTGCTTGTGGGCTTCAGATTGGCCACTGGACTGTGGTCCGATCCAGCAGGCCTCTTCTTATGTTCTCGTGTCCAAGATTTCTATGTTTAAAACAAAGAAACCTTTAACCCCGTTAGAGGGCCAAAAAGCACACACGCACACACACACACACACACACACACACACACAGGAAACAGTGAACCACACCTGCTTCATAAGCCAGCACAGGGTAGGCTACTGCAGAAGCAACGAATAGTGTACGGCATTTGGGGAAGAACTGTAATCATGCAGGGCGGGGTGTGCACAGCCAGTGATGCTTGGTGATGGTAACAGGTACGGGTAGAAGGATGGAAGCAGTGTCAGTGGTTGGAATGGTTGGGCACTTGCTAAGGCTACCGCCTGTTCGTGTACGCACCTTCTGGCCCAGAGTGAATGAGTCCGTGAGCAGTAGCAGCAAGAACAAAGAGCAGGAGCTGCCATCCACCACTAGCCCGTCACCTCTTTCCCTGGCAAACGATTAGGTAGCAGGAACAATGGAGATAAGGAGGATGAGGGTCCGCTGAATGAGAGGGAAGGCAACTTGCTCCCCAAATCTGCAGCTGACACTATAGGGGGGGGGGAATGCCTTGGTTTTCTCTGAGAAATATTGTTGGAGGGTGTGCTGATCCAGTATTCTACTTGCTGGCGCCTTCATCTGCAGCACTAGCTGTGCAGCTGGGTTTGCTCTGCAACTACTGGCTGCCCCCCCCTGCCTTCTCCCAAACACTTTCCCTTCGATCCTAAAGAGCCATGGCATGTGCAAAGGAAACACACATACTCAGCCAGATATCGCTTTTGAGCTCAGCTGATCACCGGGCTAAACATTCAAGATAATTTTAATTTAGGGTGGCCAGGTGTCCTCCTTTACAGAGGATAGTCCTCTATTTTGGAGGGTTGGCAGAGGTCAGTTTTCTAGTTGAAGGGCTGTCCAGTCCAGTACCATTTAGTTAACAGAAAGATCCATAAGAAGGGAGAGCAGGAGCCTTGAAGTTGCTCACCAAGAGCACCTGGACAGCAGACCAAGCAGGAACACAGGGACAGGGCACCTAGTCAATCTTCTTCTCTATGGTGAGGTGTCTTGTATTTCTATTTCAATCATAGCTATCATTCCTAAATTTGCACCTATACACAGAGATTTGTATATGCAAGTGTTATGCAACTGAGTGCCCTTTTGCCCTCTTTTTGGGTGATGAATTTCCTCTATATTTTTTTTGGTGATGCGTAAGTGGCCACCCTATTCTAATCGGAAAAGCTACTTGCCTGCCTACTGAGTGACCGGCTTGCTGTCAACACTTTCAAAACACCCTCCACCAGCTCTGTGTATACTTCTAAGAACACAGGAAGATCCCTGCTGGATCGGAGCAAGGGCCTACCCAGGCCAACATCCTGTGTCCCACAATGGCCAACCAGATGTCTCCAGGAAGCTGACGAGCAGGGGACGGAGGCAAGGGCCCCTCCATTTTGTTGCACTGTAGTCGCTGGTATTCAGTGTCATATTGTCCATCCATGTAGCTGTCTAGAGCGATGGCTTTGGAGCCAAAATACAGTGTTTAACTGGAGATCATGATTAACATTAGAGAGTTACCACCACATTTTGCAAATGTGGAGGGCTCTACTCTGGCAAACCTTTTTTTTTTTTTTAGAGATCCCCCCTCCCCAAATTTTTAAATTAATTTTTTCAGGTGCAAAGACAAGCAAACAAGCAAACAACTAAAGGAAATTGCATCAAGTTTAAGTCTAGTTGCTGACAGAGGGTAGTTCATTTAGCACAGTGTTCTCCAACCTTGGGTCACCAGATGTTTTTGGCCTACAACTCCCAGCATGCCGGGAGTTGTGGGCCAAAAACATCTGGGGACCCAAGGCTGGAGAACACGGATTTAGCATATTTCCCCCCTTTTTACTTTACACGCAAAAATATGGATGGAATCCATTGGCTTCTTGGATGTTTCCTTTACGGTTCTTCATGCTAGCTATTTATATTGACAGTGCAACCCTATGCATGTTTACTCCGAAGGAAGACCTACTGCGTTCAGTCGGGTTTACTCCCAGGTAAGTGTGCATAGCCTTGGGGTGCGATCCTATGCACACTTACCTGGGAGTAAAACCCCAGCCTTAGGGTGCAGGTAAGTGTGTGCATAGGTAACCCAGGTAAATCGTGCATAGGATTGCAGCCTTAGGGTGCAATCCTATGGGATTGCTGCCTGATATAGAAGGAAGCTTCCAAGCTTGGAGGTTTCCAAAAAATCCTATGAGCTGGCCGGCTGTTGAAAACAGGGCAGGAGGAGGATGGAGGTGATTTTGCCTGCCATTTCTCCTCTTCCTTAACCGCTCCCCCCCCAAAAAAAAACCCAGTTAGGCGGGTCTCTGAGCCTGTCTAGCTCACTTACTGGCAGTGGGCAGGGACAGGCAACAGAGAGACCATAGGGATCTGCAGATCCTGGACTCTCCTCTACCCCTCCCGTATCCATCATCATCATCAGGCGATCACTCGTGACCGAGTAAGATTGTCTTCCGGGATAAAAGGAGGAGATTCTAAAGAAGATTGTGTAGACTCTAGCGATGGGTCCGTAAGTGACTGTGGAGGCCAATTCTAGATCCACACAGCTTCCCACAGTGAGGACACAGGTTACCAGATAGAAGATGGTCCTGTAAAGGATTCATTTGACGTGCTTTTCGCTTAGCACGTTTCTCCCGGGCTTCTTCAAAGTCCATGGAACCTTTGTGAAAGGCCAACCTCCATTTAGATCGTTCATGGGCCAGAGCTTCCCAGTTTTCGATGTTTATATTGCATTTTTTTAGATTAGCCTTATGAACATCTTTAAACCTCTTATATTGACCACCGATATTCCGCTTTCCATCCTTGAGTAGGGAGTAAAGTAACTGCTTTGGGAGACGGCAGTCAGGCATTCGAACAACATGACCGGTCCACTGAAGTTGGCGTTGAAGGATCATTTTTTCAATGCTAGTAGTCTTTGCTTCTTCCAGTACACTGACATTTGTTCGCCTATCTTCCCAAGTAATTTGCAGGATTTTCCGGAGGCAACGTTGATGAAACCTTTCAAGGAGGTGGAAGTGACGTTTATAGATAGTCCATGTTTCGCAGGCATACAATAAAGTTGGTAATACAATGGCTTCATAAACCAGTGTTTTGGTCTTCTTACAAATATCCCGATCCTCGAACACTCTATGTTTCATTCGAGAAAATGCGGCACTTGCGGAGCTCAGACGATGCTGGATTTCACTGTCGATGTTAGCTGTAACAGAAAGATAGCTGCCAAGATAGAGAAAATGATCGACATTTTCCAGTATTGTCCCGCCAAGCTGGATAGATGGCATCACCAAAGGATTGGCTTGCACTTGCTGATGAAGCACTTTGGTTTTTTTGATGTTAAGTGAGAGACCAAGTTTTTCGTATGCTTCTGCAAAAGCATTTAGGATAGTTTGGAGATCATCCTCTGAATGTGCGGAGACCACATTATCATCAGCATACTGAAGTTCCACAATGGAGGTTGTAATTATCTTACTTTTTGCTTTCAGCCTGCTGAGATTAAAAAGCTTTCCATCTGTTCGATATATAATTCCCACACCGGTGGGAAGTTTCCCCTCGACAAGATGTAAAACCATGGCGATGAAAATGGCAAATAATGTTGGGGCGATAACACATCCCTGTTTAACACCTGATCCCACTTTAAATGGAGCACCATGAGAGCCGTTGTTGTCCAAAACCGTTGCCGTCATGTTGTCATGGAGAAGTCGCAAGATATTCACAAATTTATTGGGGCATCCAATTTTCATAAGGATAGTCCAGAGAGCTGTACGGTCTACAGTATCAAAGGCCTTAGCCAAATCGATAAATGCCATATAAAGGGGTTGATTTTGCTCCCGGCATTTTTCTTGGAGCTGACGTGCAGTAAAAATCATGTCTACTGTCCCTCTAGAGGGGCGGAAACCATATTGAGTTTCAGGGAGGATCTCTTCTGAAATAGATAGAAGACGGTTTGCGAGAATCCTAGCAAATATTTTACCTGCGGTTGCTAAGAGAGAAATGCCCCGATAGTTTCCACAGTCTGTTCTATCACCCTTCTTAAAGAGGGTGATAATTATGGCATCCACCTACTGGAATGCCCCCTTTTTGACCTGTTTGTGGTTGTCTGAAAGCAGCCGGCTTGGTTCTTTCCACGACTATGGGGGGGCAGGGGAGGGAGAGATCCAATGTCAGATTCCCCATCCTGAGGTCATAGCAGTGTTCACAGCCTCAGGAAGGGGAATTCAAAATATCCCCTGGTCCTTGGGATGCTATCCCAGGAACCACAGCATTGCTCTTTTCCATAATCTGAGGAAAGGCTTTGATAGATGTTGCTGCATATGTCCACGATTTCTGTATTTATCTGTTACATTTATATCCCATCTTTTCCTCCAAGGAGCTCAAGGTAACATACATGGTCTACCTCCTCTCTATTTTATCCTCACGACAGCCCTGTGAGGTAGGTTAGGCTGAGAGTCAGTGACTGGCCCAAAGTCACCCAATGAGCTTCATGGCCGAGCGGGGACTAGAACTGGGTTTCCGAAGTCCCAGTCCAGTCCAACACTCTAATCACTATGCCACACTGACTGTTCATTTGAAATAAAGTCATGCCATATTGTGTAAAAATCAGATGTTTTTAATGTTGCCTTTAGCTAATTTCAATTGAGACATCTTTTTTTTCCCCTGCCATGGCTATTTCCCACAGCTTCATGTACTTTTTATTATCTATTATATTTTTAAATCGCCCATCTGGCCGGCCACCCAGCCACCCTGGGCGATGTACAATCATGGTAAAACACAATTAAAACACAATTAAAACAATATCAGTGTTTTAAAAAATCCTAACCCACCCCATATTCCTGCCTGAAAAGCCATGTTTTTAGTGAGCAGCGGAAGTTCATCAGGGAGGGGGCATGGCGAAGGTCCCTGGGGAGGGAGTTCCATAACTTGGGGGCCGCCACAGAGAAGGCCCTCTTCCTAGTCCCCACCAGCCTGGCTGCTCTGGCTGATGGGACAAGAAGAAGGCCGTCCGTGGCAGACCTTGTTGAGTGGCCTACTTGATGTTGCTGGAGGCGCTCCTTGAGATAAGCTGGACCAGAGCCATATAGGGTTTTAAAGGTCAAAACCAACACCTTGAATTCGGCCCGGCAAGCAACTGGTAGCCAGTGCAACACCTTGAGCACCGGAGTGATGTGATCCCGCCGCCGGCTGCCTTTAACCAGGCGAGCTGCCGCGTTCTGTACCAGCTGTAGCTTCCAAACCGTCTTCCAGGGTAACCCCACGTAGAGCGCATTACAGTAGTCTAGGCGAGAGAGGAGACCAAGGCATGAACCACCGATGGGAGCAGATGATTAGGAAGGTAGGGGCGCAGCTGCCGTATCAGGTGGACGTATCAGATGTACCAAGACTTCAGTGTTGGAAGTTTTTCAGTTTTCCAAATTTTAGCTGTTATTTATTTAATACATTTATATCCCACCTTTCTTCCATTGTGGAAGTCAAGGTGGCCGCATGCGGTTCCCAAGCGGTCTCCCCTCCAAGCACCAACCAAACCCGGACCTGCTTAGCTTCAGCAAGGTGGCCGCCTCCTGCGCCTTCAGTTCAGACCATGCCCTGGCACTTAGACTGTGAGCAGCCAGCAGAATGAACACAAATTAATTCCTTAGACTCTTAGGGATTTTGAGGAAATGGCAAAGAATTTGAATAGTGCCATTTCTCTGGGGGAGGGGACACGGTGGGATAGGAAGCTTTGGGTGGCATTAGTTGCTCTGAGGTTTATTTTATTTTTTTTAAATGAAATGCCTGCAACTTAAATGACTGCTGCGCTTTTTCACTGTGTAATTTAGTCAACATCTGATGAGTGTGTGTGTGTGTGTGTTTTGGTGGGTGGGTGGGTGTGCGCGCACGCACATACAAACACATGCACACAATATATGCACGCAGTAAATAAACCCCTGAAATAAATGTGCAACAGCTTTAAATCAACAACATTTCATTGTGATTTGCCTGTAGCTTCACCAGAATTATCCTCAAAAGGCCCAGCAGAGGTGTGGTGCTTTCATTTTTGATGTTTTGTTCTAAATTGTTTCTCCTGAGACAGTAGTTCAAAGTATTGGCTTTTTTTCACTTTTCTAATAATAAGCTGTTATAAACAGTTGCTATCTAAGGTAAACACACATTAGATAATTTTATGATTATTGTGTGTGTGGGGTGGGGGGGAACCCAATCCAAAATAAATTTTAAAAGGATGGACACTTCCTGGCTAGGGTTCCTCTCTTCCCACCCCCATCATGTTTTAATTTCACTCTTTCTGCTGGCTTGTCAAGATGTCTGCTGCAGCTGTGTGGGTGAGAATTACATTTCTTCTTTCACTTGAAATGAAAATATATCATTTAGCCATCCTTCTGTGGTCTCCCAAGAAATTTTTCCTTCTTTGAAACACACATCGTTGAAAGAGATTTATTTTCTGATTGGATTTAATTCTGACACGATGCTCTTCTGTAATGGGGGCTAACAATCAGCCATGTTTGATAAATTGCTCAGCTAACATATCAAGAAGAATCAATGGATGAACCGCAAGCCGTGCGCGGTGAGCCTTTTTTGCTTTGGGTTTTTGTTAATGCCGTTTTGTAATTGATTTCTTATTTGCAGATTCAGGGGGGAGATCATTTGAGAGATGCGGTAAGAACGGGATGACATATGCAAAGCCAAGCATGGAGCAAAGTGGGCGTGAGAAATCACGTACATGTTTAAATGTGAAAGGCAAGGTCTTCCGGTTTGCCTTGAGAAGCCTACGCTGAAATTATTTGCACACAGACAAGAATGAAGAGTCGGGCGCACCATCCTCTAGTGAAGATGGGATATGTATTTATTAGATTTGTATGCTGCCCAACTGGCCCTCAGCACAACAACACAACAACAACAGCAATATGTGTCAAAATAATACAATATTAAACGTTAAAATATTTAAGAGCGCAATCCTATGGCCTCCCGACATTGTCGGGGGGGGGGGCATTGGATTATTCAGTCCCAACTCTGGGGTCCTCTGAGCGCAGAGCTGGGATTCTGAATGCGGAGCCCCCGTCCCACCTCCCTCGCTGCTGGTGCAGAAAGAACCATGCTGGCTGCCTCTCCAAGGTCAGAGATCATCCTTGGAGAGGGCGAAAGGGGCGTGCCGGGAGGCGGGGAGGGGGAGGAGGCTGGGGGCCGGCCAATGGCGTACGTCGTATCCAAATGGCACCCCGGCCTCTTTCCCTCCCCCTCCACGGCACTTCATCTAGACCAATGTTCTCCAACCTTGGGTCCCCAGATGTTTTTGGCCTACAACTCCCAGCATGCCCCAGCCAGCTATGCTGGCTGGGGCATGCTGGGAGTTGTAGGCCAAAAACATCTGGGGACCCAAGGTTGGAGAGTCCTGATCTAGACGGCCAAAAATGGCCATCTAGATGAGATACAGGGTGCGAGGCACAGGGCAGCGGAAATTGTTGCCACCGTGCCTCACACTGGATGCACGTGAGCCGCCATGCTCTGAAGCTCATGTGCATCGAGGGCAGAGGGCATTGGATCGTGCCCTAAAACACTGAAGTCATTGAGAAGCAAGCAGTAAGATTAATAAAGCAACAGGTTAGAGGTTGAAAATGCCTGCTTGAAGAGGATAGTCTCAAACTGACATCTCAAATGTATTCAGCGAGGGCATCAGGTGGATCTCCCAGGGAAGGTCATTCCATAGATACTTTAACTTTATTAATTAACTATCTACAGTGGGTAACTCAGACCATTATTAACTGAATTCCATCTTCTAGTCCAGGTACTATCCTACCATACCGGTAGGCATCCTTTCACCATTTCCTTTCTACATCTGGCAACAACACCCCCGGCCCGCAGGGGTGCAGAACCTCTTTCTGCCCGAGGACCAAATTCCATTCTGAGGAAGCTTTCAGGGGCAATATTTCAATGGTGGGCAGGGCAAAAGGCAACGAAAAAAGGGGCAAGACAAAAAAACAACAACAATGTACCAATAATACCAGCATATTTTTGCTTAAAGCTCTTCCTGCCAGTAACAAAGCCCTTAGGAGACACATTTCGACCTTTTAGAATTGGAAGAAAACTGCACAAGAGCCAGGAAATGACTGAACATTGGGAGAAAGGAAATGGGGTGGGGCCAGAGGAAGGGAGCATGGCCAACTGGGGAACCATGGAGAGGTGGATTGGGACCCCAGGAGCATAGAATTTGGCCCCCAAACCTGAGGTTCTCACCCCTGCCTTAAATATTAGCCAGCACTGTTCTTGGTTTCTTCCTCCCAGTCAACACATTAAAAGATATATTGAAGAAGGCCCAGAAACGTCACCATGGACCAGGCCTATAAGGTTTGGGTTGGCAAGGTGTACAGGCCCCACACAGATGCCTGCCTTTGTTCCACTGAGCCAAACCTTGAACAACTGGCCTGAGGGAGTTCCCCTCAAACTTGCCCTTCATCTTTGCAACGGTGTCTCAGGGCTCTCCCCAAAGCTCCTTACTCTCTGACATCTCTTTCACCTGTGCTGAATCTACTATAACAGTCCATAGTAGGTGGGTAAAACATCCCTCAAGGGTCTCACTTGGTCCCAAAAGCAACCAGCTAGGCCCACACTACAACAGCTTGGTGAATGGGTAGATGCTGATCTCCATGCAAAATGGATCATAGATTTCATAGATCATAGAGTTGGAAGGAGCCTACAAGGCCATCAAGTCCAACCCCCTGCTCAATGCAGGAAACTAGAGGAGGGGTCTCCCATCCAAGTAATCACCAGGCCTGACCCTGCTTAGCTTTCCACGCCCAGACAAGCTGAGCCAGCATGAGCCACAGGAGGTGGGCCTTCTGGTTTAAATACCTGGACCCAAGCCCACCTTCCATTGGCTATTCTTTATGTGGCAGGGTGGGTGCCAACAAGACTCATTGGTAGTTGGGGGGAAAGGGGTGGGGCTTCAAAACTCCAGCCTGACCTTTCCTTCCTTCAGTTTTCCAATTGCCCCCGCCCCACTGTGAAAGAGGTTTCCATTTTTCTCCCATTTTTCTTAGGGTGCTTTAGAATTTCTTGCCGCGGTGTTTTTGAGAATTTCTTGCAATTGTTTACTTTATTGTTGCAAAGGTGCTGAGGGTGCTGTGTGTGTGTGTGTGTGTGTGTGTGTGTGTTCCCCCCCTTTCTATTTCACATCTTTCCATTGCTCTGCAGCCTCCCCAGCAGACCATACTTCCTGATCAGAAAAGGCCTTATAGGAAGAATTGCTTCATGTTGTCTGGGCTTCCCTGGACTGCCAGAGCGCTGCCTGTACAGTGAAAGACAGGACGTTCACACACACACACACACCCTTGGTATGTTCAATTAATTCAAATTGAATGAGAATAGTTGGGGGAAAGGCAGAAAATGTCGGCACGGCACTAAAAAAAATATACATGAAACCTTTGTGCCGATCAACACATACAACCACAGCCTCTCAGCACTCAGACACACAGCAGATAACGTGTGTGGGATCATCACATGTGCTAATTGAAGGAGCTGTGCGAGCTGGGAGATTTATAATCCTATCTGTGTGCTAACAGACGCCTGAAATTCCACACACAGATCTTCCAGATCTCACCTCCCTGCGCAGCGTGCTGTGTCGGTACCAGTTTGGCCAGCCCAGCCTGCCCCTGTAATCAGACTTGCTTCCAGCTTCCCCGTTGCAGATTAATCCATGGAGTCAGGAAACACGCTGGAACACCACAGGTCTAATTCTACCTGTTTATTTACTTAGCAAGTAAAGTTCTACAGAGTATACATTTCCTAGTTACAGTCCATGTGCAGAGTATAAATGCATAGCAAGCATTACGTCCAGTGGAGTAAGTTGGGCTTCACTCCACCTCAGCAAAGATGTTACATTGTTGCAGGAACAAAGTCAAGCAAGAAGAACAAGACCAGAGAAAAGCAGTCCACCTTCTCCCTACTATGGCCTCAGACAGAAAACAAGTTAGCACGTCATCAGGACATACAAACCATGTGACCAGCTCATATTGTTCCCACAGCCCAGAATCCAAGGATTCTAGTAAGACATATAACAAAACCTGTTTACCGAGCCATTCTGTCTCTTCCATGTGTAAACAATGTGCTGCAGCAGGTAAAGTGATACATATCACAACAGTAATCTCTCTATGCTGGTTTCATAGATTATTCTACAGGGAAGTTGGAACATGGCGATTGCTCGTGCTCAGCACGTCCCCTCTCGGACCTGCCTGCTGCTGTGATGTGAGTCTCCCCCTGCTACCATTTAAAAAAAAAAGAATCCTGCTGGCAGTTTGCAGTAGCATGGAGGATCAGGAAACCGTGCCATGTGCCTCTGTGGGCATGTGGCAGGGGGGACGGGCACGAGACCCAGTGACACGTCTTCCAAGCAAACACAGCCAACATCCACTACATTCAAGACAATCAAATATTTTCTGGGGGGCGGGAAGGGGGACAGAGGGAGTAGGAGTTGGTTCTGGAAGTGAGTCCAAAAAGAGCTCTTAACTTAATCAATTCTCCACTCCCACTCCAAGCGACGTCATGCCACAATCTTTCTTGGAAAAGAAGGACCTGCCTCCAATTGGAGAAAAAAAAGCATTTTATGAGCATGGGAAGCTGCCTCATTCCGGGCCAGACCTTTGGCCCATCTAGCCCGGTATTGTCGACGCTGACTGGCAGCAATGGCTCTCCCAGGGCTTCAGGCAGGAATGGTTCGAGCCCTGCCTGGAGATGCCGCCGGGGACCGAACCTGAGATACCTTGCATGCAAAGCAGGGGCTCTACCACTGAGCCACAGTCCATCCTCTTGACATAACTTGGGAATTAGTAAAGTCCTTTGCTTTGTTTTCCTTTGCAACGAGAAATGAACGGTGCACCTAATAGCTAGCATGAAGTGATGCATAGTCCATTCTACCATCAGATTGTTGGCCTCTTGAGCCCAGTATTCTCTACCCTGATTCAAAGAATCATAGAATAGTAGAGCTGGAAGGGGCCTACAAGGCCATTGAGTCCAACCCCCTGCTCAAGTGCAGGAATCCAAGGTCAAAGCATCCCTGACAGATGGTTGTCCAGCTGCACCTTGAATGCCTCCAGTGTGGGAGAGACCGCAACCTCCCTAGGTAGTTGGTTCCATTGTTGGATTGCTCTAACAGTCAGGATTTTTTTTTCCTGATGTCCAGGTGGAATCTGGCTTCCCTGTAACTTGAGCCCATTATTCCATGTCCTGCACTCTGGGATGGTCCAGAAGAGATCCTGGCCCTCCTCTGTGTGACAACCTTTCAAATACTTGAAGATCGCTATCATATCTCCCTTCAGTCTCCTCTTCTAAAGGCTAAACATGCCCAGTTCCCTCAGTCTCTCCTCATAGGACTTTGTTTCCAGTCCCCTAATCATCTTTGTTGCCCTCCTCTGAACCCTTTCCAGTTTGTCTGCATCCTAAATGTGGTCCCCAGAACTGGACGCAGTACTCAAGATGAGGCCTAACCAGTGCTGAGTAAAGGGGAATTACTCCTCATTATTCCCTGCACCTCCTTAGCATCCCTCTATCATGCCTGGGTGCAACTCCAACTGAGAGCCCCCTCATTCTGGCTACCAACTGCCACTGCTGAAACCATCAGAAAGCAAGGAAGCAACAGCCCTTCCATTGTGTGTCGATCCAGCTCTATGACCTGCTGAAATTTATAACTAAGAATCTAGTGCCCAAATTTGCCTTTTTCCTTCTCCCTCCTAATCCCCTTTCTTTTTGTGTTGCATCTTTTAGATTGTATGCCTGTGGGCAGGGACTGCCTTATTTCTGATCTTGTAAGCCACTCTTTTTGGAGTCATTGTGGCTGGAGAGTGGGATTAAAAGACTTTAAATAAATAAATAAAATCTTAAGCGGTGGTCTTTGCCAGACTTTCTGTTTCAGAATCTTAAATAAAGATGTGAGGGATTGGGTACATGCAAGGTATATCGCCTACCTTTGAGCTACTATTTATTTATTTATTTATTTAGTGCCAGTGTGGCGTAGTGGTGAGAGTGTTGGACTGGGACTCGGGAGATCCGGGTTCTAGTCTCCGCTCAGCCATGAAACTCACTGGGTGACTTTGGGCCAGTCACTGACTCTCAGCCTAACCTACCTCACAGTGTTGTTGTGAGGATAAAATGGAGAGGAGGAGGAGGAGGATTATGTAAGCCGCCTTGGGTTCCTTGCAGGAAAAAAGGCCGGGGTATAAATATAATAAAATAAATAAATAAATAAATATCCTGCTTTATCAAAAGATGTGCTACGTGGATTTATATCCATGGGCTCAGTGCTGCTTATAGTGTGTGTCCTCCCCCCCCCCCAATGTTAATAGTCTTTTAGCCTTATATGTCTTAAGGGCATAGAATGTAAGGAAATCAAATGATTTGCAAAATAAAGCAAGTCAAATAAAATTGTTTCAATTCAAGAGGAGAAAGTGGATGGTCAGACCTTCAGATGTGTGGGACAACAATATGAGAGCCAGTGTGGTATAGTGGTTAGAGTGTTGGGACTGGGTTAGAGTGTTCTAGTCCCCACTTAGCCATGAAGCTTCCTGGGTGACTTTGGGCCAGTCACTGACACTGAATCTCAGCCTAACCTACCTCACAGGGTTGTTGTGAGGATAAAATGGAGAGGAGGAGGAGGAGGAGGATTATGTAAGCTGTCTTTGGTTCCTTGGAGGAAAGCTGGGATTTACCGTAACACACACACACACACACACACACACACATATGATTATTTAAAATATATTGCTGTGCTTTCTAAAAGCCAAAGTCAAGGCTATGTTCAATGCCTGGAGAAACAATAAATGAATTTTCTTGACTATTTTAAAAAGTTAGCTTTAATTATGCAATCCTAGTACCAACTCAAATCCTTGCCTAAATAAAACAAACCAAGAAATCACAGAATAGTCCTTGAAGACCTCAGGGGTCTGGGAAGCTTGCTAGGATCATTTTTTCTTGTAGCAATTTGGTAGTTAGCTCCTATTACAACATTTCTGTCTCTTCTCTTCTCCCCTCCCGTGATGAAGGCTGCTTCAGGCAAGCCACAGATGGTAAGCGCTCCTTTCTGCACTCCCGTTGGAACAGTTTAACCTCATTTTGAGTCCATAATAGTGCATTCCCAGAATGTCGTTAGTCTCAGGTATACACTCAGGCTTAAGATGCCTACCGTCTTCCTGGAAGAAACAGCGGGTGGAGGTGAATTAGAATGTATTAATTATCACACCCTTTCTCCAAGGAGCTGAGGCAGGCCCAGTGTGGCTTTGCGGGCCCCTCAGGCAGCTGCCGGGGCCCTCGGCACTTTGACCTTCGTTGGTATTTTTCCTACCTGGGCCTCCTGCTTTAATTTCTCACAGTGCCTCAGAGCAATGCTACCTGGGGTGCATTGTGGGAAATTAAAATGGCAGCTGCCTGGCACCGATTGGAGGTGTGCCACCAGTAGGTGAGGATGGCCCGAGAGCACTATATGGTGGGGAACCCTGAAGTCTAGAACTAGCCCTGTGCCTATGGTCTCCCCCATTTATCCTCACAATAACCTTGTGGGATAGGTTAGGCTGAGCTATGGCAACAGCCTCAAGGTCACTCAAAGATCTTCATGGCTGGGTGAAGATTTGGGCCCAGGTCTCCATAGTCCAACATTCTACACACGACACCGCACTGGATGTCCTGAAACACCCTCTCTGTTGCAGCCAAATATGTTCATGCCGAAAAAAAATTGGCACGCCGTATGCAGGTGAGGCCATGGGGGCCTGAAAATGTATTTCCCGTCATATGACTACCCCTGGGTATAAATCTCTATCCTTAGCTCTGTGCACAAATCAGGGCCATCCCTACCATTAGGCAGAGTGAAGCAGTCGCCTCAGCCGCAGCAGATGCTGGGAGGCAGCAGCAAGGTGTTGGAGGAGAGACCTGCGTGCCATGTGGCCTTCGTGTGTAGTGCAGCCGGATGCTGTCCCATCATCAGTGTGGGAGGCAGAGTCACCTGCCAGTCCAGACAGCTTTTGTAAATGGAATGGGAGAGGGTGCCATCTTGTCCTTTGCCTCAGGCAGCAAAATGGCTTTGGCTGCCCATGGCACAAATGGCTTCTTAAAATTCCCCACCCTATTTGTGGGCACAAAAACCGGGGAGAGATCATTTCACCTAATTTCTCCAGGGGGAGAAGGAATTCTCTAATAGTTTCATGGGGGTGAGGCTCACCATTAGCAGTGGCATGGCAGTACCACAACTTCTTTCTTTTGGCCCCAAAGTTGCTGTTCTTGTTCTTGTGGTAGTTGCTTTTGGTGGAGGTTGGTGTCTCCAACGTAAGCGGGGCCGCGTGTATCCACTCTGGATTTCACTCTGAACTTTTAAGGAGCTATCCGTGGTGCCCAGTCTATTTTGGGGATAGAGTTCAGCACCACGGATAGCCCCTTTAAAGTTGGGAGTCAAATCCAGAGTGGATATATGCAGCCCCGCTGACACTGGACCCATCAGTGGAGCCACGCTTTGCTGACAACACTGCAAGCGTGTTTGCATCCTCCACAATGTCCCAGACCTACATCATTCCAGGGCATTATGGGCGGGAAAGGTGGCCGCCATGAAAAATGGTGGATAATACTTGGAGAATAGTCTGCCAAAAACCCATCTTTTTTTTTTAAGGGGGTGTTTGAAAAAGAAAAAAAAAATTGAGGGTGCTTAAAAAAAAAAAAAAGTATTCTCAAGAAATTTCGACTTGGATCTACCTGATATGATTTGTGCTTTTAAAAAACTGGTAAGATAGTCTTTAAATTACATGCTCGGCGGGGGGGGGGGAGCATGCAGTGTGAATTTGGAAAACAACTCTAAATTCTGCCTGGTAACTTTTTTAAAAAAGATGTGTCCCCCCCTAGACTTGATTTGGCAAATAAGTGTTTGTCCTGCAAAATGAGCATATCACAAACCTGTGGATTAATCCCTCCCCAAGGTGACTGCAATCAGGAAAAGAATGGGCCTGTGAATCTATCATAAGTGAACGACTCAAACAGGGTGAAAATTTCACATCTTCAGCTTAAGGTCTATGACTCATGGAAGCCTCATGGAAAAAAAACACACATTTGAAGTGTTCCTGCCTTGCGCTGTCTGTTTGCAAAGTAGGCCATGAAAATAACACGGAGGGATGAGTTTCTCCCGCACCCCCACCTCGTAATACTGCATGAAAATAGCTTCTCGTTTTTTGGTAGATTAACAAGACTTCCCTGGGATCCATTAACGTGTCATGTGGCATTCTTTTTCTTCATTGTTTGATGCAGCTTAACTCTCTCCTAATCATAGTGCTCCACTATATTCTGTTGACAGAAACTCCAGGGCACTTCGTTTTACTGCAACCCATATACTATTGTGATGCCCTTCCAGATAGGAGCGCTGCTGCTTGGGGTTTCATAAACTCTATTACCTGTGATTTACTTGAGAGTGCCTGGAAGTTTTGCGGGTGTAAAATGGAGCAGAGTAAAAGCAGAACAATGAAATGGTGCTGCTACCACGCTCTCCGGCCTCTCGGGTATAGCTCGGTATAACTCATTCCAGCATTTGAGACTCGTGGCTAGTGAGTTGGGAAAGCACCGGCAGGGTTATCTTGACTCTAGATGGTGAAGTAGAGAGGTTAACCCTGCCTGTCCTGTGTGCTGTAACCCCACCTGTCAATCAACCCCCACACGGCAATCAGGTTTGAAAAAAAAGCCCTCCACTGGCGTCAATGGTGGCTTTTGTTGTTGTTGTTAATTCCAACTGAGGTGGGATTTTAGGAAGCAAACAATGGAGGCAGGGGGAGGCATAATCCTCTCCGCATGGTGTCTCTGATCCAAATCAGGCCTGCACACACTAGAGTAAGTTGAGAGTACTATAGATTTCATAGATAGATTTCATAGAATAGAGTTGGAAGGAGCCTACAAGGCTATTGAGTCCAACCCCCTGCTCAATGCAGGAAACTAGAGGAGGGGTCTCCCATCCAAGTAACAACCAGGCCTGACCCTGCTTAGCTTTCCACGCTCAGACAAGCTGAGCCAGCGTGAGCCACAGGCCTTTGTCTATAGCCTATGGACATTACAACACAAAATACAAAGTAACAACAACAACAATAGCAATATATATATATATATATATATATATATATATACACACACATATATATATAATAAAAGTTTTATGGAAGGTACAAATATGAGCAATAAGGCTGTGATATAGGGGGTGCAAACACATACTCCATTTAAGAGTTTGTACCAGCAAGAAAGGCCACTCTTAGTTTTGAAGCTGCCAAGGCAAATAAGGCTACCCTGTAGCTCAGTGTTCTCCAACCTTGGGTCCCCAGATGTTTTTGGCCTACAACTCCCAGCATGCCCCAGCTATGCTGGCTGGGGCATGCTGGGAGTTGTAGGCCAAAAACATCTGGGGCCCAAGGTTGGAGAACACTGCGAAGTCTAGTTAATATAGTTATCTGTATCCACCAGCAGCCACCTGATTTTGAAATTGTCCGGCTGTTCTTCCAATTTTTTTTTGAAAAGGATAGATGAACCTAACCTAGCCCTTGGTGAACTATATAAGTGACAATGTAGTACATAGTGCACCACGTCCTCAATCTGTTCTGAACCACATGTGCATAAATGCTCTCTCACAGGGCAACCAGTGTATCCCCCCCCCCCGTCAGAAATTCTGTGGGCATCAGTTGTCATCTCAAATGGGTGAAAGCCCATCTGATGGGGAAGAAAGTTAGCTCTCGAAGGTACGGGACCACAGGAGTAAAGGAAAAGCCAGCCCTGAGCTATGCGCTTCACAATTAACATGATGTGCAGTTTAGCTCTCGTTTTACTCATAAACGCCATTTGGCCTTCACTTTTTATTATCTTAGGTAGCGCGGATTCAAAATTGCTCACATTAGCTCATTTTCACGCACTTCCTGAAGCCTCTTTTAACTGCATGGCTCCTTCCTCCCTTTGAGCGCTTTGTTCAGTTTCACCTACTATTGTCTGGTTTCAAAAGGGATGGCATGCCATTTAAAAAGCTGTTATTAGATGACATCACAATGCATGTGGAGGTGTGTGACATAATGATCTGTCATTATCACCCCCGCCCCCCTTCCTTACTACTAGGCATAGTGTAATGAAACTTATAATGAAATTATAATTAAATGTATTGGCACGAAGGTGTGCATTTTACACCCATGTTACAAGAGCTGTGTGCAATGTCCAGCTGCCTGCATTTTTTCCCCTCCAGGACTGACCAAAAGAGGCACTCCTTCAAACAATGCATAATTAACCTATGGAACTCAGTGCTGCAGGTAGTGCTGCCCACGACCTTAGAAGGCTTTCTAAAAGGAAGAGAAAAATTCTCATGAATAGCAGCTGTGCTCCATCATGCTCCCTAAAGCTCCAGACAAAGCTCCCCAAGCTCCCCGCAAAGGCTTTCCTGTCCCAACTTACTCTGTGAAAACCATTGCTGGAAGCAGCTCCAGATGTCCCACTGTCAGGGACAGTATGGCCAGGTTTGCACTATCATTGCCCTCACACGTGCCATGTAGTTGGCCGAATTTCCCTCGTGGCACGCAGGCTGCCATGCTGCCCGAACCCGGCAAGGTGCATGGCAGGGGTGGCTTCGAAGAAGCCATTCCAGAATACATGGTTTGCTGTAGGGTTCTGGGGTGGTTTCGAAGCCATCCCCTGCCGCACACCTTCCTAGGTTCGGACAACATGGAAAGCCACGCACTGTGAGGATAATTAGGCAAATTGTGTGGCGCACGCGCAGTACACATGGGGGCAGCGAAAAGAAGCCCCTGTGGTCTCTTTTCCCAATGATCATGCAAACCCGACCTATGGCTTTCTCTCCATTTCAGGGGGGGGGGCATGAATGAGTGGGGCCATACTACCGTGGTAGAGCACCTGCTTTGCATGCAGAAGGTCCCAGGTTCAATCCCAAGCATTTCCAGGTAGGAATACGACAGAATCCTGTCCGAAATCTTGGACAGCCGCTGCCGGTCAGTGTTGACAACACTGGTAGACCAAGATCTGACTCAAGATAAAGCAGCCCCAAATTGCTATGTCCCTATGAGTGGGTCCACCCATTAGCATGGTCAGAGGGCAAGCTGTAGACCTCTATGAATCCACGCACCCTCACTCACTCCAGATTTTGTGGCTCCCACCATCAGTGATGTATTGTAGGTATTATTCATCACCTCTGGGAAGACAGAGTAGGATTTTTTCATTATTATTTTTGCCTATTGCCTGATTAGCCATAGGAGTGATTTTTCATTCTCTGCACTGAACCAATAGGAGGGAAATTGGCCCAAGCGGGAGCTGAGTCCCATTGCCGGTCCCTATGGCAGGGCAATGTGATGATTAAGATTGACAAGGCATCGACAAGCCAGGCTGGTAACAGGAGCAGCTTATTGCCAACATATTATGTTGAGGGAACTGCACAGGCTGCCTATAGGCTGCCGGGCCAGGTTTAAGGTCCTGGTACTTGTTTACAAAGCCCTAAACAATTCAGGACCAGGAGATGCTTAAGAGATTGCCTGATTCCCTGGTCAGTTGCTGTGCTCATCAGGAAATACCCTCCTGAGGATGCCCAGGATTTCAGAGGTTCTGAATAGGGCCTTTAGTGTCAAGCGTCCACTTTCTGGGACACCCTACTATTACGAATAAGGCAGGTGCCAACCTCCCGGGGTTGTCGGTGCCTACTGAAAACATACCTTTTCCAGCAGGCATTCCCAGGAAGGCAATCTTGTCCTCTGTAGGAAGACTTGTTTTGTACATTGCCTAGACTTTTTTTTTTTTTAAATATAAGCACTTCCTAAATATTGTTATATAAATAAATTAATGATTGAAGAACACCCTAAGGATGCTTGTTCAGAAGGCTGCTTCTGAGTGTGTGGTTGGCTCTTGCTTTATGGTGAAAGGGTTCTCCATAGACGCAGACTTTCCTTTTGGACTGTGGGACATGGGGAATGGGGAAAGGATACCCTTTGAGACTTGCCTGGAGGACACATGTATTGGGGCTTGGGGGCAGCTGGAAGGGCTGGCCAGGGTGGAAGCAGTAAGCTTCCATGTGCCTGTGCTTAAGGTAGGGCTCACGCTTAAATACACAGTGAGGCGGGGGTGGCATTGGCAGCCCCCCCCTTCCCTGACTCCCACACGATGTTAATCTTTGCTGTGATCTCCAATGAAAATTTAAATAAATTTTGGCTCTATGCTGACTCAAGAACCTGTTTTGCACAAGGCAAGAAAGAGGCAGATCAGGGTTACAGCCAGCCTCCCCCCCCCTCCACTTCTTCTTCTTCTTCCAGAAATGGAAATCAGCCATTGCTTGTCTAGACCAAAATGAATTGCTAGCTCTGCCATTTGATACCTGCAATGCAGAGGCAGTGTTACGGGGTGGCCCACTAGGGCTGGAGCCCCAAATCTTTCATTTGGAGTCCTGAATCTCTGAGAGGCCATCTGCCCCACCACCCTGCTGTCCATGGGAACTTGCTGAAAGAAAGGCACAGGGGCCCTGATTATCTCTGTTGCATCTGATCCCCCTGGATGAGCTGGCTTTTTGCCCACATGTGCTTCACCTCTTCCTGTCCTCGCCCCGGAATCTTTCTGGCTGAGTTTTTTTTTCTGCAATCAAATGCCCTCCTTTCCCCTGTTCATACTTCCCTTTTTACAAATAGGGGTGTCCTTAGGAGACAGGGTCCTTTAAAGACACACACAGAGAGAGAGAGAGAGAGAGAGAGAGACAGAGAGACAGAGACTTCAGAGCATATGTAAATTAGCATATGCAATTTTCTGCATTTTTTTTGTCCTGCGGGCTTGAGCCCCCAATCTTTTCGGTTCCTAGCACCGCTCCTGCTGCAACGCCTACCACTGACTAATTCATTCAGACTGCAAATCTCCATTTTGAGACTGCATCTATCTTAACTGCAGACCTCATGGCCAAATTGTCTGTTTCTACTCCCAACGCTCCTTTTTGGCACCACCAGGCCTGATGAAGAAGAGTTCTGGAGAAATTGAAAGCTTGCAAATTTTTGTAGTATTTTGGCTGGTCCTAATAAAGGAATTGCCCAACTATGGATTTTGGATTCCGCACCCCCCTCTCTCATGGACCAGCACAGTTATCTTTCAAAAATTAATAAAATAAAGCTGCGGCCCTAGCTCAGCACAACGTACATGTCTCACCTCTTTCTTTTGGTTGTGGGCACAAGCATCGCAGGCCATCTTCAGCCATCTGCTGAAATAAATAGGAACCAGCCCAACAATGAAGACCTACAGGGAGGCCTCAGAAGGATGCCCTGAGAAAAGGGGGAGGTGCCCAATGGAAAGAAAAGGTGGAAAAGTTCCTAGAATTCCTTCTTTTTCTCATTCATTTTCTCAGTCATTACTCCGTTGCCTCTGGTCAGTGTAGGAGCATCTTGGGATGAGAACAGACAGATTTCTGTGTCTCTATACATCTGTGATGCTCAGGCAAGTGTTGTTGTTTTTTTGACCCAGCATTCACTATGCCCCCATTTTCCTTCAAGACCTTACGCAGGTGACAGATCGTAAAATTGGTCTGTGGGATTTTTCTTTCTTTTTTTGCTTCCCCCCAAATTTATCTTCCTCCTGCTTAATATAGTACCTTGCTATTGCTTGGCACGGCAACTAATTTTTTTCATAACTTTCCTTTCTCTTTTCTGCCTTTCATTTTCACCTAGCAAAGAATATTCCCTTTGCACGTACAATGGAGATAATTAATCAGTCAGCTGCCTACTTTGGAGGGAACAATAGCTTTTGCTAAAAATAGGCAACTTTCTGGTGAGAACAGGAAATTGCAAAAAATAAAAAAAATCTTTACATTTGCCTTTCAGAGAGCTCAAGTGAGAGTGGGCAAAGCCATTTAGCAAAGCAGGTACCTAACTTAAAACCCTTATTTTAACTGATGCAGGGGGTAGAGGTTGGTTGAAAATTGCCTCTTTTGATGAAGTATTATTCACTCCATCACACATGTGATCTTCAGTTTTGTTCCTGAGGTGAAGAAATTATGTTCTCTCCCTCCCTCTCTCTCATCTACTCCCCCAGCCTGCACATATACCACTGTACAGCTGTATTATCCCACTGTCAACGTAACTATTTTGGTTATATAGTCATTATTGGGATGACTATGGCACAAAAAGACAGTGGTTTTCAAACATTCTAGCTTCATGGAACACTTCCCATATGGACTTGTCTCATATAGAAATGTGCATATTGCAGATGATTCTGGGTGTGTGCTCTAGATATCCTTGAGCATTCCAATCAAACCTTGAAATACTTCTGGGGTTGGGGGTGGGTTCAAGGTTCCTAAGAGTACTTGAGGGCCCCTAATTCCCAGTGGGTGGCAGAGAAGCAATGGCCATTTGGCCATTTTGACGGCCCTTTTCCAACTCAACAATATCTGTGCTGTGATGCGACAACCAGAATTGTACACAGTATTCCAAGTGTGGTTGTACCATAGATTTGTATAAAACAGGGGTCCCCAACAGTTTTGGGTTAGTGGGCACATCTGGACTTTTTGAGAGAGTGTTGTGGGCGCTCTCACAAAATGGCTGCCTGGGGAGGGGGACTTGCCCATTCATTAAATGGCTGCCATGGTAGGCATGGCCAGTCATGAAACACTCATTTCCCAGGAAGCAAACTGGTGAAACTGTTAGAAAAGTAACTTGGCCAAGAACCTAAGTACAAGGCAGTGGTCTGAGCACCAAAAGACCAAAACACTCCTTTGAGCAAAAATAAATATGGTGCTGAAGGACAGCACTTCATTTTGCAACATGCCAGCCTCCAAGCTGTTGTTTTTAAATAATTAAAATAACTTAAGAAATAGATTTCTTAGTAGAAGCATCCACAGGCACCACACTGGAGACTCCAGGTATAAGGCATTATAATTGAAATTTTGCACAGCTGTAGACCTCATCAGCTAGCTCATGGATGCCAAGTTAGTTCTACAGCTGTCATTTTTATAAGTGGTAGAATTTTGAGGTTTATACTGACAGAACCTTTTTTTCCTCCCCCCCCCTTTTTTTTTGCAATTCACCTTAACTAAAGGGGCACTCCTGTGCCTCTTTAATACTGGCTTCTACCCAAGCCTTAAGATCTCCTTCTGAGGCCCTATCTGGTGGGTGTCCCCAGCAGATAAGGTGTAGCAGATGGCTACTGGGGAAAGGTCTTTTCAGTGGTGGCATCCTGGCTCTGGAATGGTCTCCCTGCATAGGCTCACCTGGCACCCACCTTGATGCAATTTTGGTGCCAGGAAAAGACTTTGAAAAACAAATTCTCCTGCCTTTTAATTTGCAATTTGCTTTCAGTTCCTTTTAACTGGGCTTTGGTTGTTCTGCTGCTTTAAAAAAAAAAGTTTTACAGATGTATTTGTGCATTTCTAACTGAGTAAAGCAAGAGCAAACCACACACTCAGAAGCAGCCTTCTGAACAAGCATCCTTTTGTGAATCAGGTTCCACAACTGCAAACAGATGCTACAAGGGTAGAAAACAATGCAGTGGTGCATACAGTGATCCATGTTAGCTTTGATATATACATGTATTTCCTAACAAATTGTTAGCTTGACCAGCATTGACAGCTGCCCATAATGATATATGGAATCGGGCCACAGCTCTCCTGTACAAGTGGCCTTTTTCCATCCAGTCCGATGGAGACGGAGATAGCTCTCTGCCAGCATCCATTTACATAATGCCAGCTCAATGAATTGTGTAATATGGAGAATCTGGTAAATTGCACAAAATCATGCAGAGTCTCAGCATGTATAAAAGCATACTTCTAACCTTCCTGGTTGTCAAGCAAAGCCAATTTTGGTTTTTATTTTGTTTTAAAAGTTAAAGAATCAGGGAACATCTTGTTGGGACATCCAGTGGTCAAAGGCAGGGGAGATGCTAGATCCTGAAATGAACCAGGGCTCAGGCCCACAGGACTAAAAATAAAAATGCACAAACTTGTATATGCTAGTTTACATATGCTCTAAAGTCTGTAAAGGACCCTGTTTCTTAAGGAAACCCCTATTTGTAAAAAGGGATGTATGAACAGGGGAGAGGAGGGCATTTGATTTCAGAAAAAAAACCTCAGGCAGAAAGATTCAAGCACATGTGGGCCAAAAGCCAGCTCATCCAGGGGGATCAGATGCAACAGAGATCATCAGGGCCCCTTGTCCTTTATTTCAGCGAGTGCCCATGGACAGCAGGGTGGTGGGGCAAATGGCCTCCCAGAGATTCGGGGCTCCAAATGAAAGATTCGGGGCTCTGGCCGTAGTGGGCCACCCCCTGACACTGCCTCTGGACAAAGGGAACAGGGACTTCTAGACTTAATGCAGAAATGTTGCTGCTTTGCCAGTGCTGCTGTGTACAGTTGTGGTATACAAAGGGATTTTTTTCTGGGTTGATGCTACAAGAATGGGAAACTGCCTTATACCAAGTCAGGCCATTGGTCTATCTAGCTTAGTACTGTCTCCTCTGAGTGGCAGTGGTTCTCTGGGGTTTTCACACACACGTCTTTCCCATCCCTACCTGGAGATGCTGGGGTTTGAACCTGGGATCTTTCGCATGCACAGCATGTGCTGTACCACTGAGCCACAACCCCTCCCTGGCGGGACGATTGGGAGATGGGACAGGTAGTAACTAATTAGGTGCAATTATGTTGGCCATTTGGTTCTGGTGCCGAGTGCCGTGCTTCTGTACTACTCTGTAATAATGGGACTGTCTGGCAACTGGGCGAGGCGAAGTAGGGTTATTGCATTCAAGGGCTGAGGATTCTAGACTTCCCCTCTCTTCATTTTTCAGTCAATGTGACACGAGATAATGAAGACATCTTGGGAAAGTCACACAGCAGAGGCCTATGCGGCTGTGTTGCCTGCATGTGGATTTCAGGATGGAGTCACTGAATAAAAAGAGAATTAAGAAGATTGGACAAACATCTTTTGGAACAGTTCTCTCATGTGTAAAACATCAGCAGGAAGTTGGGCTTATTTTACAGAAATAGACCAGGCAGAGAAGGGCAAAAGACATCTACATTATTCTAGCAGAGCTGATGAAATGATAACACTCCCACCACCGCACGGACGACTGGAGCAAAATCATCATGATAGTATTACTGCTCACTAACTTGGCATTATTGGTTCCCCCACTCTGTGTGTGTGTGTGTGTGTGTGCGTAGGGCCATTGTTAACTGCAGAAATAACAGCAGAATCTGCAGTATGGTGAGAAATTACTTGAATACATCAGAGGGCAAGTTTCTCTGAGTGGAAGAAACATCAACATGTAAACAAATTCCTCAGCTGTAAATTACAGCAAGGCCAGGCTTGTTCTATATTCAATACTTCCTCAAATAATTCTGATTTAGCCAAGAAAATATCCCAGATTACAGCCTCTCTCTTTTAACACATTTCAGATTGAAGTCAGGAAACTAAACAAAACAAAACAAATTGGCTTTGCTCTGTCATACAGAGTTCACATTCAGTTTTCAGATATGGAAAATGATCCTAAATCTCTCTGCACCCACCCCCCACACACCCCATCCACCACTTTCCCAAGCAGCAGTGGACAATTCAAGTTTGTTGGCTGGTTTGTTGATTACATTTATACATCACTGTCGTGCCAACACAGTTCACAGTTTAAAACAATGGTCTGTAACTTAATAAACACATTACAAAAGGGGAAAGGGGTACAGAGGAATGAGGAAAATAAGCAAGATCCAGTACCAAGACCACTGAATGAGATGGTTCTGGCAGGAGCAGAATGGCAGGTGTTCCTCGGTGACCTGAGGAAGTGGGACCTCACTGTCTCACCACTCGTTTCAAAGCAGCCAGGTAGAATGGCTCCTGACTACGTTTTAGGAGGGGCAGGAAGTCAATGGCAGCTTCCGAGACAAGCTGATGGAGGGGGCCTCCTATCTCATCTCTCCCTGAGACAAGCTGATGGAGGGGGCCTCCTGTCTCACCTCTCCCTCTGATGCTGCCAAGTTCATCTTTACAGGATCAGTTTCCTTGAAAGGAGAGTGGATTGCCATCAAGGGGATGGACCAGATGATAATGGTCCTTGATACATGTGGAGGAGAGCAACAGCACACCTTTTTCTCCCGGCCCACCTGGTATGCCTGTGCTGCTACCAGCCAGCCATGCAGAGGCATACTGTTCGAATAGGAAATTAGCACATGTAATTCAATGTGCATACAGTAGACCAATTTTGCAGGGTCAATATCCCAATACACAAAAACCACCACCACCAGAAATTGACTATGCAGTCTTGGCCTACTGGCACTGGATTTTATTCACACGTTGTGTCCCCATGTGGACATCCCGGGACGTCGGAGGAAGGGCAGGCACGTCAGACTGGTAGGGAGGGGATGTGTGCTTTCACTCCCCATTACACGGGGAAGAGCAAGGACAAGCAACAGGAGCAGTTACTGCTACAGACTCTATGCTCTCTTTGTCTTAATACACCTGCTCAAAGCTCAGCAGAAGAAAATTTGATACTGAGTGGAGTTTGTTGGAAAGCTGGAGTTTTTTTACTAGAGTCCAGAGACCAAAGTCCTGGGAGGAACAAGCTCTCCAATCTTACAGATCCTTTATATTAATGTACCACTCATGCACAGGTCTTTCTGTCCATTTGTCCACTGCTGTCTTCTCCTGGACTGCTTTGACAGCACAGCGCTGGGCATGGATTCCTGACAACACTTGCCAATTTGCAATGATGGACAGAAAGGGATTATATTAATGATAAGTTTCAGCCCACACAGAGCAGTCTATTTCTTGCAGAACAGCCCTGGCTCTAAGCCAGCTTTGTCTATGCTGCCGTGATGTTATATATTAAAAGCTCTGACGGGCACTTTAGATATAGAAGCATAGAGTTGGAAGCGACCTCAAAGGCTGTCTAGTTTAAGTCCCTGCTAATGCAGGAAACACACTATGACAGCACCCTTGATAGGTGACCATTCAACTTCTTCTTAAAAGCCTCTAATGAAGAAGAGTCTACTGCCTTCTGAGGCAGTCTCTTCCACTGTCAAACAGCTTGTACCATCAGGAAGGTCTTCCTAATGTTTGGTTAAAAAAAAAAAATCCTATAATTTCAATTCATTGGTTTGCATCCTTCCTCTGGAAAACAAATGTGCTCCATCATCTATGTGGCAGCCCTCCAAATATTTGAAGATGGCAGCTGGAGCACAGTAGCTGGAGCAGAGAACTCAATGAGAACTGTGTTAACCCAGCAAAATTCTGGGAAAAGACTGAGGACTTTAAAATATACTTGCTGTCCTTGATTCACCAGTTGCAGCTGGGCATACTTCGTCATTGGCTACAGCTGGAACTTTCTCTTCACCGGTAGACCCTGTGTTTTATATAGGACTCTGGGTTCTTTGTAAGGAAGAGCTGGATATAAATCAAATAAATGAATAACATGTTTCTTTTGCTTGGTTGCTGCAGTGATAACACTGTTTCATGCCAATCAGTGCTGCCCTGTCACACTTGACTGATTTTTGTAGACAATTGTAGTTATTTCTGTAGATTTTTCAGTCATTCTCCATGCTGGCCTTGGACAACTGTCCAAAGCTTTGAACCTCCATGGCCAGCCTACTCATCAGAATTGTGGGTACATATTGAAATAATTTTTGGTGTGTGTGTGTTTTGAAAGGAGCAACTAGAGCATAAGCTTAAATTTATCTTAAATACACATCATTGGGAAACTCACCTCCTAGCAGTATAAAATGCACACTGTAAGCTGAAATTGGCTTAAACTTCCATCATGTTCCCTCCTATGTAGCACATCTCTACATGTTGGGGACATGGATTCATGCCACTGGCTTAATGCTGCATCATGTTTCCCACTGGATAATGCCATCTCTATGCAGTGTGCATATTATAATCCGAAATTTAGAGTCCGGAGCAGTTGGGAAAGAACCTATTCACTACTGTTTCCCACTGTTCCACATGAAACTGGAGGTGCAATTGTTGTTGTTGTTGTTTCTCTCCTTTTCCTTGCAGTTACTATGACAATTTTCTCAAGGGTGCCATATATCCCAGACATTTATCCACAAAAGCAGAAATGTGGTATTCCCAAAGGAACCTGTAAACAGCTTGCATTTGCAGCATTTCTACCTGGATATGCATTTACTTAACCTGATCCCATCTCCACAGGTTTTGTATTTAATAGGGTTTCATACAGGTCCAACGTTTTTCATGGGGGAAAAGAATAAGTACAGCAGACAAAGCTAAAAACAAACAAACCCATGCACATCAAACATGCTTATTTTTCAGTAAGGACTCCAATTGGGCGCTCAGATTATGTTGATACCCTATTTACATTTCAAAGGGATGCGATGTTTCAGTGCAACAAAACCAGCCCTAATTAGGACCCCCTCTAAAGTTATTTTTTAAACACACACACTTCCTCTATATTAATGGGAATAACGTTTCTTCATTGTGCTTCTGATACCAGTCTGAACTGTACTGCAAAACTTCCTTTCCTTCTGCTAACTTTCCTGCTTAGTACAGTTGCAACCTCTGCAACTTTGGACTGCTCCTCGTCTTGATGGCTGCCTTCATGCTATCTGAGGGAATTCTTCTAAAAATATTCCCTTCATTCCCAAATCTTCCTCTAATGATTTTGTTATTTTAATGAAGCGATTAGGTCTCCTTATCCCTGCTGTGGATGCTATTAAACCAAGTACAAATATGTCGCCTGCTGGGGCTGTCCTCCAGACAAAACTCAAATGGCCCTCTCATGAGTCCCAGTGTTAGCAGCTGACTTTCTTTGCCCTTGGTAATTTCTCAACCGTGATGAAACAGTTAGCCTACTAGGGTGGCCAGGTGTCCTACTTTACAGAGGGCAGCCCTCTATTTTGGAGAGCTTGCAGAGGAGAGTCCTATATTGATTGATTTCATTTATATACCGCCCAATAGCCCAAGCTCTCTGGGCGGCTTACAACAATTCACAAAAACACTGGCTTCCCTGTGGCCCCGCTTCCCCTCCCAGCTCCCAGGGACAGTGCAACTGGAGCAGGCCCTGAAGTTCCCTTTGCCTGCTCCTGCCTCCTTTGCTCCTCCTTCTTTCCCACAGGGCCGGAGGGCCCTTGATGTCAGTCAGTCCTGTGGGGCAGGGGACAGTCCAACTGCAGCAGGCCCTGAGGTTCCTTTTGCCTGCTTCTTATCCCTTTGCTGCTCTACTTCAGTTTGAATTTTGAATTTTTCCCTCTGGATATAAATCAGCTTGCTGGTACCTAGTCTGATTTGCTTGTTAGGATTTGGCAGAATTGACTTCCAGGCCAGTAATGACACTTATCACCCTGCAAACTGTGAAACAAACACGCGTGCATGCATCACATGCAAGAATCTACATGTCAGCTTCATTCAGTTTCCTATATGGAAGTGAGTTCTTCAGGAGGCAAGAGGGTGCAACACATGTCTGTAGTTTCCAATTCCTTAATTAAAATGTCAAAACACAACTACAGAGGGATGTCTTGAATAAAGCAGCAGGTTTCCAAACCATTATAGAAGGTCTTTGAAAAAAAGAAAAGAAAAAAAACAGATGAAAGAGTGTTCCCTTGTTGCAAAAGATGTTGCAGAATTAAGCCTAGTCTATTAAGCAATAGATGCCACCCTGGATTAGGGTGGCCACTTACGCATTACCAAAAAAAAAAAAAAAAAAAAAAAGGACACAAATGTGCATAACCTTTACTTATGCCAATGTATATGTATAGGTGCAAATTCAGAAATATTAACTATTATTGAAATAGAAATACAAGACATCTCATTGTACTAGGGAAGACTGACTAGGTGACCTGTGTGGCTGCTCAGTCCATTGTAAAGGTGCAAACTATTGATGAGCAACTTCAAGGACCCTGCTCTCCCTCCTTATTTTGTTTGACATGGACTGGGCACCTCTTCAAATAGAGGACACCTTCAAATAAGAGGGCTGTCCTCTGCCAGCTCTCCAAAATAGAAGACTCTTCTCTGTAATGTGGGACACCTACCCCCCCCCCACTTTGAATACAACCTTTGATGAACATCAGCAACTCAACTGGAGTATAGAATGGGGAATGAGATAGGCTCTAGGGAGGTGGTGGGCTCTCCCAATCTGGAGGCATTCAAGGTGCAGCTGGACCGCCATCTGTCAGGGATGCTTTGACCTGGATTCCTGCATTGAGCAGGGGGTTGGACTCGATGGCCTTGTAGGCCCTTTTCAACACTACTTTTCTATGATTCTATAAGCCAGTCAGAACTTTAAATGGTGAATCATGCACAATGCACAATCCTCTCCTCTGTTCACAATCCAGGACACTTTTTGGCCAAGCAAATGTGACCTTAACTGTGTGAATGCAATTAATGTTCATGTTTTTAAAAATGTAAATAGCAGATGCCCCCCCCCCCAAACAGCATCAGGACAGCAGCGGGTAGGGTGGGAGAGTTTAACCCTTTCCCCCACTGGTGTGGTCCCAACACCCCTGAAACTGCTAATTGCATTGGGAGTGAATTGTCTTTTGCTACCAACAGAGGCTTCCTTCCTAGAGAAGTGAAGGCCTGGAAAAAACCTGGAAAAATACATTTCTTTCCATTTTTTTCCAAAAAATTCAGGGGGGGGGGATTTTCCTCTGAATTTTTCAATTTTTTTCTGGGCCTTCACATCTCTATTCCTTCCTGGTGGAAACAGCAGCAGCCGGGGTGATTTTCATCAGCACCACAGTTGGGGGAGGGATACATTTCCCCCTCTTCACCACCATGGTCCTGATGTTACTCACTCTCCCAACCCGGGTCAACTACTATATACATTGTTTAAAAAGTGCAGGTCAGATGAATGAGGGGAATAACCAATGTTAGGATGCAAACTACTAGCACATTAGAAATCCTGCCTTCTCAAAGATCCCACCTTCACTCTTGCAGATAATTACCCAGTACATGTAAAAGTAACAGGGAAGGTTTTGCATGTCCCTAGTGGGAAACAGGTGCCTCTCCAAAAATATGTACTGGAAGCAAGATTTTATATTTATTTATTTATTTATTATATTTATACCCCACCTTTTTTCCTGCAAGGAACCCAAGGCAGCTTACATAATCCTCCTCCTCCTCTCCATTTTATCCTCACAACAACCCTGTGAGGTAGGTTAGGCTGAGAGTCAGTGACTGGCCCAAAAGTCACCCAGTGAGTAGTAAATCAAATTATGGGCACAGCGATTATGTCTAAATTGACAAACAACTTTTTATTTGAAAACAAATAAAACACTTTTTAATTTGAAAAAATGGGCACCGTTTATTCAATACTAGAATACACATTGTAAATGAATATAGGACAAGGGAACTGTTTTGTCATGTTATAAGATTGATTTGCTGATATTTATTTTATTTTTTCCTTGATTGTCAGAGAATTGCAGACTGGGTATATACATGTTAACCTAGAAGTAAATCCCACCACATCCAATGGAGCTTGCTCTCAGGTAAGCATGCCTGGGTTTCTAGCTTTGCAGCCCAATGCTATTAATGGTTACCGGTACTTGGAATTAAGTCCCATTGAACTCATGAGCAAATATATACAGGATCTGGTTGTTACTATGCAATTCTATGCATGTTTATTCAGAAGTAAGTCCCACTGCGTTCAATGGGGTTTACTTCCTGTAACATTTAGGACTGCAGCAGTGCAGCCTTAGAAAACTGGATGTTTGCAGGTATATACGTACACATTCATCTTAACATCAATCATTTATTTTCAAAAATCCATCAAAAGTTCTCCAATCATTTCCCATGTACTTACGATATGACTCCCACTTTTCAAAACCATCTCACTCCATAATAGTTATCTTGTACCGTGCACTCTCACCTATTATATAAAGAAATCAAACAATTTAATAAGCTCTTAAGTACACAAAGGCTTCCTGTAGGTATGAATTAAGCTACAAATACCTTTTGTTGGAACCAAGAAGGAGTCAGTTCTTAATGTGCAATGGTAACACACTTCAATCGCCTATTCAACTTTGGAGTATTCTTAGCCACAGGAAATAATACTATAACCAAAATGAATTGAGGATGTTGGAAATTGCTAAATGACCCTCATTACCAACCAGTATCAGACTTGGAGAAGAGATTAACTCCCCATGGGTCTGTCTTGAAAGCCTCCTGCTTCTCTGTCTATCTCAGCTCATTTTCAAATTTCATTTCGCACCATCTGGAAACACAGCGTGTCTCCAGTTACCAACCCCAGAATTCCTCATTTAAGACCACCATTTTGAAGAGAGGGGTAGGGCAGAGAAAGAAGGTGAGGAGTCAGGAGAGGGATTCACCTTAAAAACAGACATCTCTTCTCCCAGCTCACCGTTGGCTTTGGAAGTATTTTAGTTATCTTGATCGTTATTAAAGTATGTGGTGTGTTTTTTTTTGCCAAGGCCAGCACTAAAGAAATCATGTGGGATTCATACTCAAGCGTTTTCATCTAAATAGCAATCACAGAAGTATGTTTGAAATTATAAGGCTTTAATAATAGCTCAGTTGCTTTAGACTGCATTAGGATGAATGAGTCAGACTCAGGACTGTTCAGGGAAAAGAAAACCCCAACAGATTAAATCGGCTAAGCTGCCGTTTAATTTTGGCTGGGGAAGGAAGGTAGGTAGGGGGGTGGGGTATGCAAGAAGGGAGCAAATTGAGACCTTGACATGAACAGATGCAACTCTAATAAAGCTGACAGAATTGGAGTCACTTCCACCAGGTTGGCCTCCTAGGCCTTCCCTGGAAGTGATTATGTATGTCGTTTAAACGATGCAAGTGCCAATATTTGTTCCCCGATGCATGCAAATATCTCTGGCTGATGTTCAAAAAGAGCGAGTTGAACCAATCAATTCACCCCAAGGAATTTGTAAATGCTTATGATGCAGTTGGTTTCATGTAAATTATTCTGAATGGAGTGGTAGAACAAAAGACAAAGACCTTGAACCTGGAAAACTGCACAGCTCATGGGCTGGGGCTGCAGGAGTCCTCATATCACATCAAACCCGTCTATTGTCTACCAGGCAGGAATATCTATCCTTGTCCATGGGTGTCAAAAACAGTCCAAGGCAATATGACTGGTGGGGAAAAAAACATGATCTTTTGATCCCACTGAGCTCTGCCTGATTCAGGCTGTGGTGGAATCTTTCATTGAGAACTTGATCCACCAACCATTCCAAGCGAAGTAGAATCATAGAATAGTAGAGCTGGAAGGGACCGGTCATGTTGTTCGAATGCCTGACTGCCGTCTCCCAAAGCAGTTACTTTACTCCCAACTCAAGGATGGAAAGCGGAATATCGGTGGTCAATATAAGAGGTTTAAAGATGTTCATAAGGCTAATCTAAAAAAATGCAATATAAACATCGAAAACTGGGAAGCTCTGGCCCATGAACGATCTAAATGGAGGTTGGCCTTTCACAAAGGTTCCATGGACTTTGAAGAAGCCCGAGTGCAAGGTGAAAGGGAGAAACGTGCTAAGCGAAAAGCACGTCAAATGAATCCTTTACAGGACCATCTTCTATCTGGTAACCTGTGTCCTCACTGTGGGAAGCTGTGTGGATCTAGAATTGGCCTCCACAGTCACTTACGGACCCATCGCTAGAGTCTACACAATCTTCTTTAGAATTTCCTCCTTTTATCCCGGAAGACAATCTTACTCGGTCACGAGTGATCGCCTGATGATGATGATTGTCTACCAGGCAGGAATATCTATCCTTGTCCATGGGTGTCAAAAACAGTCCAAGGCAATATGACTGGTGGGGAAAAAAACATGATCTTTTGATCCCACTGAGCTCTGCCTGATTCAGGCTGTGGTGGAATCTTTCATTGAGAACTTGATCCACCAACCATTCCAACCGAAGTAGAATCATAGAATAGTAGAGCTGGAAGGGGCCTACAAGGCCATCGAGTCCAACCCCCTGCTCAATGCAGGAGAACAGATGTGGGCAGCCCAGGCAGTCACCCATCCAAGCACTGACCCGGCTCATACCTGCTTAGCTTCAGCATGTGGCCTGCCTTATGTGCTCTCGATGCCAAGTAGCTAATGAAGATTTGAACTGAATACAAGTGAGCTTTTATTATTAGTTATTATCAGAGCTGGGCAGCTGGGCAGAGAACTTTTGCTGCCTCACATGAGACTAGATGGTACCTCCCATCCATTACACATGTGGAAGCCAACTGGACCCGCAGTTGAATATTGTTTGAATACTAGCAACGGGATGGCATCCTCCACCTCACCTGGGGATGGCAGGACAGTTTTGGGGCAGAGAACAGGCTGCATGGCACATACAGCTCTGTTATCCAACAGAAGGGAATGGCTGAGGGGAGACCTGCTTCCCATACAAACACCTGCAGAATCTGCCGCCTGAAGCAGCCACCTCACTCTGTCTTATGGTAGGGCCAGCAGTTGTTATTATGTTTATATATCTTATTCCTCTTATTGGAGAGCTCAGAACAATTCACACATGGCTCCTACTCATCTCCCATCTAAGGTCCAACCCAGGGCTAAACTAGATTTATTTATTTTATTTATTTATTTTATTTTATTTTCATTTTTATACCGCCCAATCGCCAAAGCTCTCTGGGTGGTTTACAGCAATTAACAACACAGTCCCTGCCCGCAGGCTTACAATATAAAAAGACACGACACACAAGGAAAAAGGAATGGGGAGGGAAGAAGGGGGAATATTAATTACTACTTCCGGCAGTGATTCTCTGCGTAGAAGTCTCAAGAAGTTAGCCCTGGGGGGGGGGGGCAGTCCAACTGGAGCAGGCCCTGATGTTCCCTCGGCCTGCTCCTGCCTCCTTCGCTCCTTCTTCTTCCCCCAGGATTGCATCTCACATGTGCCGTGTGTGTGTGTGTGTGTGTGTGTGTGTGTGTGTTAAGTAATAGCAGCTGTGTGCAAGGAGGCAATCAGAATTAGGACCCTGCTGTGCAGGAAATCCTGCCTTGTTTATCATTCTCTTCTTCTTTCCACTTCCTGGTTTCTCTTTGATGAAGAGGCATAACTGGAGGCAAAGAAAGATGTAGAGCGCTACTATGGTTTGTAGGAAGGGGGAGGTTAATCTTTTCCCAGGGGAGGCTGGTGATGCCCGTGTCAGTGGGGATCCTTATCCATTGCAGCTTTTATTTGGAGCTTTATAGGATCTATCCATGGTGCTCCATGGTGGCAAACCTATTTTGCGGATGGAGTTCAGCGCCATGGATAGCTCCTGTAAAGCTCAAAATGAAAGCTGCAATGGATAAGGAGCTCCACTGATGTAGGCGCCACCAGCATCCCCTTTCCCCTTGGTTCCAATAAAATTGGTAAGTTGCTGTTCAGTCTGGAAGGTAGACTGACATTTGTGCTAATGGCAACATACTTCCTGGGACAAATAGCAGGTTTGTCTCTGTGTGAGTCATTTTCATTGGGACCGTGGCATTGGGGGTGGGGGGGGGAGGGATGAATCCACTTTCTGGTACATCACAGTCATCATCATCATCGTCATCATCTTTTATTTGTATGCCGCTTTTCCATAAAAATTGTGCCCAAAGTGGCTCACAACATGACAAATAAATAACAGTAAATATAATTTACAAAATATCAAAAAACACTAAATATACCGTAATATTCAAAAAATACAATAGAAGTTATTACAAACAATTCAATAATAATTATACTAAGGTAAAAAAAAAAAAGAAGGCAAAAGCAGTAGCAGCTTTTGTAGCTGGAGTCAGTCAGGCCCCACCCGCCCTGACCAGGTGTAATGAGCCAAGGGAGCAGGGAGCAGGTCTTGCAGGACTCACGGCTAGATGGACAAAAGACTAAGCCAAGAGGGTTGGTGTCTCACAGACAAAGTGGGTATTTCCTTGTGGCCTTCCTGCCTCACACACCATACATACAAAAGTATTGCAGCATGCTGTTTTTGGTGAATAGCTTCTTATCTCCACTTTGAGTGGTTCTATAAGGACTGCTCTAGTCTCCTCCCCTTTCCTCCCAGTTGCTGCAAGAGAAGGACATAAGTAGAACGGGGTAAAATCCACTTAGGTACGATACAAAGTCTGTGTCTGAACCCTTTCTCAGTAAAGAGGATTTTGTTTTATCCCAAATAAAATCATAATGGCTACTCACATGATCAGAGAACTCACGCTTGGGGAATGAAGAAGTCCGTCCATGCATTGCAGCTGCAAAACAATAACTGTAGGATTAAATCAAGGTTGAGAGTCCATTTCGAAGTATGCCTTGCAAATGTTACGCAGAGAAAACCAGTCCCAGAGCAAGTTATATTTAAGGCTGCAATCAAAACTTACATTCTCTGGTTTCAAGGGTGGAGCTCCTACCCTAGGTTTGAATTAGGTCACAGGAGACTTACAGGCATTTTGCAACATTTGCATTTATTTACAAATGTACAGGTTGATCATAGGTTGGAGTTTACAGTTTAAACCCACTCCAGCTGATGCTGCTCCCCCATCAGATTTCCAAAGCAGCCCCCCACCTTTGACATTTCCTCAGCCTGACTCCAGCTACAATAACCAGCTGCTTACGTTTATGCAGACACTGAATTAGCACACTCCTTAGGGGAGGGGGAGAAGAGGCATCCTATTGGTTAGAGTGTTGGCCTGGGACTCGGGAGATCCGGGTTCTAGTCCCCGCTCGGCCATGAAGCTCACTGGGTGACTTTGGGCCAGTCACTGACTCTCAGTCTAACCTACCTCACAGGGTTGTTGTGAGGATAAAAGGGAGAGGAGGAGGAGGAGGAGGATTATGTAAGCCGCCTTGGGTTCCTTGCAGGAAAAAAGGCAGGGTATAAATATAATAAATAAATAAATAAATATTTGCTGGCCACTGATAAGGACAGCCATCAGCTAATCTCCATAATGTAAGAGAATCTGCCAGACTCAACTTGTCCAACCAGTTTGACCATTTTAGCAGCAGGCTCTTCTTACAATCATGGAAGGGTCCCCGAGAGATCATTTAACCCGACCCCAATCTTATAACAATATTTTCTTGGTAGTAAATCCCACTAAAAAAAAACCTGTATGTCTTTACTTCCAAGGCTGCAATTTTGCTGGTTAGTGTGCGAAGCAACCACTAGTTTATCAGGATAGTATATAGGTTGGGCTCAGCCTTAGTCATACTTAGAGTAGACCCATTGAAATAAAAGGGACACAAATTCGCTAACTTAAGTCCCACCGACTTCAATGGATCTATTCTAATGATTAGGTCTATTCTATGACTAAGTCTGGATCTGACCCAAAGTAATTTGAGTTTTCGTATTCATTGTTAGTGAAGGGCGTGTGAGTGCACATGTGTGAGAGAGCAGAGCAGGCAGAGGAAAGGTATTCCATGATCAATAACTGGAACCTAACCTAAAGGACTTACATTCTACTACAACACAAAAAGATACAAACCTAGACAAATACTGAAGAGTGACTTTCTATTGCAGCTGGGATGAAACGGAAGGGGATTAAAGGCTGCACTTTCTGTGATTATGTTTACACAGTCCACATGGTCTAAGCTCTTGAAGGCCTGGAACATTTTAATTCTATAGATATTCTTTAATTCTCTCTGCTCCTCCACATGGTTCATTTTGCAATTTGCAGTGACGTTACCAAAGGCATTTCCCCTCACCAAAGCTTGTATCCTCCTTCTGCCTCTTATTAAATTCAACTGCTTCGTTTGTAGCATTGTGTCCTTCTAAGTTTTGTCCTCTCTCCAGCCTTCACTTTTCCATGTGGTCATTCAAAATCAGGAGGATTCAATTGATTACATTTTTTCTACACAAATAGCTGGGCATTTGCCATCAGCAAATCTGGATTTTTAAATATTAATTAATTAATTAAATTATTGCATTTGTATCCCACCTTTTTTCCTCCAAGGAACCCAAGTCAGCTTGCATAATCCTCCTCCTTCTTCCCAATTTCTCCTCACAACAACCTTGTGAGGTAGGTTAGGCTGAGAGTCAGTGACTGGTCCAAAGTTACCCAGTGAGCTTCATGGCCAAGTGGGGAATAGAATCCGGATCTCCTGAGTCCCAGTCCAACACTCTAACCACTAAACCACACTGGTTCTCACAATGAATCTTAAGTGTAATGATTGATTTCGTTTTGGAAAGGGGAACAAGGGTAAGTTGAAGAAAACACGTTCTCCTCTCTTTTTCCACAGGGAGAGTCTGAGATTGTCAGGGCCCCTCACAGCAACAACATGCTCCCCTCCCCGCCACGAGCAGTTCCACTAGTCTTATACAGACACTTTCTGAAATTACTCAGATGGTTCACCCATGTAGGAATCCCAAATTCATTTTCAGCATCCTTTACAGCATCCCTGATTGGCCAGGGTCCACTGGAGAAGAAGCAAGCAAAATTCAGCAATAATTCTAGGTATACACCTTCATTAGGCTACAATAGAGTAGTCAGTGTACATTTGAAAGCTGGCCTGCAAAAGAAAAGCAAAAGGCTTGGGTGAGTTAAAAATGCTGCCTTGTGCTGACTGTTGAGTTCATTACAATCCCAAATGCCTCAGCCAATCATGTAGGAGTTGCCCCTTTCACAAGACAATTAAGACCAATTAATGAAACGGAACACCCCTTTGGATTTTGCAGGAGGAAATCTGTGGAAAGGAGCAGGAACGAATCTAGTCTGCTGTTCACCTACCTTTCATGTGACATCCACATGGCCTTTTCATACCAGTAGAACAGTACAGGCCACATTAGGACCCATCTCTAGCTTCCCTAGAGCTCAAAGAAGGCAGCACTTTCTATGAAAAAAATCAGGGGGTGGTGGTGGTCTTGAAAAGGGGTGAAAATATTCATGGGTGATGTTCCTGTTGCTAAAGCAACTGAGCTGAGGTTTTCTGCCTTGCTAGTGCAGTACAGTGCAGTTGCCTTGGCAATGGAGAAATATCCCCTCCCCCACACCAATTTAAAGCTAGTTGACGAGTAATGGCAAAGCACTGGTTTTGTTTCCCTGAGGTCACACCATGATGTCAGCAAATCTGATTGGGTACATAGCACCATGGTATCATCACATTCACTACATGAACCCTGATTGGCTGGGCCCAGTCAGGGAAGCAGCAAGCCGAGGGCTAGGTTCACATGACACAGCAACCTGTGGGGGAGCGGATGTCCCCCGTGGTTCCCGTGTCGTGTGAACGCCAGCCGGGGGTGCCCCTGCAGGACGGCCACACAGGGGAAGCGCCCAAACTCACCCTGGGCGGTAGAAGGGTGAGCCCTCCCCACACAGTGGCTGCCATGTCGTGCAGACAGTGGGCGCCCCCCCCCCACGAGGGCTGTCCCTTGCTGCACAGAGACGGCGGCCCAGAGCGGCCGGAGCTGGGGCTGCTCCAGGCCCGCAGGGCAGAACGGCACACATTTAACGGGACTGCAGGCTGCCCCTGCCCTCCTGGATATAGGACAGGGAGAGATGGGGTGGGGCAGGGGCAGAGGGCGACCTGGACCCCAATTGCGGTTGGAAATGGGGGGACCTGCCAAAGGGGGCCCGAAGCTGATGGGAGGGAAAGGGGAAAAGGCAAGGCGCTGCCACCAGCACCCACGGCAGCACAGCCCCCATCCACGGCCGCGACGCCTGGGCTGCCTCCGCAGGTGCCCATAGGCCCCCCTGGCCTGCCCCCCTGCCCATGTGCCTGTCGCCAAGGGGGGCTGCCCACTGGCCACAGGCCAGGTGTGGGTAATCTGGGCATGCCCCTCCCGGTGGCTATGGCAACCCCCCCGTTGGCCAGCGCCGTCCGCTGGGCCCTGTGCATGCACCCACACAGGCTGTGCCCACGTGCCATGGGGCCACCCCCTCCTGTTCTGCCCGGTTGTCGGGTGGCCGCCTCTGCTGTCCCTTGCAGCGCCCTGTCCCATGGGGTGCTGGCGGGCACTGGTGTGGCGGGTGGCGTGCATGGGGGGGGCACGGGGGGGCACGCTGGCGTCGTTCCGGGCCTGGCTGGCTCCACCGCAGTTCGCCCACGCGTGCGGGGCGCGGGGCGCGGGTCGTCTGCGGCACTCCGCCAGACCCCGCAGACGGCCCCGTGGTGCCTCCCCCACTCGCCTCCTGGGTCATGAATAACATGAATAACCAAGAATAACAATATGAAATTTCATAGACCCTTAAGGAGCCTGTGGCTCTGTCTCTTGAACAACACCTCCGCTCCCTTTTCTAATGAAACATAAACCCTATTTATTAGGTTTTTCCTCTGTCCTTCCCTCCAGCAGCTCATGATCTCTCTCTCTATTTTATCCTCACAACTCCCCTGTAAGGTAGGTTAGGGCTAGGCTGAGAGACTGGGACTGCCCAAGTGTAACATCAACATCAACCATGAACAACCCAAGAAGAGAGCCCATGGTTTGTTGTTGGGTTGTGAACTCTGGGTTGTTTGTTAATTATGCATTATTCATTTATTAGATTTCTAAAATTGAGCCCTCCACTTAGAATAACTGTTGTTCTAAATTGTTTCCCAGTGTAGGTGTGTATTCTTGTGTGTGTGTGTGTGTGTGTGTGTGTGTGTGTAATATATTGTTACCCACCCAAAGGCCTTAGGAAAGATGGGGTGAGAATTTATTTGGGAAATTTGAGCTGTACGTAATAATTTATTTATTTGTAATTAATTTGTCAGCACTCAACATTTATGGATTTCATTTTTTTTCCCCCTTGCCATATTCTATTGCTGGGACCAATTTGGATGGGGGAATCAGTATTGCCAAAACCCAAAAACAACAAAGGCTGCAGTTGATAAATAGTAACCAATAAACTGGAGTGCCACAATGCACATAACTGCAAAAAAATTCAAGTATGTTTACTTGAAAATATTACACCAGTACTACTCAGAAAGAAATGTCATACACAATGACATACCCAACACAATGATTAAACAGACATTCTAAGTATAACCAGGTGCTGATAATAAAGAAGCATGTTATAGCAACCGGCATGTAAGGTGGTGAGTAACAGGAGGTAACAAGTTATAATGATGACACCAGAATACCAACAGCAAATACCAGATTATATAATGTGATAAAGGTATAAAAAGTAACAGAGCCAATTAACATCATAGTCAATAACAAACAAAGTACAAACAAGTACACTGGGCAGTGAAAAGAAAACTGCCAATAACAGACAGAGTATAATGTAATACAGCTTGCTATAATGACAGTAACAGAGTACCACAGAATGTGGGACAAAAGAAGCACAACAGAATATAATGTACTAGCTGTTGCCCGCGGCTAGGCTCGCGTGGATTTTAGGATTTGGTATAATTGTTTTTAAAAGAAACATGTATGGAAAAGATGCAGTGTCTCTGACTGAAAGTGTAACTTTTAGGCTGGGTGCTGGCAGCAGAAATCTTTTGTGACAGAAATATCTGTTCGTAAAGAAAAATCAGGTTAATCCTGAGAGTCTATAGGTGATGAAGAGTGAGCATGCCAAGTTTGGGGTAGATCCGTCTAAACGTGATGGAGCCTATGCGACGATGCCCTGCACACAACAGTCAGTCAGTCAGTCATGTAAAAAGTTTCCCTCCTTTTTCACCCCATCATGTAAAAAGTTTCCCTCCCTTTTCACCCCCTCAGAGAACATTCTAAATGGCCCATGGGAGATTTGCATACCCAGCCCTATTGGCCCTTGCAGGAATTCATATGAACATTTATTTATTAATTTATTTATTATATTTGTTAATCGCCCATCTGGCCGGTCACCCAACATTCTAAGTGTCGTATGGGCTAGTTGCATAACTGCTGCTATTGGCTCCTGCAGCGTTGGCTCCTGCAGCAATTATGAGGTGAGGCCTATTTGCAGAACTGCAGATATGAGAGTGGGGCAATTTTGCCCCCTTTTTTCACCCCCTTAGGGACAGAATTTCCCAAAACCCTTCCTTAGTGGGGGTCTACGTCATAAAAGCAATGTCCCTTCAAAATTTCACGTTCCTAGATTAAATGGTTTGAGCTGGGCGTTGATGAGTCAGTCAGTCAGTCAGTCAGTCAGGACACCTTCTTTTATATATATAGATAACAAGTAACAGAAGTCGAGGCAAAGATAGCAATAATGAAAACAATAACAAACAGTGTACGCAAGTATGTAGCAGTTGGAAAAACTGCTATAAACAGACTGAGTATGATGTAGTTACAGGAATCCGGATTGTAAAGCCTGTTTTGTCAATCATGACTTCATCAGAAAAAATCTTCTTAAAGTCACTGCTTACGGGCAATTGCCGTGAGGGTAAAGAATAACATTGGTTCCACATATAAATCTTATCATTTCAACTGAACCCATAGCAGGAAATTCTATCTGGACTAAAAAATCCTGTGTTTGCATGCAGCAAAGACTTTCCTTCCACCGTTGGTATTCTGGTGTCATCATTATAACTTGTTACCTCCTGTTACCCACCACCTTACATGCCTGGTTGCTATAACATGCTTCTTTATTATCAGCACCTGGTTATACTTAGAATGTCTGTTTAATCATTGTGTTGGGTATGTCACTGTGTATGACATTTCTTTCTGAGTGGTATTGGTGTAATATTTTCAAGTAAACATACTTGAATTTTTTGCAGTTGTGTGCATTGTGGCACTCCGGTTTATTGGAATCAGTATTGCTACATTCATGATATAAGTGGAGAACTGATCAATTATGAGACAGGTTTTAGACTGATGATATATCATGCAATGGGATGGAGTGAATTCTGCACTCTTGCAGATATCCACATCTGTATATGCATGTCTAGGTCCCACAATTTGACAAGACCTCCTGAAAACTCTTAAATTTATCATGCATCAGTAGCAATTAATTAAGTCAACAATAAGCATGGCCAGCCAGCCACGGCTGTGTGGATTATGTATGCCTTTATAATGCTATGAAATGCTGCATTTTTATTGCTTAGCCAGAACTCCCTTCATGTCAGTCCGTAAAATTTGATCTTGAGTCCAATGAGCCCCATTATAATACAGTCCACTTGTATGAAAAGAATTTCCTCAAGGCAGATTAATGACTTAGTTCTACTTGAAAGCATTTCGTCATTCACTCTGTCCTGAGTCTGCAATTTGTTCTCCATTCCAGTCTTTGAATTGAACATGCAGGCTACAGAGTTCAGCAGTCCATAAGAAAGAGGAATAAAGCTCAGTTTAATTTCGTTGCCTCAAGTGATGGTTAGGAGAGGATTATTTAACTCAAGCGAACTAGTAAGAGAAGTGACAATCTAAACCTAGGAACCTTGGAAGCTTCTCCTGGATGACTGCCTCTACTTAGCAACTCCCCCCCCCCCCCAAGATTAGGAAAGTAATCTCTCCCTACTGCAGAGACCTCATCAGACAAAGGCCCTTACAGACCGGGCATGGCCCTATGATTAGTCAATGTGAGGCGGTTGCCTCAGGCGGCAATTGCTGAGAGACGGCAGCAAAGGATTGTAGGAGAGAAGTGTGTGCCCTACACCCCCTAAGCTAGTCTGCTGCCTTCCGGTGTGGTGTCCCATCATCAGTGTTGAAGAAAGATGTTCAGTCTTGAAGAAAGGCTTTTGTACATGGAATGGGAGGGGGAACCATCTTGTTCTTTGCCTCAGGCAACAAAATGTCTTGGGCTGGCCCTACTTACAGAGTATACCACATGCCTCTTCTTTGCTATTTATGTAATTGCCTGATCATTCTTAATGCAATAAAAACCAATGCGGAAGAGAACCATTTGTAATGTGAATTAACATTCTGGCAAATTCAGAGCTTTTTGGGGTTTTTTTTTTACTCCACTCTTTAGTCAAAAAAAGGCATCCAGAGCAGCTTACAAAGACCAGTAGTAAGACAATCCCTGCCCTCAAGCTTACAGTCCAAATGACATGACACAAGGAAAAAGGGATGGGGAGGGAAGAGGAAAGAAAAACAAGCTCAGGCACCAGTTCTTAAAGCTACAAACCCAATTGCAACAAGTGCTATTCAAGTGATAAGTAGGATCCAGAAAAACAATCCAACATTGTACATGATGTTATTTTCTGGCTCCTCCCATGGGCAAATCACCTCCCTCCATTAATTTTATCGTAAACTAGCGAAGCGTACCCAGATTCACACAGCTGGATTAGCCTTTAGTTTGATGTAGTGAAGCCTTCAAGCAAAGTCCGTGTTTTACATAATTGTGCCTGCCCCATCTGAGTGAAGCCATGACAGCTGGCACCTCTAGGTATGGCCTTTGTCATGGTGCATCCCTATAGGTCCTTGAGGGAATGGTCCGACTATTCCATTCCAAGGGGGTCTGCCCCACAGTAGGTGGGAGGGTCACCCATAAAACTGTCTCTTGGACGCCTCCTCCTGGGCTTCCAGCTGTATTGATTGCAAAGCTATGTGCTGGTTAGGGAAGTGTGCCACCTAGTGACTGAAGATGATACTGCAGGCTTCAAATGCACTGACACATTAAGCGTAACTAAGAGTGTGATCCTATGCACGTTTAGACAGAAAAAAGTCCTACAACACCCAGCATGCCCCAGCCTCTATTTCATTATTATGGGCAGAAGAAAAAACAACAACGTATATCCCACTTGTTAGACGTGACCTCTGCTTGCTCTGAAAATGTATCTCAATTTCTCATCTTCCTCAGAAGCCTCAGCTGATGAACATGGGGATTGCTATAGCTACATCAGGGTACAAGAGATAATACATCTCATGCTTGGTTTCCTGTATTTCAACAACAACATCCATCATCCCAGGGAACAAAATTTAAAACCAACTGGACTTCAAGTGATCAACTGACATCTTTATTTATTTATTTATTATATTTATACCCCACATTTTTCCTGCAAGGAACCCAAGGCGGCTTACATAATCCTCCTCTGTTAACAGTTAATAATCTTAGTACAGGCAGGTAGTTTTCACTTTGTTAGCATTACTAGTGGGTTTTTTCCTTTTAGCTGTGTTGTGTTTTTTAAAATGTCTACTCCGATTGACAATTAGATGGGTAATTGGTTCCAGATGACGAAAAAAAATGCTTTTCTGTAGGCATTCAAAGCTATTGGAGGAAAGGGGGTTGTAACATTTCTTAACTCAACATAGGTATTCTACAGCTGCAGCCTTCTCTCCAGCTGATTTGGAACATGAACGGATAAATACTGCAAAAGTACACATGGAGGCTACCTAATTGCTTTGTCTCATGAAGAGTTGTTAGAGTGGGTGTCCAGGCTTAGAGAGCCATTGAAGACTCAACCAGAACCAAGGTTCTCTCTCCCACTGCAGGTGTCGGATTAACCGAGTACAGCCAGGCAGACTCTGTTATCACCCATTACTGATGTTGTATGTGGTTGTGGTATGGTTCTCTTGTATACGCCAGAGCTTTGCACAAAAATCTCACAGGCTACACTTCTTACATAGGAAGCTGCCTTATATCAAGACAGACCATTGGTTTCTTTAGCTCAGCATTGTTTACACTGACTGAGTTCAGACAACATGATAACCCACACTCAAGGGTTGAGTGTGGGTTGTCGTTGAACCGTGGATTATCATGTTGTATGAACCCAGCCGAGATAACAAACCACAGTGAACAACCCACAGTTCACAACCCAACAACAAACCATGGGTTTTCATGGGTTGTTCGTGGTTAACAATCCACGGCTTGTTAGCGCAGCTGGGTTCAAACAACACAATAACCCACGTTTCAATAATCCTCGGTTCAATGACAACCCATGCTCAACCCATATTCAACCCTTGAGTGTGGGTTATTGTGTTGTCTGAACCCAGTCAATGAGTGGCAGTGGCTTTCCAGGGTCTCAGATAGCAGCTTTGCACAGCCCAGCTGAAGATGCCAGGGATTGAACGTGGCCTTCTGTATGCAAAGCATGTACTCTCCCAAAGAGCTACAGCCTCCCAAAGGCTAATTTCACATGTGTTTGGCCTCACTATTTTTTGTCTGTCTATATCTGCTGAATGGGAACATGGGCTGTAGTCCACACAATCTTGTGTCACAATAAATGTATTATCTTTCCTGGTTGTGACCCCCATCTGGGTAATTAGAGCAGGTCAGCGCTTTAGATAGTGTCTCAGTTTCCAGGGTTTAAGTGACTAGGGTGAACTAACAGGGGTGGGTCCAGGTAGATTGCAATTTTGTCCAGAGCAGGGGTAGGCAACCTGGGGCCCTCCAGATATTTTGGATGGCAACTCCAATAATCCCTGACCTTTGGCTGTGCTTCTGGAGGGGCATTGCATTGCCTGCCCCTCAGCTAAACATCCTAGCACCATGGACACCAAGAAAAGACAGGGGGTTTGTCAAGTCCATGGTGGGCAACCGTACATGGTCAATGTGCTGTGTTTCATTTGGGTGGTAATCACCACCCAGAGCGCTTAGGCTATAAATAAATAAGTAAATAAATAAAATAAGTTGTGCAGACCCAACCTATGGTGCCTCAGATGTCTGTCCAGCTGCACCTTGAATGCCTCCAGAGTGGGAGAGCCCACAACCTCCCTAGGTAGTTGATTCCATTGTCTTATTGCTCTGACAGTCAGGAAATTTTTCCTGATGTTTAGGTGGAATCTAGGTTCCTGTAACTTGAGCCCATTATTCCGTGTCCTGCAAACTGGGATGAACGAGAAGAGATCTTTGCCCTCCTCTGTGTGACATCCCTTCAAGTACTGGAAGAGTGCGATCATATCTCCCCTCAGTCTCCTCTTCTGAAGGCTAAACATGCCCAGTTCTTTCAGTCTCTCCTCATAGGGCCTTGTTTCCAGTCCCTTTATCATCCTTGTTGCCCTCCTCTGAACCCTCTCCAGTTTGTCTATGTCCTTCTTAAAGTGAGGTGCCCAGAACTGGACGCAGTACTCAAGATGAGGCCTAACCAGTGCCGAGTAAAGGGGAATTATCACTTCCCGCGATTTGGAAGCTATACTTCTATTAATACAGCCCAAAATTGCATTTGCCTTCTTTGCAGCCACATCGCATTGCTGGCTCATATTCAGTTTGTGATCTACCACAATTCCAAGATCCTTCTCACTTGTAGTATTGTTGAGCCAAGTGTCCCCCATTCTGTAACTCTGCATTTGGTTTCCTCTCCCTAGGTGCAGCACTTGGCATTTATCCCTATTAAATTTCATTCTGTTGTTTTCGGCCCAGCGCTCCAGCCTATCGAGGTCACTTTGAATTTTGTTTCTGTCTTCCAGAGTATTAGCTGTTCCACCCAACTTTGTGTCATCTGCAAATTTGATAAGCATTCCCTGTACCTCCTCATCCAAGTCATTAATAAAAATGTTGAAGAGCACCGGGCCCAGGACCGAGCCCTGTGGTACCCCGCTCGTTACCTCTCCCCAGTTTGAGAAGGAACCATTGATAAGCACTCTTTGAGTCCGATTCTGTAGCCAATTGTGGATCCACCTGATAGTTGTTCCATCTAGCCCACTCTTAGCTAGCTTACTAATCAGGATATCATGAGGCACTTTGTCGAAAGCTTTGCTGAAGTCCAGGTATATAATGTCCACAGCATTCCCACAGTCCACAAGGGAGGTTACCCGATCAAAAAATGAGATCAGATTAGTCTGACAGGATTTGTTCTTGACAAATCCATGCTGGCTTCTAGTAATCACTGCATTGTTTTCAAGGTGCTTGCAGACTGACTTCTTTATAATCTGCTCAAAAATCTTCCCGGGGATTGATGTCAGACTGACTGGCCTATAGTTCCCAGGTTCCTCCTTCTTGCCCTTTTTGAAGATGGGAACAACATTTGCCCTCCTCCAGTCATCTGGCACTTCACCTGTCCTCCATGATTTCTCAAAGATAATAGACAGTGGTTCTGAGAGTTCTTCTGCCAGTTCCTTTATTACTCTAGGATGCAGCTCATCAGGCCCTGGAGATTTAAACTCGTTTAGAGTAATCAGGTGCTCCTTGACCATTTGCCTATCAATCTCAAGCTGCAATCCTGCCCCTTCAGTCTGCACTTCAGGTTTGCCAGGGGGGTCATAGACCCTCTTTTGGGAGAAGACCGAGCCGAAGTAGGAATTGAACACTTCTGCCTTTTCTTTGTCTTCTGTTATCAATTTGCCATCCTCATTGCGTAGTTGAACCACCAGTTCATTCTTCTGTCTTTTACTGTACATGTATCTGAAGAAAGCTTTTTTGTTGCTTTTAGCATTCCTCGCTAACCTTAGCTCATTCTCAGCTTTAGCCTTCCTGACACTATTCCTGCAGTTCTGTGCTACCTGCCTGTACTCTTCCCCTGTAGCCTGTCCTTCCTTCCACTTCCTATACGTGTCCTTTTTTGTTTTCAGGTCATCTTTGAGTTTATTGTGAAGCCACATTGGCTTCTTCTGTTGCCCTCTGCCTTTTTTCCTTGTGGGAATTGTTTGCAATTATGCCTTTAAAATTTCCTTTTTTAGAAACTCCCACCCCTCCTGGGCTCCCTTTCTCGTGAGAGTCACTTGCCATGGCCTATGTACACCAGTTGCTGGGAAACATGAGCGGAAGGGTACTGTTGCACTCATATCCTGTTTGTGGGATCCCGTGGGCAGCTGGTTGGCCACTGGGTGAACAGAATGCTGGACTAGATGGGACCTTTGGTCTGATCCAGCATGGCTCTTCTTATGTTCAACATGAAATGCCCTGTGGTTACTGGCAGCCCCTGGAAGAGGAAAGAAGTCATTAAGAGCCTAGTCTGTAATTGGATGGGTGCCTCATGGTAGGTTCTGCTTACCATGCACCTGCTGAAGAAGCTGCACCTGCTGAAATACCATATTGGACATGAAACTCTTAAAGTTACAGGAACACTGTCCCCCTCTGCATCTACTGATGCTAAGGTTATTTCATAGCAATTCAGGGAAGGGGCTATAGCTCAGTAGAAAAGCACCTGGTCTGCATGCAGAAGGTCCCAAGTTCAATCAGCATCTCCAGGTAGGACTAGGAAAAACACCTGCCTTCAAACCCTGGATGGCTAGGTAGGTAGACCAATGGTCTGACTCAGCATAAGGCAGCTTCTTATGTTTCTATGACTGTTTCTAGAGTTGGCAATTCCATGTTTGTGTTCCAGTCCCATGCTTTTAATTCCAGCCTGGCACACACAGAAATTAAGCTGCTGAAGGAGAGCAACAGAGCTTTATCTCCATGGCAGGAAAGGCTTCAGCAGCTGACATTTTGTCTGTCAGGTTCAGAAAGAAAACCAGTATACACTGGCAACTCAAGTTCAGAAAGAGGACCCTCATAGATTCATAGAATCATAGAAAAGTAGAGTTGGAAGGGGCCTACAAGGCCATCGAGTCCAACCCCCTGCTCAGTGCAGGATTGCTGGCTAGCTGTGCTTTTTAACTGGTCTCTGCCCCTCTGTGAGCCTTTCACTTGGCTTCTGTCAGCAGTGGCCCACAGGCAACCATGAATCCACAGACACAGGAAGCCAAGAATCAGAAGTTAAAGAGACAGACACAATAAATACTGGCATCACAACACAACCTGACGTCCTGACCCAGAAGTCTTTCTGGTCCTTCCTGGTCAGGAGGAGCCAATAGCAAAGTTACTGAAGCCCAAGAACTAGGAATAGGCAAATCTGTCAAGTTTGACTCACTAAAGGTGCAATTCTATGCAAGTTTAGGCAGGAAAAAGGCCTAGAACTCCCAGCATGCTCAAGCCAGCATAGCTGACTGGGGCATACTGGGAGTTGTAGATCTTTTTCCTGTCTAAACTTGCATAGGATTGCACCCTCTGGTTCTCATTTTTCTACTAAGTTCATTCCATCCTGCTTCCACATTGCATTGCGAGGTTGTTTTTTTAGTTCGCACAAAAACCTGTAGATATTTTTGTAGACATTTTCGTCTGTACTTGTTCAAATGCACACATTTTTGCAAGTGAGTTTTTCTTCCCCATTGAATGATTTGGTGCAAAAAAAAAAAATAATATGTAAATTTTTGTATGCACTGTTTCAAGTGTGCACTTTTCTGTGTGCGCACTTTTTCAAATGTACTTCAGAAAAATATGGATTTAAATGTCTGGCTCATGTTCTGTGTTCTGGCTCATGTTCAGGTTTGGGAAGCGCGAATTTGGCAAGTTCGCATTGAAAGGTGAACCAGATTTTTCACCCATCCCTACGAGGAGGTCTTTACTGCCCCAGGCACATTCCACCTGGTACCTGTAGTGTCCTCTCCACATAGAAGCAACATAACAAGGGGAGGCTGGTGACTCCTGTGTCAGTGGGGCTCCTTACCCATTGCATCTTTTTGTTTGAGTGTTATAGGAGTTAGCCATTGTGCTCCATGGTGGTGCACCTATTTTGGGAATGGGGTTTAGCACTATGCATAGCTCCTATAAAGCTCCAAATAAAACCTGCAATGGATTAGGAGCCCCACCGAAATAGGCGTCACCAGCCTCCCTGGCACTGGCTTCCTCTTACTCTTGGTAGTTCCTGACAATTTCTTACCTGTCCGGAACTCATGTACCCAGGCTGAGCTGGTATTCTTCGCTTTGATCTATCTTGAGCCTGCCCTGATCCTAAGATTTATCATCTTGGTCCTATAAAGGTCCCAGCTGGCCCTTGAAAGTAGTTCATAGTCAGTCCTACCATCAAAGGTGAGATGGCCTGTAAAGCTGCACAAAGACTGGGTGTTTTTTGTTTTTGTTTTTAAATTTAGCTTGTTCCTGGGAACATTTTATTTATAAGACTGCATGGCTTGCTAAGGAAAAGACTAGAATGTCCCAATGACCGAGGCGCCATTTGGTGTGCTAAAAAGAAAACAACCTGCAGTGTGTAATTTACTTCAGAGGACAGGTGCTCAAAGCCTGTGATTTTAATGATTGCCTAAGAATGGGTCATTTTTTGTCAAGTACCAAACAAAACCCAGTTCAGCTAAACATTATCCTCTGATTCTCCCGTGGGACAGACAGTATTCCATTTGATTCTTTCAGAGATTGCTTTTATCATTTAAGAGGTTCATGTGATAAGGTGAAAAAGAAAAGAGTGAGCACCTGTTTCAAAAACCGAAGGCTTTCATTTTTAAAGAATCTTTATATGTTAAAGTGAACAAATAGTGACTTTCTCCTATGCAGAAGGATCCAATCCTATGGATCTAATCCTAAATTTAGAAAGAAAAAAGGCCTACAATTCCCAGGATGTCCCAGCCAGCATGGACTTCGTCCTGTTTAAACAGGATTTTTTCCCCATCCAAACATGCATAGGATTCTGCCCTTAATAATAATGCCAAAATTGGCAAATTGTAGCAGCAGGAATGTGGCACCCATGGACGTGAATGAAATATTCAGGTTGGATATGTCTTTTGTTGTAAGAGCCAGTAAATTAAGCAGTGTGTCACAATTTTATTTTATTTTTAAACTAAAAAAAACGCTCAGAATCATGAGGGGATAACGCTCAGAATCATGTCCCCAGCATTCACCCACCCCCACCTTAAATGTCTATCCATCCAGCTAGACCAGTGATGGCGAACCTATGGACCAGTGATGGCGAACCTATGGCACGGGTGCCACAGCTGGCACACAGGGACCTCTCTGTGGGCACTCGAGCCATTGGTCACCAGATCGCAAAAAGACCGTCCCCTTCTGCAAAACACTAATGATCTTGTTCTTTCTCACAGTGTGGAACAGAATGATTTTATTCTAGAATTCCTGTTACAGAATTCTTTTCTACATTGTTATCACATTTAAAAGATTTTGAAGAATGATGCACAGAGCATGGCTTGGATGTAAAGCCCTAACAGTTGACCTGAGTGTTGCATGCTAACGGAGTATGAGCCAAGGTTTGACAAATTATCAGCATGCATGCAATAGCAAAAATCACATTAATTGTGCAAAAGCATGCCCAATGCAAACTTTTACCTAATGCAGTGTTTGCAGTCCAAGACATAGTGTTAAGCACGTTTAGTTTTCTTGTTTATCTTGCTCATCCTAGTACAGGCTGACTTTTATTTTTACTAATCCGACACCTGTAGAAGCAGGGAAAGGACCCGGGGTAAAGCTTGCCCCATACAATTTCAGTCTGGCATATAATTATATTACAAGTTGAGAATCCCTTATCCAAAAATACATGTGCCTAATTATTTTAAAAGTTTGTATAAATTCCCTCAGGCTATGTGTACAATGTAGTACTATAATAAATTTTTGAGTTGATTTTTTTTTCAACAAAAAACTGTTTGTATCATTGAAAGCTCTGTTGTTGTTGTTTTCTTTTAAGACAAAAGATGTTAATTAGTTCGGACAACTGTATGAGTTGTTTTTCTAAAACTAAAACCTCGGTATTCAGGTTTAATTGCAGTGTTGGCACTTCGAAATAAATAAGTTGGTTTTGTGTTGCAGTTTGGGCACTCGGGCTCAAAAAGGTTCGCCATCACTGAGCTAGACATTTGGAGCAGTCAGAGTCTGGCTTCCCTACACAGACCTAGATTGGATCTTTAGTTGAGAGGGAGGTCAGTCTGGCTTGTTCTAACTCCTTTTGTGTATAATATATATGAATTATGGCTTACCAAAAATGTCTGTCCAGCCTGTCATGTGGAGAATCACCACCAACGTGCAGACTAATCTTATGTATGTTTACTCATTACTAAGTACAGTAATACCTTGGATTGCAAGTAACTTGGTTTGAGAGCGTTTTGCAAGGCAAGCAAATTTTTAAATATTTATTTATTTTTGACTTGATATACAAGCGACGTCTTGCAATACGAGTACTGTAGTACGGCTTAAATTAAAAATCTCTGTACAATTTTTTTTGGGGGGGATTTCGTTTTGATATAAGAGTGTTTTGGATTACAAGCACGTTTCCGGAACGCATTATGCTCTCAATCCAAGAGATGACTGTATCACTGAGTTCAAGAAGTATCACTGAGTTCCAAGGAATTTACTCCCCGGTAACTGTGTTTAGGATTGCAGCCTGAAAGCATTACAGATGGCCGTCTTCCAACCTTTTCTTGTATTATTTCTTCAGAATGTGATCAATTATGTGCAAGAAGGCAAGATTTTAAAGGAGAAACAGATTGGAGTGTGTAGGTGGTAGTGGCTGGTAGGTGTAGAAAGAAAGAAAAGGAGGTGAAAAAATATATAGTAGCGAGGTGGGTGAAGTGAGAAACAGAAGTGTGACTTTGTTGTATGCTGTTTCAGCTTTAGGCAGAATTGTCATCTTGTGTTTGTGTGTGTTTTTGGGGGGGGGCAAGCCTCATAAGAACATAAGAAGAGCCATGCTGGATCACAGAATCATAGAAAAGTAGAGTTGGAAGGGGCCTACAAGGCCATCGAGTCCAACCCCCTGCTCAATGTAGGAATCCAGGTCAAAGCATCCCTGACAGATGGCTGTCCAGCTGCACCTTGAATGCCTCCAGATTGGGAGATCCCACCACCTTCCTAGGTAGTTGGTTCCATTGTCTTATTGCTCTGACAGTCAGGAAATTTTTCCTGATGTTTAGGTGGAATCTAGGTTCCTGTAACTTGAGCCCATTATTCCGTGTCCTGCAAACTGGGATGATCGAGAAGAGATCCTGGCCCTCCTCTGTGTGGCAACCCTTCAAGTACTGGAAGAGTACAATCATATCTCCCCTCAGTCTCCTCTTCTGAAGGCTAAACATGCCCAGTTCTTTAGTCTCTCCTCATAGGGCCTTGTTTCCAGTCCCTTTATCATCCTTGTTGCCCTCCTCTGAACCCTCTCCAGTTTGTCTACATCCTTCTTAAAGTGTGGTGCCCAGAACTGGACGCAGTACTCAAGATGAGGCCTAACCAGTGCTGAGTAAAGGGGAATTATCACTTCACGCGATTTGGAAGCTATACTTCTATTAATGCAGCCCAAAATAGCATTTGCCTTCTTTGCAGCCACATCACATTGCTGGCTCATATTCAGTTTGTGATCTACCACAATTCCAAGATCCTTCTCACTTGTAGTATTGTTGAGCCAAGTGTCCCCCATTCTGTAACTCTGCATTTGGTTTCCTTTCCCTAGGCGCAGCACTTGGCATTTATCCCTATTAAATTTCATTCTGTTTTCGGCCCAGCGCTCCAGCCTATCGAGGTCGCTTTGAATTTTGTTTCTGTCTTCCAGAGTATTAGCTATTCCATCCAACTTTGTGTCATCTGCAAATCTGATAAGCATTCCCTGCACCTCCTCATTCAAGTCATTAATAAAAATGTTGAAGAGCACTGGGCCCAGGACCGAGCCCTGTGGTACCCCGCCAGTTACCTCTCCCCAGTTTGAGAAGGAACCATTGACAAGCATTCTTTTGAGTCCGATTCTGTAGCCAATTGTGGATCCACCTGATAGTTGTTCCATCTAGCCCAGCATTCTGTTCACATAGGGGTCATCACAAGCTTCCATTCTCTTTAGCAGGAATCGGTGTGGTGTGGCAGTCTAGGCTGTGGAGATGCAGGGTCCCCAATAAGCTGAGCAGTGACCTGGGGCCAGTCACCCATCTTTCCGCCTAACCTACCTCACAGCCTCACAGGGCTGTTGCAAGAATAAAAGAGAAGAAAGACATATACTACTTTGGAGGAAAGAAGGGCTCTAAATATAATAAAATAATGCTATCACATGCAGGTTCATTTTATTCTGTTTTACTGTTAACAACCACAAGCTAATAAACATTTTCAAAATCATACAATCATATTATGGAATATGTTTGTATCATTGCATTACACTTGTATTCTTCCACTTCTCTACTCCAACTGCCTCAAGGGCAGACTGTCCTCTTGCAACAGCATCTTAAAAAAGAATCTTAATCCCAATTTCCCTGACTTTTGACCGATTTCCATTTCCCTGACTTTCCAGAAAGAGGCAACCCTGCATATATAACCTCAGCCTCAAGCAGCAGTGCATAGCATACCCACCCCACTTCTTAGGATCAGCTGACAACCATAGAATAGTGAGCTGGCCAAGGGTGGTGTAGTGGCTGGGCTTTGACAGGGAAGACTGGGCAGGGTTGACTGGGTAACCTTGGGCCAGTCACTCTCCAAGCCTAGACCTCACAGGTTATTATGAGGATAATGCCAGGGTGAGCTGAACCTATTTTGTTGTCAGTCAGGCGTTAAAGGCTCAGGAGTCACAAACCAAACCCTCCAGTTGTCTAGCTGCCCTTGCCTTCCTTTTTATCCCTTTTCCTTGGTCAAACTTGTTCCATTCCTAGCTTTCTCTCTCTCTCCTCTGTGGCTCGAAAGGTCCTGCCCTCTTGGCAGAAGCTCGTCGCCATCTAACTACCCGCTCTCTCCCGCCCTGCGCTGGGCTGCTAATGCCAAACTGAGCAGTTGATCCCACGAAGCACAGAGCGGCTACACCGGGGGAGGGAGGGAGAAAGAGAGGACCGCGCTTCTTTCCGCTTTACGGCTGCTGAACCCCCCCTCCCCCGAGAGAGAGAGAGAGAGCGCTCAGCGCCGCCGTACAGCGCCCCGGCTCCCTCCTCTCCAAGGTAAATGGATCCGCCGCAGAGGGTGGGGGGAGAAAGAGGAGGAGCGGAGTCCAGAGTTGGTGGGCAGAAAGTTGGCGAACTCCCGGCGAGGCGCGCGCAGGTAGCTGCAACAGTAGCGAGCGACGGAGCGAGCGCGCAGGCGGGCGAGTTCAGAGGCGCCAGCCCGGCAGGGGAGTGGGCGCGCGCGCGCGCGGCGCCGCAGCTGCCCCGGGTCAGCTGCGACTCTCACGTGGAAGACTTCCCTCCCCGGGTCTTCATCCAACGCTCTTTGCCGCCTTCCTCCCTCCGCCCTACACTGGTCTATAATGGGCTGACCCGACTGCTCCAAGCAACGGGGCCGGTGGGAGGGTCAGAGGTTTGGAGTGAGAAGTTCGGAGCAGCGGCGGCTTTCTAGCTGGCCGCCGCGCAACGGGGAAGTGAAGGTGGCGCGGCGGCCTTCCCACCCCCTCTGGGCAGAAGCAGGTGGTGGGTGGGTGGGTGCATTTTGGCAAGTGCAAAGCCGGCGAGGAGCCGCACCCCTGTGAGCTCGGGGGTGGGTAAAAGAAGTCCAAAGTAGGGGCGTCCCCCCTCCCCCCGATACACACTCTACACACTTTAGGGTTACCGAGTTGCCTCGTTGCGGAGGTGTCTCTTCCGCCGTGTCTTCTATAGCAGCCTTTTCGAAGGCGCCTCTGCAGAGCCCAGAGCGGTCAATCCGGATCCCCCCCCCCCCCGGCGATTAAAGCCGTTGGCAAAGCCGTGTGAGGTTGTGCAATATATAACCCAGACCGGGACGCAAACAGCCGGATCAGCTGAGCTACGTTTGGATGTCAGCCAATTTGGTTCCCTTTCCAGACAAGTCGCCACCCTAGGGCAGAGCTTGGGAAATAATAAGGGGAAGGAGGAAAACAGAAAAGTGAGGGGGAGAGAACAAAGGTTGGAGGCGCCGCCAAATCGTGCTCGTTGAGCGCGAGCTTTTGACCTGAGTTGAGTTATCCACGTTCGTTTTCCAGGCTTAAAGTTGACTGGCGCAGAACAGTGGCTCCCCACCGGAACCACTGTTCTAAGCCAGTCTAGTTTTCAAAATAGAAAACTTCCCACAAGAACCAAAACAGATGGCGGTTGTATCCAGCCTTCCCCAACCAGGCGGCTTCCGGAGGATGGACTACAACTCCCATCCTTCCAAGCTGGCTGGGATGATGGGAGTTGTAGTCCAGCGCATCTGGAGTGTGCCACGTTGTGGAGAAGGCTTGCTGTGGTCTGATGCGCTCTGGCTCCAGGACTAAGGGTGCAATCCTATGCATGTTTAGGTAGAAAAAAACCCTACAACTCCCTAGCATTCTGGGAGTTGTAGGACTTCTTTTTCTGCCTAGAAATGATTGCGCCCTAAGTGCCGTGAGCTCTGTGACTTCTGAGTAGACTCGCAGAGGCTCAGGCTGTAGGGGTTCCCTATGGATCCTATGCTTGTTGCTCAAGTACAGCCTACAGAGCTTACTGGGTTTTACCCCCAAATAAGTGCGCAAAGGGATGCAGCCTTGCTAAGGCTTAAGCCCCACTGAACTCATCTTACATAGGAGTAAGAGCCTTTGGAACCAAGGGGACTTAAGGCACAATCCTATGCATGTTTGGACAGGGGAAAAAAGGCCTACACCTCCCAGTTGTAGGCCTTTTTTCTGTCTGAACATGCATAGGATTGCACCCTTCCTTTCATGTAAACATGCATGGAATGTAAAGCAGGCACCCACCAGTGCTGATGGGTGCAGGAAACCTGTTGAACTCTATGAGGTTTGGGGATCTCAGTTATTCCCTGTGAATGAAGAAATCCCATGAAGTGTGAGCCATAAGCTCATGTTGATTAAATTCCTGCCCCTTGTACTGACTGACTGTTGCTGCTCCTGATTGGATGGGCATATGAGATCTTTGGGTTGGGCCTGGTGGGGTTGGCCTTGGCAAAGCTTTGAAAAGGTGGTTAAATTTGCCTATCTGTAGGGAATAAACAGAATAGCAAGCTTCCCAATCCTTTGCACGTTTACTCAGAAAGTTAAATATGCACACAACTGAGTTCCATGGGAGAGCCTCCTTTGGAGGTGTGCATAAGATTGCAGCCTTAAAAGTGTCTAGATCATGCCCATAATTGCTTGTAGCTTCCATAGCAGAACTTGATTTACTGCTAAATTTGTTTGCCCATTATACCAACTCAGCAAACTGCTTGTCTGGTTCTCACTGTTGCTTGGTGTATTTGATTCAGATAAAACTGGAAATTAATTGTTCTGACATTTTTATCTGCATAATGCAAATAAACTGTGATTCATCCTACACAAAGGCATATTATTTTTAACTCGGCATGATTTCCTTATTTTTCATTGGATCTTAAATGCCGTCCTGAATTCATTAAATGGTTTCAGCATAGCTGGAAATCTGCAAATAGTCTTCACGTTAATATGATGGGTGGCATTGTCACAGGGATTTTTGCTTTATTTTTTAACCTCACTGCTTTCAGTTATTCATTCAGAAAGGTATTTAATTATTTGTTTTTAGCATGGTTAGGGGTGTAGTTTTTAAATGTATGTGTGATTAATGGTGAATAGATAATGTAGCCTTTTTGAGTGGAAGATTTTGCTGTGAATGTGGGCAAATTAGACTGTCTACTAATTTACCCCCCCCCCCCAGTCAGATTGAATTGTATGCCCTTTCCTAGTGGCAATGGGGAAGTAATGACAATCTATATTGTAACCAGGGATGGGGACTCGGACTCGAGGACTCGACTCGTGAGTCGGACTGAGTCCCCCCTCTGACTCGACTCGGACTTGAGTCCCAATATTTTCAATGGGACTTGAGACTCGACTCGGGACTCGAGACCAAGGACTCGTGTTCCAAAATCGTGTTCCTCAAATGCAACATGGATAGGTTTTAGGAAGTACAGCAAGTTTATTTTTTAAAATCATTTCCCTAAAATGCAACCTTTCAGGCATTTTGGGTTTGTCTGCCTGGTCTGTTCTTGCCAAAATCAGTTGCAGAGTTTTGAAATAAAAAGGCACACTTGTGCCTAGAATTTATTTAAGCCTGCCACACATCTGAAGTAGCCTTATTTTGTTGGGGGAAAACTCCATTGATTTTAATAGGGACTCATGGAGTCAGTTTTGGGAGGGACTCGTGACTCGTGAGTCACCATTTTGGACCAAGGACTCGGACTCGAGACTCGGGTCCAAAGACTCGTGACTCGACTCGTGACTCGAGATCAAGGACTCTTCAACATCCCTGATTGTAACACACTAAGGTTTTTTTCTTTGTCTTACTGGTGGTGATGCCTGTGGCAGTGAATGGCCAAGATCCTACAAGAGGGCAGGTTAGGCAGAAGGGCTTGGGAATAGAGGAATGGATCAGCCTTGGGACTAGGCAAAGAGAAGGCAGGCACCTAAGAAGGTGGCGAGCTTACAGTGCAACCCTCTGCATGCCTATTCAGAAGTAAGTCCCACTGAGTTCAGTTAGATGTACTCCCAGGTACCTGTGTATAGGATTGCAGTCTTAGGAGAGCAAAAGAGAGACCTAGGAAAGATGGATTGGGTCCGGGTATTCCAGAGGAATGAGGAGGAGAGCTGAAGGAATGAATGAACATGAAGGAGTAGTGTACATCAGGGTGGGGGGACTTCAGGCTTGCAGGATCTGCCTTTTTTCTTCTTTTTACTGGAACCCTGAGATCCAGTAACTAGAGCCAAGTACATAAGACATACACCTACAATTAAATATTCTGAGGCCAGGACTTTGTCTTGAGTAGCAGAACAGCTCACAGCCCTTCCCTATAGAAATACACTCTTGGTTACCCCAAGTGTTCTTCATTTCAGGAGTATATAGTTTAATACGGGCGTAATTTTGTTGCTGCCATTATTAAATAAATGAAATCTTTGCTGATTGACTGCAAAATCACCCAGAGATCTACCTTCTGCCCACACCCGGAACTGTGTGAGGTGCGGAAAGCTGGAGCTCACAGCCTAAATTTAACTACACAGACTGATTTGAAATACAACCAAGCAAATAATTGGTTGCAGGCATCTAGTCTGTATACCAGTAATGGACTAGGAAGTGCAGATGTGAATTATTTCCTAGATACGTTATACAGGGATGAATGTACTGTGAAGCTTTTTTTTTGGGGGGGGGGGATAACGCTCAGAATCATGTCCCCAGCATTCACCCACCCCCACCTTAAAAATTATCCATCCAGCTAGACATTTGGAGCAGTCAGAGTCTGGCTTCCTTACATAGACCTAGATTGGATCTTTAGTTGAGAGGGAGGTCAGTCTGGCTTGTTCTACTCCTTTTATGTATAATATATATGAATTATGGCTTACCAAAAATGTCTGTCCAGCCTGTCATGTGGAGAATAGTAATTCCAATATATAATATTTTCAGCTAAAGTTGCTGGGATAAACAAAGGATTGCTACAGTGTGTTTTACCTGTCAGTTTTTCCATTTCAGCCTTTTCCCAAACCCTGATTAACCACTCCCCAATTGCTGGAGTAGATGCTGTTTTCCGGTAATGTGAGCCTAGCCAATCTTTCCTGCTGCAGCCAAGAGATTTTGCAAATTGCAATAGTAAATTCATAACTCTTTGATGGTTGTCATCACAAACATCCCAAAGCAAAGTTAACAGCACAATCCTATGTATGTCTAGTCAGAAGCAAGCTCACTGAGTTCAGTCGGGCTTCAGTGTGCCAATTTTATCCACAGCCTTTTTATTTAGAATATCATTCTTACAGCTAGATTCCAGTGTGCTTGTATCCTAGGGCAGCAACATCTCTATGGGGAAAATCTGAATGATCATTATGACATTTCCACCATTTAAGCACGTTTCATACGTTTGTCTTTTAATATTTTATTTAGTTTTATTGAGGTAATGTACACCCCCCCCCAACACACACACATTTTATGAAGATCTTTCCAGGAGGTGCACAATGATAACTATGAATACTTTCTCAAGTCTTTTCCAATATAGTGCTTGTACTATCCTGAGGCTTCTTATCCAGGGAGCTGCAAAATAGCGGAAGGAACATGAGCCCCTTAATAGCATCAGGGTTGGCCTTGACTCTAGGCATCCTTGGGCAGCTGCCAGGGCTCTGGGCCCCCCGTTATTGCTTTTTTTCCTGACCCAGCACTCCAAGCAGAGCTTTCATATCCTCACAAACAGTGCTTTTGGTGGAGTTCACACATTTGGATGCCAGTCACCGGGTGTACCGGAGAGCCAGTGTGGCGTAGTGGTGAGAGTGTTGGACTGGGACTCGGGAGATCCGGGTTCTAGTCCCCGCTCGGCCATGAAACTCACTGGGTGACTTTGGGCCAGTCACTGACTCTCAGCCTAACCTACCTCATGGTTGTTGTGAGGATAAAAGGGAGAGGAGGAGGATTATGTAAGCCGCCTTGGGTTCCTTGTAGGAAAAAAGGCGGGGTATAAATATAATAAATAAATAAAATAGATAAAATCAAGTGGCATGCATGCTTGTGTGAACCAGCCCTTTGCCACACTACCTTTGCACCAGGTCCCAACGGATATCTTGGATGTTCACATCTGCTGTTTCATCTTGTTTGTTTATAGCAGGGTTTCCTCTTCCTAGTAAAGCAGTCTTTCCAAACCTCATGCCCTCCAGATGTGCTGGACCAGTGCAGGGTTCCAGAGCAGGGTTCCAGCTTGTGTAGAGGCCTCCACTGGTACAGCTGTACACGTGGAGGCCTCCTTTCTGTAGACATCCATGCTGTATGCATGGACACAAGCAGGAGGGGTCATGTGAGGGGCTACATGGCGTGGCCCCGTTCTCATCACCAATTATTTGAAAGCCCAAATAAGGCTTTATGTCTGAGTAAAAATGCTGATTTTTGGCCTAAGGATAAAGAGATTAATAGTGCAATCCTATACACCTCTGCTAAGAAGTCCCATTGAGCTCAATGATAATTACTCCCGGGTTGTTGGTGTATATAGGATTGCAGCTGTTTACAGAGCATAGTGTAATTTCATAGGCAATGTTAGTATTTATTTTGTATGATTTAATACAACATGAAAGCCTAAGAAATGGGGGTCACCCCCCACCCCACCACTAACCTATCTACTGGAATAGTTCTTTGAAAACACAGAAATCTTACATTGAGACTTTAACTTGCATCAAGGCAGGCTGTGTATCTTTTGCCCTTGTAAATGTCTTCTGTGTTTACAGGAAGCTGGGCACTCAGTTGCAATTTTTGGTGCTTTCTGCATTAAAACAAATTCCAGCCTCTTCTCAAAAACCTCTAATGAAGGAGAGTCCGCCACCTTCCAGGGCAGTCAGCTCAACTCTCAAACAGCCTTTACTGTCAGGAGGGTTTTTTTCCTAATGTTACCAAGAAGCCCAGTTGCCTTGCTATTTGGGCACGCACACCTTGATCCTAAAAATCTCAATTTTGTCCTGGAAGGCTGGCTAAGCAAGTGTTTAGGATCAGCCAGGGCATGAGATCTACTATCTGCACTTGCTGGAATGGGGACTCTAGAACTTGCAAATGCCTTTCTGATTGCTGACTTAATCAAGCTATTCACAGTAAATACTGAATTGGTCCGGTGTAGAACCCTGGCAAGAAAAAAAATGCTCCATTCATGAAGTGCTTCCACCATCGATATCCCCATTGTCACTTATCAGCAGCCATTAAGGACAGGAAGGAACCTACATGCCAATATTTGTATATAGCACTCTGCAACCCATAGCCCGCATGCTGTTTTGCACTCTTGTCTAGTTTCCTAGATTCCCTTTGGGAACAAACAACCCACTTCTTAACTGAGTTTTTAAGACAGGTGTTCTTCGAGGAGGTGCAGACAGATGGAAATTGGACCTGGAGTCAGCTAGTCTTCCTTCTTTCCCTTCCTACCTTCCTTCCTCAGTCTCCTTTCCTTTAAGCACATTGCTGTGTTGAGGACATTCATTATTAAACTTTCCCAGAATGAAAATGTCCAGCCATTGGCTGAAACAGAATGAGCTGAAGGCGAGAGAAATAAAGGAATCGTGGGGAGCTTTGCCTAAAAATACAACACTTGCAGATGCTGATAAAACAGAATGATTACAATAGATAAAGGGAGACACAGAAGGTAACTTCAGAAAAGCTAGCAGGGAGCTGGTTTTCTTAAGGAACTGACAGATGGACAGGCATAGCATAGCCATAGGACGTGAAGGAATTAACATTGGCAAGCAACAAATACAATTCCCATCAGAGAAAGAAGAGCACCGGCTATCAGTCCAGATGGAATCCGGGCTGGGGGGAGAGATATAAAAATGGGAGAAGGAACCAAGACCATGCATTGAGCTTTATCTAGCAATTCTTGTGGGTGTAACAAGTTGGCCAACCAACCTTGCATGAGGCCGACAGAGGTTCAGCAGTTCCAATAAAAATCTACAACAGTCTTTAAAGATACTGATGAGCATTTTAATACACTATGAAAAGATATTGGAATGTGTAGACCAAATTGGTGCTGATTCATGTGACCCATTTTACAGGGTAACGTTGATATGTGGCAGCTTTTTGGTATGGTGAGTTGATAATGTGAATTTGAAGACGCATGCTGAGAACATGGCTCACCATATCTTGGGAAAGCTTCATATTTATGTATTTATTATATTTATATCCCACTTTTTTCCTGCAAGGAACCCAAGGCGGCTTACATAATAATCCTCCTCCTCCTCTCCATTTTATCCTCACAACAACCCTGTGAGGTAGGTTAGACTGGGAGTCAGTGACTGGCCCAAAGTCACCCAGTGAGCTTCATGGCTGAGTGGGGACTATAACCTGGTCTCCAGAGTCCCAGTCCAACACTCTAACCACTAAACCACACTGGCTGACAAAACTCACAACTCTCATATTGTGAGTTTGAACCAAGATATGAAATATAGGTTGGGTTCCTGACATAGTTTGATCATGCAAAACATTCGTAAAAACTTGCAGAAATTTCCTGAACAGGTCGTCTCACTAAGACAACCTTATCTAATACAAATTAGCACAGAATTGTCCCTGAATCTATTGTAAGATTGTTCAATGCAAGTTGATGCAAATTATTACAGTACTTGAGTCTTGTTCAGGAAGAATGTTGCTTTATGAACTTTGGCCACTGCCATCTTAGCTGTAGCTGCCCACCCAGTATTCATATAAAGACTGATACAACTACAAGCAAGGGTCATGAGAATTGGTGGGGGGGATGGGACCTTTTGCCACCATTAGATCTGGTCTACTTCTTGATGCAGCGAGTTACATGACAGAAAAGGGAAATAGTTTCAATGCATAGATTTCAATGTAGGTCTTTGGCAAGATCAAGCAAATAGCATATTTCTTTCTCCCCCCCACCCCCCTTCAAGGAGCTCAGAACTGTGTAGATGGTGTTCCCAAGCAGTAGGGTTAGGTAACTTGGGGCCCAGGGTCCAAATCTGCCCAGCAAGGGCTTTGGGTTTTATTCCCAGTATAGCCTTTGATCCCAAAGATCCCCAATATTTTGATTTGTTTTGATTTGCTTTTTGTTTTGTTTTTAAAAATCAGGTAGCAGGTGATAGGAAAGTCTTCTTCCTGAGACATTGAGAGTCAGAGCATTTATTTATTTATTATATTTATATCCCGCCTTTTTTCATGCAAGGAAGTTTACATAATCCTCCTCCTCTCCTCTATTTATCCTCACAACAACCCTGTGAGGTAAGTTAGGCTGAGAGTCAGTGACTGGCCCAAAGTCACCCAGTGAGCTTCATGGCCGAGTAGGGACTAGAAAGAACCCGGATCTCCCGAGTCCTAGTCCAGCACTCTAACCAGTACACTGCACTGGCTCTCTTATCTAGAGCAGATAATGACAGGCTAGATGGACAAATAGTCTGATTTTGTGTAAGGCAGATTCCTGTGTTCTTATGACCGGGGCTAGGCTTTTTTCACTCTGGTGACAGCTAGGGCCCAGACCTGTTAGTGCTTTAGAAATTGGATGGAATCAGGTTCTTTCAATGCCGTAGCAAATAAGCTATTGGAATGTACTTCTGTTTTCAGCTCTTTCCATTTTTATATGTCTTCAGCAGATGACTAGAAATGTCTTTGACTTGGTGGAAATGCAAGCAGCATTAAGGAGAAATGAAAGAGCTATGAATAAGAATCACCAAACCACTTCTTGACATATAAGTTTGACAAGCAGAGCAGAAATCAAGTTGAAAGGTGAAGTCAGATAAGCTGTTAGGTGCCTCGTATGAATTCCTCGCTTTCTCTCTGGAGAGGATCTTTAGCAGCCATAGTAAAAGCGGAAGGAGAAGGTCATCGAGATAAATGAAATGTGCCTGGGTCATCCCAGATTGCTAAGTGATGCTGACATTTTTGTGTTTTGAGCTCTTAAGATCACGAGGCAGTGATTGGAGAGGGCTGATTGTACTGGAATATTATGCAGAAGATGGCCAAAAGAGCAAAGAGAATGACTTTTCAAATGTGTCTGACAAGGGCTAGTTGGTACAAAATGTTCAACAGTAAGGTGAAAAGAATTCGTGCTGAAAGAATAGGGATGCTGTGTGCTGGGAAATAATCTCTTGTAAATAAATTAATCTGGATTTTGGATTCAAGGTGTTGGTGTTGACCTTTAAAGCCCTGAACAGCTTGGGACCAGCGTATCTAAAGGATCATCTCCTCCTGTACGTGAACCTGCTTGGACTCTTAGGGCATGTTTGGAGGCTCTCCTCTGGGTGCCCCCACTGAAGGATGTTAGGTGGGTGGCTACAAGAGAGATTGGCTATATGCTACCTCCAATATCAGAGGCAGTATGCCTATGTACACCAGTTGCTGGGGAACTGTTGCACTCATGTCCTGCTTGTGGGATCCCGTGGGCAGCTGGCCACGCTGAGAGAACAGAATGCTGGACGAGATGGACCCTTGGTCTGATCCAGCATGGCTCTTCTTATGTTCTTATGAAAGAGGGCCTTCTCAGTTGTGGTACCCCATCTGTAGAATGCCTTCCCCAAAGAGGTTTTCCTGGTGCCAACATTGTTATCTTTTCGGCGCCAGGCAAAGACTTTTCTTTTCTCCCAGGAGTTTTAGAGTCTTAGTTTTTAGTTTTTTTATGGATGTTCTTATACATCTTTATCTATTCCTGTGCTGTTTGTCATTTTGTATTGTACATTATCCTTTTCAATAATGGTATTGCATTTTGTTCTTTTAACTGTTTGTAATCCACCCAGAGAACCCTTGTTATTGTGTGTGACGACACAGTCCCTTACACTTTAGGACCAGGTGCATAAACCCTTCTCAAGCTAAGCATCAACACTTAAAAACCTGAGGGGAGAGTCAAATGAAACCTTTCCCCTACTAATGAGGGGAAAGATTAATACTGGTTATTAAGGATCAAGCTTAAATTTATGATACTGTGGGTACAAAGGTGTGTGTGTGTGTGTGTGTGTGTAGATTTAAAAGTAATGCAGGTTAATAACACCAAGCTGACAGGTAGGATTTGGGTAGCAAACAAAATAAAAATAAGTTTATTTTAATTCTCAAAATCTTAGTTCCAGAAAATAACTTTATTTTATTTAAAGAAAATAACTTTAAACCTGCCTGCCCCAAACACTTTGTAATTAACCTAAGTCCCTATAATTCTAAATACTTTCACTCCTCATACAAGCACTGATTTCTCTCAATACTCCTGACAAGACACGAATAACCTAACTCCCCAACTCTCTCTACACTGCAAACACTCTCCCAAAAAAACCACTAACTCCCTCAACTCGACTAACTCTGACATCACTCAAACACTCCTTATATACTCCTCCCCCCACCCTTTTCAAGACATCACAAACCACACCCACTCAGTTCAACATTCTATACTCACTAAATATACTAAAGTAGACATATACACCAGGGAACTGAATTGTGGGGTTACGCCACATTGGGTGGATTAAAAATCAAATGGAATTACTGCACTCTAGGAGCCAGAGGCCTGAAATGTTACTGTCATTTTCATTCCATGAATGAAGCCCTCCTTGCTCCTTCCTTTTGTGTGACTTATCAGAAGTGGGGACAAACATGTGGATGTTTTGCATCCTGACCTGAAACAGGTGCTAGGTACCAAAAAGATCCGGGGCTCAGGCCCACAGGACAAGCAAAAAAACAACAACACAAGTTTGAATATGGTAATTTACATATGCTATAAAATCTGTAAAGGACACTGTGTCTTAAGGACCCCCCTATTTGTAAAAAGCAATGTATGGACGGGCTAGGAGGGCATTTGATTTAAGAAATAAACCTCAGGCTGAAAGATTCAATGGGGGTGGGGCAGCAGGAGGTGAAGCACTGTGGGATACAGGCCTCTGGCTTACGCTGGCTCAGTTTGTCTGACTGTGGAAAGCTAAGCAGGGTCAAGCCTGGTTATTACTTGGATGGGAGACCCGTCCTCTAGTTTCCTGCATTGAGCAGGGGGTTGGACTCAATGGCCTTGTAGGCTTCTTCCAACTCTATGAACTATGAAACTGTGAAAAGCCAGCCAATCCAGATGCAACAGAGATAATCAGGGCCCCTGTCCCTTTAATTCAGCAAGTGCCCATGGACAGCAGGGTGGTGGGGCAGATGGCCTCCCGGAGATTCGGGGCTCCAGCCCTAGTCGGTTGCTCTCTAACACCACCACTGGCCTGAAGGGTGCAGTAGAACCTCAAATCCTGGATATTGCTGCACACGTACGGGATATCCCGGGAAGCTGGCTGACTGTTATTAAATGGGCCTTAAATACCTGGATGTTCCACCCTGCTGTAGTGTTACATGAATGGATGCCCATTTTTATTTTATACTTTTGTACTGTTTGTTGTTTTCAGTGTTTTATGCTGCTGTTTTAGTTCATTGTATTTTGTATTTTACTTTAAAATGTTACCTTGTAAACCGCCTTGAGGGTTTGCCTCAAAGGGTAGTATAAACATATTTTTAAAGTAATTTAAAAATAAAAATAAAAATGAATGAATGCTTCAGTAGGGTTTCCACTGGAGTTGCCAATGGATCCCAAAAGAATTGGCCTGGTCTCCTAGTATATTAACAGCATGATCTGCAGAAATCAGCTGGTGTCCTGGAGATAAGCAGGTTGTCTACAGATCCAGCTGGTGTTAAAGGCACAGGGGTGGAGTTGGGTGGATTAGGGGTGAACATGCCTCATTTTTGCCACATTGAGTGCCATTTTTCTTGGCATTATTTATTATTACATTTATATCCCGTCTTTTTCCTCTTTCAAGGAGCCCAAGGTGGCTTACATGATCCTCCTCCTCCCTATTTTATCCTCACAACAGTCCTGTGAGGTAGGTGTGGCTGAGAGTCAGTGAGTGGCCCAAAGTCACTCAGGGAGCTTCATGGTCGAGCGGGGACTAGAGCCCAGGTCTCCTGAGTCCCAGCCCAACATGCTAACCACTACACCACACTGCCACTGGTAGAAAGGCAGGGTACAAGTCAAATCGATAAATTTCTAATCGCTTGATATGTCTGGCCCCGTATTTCTCAGGAGATACATAATTTGTCTTTCATTCAAACTTTTCATTCAGACTTGATTGTATGCCATATTTCAGCATTTTGTTTTTGTTTTTGGCAGCCAGGAAGTACCTTTGCTATGTTGGGGTGCATTTGAATCCCTCGTTTTGAGGGAAAGGTGTGCTAATGTTCCATTTTCAGATTTGTCTAATACGCAGGTTGCTGTGTGTTATATATATTTTCTTATTTTCAAGTATCTAGTTCAACAGGATGTTCCCTACTGTTTTCAGTACCCCCTTGAGAGAATCAGTGAGATGTCAGCATCTGATAATATATTGTAATGTAATCATATCAAAAGGAGGTAGAATTCCAGCTGTTAGGATGCAGTTTGCTCTCTCCTACTGCAAAAAGAGATGTGGAAGGCATCTATTATAAAGACAAATTTTTAAACCCCTGCTGAATAGTTAGTGGTTAGGAAAGGATTACTTTGACAAAACTCTAACTAGGTATCTACATAATATAATTAGTGAGGAATGGGATTTCGGCTTGAGCAAAAACCACATGTGTATTAGCAGTTTTCATGTGGAGTCAAGTGCATTTTATCTGCCTCTTGCTTGTCTTATTTAAAGGTGTGCTTGCTTGCTTGCTAAGCATGGAGCAAGGAAAGTTTATTTGCCCATATGTTTCTGTCTTTATAGCATTCTGTGAAAGGTGTTTAGTTCTGTTCCACTGGAACAGCTTTCCCCAACTTGGTGCCCACCAGCGTTGCTGGCTGGGGGGTTCTGGGAGTTGTCCAGTATTTCTGGAGGGCATCAAGTTGGGCAACCAGGTTGCACTAGAAGCAGGATGAGAAGGAGGATGGCAGCGGAGGAGGAGTGTTATTTCACCGCCCCCAAAAGATATACTATTTATATATTTATCTTTTGAGGGAGACAGCGAGAGCAGATGGTGTTTGTAGAGAAAGCTTCAGCTACTTTTTTTTTGTAGGTTGGTAAAGTTGCATCATTCTGCCAGAAGTGAAAATAGTGATGCTTCTATATCATAAATGACAGGTGTGTGTTTGCAATTATCGGGCCCGAATTCCCTTTCCTTTATGGGAGACGTATGTTCTTGGTTTGTAGTGCTGGCTTTCGGGGTTGTTTGAACTGTTTTTTCCTCTCTCGCTCTTTGTTTCTCTCCTTTTTTCCTTCTTCAACATTTGCATTTTCCTTTATCAAATAGCTGCTAAGATTCCAGTGTGGATGCTGTGGTTAAAAGTGAGACTTGCTGGTATTTTTGATGCTTTTATTAGGAAAGTTGTTCATCTTTTTTAAATCGTTGTGGGAACTTGGAGAAGATTTGGTACACCTATACTAATTATTGTTGCATGCTCCCCACTTCCTCGAATGGTGAGAAGTTCCAAGAAAGCGCTGTCTGTGTTTGGAGTTCTTTTTATGTGAGAACACTGGAGACCTTTGATATTTTGGTAATCTTTGCAGATTCCCAGAGAGAGCTTGCACTCTTAAGGTGCCTTTAGCCAACTCTGTAGCTTCCCCCCCCTTCTCTGCTGTTTTCACACTTACACGCCTTGTTCAGGAGGGGCAGGCAACCTGGTGTGCCAACTGGTGCCTTCCAGATGTTTTGAACTCTCCTAAACCCCAGCCAGTGTGGATACTGGTCAGGGATCATTGTAGTCCAAAACATCTGGAGTCCCCCAGGTGAAGTACCCTGGGGTGAAGCAGTGTATGTAAGGGATGTGTAGGCATGCACCCTGGCCCTAAACCGAACATCTCTGTGAACCCTGGCTCCACCCTCTTGGTCCTGTGTTGAGGGGTGGGAGTCCAAAAGAGACATGAGTGCGAGTAGAATGCCTCTGTGATCAGGAGCTCTGAAAAGGTAGGGTGCCCAATTGCTCAGAGGCTTCTACTCACCTTCAAGCATAGGTAAGCAGAAGCCCACTTTAGACCTTCCCTCTTGGGTCTGAGTGGGTGGGTCTGGGGACAAATGTATGTGGCCCCATACCTCTTGCATTGCTTGTTCCCTCTTGAGGCAAAATGCCTGAACAGGTATATAGGCACTCCCCTCTCCCCTTAGCTGAGATGGGGCTTGTTACCTTTCCCAAGTTCTGATACCTTACTGGAACCTTACTGGAACATACAGAGAGATTCCCAGCTTTCTTCCACCATTAGCTCCCATCGAGGAGACATCAATCGTCCATCATGGCCTGTTAACCAGCTGTCTGCCTAAGAAAGGAAATGCCTTTCTGCCCAGCAACCATAAAACACCACACCCTTCCAAGAGTCTTAACATCAGACCTGTGCAGGCATTCAGCCAACACACGTGAGGGTTAAAAGTGTGTTCAGGAGATGTGCACGCATGGAAGCCCCTCCCTCAGCATTTCCACACCCCTGGCTCCTCTGTAGCTCTTAGCAAGATGAGCGCAAAGTTCTGGAGGTGGTTTGTGAACGTGTTCAGCTGAAAGAGCTTATAAGCTTCCCTACAATTGGGGAATTGAGGTTACACAACCATCCTGCAGACTTCAGCTAAACATGCAAAGGTCTTTGGAGGCCCCGAGGGTTGTGAGCATGCCCTCATCTCACCCCCACCCCCTTTTAGCCCTCACGTGTGCAGGCCAAACACCTGCGTGTGCAGGCTATTGTGCTCCCACTTTTTGAATTGGCTTGGCTACTGGGCCCAGTTCTTGTAACTGCTGAGCCCATGGCCAGGTCCAGGTCTGAGGGACCCCTGAGCAAAATGTCATATGGCAGGTACCCTGTTACATTGATGAGCATGCTGGAGCTGGCATGGCATTTTAATTTCTCACAAAGCCCGAGGCCGAAGGGGCCCAGTGTGGTGTCACTTCAGGGCATGGGGGGCAAGATGGAACCTTGTGGCGTGCCCGAGGATGATGGCCATGGATTGGAACAGAAGTGCCTGGCAGCACCTTCTGAGGGACTGCAGCCCCAGGAAGGACTGTAACTCTCAGAAGAAAGGAAGAACCCCATGCCACCTCATCTTTAAATGTAAGGCCCCACACTGAAAATTCTTAGCATTAGCTCACTCCTGATATTTGATACAATCCATTAGGGGTGTTTCCCTCCCACTCCAAAATGGTGGTCTGGTGGCTGGTTCAAAGGACTGGTTTGCCAAAGAGAACTGTGTGTGGGAGGGCCACCAACAGCGCAGCAGGCCACCACATGCAGGCTGCTTGAGCAAAGTGGTCTTTATTAGGGTTGCTACTGGCAGGCAGCTTTTATAGGCATAGAAATTTGTGTCTGGCTCACTGGGGTAAGGCTCTCGGTAAGATTAGGAGCCTGGTTCTCTGGGTGGTCCTTCCTCAACTCCTGCTTGCTCCCCCCATGTTCCCGATGTCTGCCAATCCCTGCCATAGTTTTTTTGATGCAGCAACACCTATCAGGCTGGCAGCAGCAGGAGCTCTGGGACATCATGAGAGCAGCCAGTGGCAGGGAATGCTGGGTGGTTCCCAACTCGGAAGCCCTGACCCAGATGGGCATGTGTGTCCGTAGCAACCTTGTGCCAAAGCTGTGCCTTTCATCCTTCTGGATTGGGGCATTGTGGTTTGTGTTAAGATAAGGCCAAGCTATCTTTATACTCTTTATGCTCTCAGTTGCCTTTCCTAATACTTTTGTCTATTTAATCCTCATTTAAAAAAATAAATGCAGGGTATTCAGATACAAATGGAATGTAGCGTCTGCAGGGACCCAGCCACTGGAGAAGTACAGCTTCAGTCATCCGTTTAGCCAGGCCAACTCAGCTTTGAAACACTAAAAATATTAGGTTCTGCCTTCCTTCTGGAAAAAAACGCACTGATGGATTGACACCTGCAAATTGCAAAACATCAGGCTAACAATGATTTGCATTGAATTGCTGCCTACATTAAGTTTAATTGGCTTTACATAGTACTCCCTTGTTTCCTTTTGCTTCTTCCTTCCTTCCTTCCTTCCTTTTTTAAAAAAAATAATAATTCACCAAACAGTTGCATTATTGGAGAAATTTGTTGGGAATAGTTTAGCTTCTTCAGTCATTAATAGCAGGAAGAGAAACTGTGTTGGCTGAGATTTTCTGGAGGCAGCCCTGTTGATGGGAGGAGGTGAGCTTGGCATATGATTAACCTCAAAAATAGGGGAAGGATTGTGAGAGGCCATGCAGTGGAGACTCATAGACTGGCTTTCCCCAATCAAACCTTCCTATAGGACCCTTGACAAGAGAGCCTGCTATATGACGGTAGTAATATGGCAGAGAAAACAGATGCATCTCAGATTGGGATGTCCAAAGCACAATCCCTCCACCCCAAAGTTTTATCCTCTGCTGAAGTGAATGGGAGCTGCTGGGCCTTTGTGTATACAGTCATGCCTTGGATTGAGAGCATAATCCGTTCCGGAAACATGCTTGTAATCCAAAACACTCTTATATCAAAACGAAATCCCCTCCAAAAAATGTGTCCAGAGATTTTTAATTTAAGCCCTACTACAGTACATGTATTGCAAGACGTCGCTTGTATATCAAGTAAAAAATAAATTAATAAATATTTAAAAATTTGCTTGTCTTGCAAAACGCTCTCAAACCAAGTTACTTGCAATCCAAGGTATTACTGTATTCCACTCATTTTAATGGGCCTTGTGGAGAGTTTCCTGGTGGGTTGTCGTGCTTTTGCCCACCACCCCCTCATTCAAGTGGGGCTTGCACAAAAGAGGTGGGTGGGTGCCACAAATATTTTACTTTCCTTTTCTCGGGAATCCTAGATTTACATAATTTTTGGCCATGGTTATCAGGAAGTTGTGAGAATGCTGATGTTAAAGAAACAGCTACAGATGGCGTACTCATCTAGGAATAGCTGAAGGGGCTGATTTACAGCACAATCCTATGCATGTTGTTTCACTCAGAAGTAAGTCCCAGTGTGTTCAGAGGGGCTTACTCCCTAGCCTAGGATTGCAGCCTTCAAGTCAATATCCTTAACAGGATATCCTTAATAACCTGCCAAGAGGAGGGCCATTTCTGCTGTGGCACCCCGGCTGTGGCATGAGCTCCCCAAAGAGGCTCGCCTGGAGCCTACATTGTACTCTTTTCGGTGCCTGGTGAAGACCTTTCTATTCTCCCAGGCATTTTAATCATTTTAATCTTTTAGTTGTTTTTAACTCTGTTGTTGTAATTTGAACTGCTGCTGCTAGCAGTTGCTGTTTGTTTTTTTAATCTGTGGTTTTAAATCTTATATTTATATTATATTGTATTGTATTTTATGGTTTTAACTGTTGTAAACCGCCCAGAGAGCTTCGGCTATTGGGCGGCATAAAAATGTATTAAATAAATAAATAAATAAAATTAAGAAACCCTACTAAGGAATCTGGAGTGTTTGCCACACTCTGGTTCACTATCTCAGACCACGGTTTTCATTTTCATGCTCATTTTTGGAAGAGACGGAACTCAGCTGTGGGACAAATTCCAGATCTCACTGTGTGGTGGTGGAATATTAGGGACAATGTCCTAGCTTACCAGGCTAAGTGGAACCAAAGGATCAACCTGAAACTGTGTAGTCTTCCACTCAAGTAGGGGAGATGAAAGGATTTCTTATTATGGGACATGAAGGCCAATGTTACGGGAACTACCTCTTCTGGTAGCAACAGCAAAAATCTATATGAAGCCTTGGGATGGGCCAAGTGTACTGCAACTTTGATAAAAAAAGTCTGTTGCCACAGACTTAAATTCCTTATCTTGTTCTCAAACCGTTGACAGTCATCTCTATAAATTGGGAGGATTTGCATTTGTATTCACTTGGTTGTACCCTGTGGAAAAGAGCATGTGATCTGAAGGGATGCTGTACTGGATGTGAGCATTCTTGTAAGTCAACAAAGAAACAAGGCCGGATGTCATTATGATTTGCCTCTGTGATTGCTTGAGATGAACTGCAGCTTTGTTTAGGACACAGTTGTTTAGTTTTTCACCACTTTTTCAGCAACAAATTCTGGTTGACTTTTCTTCCCTGGTGTCCCTCCAAGGGGGGACCATATATATATATATATATATATATATATACAGGGCTTTTTTTCTGGTGGAACTCACCGGAACTGAGTTCCAGCACCTTTTCTTCTATTAATTGCATTACAATTTAATCGCCATCTACTCCCGAGGAAATGTAATCCAAGAGTTCCGGTACCTTTTTCTCCAGAAAAAAAGCACTGTGTATATATATATATATATATATATATATATATATGCACTGAGCAGGGGGGTTGGACTCGATGGCCTTAGGCCCCTTCCAACTCTACTATTCTATGATTATATTATTTTATATGTAAAACATGAGAACGTTGGGTGAGGCTTTCTGTTTCTAAATTGTTGTGTTCCTTCTTCAACCATACATTTTTATGAATAAATGTATTTTAAATGAGTCTTGTTCTTGTAAATATTGAAGAGCATCCACTACTTGTATAACTCAAAAAATGTGAAAAGTAAGCACTTCACTTTGGCCTTGCTTTCTAGTCCTACATGGAGATTTTTAAATATATAAATTTGAATTAAATTGGCCATTAGCTTTGAAGTTATGAATATTTAAACTTAGCAATTTTGCACATGCATATTACATGGGGCTGGTTTTTAAAAGTCACATTTCTAATACACCCTTTTTCACTTCTAATACTCCTAAGATATATTTAAGAAAATGTTGAGTAGAAATGAATGTTAGCAGAAAAAGATGGTATTAATGCAGTAATTATTCATTCCAAACTAAAACAATAAGCAATCATTCCAACTGAAAAAAATCCATATTTTGAGGTCACTGAATCATTTCAGACAAGTACCTTTTCTAATTCAGTTTTCTTTTATCTCGAGGTACAAATTACTTTTGAGCAACTGGCTGCATTTGGGCTTCATGATAAACAATGGTTTATCATGAACCCAGGTGAAAGTCAGGCTCACATGCTCCCCACTCCTTCCAGAGGAGAACTTTGAAAGCTTTTGCTTCTGTTTTTGATTAACTGTTTTTGATTTGGCTTCCTAATTAACATAGCTTTATTGTGCCCTGCCGGGTTTATTGTGGCAAGAAAAGCAGTACGGTAAGTAGATATCATTTTGATGCTCAGAAATGAAGGGGTACCTGCGACGACACAGTCTTTTACACTTTAGGACCAGGCGCATAAACCCTTCTCAGGCCAAGCATCAACACTTAAAAACCTGAGGCGAGGGTAAAATGAAACCTTTCCCCTACGAATGAAACCTGCCTACACCAAACACTTTGTAACTAACCTAACTCCCAACTCTACCCACACTCCAAACACTCTCCCATAACACACTAACTAACTCTCCACACCAACTCACACTCAACAACCCCAACCACCTAAACTAAACTCTGACATCACTCAAACACTCCTTATATACTCCTCCCCCACCCTTTCCAATACATCACAAACCACGCCCACTCCGTTCAACATTCTAGACACACTAAACATAGTGCATAATGCAGACACACACCAGGGAACTGAATTGTGGGGTTATGCCACAGTACCTTATCTAGTTTCCTTTTTTGATGATATAACAAGCTACCTGTCTGTGAGCAAGCTGACCTGCTTTGTACCAGAAACCAGCATTTCCCCTCATTTTGGTTTATCCCTGGGAGCACAAAATCTTTGTTGCACAAGCGGTGGGCACTGCTTGCACAACAGAATTGGCAGGGCTGGTCTCTCGTGGGCAGTCACCATTGGGCGCTGCCCAAGGTTTGTGGACAAAAGATAGGCAGTCTAAATAATATACCTGAAGTTCAGCAAGGCCTTTAACCTAATGTAATCCCTATTTACCTTGTAAGGAAGCTTAAGAGATCCCTACTTTCCTTGTAAGTTACCTGAAAGATCATGTTCTCCCATATATACCTGCTGAGACTTCCGATGGCCTCCTTCAGAGGCTCTGCGCCAGGTGTCCCCACCAAATGAGGTGAGATGGGTGGCTACTAAGGAGAGGGATTTTTCAGTGGTGGAATGCCCTCTGCAGGGAGGCCCACCCAGTGTGTACATTGCGGTCTTTTGGGCACAAGGTAAAGACCCTTTTATTCTCCCAGGCCTTTTAATCCTTCAGCTTTGTTTTTTTAAAAAACATGTGTTTTTTGATCTTACACTGCTGCGCACTTACACTTTGTGGTCTTCACTTTGGTTTTATTCTGTTTTAAACTTGTAAAGATTTTATATTATGTTCCCTTATATTGTTGTAACCATGGTTTTAGGTTTTGCAAACTGGTTAGGTGACCAGAGAGCTCCTGCTATTGGGCAGTACAAAAATGCAATAAATAAATACAAATAAATAGAGCTTGAGAAATGTGTCCTAGATGACACTATTATAAGACACCCAGTTTCACTGTAATACAGTTGCTGGAAAGACCATATGGAAATGCATAATAATAAATGGACCAATACCAGATTGGAAAGTTGTATCCAGTGGTGTTCAACAGGAGTCGTGTACCCAGTATTAGTCTAATTTAAGTCTCATTCATTTCAAAGTGTCTACTCTAAGTAGGACTAACACTGGATACAGCCCATTGCCAGATTCAGCACTATTTAATATTGCCATTTAAGACTAACAAAGAAAAAAATATCAGAGTAAACAGAAGATAATAATACAGTGAAATCTGATAAGGATGAGCGTAAAGTGCTAACAATGCCACCTATGTAACATTTGTAAATGTTCAAGGCACTTCATCTACAGTTTCTCTGTTAAGGGCTCTATCCTTAAAGGTGGCCTAAAAGTAATTTTAAATTAAATAAATAAAGAAATAAATATTTACAACAACTCTATGGAAGATCAGTGCTATTAAATCTATATGACAGATGGGCTGAAGCAGCAAAACCTTGAAGTAGAAAAACTTTTTGACTGATAGCTCATTTTCCATACCACACTATCTCTAGTCTATGTGGTACATATGAAAGAAAGAAAAAATCAAATGCACAAATGTGAAATGGATGGGAGATTGCCTATGCAAACCTGCAAGTAGAATGCCTGTCCACACTCTCTGGACAGTTCACAAAATATAAAACTTAAAAGCATACAATAGAAAAAAATATATAACATACTGGAAAAATCTAAATGTTTTAAATGGAATAAAACAGATTTAAAAACCAGCAGCAATGCAAGAGCTAAAGAGCACTAGCATCTCAGATTGCTGCTAGATTGCCTCTTTTTGGTTCTGATGTGGGGGCGGTGGATTTGCTGCTTGCAGGGGTGCTTAAGCTGTTTGCTTCCACCCCTGCTCAACTGGTATATTTGCAAATAAACCCAGATGTTGTAAAAACACCACAGGCCTCCAGTGTGCTCTCTTAGAGGAAACTAAACCCTGGTAATAAGTCCTGCCCCAGGAGCTTCTAATTGTCCGGGGAAGTGTGTAACAGTTCCTATTCTTCACAGTGCCAAACGGTGCGCCCTATATGAGGGCTAGTGTTTCCCTGCAAATTTCATAGCATTGGTGTAGTTTTTTCTCATTCAGGGCGCAATCCTATGTAAGTTTAGACAGAAGAAAGGCCTACAACTCCCAGCATGCCCCAGCCACCTATGCTGGCAGGGGCATGCTGGGAGCTGTAGGCCTTTTTTTCTATCTAAACTTGCATAGGATTGCGCCTTAAGTCAATTTGACAGAGAGAGTCAAATTGCTGGGAGAGAAAACAGCATACCATCAAGCTATGAAGATCCTCAGAGTTAAATTTCCCAGTAAAGGAAGACATTCTTTCAGTTGGAAATAAGGGGGCCTTCTATTTTAGTGAATTTTTATTTTTATCACGCAAGTAATGAAGTTCACGCAACTGAAAATCAATGTTTGTAATAACCTAAGGCTGGAAGAGCTATGGAGGGCATTGATAACTTTCTATTCATAATATTCTCATTTCCCTTTTTAAAAGTTGCTGTGAAAGGATGGCAAGGCTGCAATCCTACACTCACTTACCTGGGCACAAGTCCCACTGAGCTCAGTGGGGCTTACATCTGAGTAGACATGTATAGCAATGCAAAGTTTTAAATTAAGACTGCATATGCATATTTGTTTTTAAGGGCAAAACAAAGCATTGTCTTACAAACTGCAGGTTTTTTTTTTTTTTTTAAAAGTTATTTTCTCTTTGTATGATCAATTTTCCCCCTGGAATGATATACTAGCTGGTGTTTTTTGTATTTCAGAGATTTCAAAACATGTTTATAGATAGAACTTGAATAAATAACCCATATGGGGTTCATTTACCGTGATCAAGATCTAGCAGTTACACTGAATTCCATGCTTGAAGAAAAGTTCATATTTTGAAAAGAGTCTGTATGTTATGTTTTAGATGTAGAGCTTAAAGCACGGGTGGGGAACCTCAGGCCAAGGGGCCAAATCTGGCCATTCTGGGTTCCTCCCTTCCACTGGCCTCACTCCTTCCCCCCAACCACAAATTGTTTGGTGCTTTTCCAGCTTTTGTGCAGCCCCCCCTGCCCCCCGATTCTTAAAGGTGGAACTGCCTCTCCTAAGGCTTAGGTTACTGGCACTAAGAGCTTTAAGCTAAAATAGGCCAGTATTGTTTTTTGTTTGTTTGTTTTTTTAAAGCCGCTGCTCCCGTTGCCTCACCCACTGCTGCAGTGTGGCCCCCGAGAGCTTGTCTAGAATTGAACTTGGCCCCTGGACCGAAAGAGGTTCCCCACCCTTGGATTAAAGTACGTTTATGTGGAAATAAGTCCTACTTGGTTCAGTGTGACATGCAGTTACTAGTGAGTGTGCTCAGGACGGCAGTGCAGCCTTCGACTGGGTCTATACATGCAACAAAAGGAGGTGGTAGCAGTAGAATCCGGAGGTTCTGGAGTGGACTATATAGGACTTCGGTCGGATCCAGCAGGGCTCTTCTTATATTCTTATTTAGCATAGCAGAGAACAAAGTAGGCTACAGTAGCCCTCCTCAACCTGGCACCCTCCAGATGTGTTGAACTACCACTCCCCAGCCAGCATGATCACGGTGTAATCCTGCACATCAGTGGTGTTCCTTATCCATTGCAGCTTTTATTCTGGGTGACCGGTGTCAAGGTTCCGCTACTGCAGGGACCCCTTAACCTTCCTTTGGGAGATCTCTGCCTCTCCTCAAAGCCCCTCCCGTTCCAGGAGATCAAGTCCTTTTACAGCTTCCAATAGCATGGGTGTAGGCTGTAGACGTGGTGAATAAGTCACTCCAAACTCTCAGGGTAAACAACAGCACTTTACTTATAATATTAGGGTTTTTACTTAATAGAGTCGTTATAATTCAAAAGCAAGTATGATAAGATAAAACAAACAAACAATCCAATGTTCTCTAGTATAACTTCAGACTACCTATTTCCTATGCAGCCAGTTTCTCTTTCTCTCTCTCTGCTTCTCTCTGCTGTTTCTCTGCTGCTGCTTCTGGCTCTCTCTCAGCACACACTGACTGCTAGCTGACCACACCCCACATATATAGCCTTCCCAGGAATGGAAGGTTATAATCATGTGACCTTGAATAGGATATCTAATTCTTAACTTCTATTGGGTAACTTAAAACTCTCAAACTCCCCCTCCCATCCAAGTGTTTGGGCCTTCAGGCTTCAACTACTCGAGGGAAGTGTTTGGGCCTTCAGGCTTCAACAAACTCAAGCGTGAGTAGGCCTCAATCGTTTACATCGGCCAGATGGGCGATTAATAAATATAAGAAATAAATAAAATAAAAATAAATATTCTGAGCTTTATAGGAGCTATTTATGGTGGTGAACCTATTTTGGGGGTGGAGTTCAGCACCGTGGATAGTTCCTATAAAGCTCAGAATAAAAGCTGCAATGAATAAGGAGCCCGACTGACATATAGGAGAACACCAGCCTCCACTGCCACTATGGTTACACGCACTTGCAGGTACGTGTGGTTGTTTTCAAGCCCTGAGGCAACATTCAGTTCCTTGCCCAGGTCTGCTCAGAGCGCATTTTCATGAGTTCCTCCCAGCGTCTTGCTTGAGGGATACCGTGTCCTTTTTTTATTTTTATATATATATATATATATATATTTAGTGTTGCCACAGAATTTAGCTTAAGGCAAGATGTTGAGGCAAATTTGGAAGTTCTTGCTTGGATGAGGTAGTTGAATGGGGGCATGGAAAAAGAAAAAGAAAGTTTTATTATGACTAGAAGAAGAAGAAAAAATCAGGTTCCACACAGGTGTTGGTAACTTCACTAATTTATTTAGTAGGTTATACAGAACTCCCTGGCAGGGCTCCTCTGAATCTGAAAGAAGGGGAGAGGAGGCGAATCTGGAAGTCAGGTTGGGACAACAGTGCACAGTAAATTCACTGAGCCTGGATAAACACAGTTCCAAAGTAGAGATAGGGGGAGAATGTTGTTTGGTCTGCATTTTTAAGCAAACTGGTCTAATTTGCACTTCCTGGAACAAACGTATCTTTAGGACTGCACACTTCTCAAAAAATTATGGTGTAGTTCTTGGCTCAAAAATTGTGTACAAAAATGGGTATATTCAGGAATTTTGTGTACAAAATGTGTTTGTCAGGGAACATTGCGTATGAAAGTAAATGCGTATTTTCATGCATTTTAAAAAAATTGGAGATGGATGTGGAAATTGGAAGGCATGGCCTTATAACTGAGTATTGACACAGACCAGGTATAGACTGATTTATCCATTCCTATTCCAAAGCAAATTTTAACACCCCTGCTCAGCTGAAATATCCAGGGAGTTATGGGGGAAGCAAAGGAAGTTTTGCTAAACTAGGGAAAGTTCTGAGGAGGGTTCCACTTCCACACATTATTTTCTTCTCTTTTTTGCCCTCTGGGTCAGCTCATAGGGGGAAAAAATGGGTGTTTGTTCCTTGTCTGTTGAGTTGGGACCAGTAAACTAGGAGCTAAGAAGTTCCCAAAAAATGTTGCCCTCCATTGATAGATTGGGCTATGTTATTAACAATACAGCGGCATTGTGTTTTGAATTGTGGGCTTTGTATCTAATTTCAGTGCCAGCAATCTTTCCAGGGAGGTTGGTCTCTGAAGTGAATTCTCCCTAGGAGAATTGGTGATAATTCCACGCATAAATAATAATTTGCAATTAGCTCTTTAAAAAAGAAACATTAAAAAAGGGTTCATTGATCTGAACATGGATGCCATAGTTTTAAGCAGGCCCTGGAGAATGCTAACAGTTTTATAACACTCGGCTCATGCTGGGAATATCAAAAAACGAGTCCCCTCTGACATGCACGTCTTTTGTTTAGTGCTGTGAAAGTTGTCTCCCGCGTTCTCGCTTCGGGATTTATTGGCACCAAATAAAAGTTTGGAGATTTGGAGAGCTGGATTTAGGGTTCAGCTGCTGGGAAAGGATAAGATGTAGGAGTGTTATCTAGCCAGGCATTGAAATAAAACCCTGAGGGGGTGAGGCAATTAATGCCTTTTCCAACAAACACCTGACTGAGAGCACAGGCAGTGAGTTGGTTTATAATATGGAGAATACAAGGCCCAGAGTCAGGCAGGCCAACTCTACCTTTGAAGGAGAGTTAGTTACAATATTTTGACTGCTCTGCCTGTACACATTATCATGTAGCACTGTTGCAAGGAGGAAAGGGCACTGCCTGAAATATTAATGGAAGATTGTAAGTAGTTTACAGCATGATCCTGCAAACGGTCATTTACTAAGGGCTAAACAACATGATATGTTACAGTTATTTATTAACAGTTATTTACTGCCTTATATGCTAAAAAGCCATCAAAGTGGAGATTAGCTGATTGCATTTAATGTGCTTGATGTTGTTGCTATTTTTTGTTTTGTTTTGTTATATAGCTGCGATTGTGGGGGGCATGAACAAGACCAGGACCACGGGTGGGCAGGTTAACCCTTTCTACCAGTGCTGCAATGCTGATGAAAGTCATGCCAAAGCTTCTGTTTGCTGCCGGAGGGAGCCAGCTAAAAGGCAATAGCAGCTTCGCTCCTGCAGCAAATAACAGTTTGGGAGCGGGGGGGGGGGATCCCAATCTTTATTCCTCCCCCTGCAATTGCACTTTAGGAAGTGGAGAGCCAGTGTGGCATAGTGGTTGGAGTGTCGGACTGGGACGCAAGAGATCTGGGTTCTAGACTTCATCGGCCATGAAGCTCACAGGGGGACTTTGTGCCAGTCACTGACTCTCAGTCTAACCTACCTCACAGGGTTGTTGTGAGGAAAAAATGGGGAGGAGGATTATGTAAGCCACCTTGGGCTCCTTGCAGGAAAAAAGGTGGGATATAAATATAATAAATATAAATAAATAAATAAAAATAAACAACGACAACACACACACACACACACACACACACACACACAAAGCCCAACAATATCCAGCCACTTTAAATGTGATCACAAATTTAACATATTGTGTGGTTTGGAGCCCTCAGTAATAATTGCCAATGAATTCGGTGAAGCTTACTCCCGCAGTAAGTGTGCAGCCCATAATCTCGCATATAATGAAAACCACAACAAAAGCTTACTCTGAGACTTGCTTCTTTCTGATGAATGAATGACAGCTGGCGGACACTCCCTGCATTCTTGATGTTTCAGGTTTTGGGCTAAAGCCTCAGCAGTTCATTTACTACAGCAATGCACAAAAGGCAATTAAGTTTTCTAGTCTTCATCCTGAAATACCCAGCTCATGAACCATCCCTTAAAAAGAAGCTGTTCTGTATTTTTATCCTGATGTGACAGAATGAAAAGGTGGAAAGATCCCTTGGTACAAATTCACCATCACTATCTCCATAATCTCTACTTCAATGAGCTCCATCCAAGTGCGAAAATGAAAAATTTTAACCTGCCAAGCATCAGTGGCAGGCTGAAATGAAAAAATTGCAAGTTAATAACAGCAATGCCTCCTTAAAAAAATTGCTGGCCAATTTAGCGTTGTTTTTGTCCAAGGTCACATTTAGGGGTTTATTTTTATTTATTTTTGCCATGGAAAGTCCAGAGCAAAGAAGTGGCAGGTAAATTTTTAATACTCAAGGTTATCTGATGTCTAAAATAAGTGATGCTTCCAGCTTTATTTGCTTAAAAGTGGGCAGAGGAATCCTTTTCACAGCAATGAAGTGGAAAGTCTGTGCTATTCTTTACGGTAATGATAAAGTCAATGGAACATAAAATCTGGAGGGGAGGGGAAGGAGAAAGAGAGAAGGGAAAGATCTGAATTATGTCTTCTAAAGCAATATTTCACCTTCACAATGGACATCAGATAATATATACCTGACAGTATAGTTTAGAAAGTACAACTTCTTCAGCCACTGCAGAAAGTGATGATCCAGTTCACCAATAGTCTGTTGCTAGTTCGAGTGCTCCAACACTGGCTGCCAACAGTGTTCTGGGTACAACACATTGCGTTTAATTTACCCTATGAACCAGGAGCGGGCAACTTGTGGCCCTCTCAGATGTTTTGGCTTTCCACTTCCATGATTCTCCAAAATTGGCTATGCATGCTGGCTAGGGCCAATAGGAGTTGTAGGCCAAAACATCTGGAGGGCCACAAGTTGCCCACCCTTGCTATAAACCCATACACTTGCTTTGACTCAGTGTGTCTTGGAGATCACATTCCCCACGGTCTCAGAGCCACCAAGGTTAGCCTTTTGTGGTAGCCTCCATGTTCTATTAGCCTCCATGTTTTTGATGGTCTCTCCCAAGATTTGGAATTTTGCATTTTTTTAGAAAACCCAAGCCTGATTTTCTTCTGGAGGCAACACATCTTCTTTATTTGGTCAAATTTATGTGGCCAAGGTTGAGCAGCGGGTTATCGTAGCTATTTTTGTTGTTGTTTTACTTGAAGCTTTTATGTGTACCTCTGGGAACAGGGTTAGTTGAAAATAGGCCATAGTCAGACCTTTTTGGGTTCATAAAGAAGCTGTTGTTGGCAGTGAAGGCAGAGTTCCATCCTTGCATGGAGAACTTCCATGAAGAATCCCCAGCTGCCCTGGGAAATCTATAAAGGGTGGGGGTATAAATGTCTTCTTGAATAAATAAATGAACAAAGAAATAAACTTTGCCATTCTATATCTGCCAATGGAGAAGCCGCAACTGCACACATGGGACTAAATTGGTAGATTAAAGTGATAATCTAGTTGCAGATTAACGCAGAGCAACAGACTATTGAAATATCCCTCAAGCCAAACTTGTTGAGAAGACATTTTCCTCTACTGAATGCTAATGCCAAAGACATGTTGTTTCCATTTACTGTTGCATTTTGATGTGTACTTTTGTTGATCCATCTGAACCATATCATTTTTCCAGAATGGGCCCCTATTCATTTCCATAGCATCTTTGATCAAATAAAATCAGATGTATGATATTGCAAAATGATTATACATGTTGGCTAGGATCTCGAGGGTTTCTTCCAGAAACGAAAAACACTTCAGTTTGCACAAAGCACCTGATTCCCAGCAATTTCCACCTCCCGATGCAGTTCTCTTGCACGACATTGCATGCTGTTCCAGAAGGCCATGGAAAAACTCTGGAGCATCTTTTGGGGACGTGTTAGGGGGGCTGCAGAGGGAAGCAGGGAGACATAGAAACCCTATTGCATGAATAGAGTTCTGCTTGTGCTTTTGTGGATCCAGCCCATTGTTCTTGGTGTAGTATCATCAGTATCCATGCCTCCAAGAATTTTACAATCTGAATTTTGATAGGGGAGGTGGAGGAAGACAAAAGAACAAGGGAAGGAATGGACAGGTATTTTTTTTAAAAAACAACAACAACAACGAACAAAGGACCAATGTGAGGAAAAGTGATCATATGTACTTAGGCTTCACTGTATATGTGGATGAGGACTAAAGGATTCAGGGGTTGAGCTAAAGGCATTGTGTAAACAGTAGTATTTGAAGAGAGGGGAAATACTTGCACTCACTTATAAATACGGCTTGGCTTGGCAATAGGAACATAGGAGGGCACCTTGTACAAAGTCAGACTATTGATCCATCTGGTTTTATATTGTTTATATGAACTGCCAGTGGCTCTTCAGGGTTTCAGGCAGGTATTTTCCCAGCCCTACCTGGAGATGCCAGGGATTGATCCAGGAACCTTCGGCATGCACCTCATGTGCTCTACCACTGGGCTGTGGCCCTACCCCAAAATTCATGGCCAACACAATAAACTGTTGAATATTCCTAACGCTTGAGTGATTGATTAATAATAAATTTATCTCTTTAAATCACAATAATAGCAGACCTTAATCACAACCAAGGCCTATCCATAGAAGCTCTTCTCAGGCTTAGTTGCATGTGTATCTGACTCTTCCTCCAAACAGCTCCAGCGAGCTTCTAGGTGGTCTTTCAGCTAGGTATTGGTCAAGCCTCTACCTGCTTAGAAATGCATTCAGTCAGAGGTCACTTCATATTATCCCATAGCTCAGTGGCTGAGCACCTGCTTTGCATGCAGAAGTTCCCAGGTTCAATCCTTGGCATCTCCAGGTAGGGCTAGGAAAGTATCCTGTCTGAAACCCTGGAGAATGACTGCCAGGCAGTATCAACTGTGCTGGGCTAGATGGACCAAGGTCCGAATTGGACCAGTGGTCTGACCCAATATAAGGCAGCTTCCTGTCTTCCTATTCCACCTTATATGTACAATCTCAAGTAGACCTTGTACTTTAATGACTAGTTTGAAGCACAGAAGAACTCCCAGCTCGCTCTCTTTTATGTAGCATTTGAGCCTGTAAGCAACTTTCCCACTCCATTGCTAACATGCTTTGGGTTGTTTGGTTTCTGAGATCCAATGAGATCACAGCTTGAGGGCTTTTAATTTTCCTAGCTGTCATATAATATAGCATATCAAGTCAGTTCAGCAGCCCTAACCTAATGCGCACTGCAATGAAACCGTGAATGTATCAATCAATATGTATTAAAGTGTATGTAAAATTGGGAGCAGGGAGCTACCTCCTAAGTATTAGTAGTCTCTTGACAACTTCTGTCCATTTCTTTTCCTTGTCTCTTTATCTTGGACCAAAAAAGTCTCTTAAAAGTTTCTACATTCTTCAGACTTGTAAAACTTGTCTGCAGTCATTAGATCATCTTGATGCCAGCAGCTTTCTTCCTTGCCGAAGATGGCCCTCGCCAGTTTGTTAGGTTAATCGGCTGTGCCCTTGTGGAAGAACGAGACCACATCTCTACTGACCCAGCAAGGCACTCAGGGAAGGCTGAATGGGCAGGAGAATATGAGAGTTCAGCCTCAGTTCATTTCCTGTCCTGTCAGTACTCTTTTGATTCTCTCTTTGTAACAGAACTCTGGATTGTTTATCAAGTCCTCATTCTTGCTGCATAATTTAGGGATGTGTGAGGATTTTGTTCAGGGGTGGAAATCCAGCGAACTAGCCGGGATTAACCCTCCGGACTCTGTCCTGCTTACCTCTTCCCGGCTCGACTTGCGTTCTCCCAAGTCGAGCTGGAGAAGCTGTTTCCGGGTTCCCGGTGGGCCGCTGTTTATTTAGAAAATGCCTTAAGATATACCTAAAGCGGCCACAATTTGCATGATCTGAATGTGATGGTTCCAAGATCTGCTCTTGCAAGGGCCAGCACTGGCATTTGTGCTTATCAGACACGATAACATTCTCAACGAATGTTCTGCAGCAAAAATCAATTTATTTCAAAGGGTTGAAGATATTTTCACACTGGCTGAGAAATTTGGGATCACTTGCCAAGAAGGAAAAAACACACACACCTAAGATCATAGATCACAGAGTTGGAAGGAGCCTACAAGGCCATCGAGTCCAACCGCCTGCTCAATGCAGGAAACTAGAGGAGGGGTCTCCCGTCCAAGCAATAATCAGGCCTGACCCTGCTTAGCTTTCCACGCTCAGACAAGCTGAGCCAGCACTAGGTCCTTCTGACAAACAGGCTACATTCTGGCAATTTCTCTTTCCAGTGGTTCTCCGTGAAGGCCGCTGCAAAATAAGACCTTCTCTTTGTAGTCTCTTTAAAGATGTCTGTGAAACGCATCATCCAGTGAGCCCTCAGCTGCTCATTGAGACTGAGATACAGAAAAGCATGTCTTCAGAAAGTGAAGAAGTGAGAATTAATAGGAGGGAATATATGGTGTCAAGGGAAAAGGTTAAGCAGATTCATGAATGCAAAACCAATAGAAGAAAAACAACCACCCCACATTCTTCTTAAGCTAAAGTCAGCGGTGTAAGTTAAATAGGATACAAGCATGACTTTTTCCTCTGAGACAGCTCGTGGATGGGCATGTCAGAATCTTAGATGTGTCCTTTGTTAAGATAAATGAGTTCAGTTCCATTTTTGAAGTAAAACAATTGATTATGTTACAGAAATGTGCACTCTTTCTGTGTAGAAGAGGTTTCACTCGCCTGCTCTAGGGCCAAATAAGTCTTCAAGTATGGGAGTGAGGCCATGACATAATCACCAGCCCACAAGAACAGTGTTCTTAACTCACTGGCTGAGTTACACATAGTACACACTATGCCTGAGGGCCAATTTGATGTAGTGGACAGAAATATAGCCATAGACAACAGTGGCTATGTACCTTTTACAGAGAACAATCTTCTTTTTGAAGGCATCCACTGTTTAAAGATATAGATCTATAAGAAGCCAGGGACTCAGCTGGCATGGGGGGGGGGGAGCCGCTATTCCTTCCAGTGCCAGCCGAATCTCTTTTCCTAGTGTGGAGAAAAGCGTGAGGGACCGTTTGGCCCCCACTCCAATTTAGTTCTGCACCCCTGGCATATTTAATACCATGAGATGGTAGAATAGACCACAGCTTTTTTTATTAGCTGTGTTTCAGCTTTTCTATTGGCTGTGTTACAGCTTTTTTTTTTTTTATTAGCTGTGTTCTCATGTTAGGCTGTGGTGACATAGGGGTGGGGCGTGAAAAGTGGACACATGTTCGATGGGGCAAGAGGAAAAGAGAATCAGTGAGGCCGTGCTACGCTGGCTCAGTGTCGAGATGGAAAGCTAAGCGGTCAGTGTTATACTGGAGAGACCCTCCTTAGTTCCTGCATGAGAGGGGTTGGCTGATGGCGGCTCCTTCCAACTCTAGATTAGAAACATGATGGATGGGACTTGCAGTGAAGATGACTGAGTACGCTCTAGAGCAGATCCATCCATCAGGGCGACCACGGCTGAATTTGGTCCCGTAACTAGGTCAGAACCCAGACTGGAATGAGTCTAGATAATCAGTATCCTCCAAGAGTGTCCGCAGTTGCTCCACCACAACCCTCTCAAGTACTTACCCTAAGAAGGGGGTATTCACGGCTGGACGGTAGTAGTCAAAAATAGGGATGGGCACCGAGCCCGGCGAGTTTGCCCTGCTTCCACCCCCTGATTGAGCTCCGCGCACATCCCTAGCTCAAATACCATTGGGTCCAGAGTCGGTTTCTTCAGCAGTGGTTGCACTCCTGTATCTTTAAGGACAGCAGGAATCACCCCTTTCACAAAGATGCATTCATCACATCCTGGACCCACCCAATCATACCCCCTCAGCTAGCTTTAATTAGCCGGGAACAGCAAGGATCAAGAGGGCACATGGTCGGTCACATGGCTGCAAGCACCCTGTCCACATCATCAGGCCGCAGGAACTGTAATTGATCCCACAAAATTGGGCAGGTGGTGGCGTCAGACGTCTCGACTGGAGCTGCGCTAACAATAGTGTCATGTTCGCTGCAGAGCAAAGTGATTTTGTCCTCAAAGTGCAATGCAAAAAAGGTCACACCATCGTGTCTCTGGTCTTTCTTGTGCCTCCGACATTACCACCAATTTCCCTGGTGCTGCTACTCCCCCCCCCCCCAATATTGTTTGTGAGTGCAGAAGCTAAACAGGCTAAAACTATTCAAATCTCCAAAGTTGTTCTTCCCCCAGACAGGTTTGGGGATTCAGAACTAAGACATAAACTGGCCTGATTTTGTCTCTTGTGGGTTACAAAACACATACAAAACACATTAGATAAAAGAAGTATTAATTTCAGCATCCCCCTCTGCAGTCTCTGGAAGAAGGGGTGGTTAGCATTGTCTTCTTTGCAGGTACTGATGACTTAAAATGACTTCCCTAATAATTAAATGAAATTGTTCTTTGTTCAGAAGTCTGCAATTACTATTTATTAACATGCAAATATACTAGGTTGCGGCTATGCTCCAGTGTGAGGAATTAATTAATATTTCCATATAACTTTTGGAAAGCTACCCTGAAATGTAACCCTTTCGCATATATGCTTTGAGTAAAGCCAACAGTATTGCTTGCCTAGAGGGCTGAGTCCAGTAGAATGCCAAAATTAACAGCATTGGCCCAATAGCTGTGGTGGCAGTGGACAATGGAGAAGATGGGGCATCAAGCAACAAGCTTTTGGAAACAGAAAAGATGATGGCACCTTCTCCAGTCCCAGTAGCTGAAATGATTTTCTGATGTGTACAGTGGGTTTGCAAGCTCAGGTGGTCAGTGGTAGCCTGTGGTCTATTGTGGGTCGTGGTGCTTAATTCCAGCAGGCTGAGAGGAGGGAGATGAGAGGGAGTGCAGGGCCTTTCCACCAGCCCTGCTGAAAGGCCGCCCTCCTGAAGGCTCCTCCTCCCTCAACTGCCACCAGCAGCAGCCATTCCAGCAGGCTGAGAGGAGGGAGAAGAGAGGGAGCGTAGGGCCATTCCACCAGCCCTGCCAGAATAATTAATTTTTTCCCCCCTTCTACCTTCCCCATTCCTTTTTCCTGTTGTGTGTCATGTCTTTTTAGATTGTAAGCCTGTGGGCAGGGACTGTCTTGTTAATTGTTGTAAACTGCCCAGAAGGCTTCAGCTATTAGGCGGTATAAAAATGAAATAAATAAATAAATAAAATCTCTGCTATGAAATCAAATGAAATTACTCTTTGGCAAGGCGCTATTCCCCCCCAGTGCCAGTGATCACCCCATCTCAAAACCCCTTACAATATAGTAGGCGTGCAGAACCTCAGGCCCGGGGCCCAAAACTGGCCTTCCTGTGCTCCCAATCTGGCCCTCTGGTACTCCTCAGATGGCCATGCTCCCTTCCCCAGGCCTCATCCCTTTCCTCCCCAACCACTGGCTTTTGTGCACCTTTTCCCCATTCTAAAGGGTTGGAATGCCTCTCCTAAGGGATTTAGTTACTGGCAGTAATGGCTTTACATTAAAACAGTGTTCTCCAACCTTGGGTCCCCAGATGTTTTTGGCCTACAACTCCCATCATGCCCCAGCCAGCGTCGCTGCCTGGGCATGCTGGGAGTTGTAGGCCAAAAACATCTGGGGACCCAAGGTTGGAGAACACTGCATTAAAATATGCTTGTATATTGCCCCCGCCCTTTTTGCCCTTGGCCACACCCACCAATGGAATGCAGCCCCTGAAATGGAACTCAGCCCTTGGGCTGAAAGAGGTGCAACAACCTTGTAATAATAGGGATAATAACAGTGAACAAATAATAGGGGTGGTATAAGGATACATGAACATGCTAAAGTGCTAAATAAATGCATTATTATCACTATCATGATGATGATCATCATCATTGGATCATATTAGTACATGAAAGACACCAGCTTGACTATTTTTAATCATCTTATGGCTCAGCTTGTCTGAGCGTGGAAAGCTAAGCAGGGTCAAGCCTGGTTGTTACCCCTCCTCTAGTTTCCTGCATTGAGCAGGGGGTTGGACTCGATAGCCTTGTAGGCTCCTTCCAACTCTATGATCTATGAAATCTATGAAACCGTCCTAATTGGTAAAGACATCCACCAGCATTTGTGCTGTATGTTAGCACTCCATACTGTAATGTGAGCTGGAACTCTTTCAGACAAGAAAGGTGATATATTTTGTATTCCATTGCATCCTGCCTGCTTTACTTTATGATGTTTACACTAAGGATAGCTTTCGGGTACAGAAATATGGAATCATCAGTTTCAAAGGAAGGATAATAGAGTCCTGGCTTTCCCTCCTGAGACATTTTTAAGCAAGCTCTTTACGTTCCACCAGAGCTTTTGATGGCAGAGTTAGGAGATGGTGTTACATTTGAAAACAAGGTCCAAATGCCAACAATAACCGAACGTCATCAAGATTGACTACACTGAACTTGCTGGATGAGGCGAAAACTGATAAAATACTAATCGTATCTCATGGGATTTCACTCCCTGCTGGAACTAATCTCATTAAGTTAAGCCACCTGAGGCTTAAGAGAGAGACATACACTGCCGTGAGAAATTATATTTATCCCAACCGAGAGAAGGGAGGTGGGGGAGAAGCACAAGTTTATACCTTGCTTTTGACTTTCCTGCTCTTGAATTACCAGGTCATTTGTATCCCTTGGGAAAGTTATTATATCATCTAGCTGCACAATTGCGTATCTTGTCTAAACTTTGGTTACATGCCTGCTCAATTTCATGGTTTGCCTTTTTTTTTTTAACCACTGCTTTTTGAAATGATTTTCTAAAGGAAATAACAATTGGAAACCTAATACTAGCAAATGGCAGTTGATTACTTAGAAATACACAAGGTCCTCCTTTCAGAGTTAAAGGTAACCTTTCCTAGATTTGACACGCAGTATGAAAAATGCTTTGTCGTTTGGCAGTAAGTCCTTGCAAGGAAAGAGTGGGGGGGATTGGGGGAACCCTGTAATGTGCAATTATTTTAACCGATATTAAGACTGCTAAAAGAAAATTGACTGTTAAGCTGTAGCTAGCATTTATTATTTCTCTTAGGATATTCTATTATGCATTTTAATGATTTTTTTAATTGTACCAGTGCAAACCATAGTTTGCTGTTGCATCTGAACTAGCAAATAATGATTTGCACTTGCTTGCCAAACCAGGATTGCAAACCATCTTGAAACAGGGCTCGTTCCAATAGCGTCAAACCTTGTGTTGGCATTACATTTGGACCAAGCTCTACTTTTGGGTATAGCAGTAGAACAAAAGTGTAATGGGGCCTTGTTATTGCAAAAGTAAAGCCCCCCCCCCCACTTCAGAAGCCAGCCATTTTAAGACATGTTGAGTTAATACAAGACCTCTAGGGGCAATAATTAGTCAAGACCAATTGTGGACCAATTAAAGTAAAAATAAATGAAAACTTAAAGCCCATCCTTCTTGAGTCAGAACGATAGCTTATGAATTTATTTCTGAAAAACAGGGAATATTAAGGTAACCCATAGAAGCATTATCACTGATTTACTGGAGTAAAAAAAAAGGGGTGAATAAAACATAATTTAACTGTTTGGAGAAGCAATATGTCATATGATACCAGAAGAATGTAGTCTCTGTATGGATCAAGTGATTTTGGATGGGGTATCCATCATATTTGGCAACACTGTGATTTGAGGAGTGTAAAATTAAAGTCCTTGGAAGAAACTTGGTGTCTAAGAGTCTTGTAATCAAAGCCTCATTGGAAGTCAGCATTGTGACTGAACATTTGAACTTCAGATGCAGTGCTTTAAAAACTTCCTATCTTCCCAAGAGTCCTTTCCACACTGCTGCATCTGCTGAGAATGCCCAGCATGTTTTAAAAAGCTCTGTGAGATGTTCTGAGATGCATTCACAGTACAAGCAAGACCTCACCACTGCTCTGTGCAATGTGAGAATATTCACTATAAACATCCCCAATGCACTCTTGTGGCTGTGCACTGGAGGGGAAGTTGGGTCATTCAGGGAAGCTTACATAAAAATAACAAATACCAAGGTTTGCAGTTTCACGACATTGATTTTCCTGTCAGAGAAAAGCTTTGCTTTGATAAGCTTCTGAGGAACTCCAGGGTTCCTAGGAACACAGCTTGAAAACCACTGAAAACTCAGGGCTGTAACAATGCTAAAACTAAAAAAAAAATGTATTAAATGGAATATCAGATGGTTATGATTTCACAGATTTTTGTTTCTTTTTAAGCCAGGCCAGATGGCAGATTCAGTGCAAAGCCAAATTCTCGGGGTGATCTATGTTGCAATAAGCCTTTGCGCATTTCTACTGTTGTCCTGAAATTAAGATTCTGGTGTAAAAGCAAATGTGGTCTCGATCCAACAGAACTACTGCTGAATTTTTTGTCTGCAAACATTTGGGGTCAAAAAGGAATTTTCCCTTGATGTACCTCTCTCTTTTCTGGCTCTTTTTCACTGCCTGTTTCCTCCTTTCTGCTCTCAGACAACATTTTTCTCTCATTTACTGACTGGGTTCAGGCATCATGATAACCCTCATTCAAGGGTTGAGTGTGGGTTGCCATTGAACTGTTGGATGTTATTGAAATGTGGGTTATCATGTTGTCTGAACGTAGCCGAGATAGTAAAACATGGTGAACAACCCACAGTTCACAACGCAACAACAATTTGGACAGCTTTAAAAGGGGATTGGACAAATTGATGAAGGAAAAGGCTATCAATGGCTACTAGTCCTGATGGCTCTATGCTACCTCCAGGATCAGAGGCAGGATGCCTATGCGCACCAGTTGCTGGGGAACATCATACCCTCCAACATTTCACAGATGAAAATACACATGTGAATTTGTAAGAGGTATGGTTAAGCAACATGAAGGTGTGATCACGAGGGCGTGGCCAGGCAACATGAGGGCATGGCCAAGGGTATGGCCAGGCAACCAAAGGGCATGGTCAAGTACAAAAATTATTAGTGGAAACACACAAAATCTTATAATTATTACATTATTACATTATATATTATTTTATAATATTTTATAAGTGGCTTTTGTAATGTTTTTTTTTTTACCTTACTTAAACCCTTAATTGTTGATATCTGGTGTTTTACATGGGGGGCAGGTCAGTGCTTGCAGAGCAATCTCTTTCTTTTTGTTTTAAAATTGTCAGGATTGGCACAAATTCAACAGGTGAAGCTTACCCACCCACTCCACACCCCCAAACATGGAGCTTCAGAGAGAAAGGGAAGTTCCTTGCATTTCTTTCTGACATTGTAAACTTACCTGTTTGAGGGAAAGAGTCAGCTCTGTTAGGAAATAAAATCTTTGGCAATACAAAGATAGGAATGATGTGATAAATTCCCTCATTCACTTCTCCCATTGTGTGTGCACACACACACACACACACACACACACATCCTCTCGTTTGTTCCTTCTCTGTTTTCTTTCCCTGGGCAGCCGTTTCAGCCTTAGCAGAGCTATTTTAAAGGGACCATGTGCAAAGTTGCAGCTAAGCTAAAAGTTTTAGCTTAGTTGCAATTTTGCCCATGGCCCCTTTAAGTAGCTTGCAGTTGTGGGAGGCAGGGGAATTTGGGACTCTGCATAACAACGTGAGAAGCCGTGATGGCTTAAGGGTTTTCGGGATGGTCCCGGCATTTGGAGGGCAGTTGGAGATGGAGACTATGGAACATGGGCAGGAGGGTGCTGTTGCACTCATGTCCTATTTATTGGATCCTGTGGGCAGCTGGTTGGCCACTGTGTGAACAGAATGCTGGACTAGATGGACCCTCGGTCTGATCCAGCATGGCTCTTCTCATGTTCTTAACAAACCATGGGTTCTCTTTATGGGTTGCTTGTGGTTAAGAAGCCATGGCTTGTTCATGCAGCTGGGTTCAGACAATCACAATAACCCACATTCCAGCAACAACCCCACACTTCAACAACAACCCACACTCAACCCATACTCAATCCTTAAGTGTGGGTTATCGTGTCGTCTCAACCCAGCCACTGTGTGATCCTAGCCTGTCAGAGATCACATCGTGGGTGAAATGGCATCATAACGGTACATCGCCGGTCAGATTTGCCTATGCAGTGTTCTCACTGAGGGCACATGAAGCAGCACTGCTGTCACCGATGGAGCGGGAGGAGAAATGTGTCCCTTTGCTGCTGTGGTGATGGTTCCCATTTCCCCATGCTGCACTGTGAGGGCAGTGTAATTTATGGTGCAGAAATGCATTGTAGGACTTGGGATCCTTGCCCTACACAATGGGCAAGTATTTTCAGCTCTAATGCATGTCCCCGCTCTCGTTGTCTAAAGGGAGGCCTTTGTGAATGGGATAAAAGGTTTTGGCTCAGCTCAATTATTTTGTGTTCAGATTCCTAGTTTATATACACTTGCTTTTAAAAGGAACAGTTTTCAGAGGTTAAAAAAGAAAAGAAAAAAGGATTGGTGCCTGGCAAATCCAAGAAGCATACCAGACCAGTCTTGCAAAGACTCCAACCATACACCTAGATAGCTGTATAATACAGAATATTCACCTGACCACACAGTGACCAGCATTTGTGTGTGTGTGTGTGTGTGTGTGTGTGTGTGTGTATGATGAAGTATGGACCATTGGAATCACAGTTCGTTGAATGCTATTTTCGTTGTGTGAAATTGCCCTCAGTAATCACTCATAGGGGAAATTCCATGACGGAAATATAAGTTCCCCTGTAACAATCAAGAACAAGGAAAACACACATACTTAATCATAACTGAGTTGTTTTGGCAGGCATTTTTTAAAAAATATTACAACACCCGAATTGGAGAGGGGGAGGGAGAACAAGCCTTGGACACTTGATTATTCTACTAGGTGGGCTTGTACATTCCTTGCAGACCAGAGATCTCATTTTCTTCAGTAGAATTGCTTACTGAGTAAGATAACTCACACACCGGCAAAATGGGTGGAATTGTGCCAGAAGATAATCAATGTTCTGTACTATTTACATTCCTAATGTACAAATACTACTTTGTGGTTTTCTTAAATTGTTATTAGAGGAAGACAAAATGAGCCAGGAGTAGGGCGCAATGGACTAGGAAATTGACAGAGAGCAAGGTGGGGGTTTCTGTACATCAATTGCTTTTTTCCCAAATTAGGGGGATGGGAGGCTAAGAGTGAACGAGCAGTGGAGAAAAAAGTGTTGGAGTGGTCTTAACACAGAATCTCATTAAAGCAGCTGCCAGAGTTCCTCTATTTTGCCATCACCTCCTCGATTCCGTAAGAGGCAACTGTCGTTTTGAGTGAGCGTCCTGCCAAAGAGGCATTTACAAATAAATGAAAAATGTCACAATTGATTTTGCTCCTTTTGGAGGACTGCATGTCAGCTTTGTCACAAACTGTCTTTGTTACTTTCTCTTTCAGATTTCTCAGGTGGACACTGGGAAATAGCTTTTGATGGTTCTGGACCTTTTAAATTTGACCTGGGTAAGTTCTTTGTCTCTGACCTTTTGTTTACTACCTAATTAACAATTTTGGGGCCGCTGTGAAGACCTTTGCCTGCTTTCCCTAGGCCTAGACTCTTCCGGGGCCAACCCAAGAAAAGCAATAATGTCCATAATGACTTTAGAGTGTCAGTCCTTGTAGCGAAAACGTTACCAAAAGGATTATAATATTTCATAACGGGTGTGTTTTTCTGATTTTGAAGCATTAGAGCTTTATTTATGGAATATTGCAAACAGCAGCTGTTTGTGAAAAGAAATCACATTGCAGTCTTTTATATTCCTGAATGTGTAATATTCAGGTTCTTCAAATTTGATTATTGGTAATTCTTTTATGGTTCATTTTCCTATAGAAAAAAAAAGTTCTGTACACTTTATGCCTCATAAAAATGCAGAAGGGCAAGCTGTATTTAATACCTTCTTAATATCGCTTCTCGGCCTTATGGCTAAGATCAAGTGTGTAATACCTTCTTTGATCAGAAAAAAAAGATTATTTCATAATTATTATTTATTTCTTATACATGTACCCCGTCTTTCAGCCAGACTGGTTCCCAAAGTGACTTGCAAATGTTAGAAACCAATGTAACCTTTTAAAAAAACCCACAAAATGAAATGGCCACAGCGCAACAGAAGAGACTCATTTCATTTATTTAATTTCTATACCGCCCCACAGCCGAAGCTCTCTGGGCGGTTCACAACAGTTTGTACATAAAAACAACAATAAAAACATACAAAATGGTTAAAAAGATTAAAAACCAAATTTAAAAGCACAGTTTAAAATAACAACCTAAAAGTTAACAAAACTAAGCCTACAGGTGACAATTCCTACCCCCCACCCCGTGCTATTTTGAGCTCTTAACTATTGAATGCCTTGGCTAACAACTCAGGCTAACTCCAAGTCACACCAGCAGTGCTAGATTAACCATTTAATATTCTGAGGCTGCAATCCTGTAGTTCTCGGAAGGGGGTTCCAGGGGCCATAGGGTGAAGTGAGGCTCCCTCTCCCCCTGCAGAGAGGGAGGTCCATGGGAAGAGAAAGAGGTCTGTCTTTGCAAGCCTCCGCATTGAAGGCACAAAAACCTCTGCTCTCCTTGCTGGTCCACTGTTGATAGTAATGGCAAAAATGGGACAGACTGGGGGAAACTTTGGATCCAAGGGCTCCAAATCCCTCCCGGTATCCTGGCATGCCCCCAGAATTGGGAGGAGTACACTAGGCCTGGGGTAGGCACCCTCCCGACCTTCTGCTCTGCCAGCTCAAGCCTGGCAGGGCATTAGATTTGTCAGGGAATGTGCTGTGGATCTCCCTCATCTGGGATGATAGGATTGCTCTGTAAAGGGGACAATTATGGTTGCTCTAACATTGAAGTGACCTGCCTAGGAAGAGAAGATCCTAGACAACCCAACTGGTTTAATTTCAGATATGGGAGGCCTTGAGGAGTGCCTCTCCTGATGACCTCAAGGTATCAGAGAGGGCTCTCCTTTGATATTAATGGGCCAGCCCATTTAGGGCAGGGGTGGGTAATTTGTGGCTCTCCAGAAGTTTTGGCTGACAACTCCCATCAGTCTTAGCCAGCATAGCCAATGGAGAGGGATGATGGGACTTGTAGGCCAAAACATCTTTAGGACCACAAGTTGCCCACCCCGATTTAGGGACTTTGAATTGAGCTTAGAAACTAATTGACAATCAGCACAGCTCCTGAAGAAGCAATGCATGTCAGAAATCTGGCCTCTGCAGTCTGGACCAATAGCAGATGCCAAACACTTTTCACAGGCAACCGTACATATAGAGTGCATCGTAATAATCCAATTTAGAGTTTACCAGGGTGTCTTTTTATTGTCAATAAAGTAGTTTATTTCTTTGTGAAGAAAACCAAATCGGACAATAACAAAATGCATAACCATCTTGGTATTGGGACACAAAATAATAATTAAAGAAAGCAGAATGCTTGGGACAATAACCATGTAATTTCTTGCATGTTTATTTGGAAGTAAGTTCCACTATGTTCAGTAGGGTTTACTCCTAGCCAAGTGTGTGTATAGGATTGCAACCTATACACAGTTATACGTGCAAAAGTGAGCATATTCATTTTTCTCTTGGCTTTTAGCAGCCAAATGTAGGGGAAATATTTTGTTAGAAGAAGAAGAAAAACCAAACAAGTAATACTTGATTAATCCATGCCGGGTTTAGGGGTTTTTTTTTTTGTTTTGTTGTTGTTGTTCTGTAGCAGCTGCTATGCTTGAAATGATAATGCATGGTCTGAAGGCACATGATGCACCATCCTTAGTGAAGCTAAGCAGGTCTGGGGTTGGTCAGTGTCTGGATGGGAGACCTGGGAAACCCAAGTACGCCATCTTGAGTTCCATGATAGAAGAAAGGTGGGATATAAATGAAAAATGAAAGAAGCCTTGTAATAGTGATAAGCAATTGTAAAGTATGTCATAGACTTTCCTGGTGGAGGAGTGGGCACAACACACATCCCTTACCCCCACTGCACCCCTAAAGTAACATTTGAAGTTGGTGCACCACATGACAGCCTGCACATGAGATGGCCCAAGCTATGTGATGCTCCTCTTCTCTTTTTTTTCCTTCTTTTTGTATGGGGAAATTTCCAGATGATGACTCTGTGGTATCTCCCCTGCCGTGGTTATGTAACTCATGCTCATTTAGCTTCACTGAGCATCATCCCATATTAAAAAACACATACCGGTACTTTTTAAGCTGTATAATGGAGACTGAATCATTGCATGGCCAGTGCCTTTGATTACACAACACCTTGAGCAATGGGCGGCGGGTGCAACCGAATGCCCTCCGCCCTTGATGCAAATAAGCCTCTGAGCACAGAGGCTTACGTGCATCTAATGCAGGTTGCGAGGTGCAGCGGCAGTGACCTTTGCCGCCGCCATGCCTCACGAGCTACATTTCATCTAGATGGCCATTTTCGGCCATCTAGATGAAGCTCTTTGGAGGGGGAGGGAAGGAGGCCCGGGCACCATTTGGATACGGCATAAGCCCTCGGACCCACCCCCTGGCACACCCCTTTTCCTCCTCTCCGAGGCTGATTTGTGACCTCGGGGAGGCAGCTGGCGCAGTTCTTTCCACGCCAGCTGCGAGGGGGGCAGAGTGGGGGCTCAGCATTCAGAATCCCAGCTCTGAGCTCACCGGACCTTGTAGCTTCGACTCCGAATAATCCTATGCCCCCACAGGCAAGGTCGGGAGGCTGTTGGATTGCGCCCTAAGGATCTGACGGCCATCTGTCAGGGATGCTTTGACCTGGATTCCGGCATTGAGCAGGGGGTTGGACTCGATGGCCTTGTAGGCCCCTTCCAACTCTACTTTTCTATGATTCTATGATCTTTCTTTCATCAACATGCCAAACATATTCTGATGCCTTAAGCCTCCTAATCGAGAGTATGTGGAACAGAAAAATATGGATATTGTGTGATATCCATACCTTTGGGGAGGTGCAAACTATACCTGTAATTTAATAATCATAATTTTATCATTTTAAAATTGCTGAAAGATCCTAAAATCTGTCGCCATTGGTGTTAGCAGCGTAATACCAACAATGTGTGATTTATTTCTTTGTATCAGGTGGATAACTGTTTTGGGACATACTGCAGGAGCTATGAAAAGATTTATGTAAGAAAGCTATTCATGTGAGAATTGACATCTGGGTTTTCTTTAATTGACCTCTTTCCTCCCCTTACCCTTTCTCTTTTTATTGCACCAGTTGGATTGTAAGCCTGTGGGCAGGGCCTGTGTTGTTTCAGTTTTGTCCAGTGCCTAGAAATGTTAGCAAGAACAACAAAGTCGCTTTTAGCCCCTATATATATATATATATATATATAGTTTTAAATGTATTTTATCCTGTATTTTATCTTGTGTACTTCGCCCAGCGTGGCCAGTTTGCCTGGCCAGATGGGCGATAAATAAATGTAATTAATTAATTAAAGACGAACACATTTATTATGGCACAATAAGCTTTTGTGGACTAGAAAGTCCACTTCATCTGATTCTGATGCATCTGGATCTGATGCACCTTAAAGTCTCTAGTCCACAAAAGGTCATGCCAGATGGCATTTAAGGTTAGTCTTTAAGGTGCTACCTTAGTGCTGTGTAGTGATTAGAATGTCTAACTAGGACTGCGGAATCTCAGATTGAAATCCCCATTCAGCCTTGAAGTTAGTCTCTGCCTCTTGGCCTAACCTACCTCACAGGGTTGTTGTGAGGATAAAATAGAAGGGGAAAGAACCATATATCTTCGTCTTGAGATTCTTGAAGGAAAATCAGGATATAAATGTCGAAGTAAGTTGGTTTTGCTACAACAGGATAACATGGCTTTCCCATTAGAAATCATTACCATCTCCTTCTTAGTGATGTCCATGTGTATAAGCCATTAGAGAAAGAGGGGGAAAAAGTATTTTGTAGTGTGAGCAAAGCAGTTAAGTCAAATGCTATGATTAGAAGTCTGCTTGCTTAGAAGGAACTTCCATTGAGATAAGTGGGATTTTGCTTGTGAGCCACTGTGTTTGGGATCCCCATAACAAGATCCCGTAACAAGAAAGCCAAGTTGTGTTGCAATTTTTAGATTCCTTATTTGGTCTTTGTCAATTAATGTTCATTTTCAAATGCTTGTTCAAGTATAATTTTTAATTGGTCATAAAATGCATTTTAAATGTTTTTATAGCAACTGTTTGATTTTAACAGCCAATTATGGCTTCCAAATTAAGTGTCCATAGCTAGAAAAGACCACAGAAAATGCTTTTTTGGTAGCTTGAAATGAGTGTCTGAAAGAGGATACCCTTGATGGTCAGAGAGAATCTCTTGCACAGAAAACAGCACATGAAATTGCATGTGCCATATAGGTATGTGCTATATGTGTCTTTGAAAATGCATCATCCATAAAATACACATATGAGAGCCAGTTTAACTTCTTCATTCGTGGAATGGAAAATGTGAGCAAAGCAATGTGAAAGGGCTGTAGGATACATACACACTGCTTAAGCAAAACTGCCAAATTGAAAGCAGTGTGCATAATACAAAGGGCATCATGTCAGGACCCCTACACATCTCAAGGCATGTCCATGTTGTCAAGGGTGAAGAATTCCATTGCAGCCTTAATTGAGTTTCTGTCCGTTCTGACCATAATCCACTGGCAGTCCTGTTCACCTTACCCTCATAAAAGTGCCGACTGACAAGATGAGGAGAATGCTCTGGCAGCCCTACTGCCGCTTCATTTCTGTCAGTGGTGCATGTCAGCCATAGTATACATATAAAACAAACAAGCTGGCAGTGTCTTAATAGTGCTGCATTCTTGGATGTTGCCAGTGGCCAGGCTGCACATGTATAGTCAGCTCCATCGCTGACTACATATACCTCACAATGAAGCGGTGTTGTTAGAAAAATGTTGTACAGGATATGCAGGCTCAGGGAAGGCTTTGGTTTTTTTAAAAAAGAAGGTAAGGCAGCTTGATAAAAAAGAAGAGCGAGGCTGTTCCAGGCATAGAATAGAGCCATAGTTCAGTGGTAGGGCACATGCGTTGCATGTAGAGGTCCCAGGTGCAATATCCTGTTTGAAGGACTCCTTTCTGAAATTATGAAGAGATGCTGCCAGTCAGTGTAGACCAGGGCTCTCCAACCTTGGGTCCCCAGATGTTGCTTCCAGAATCCCTTGCTGTTAGCCATGCTGGCTGGGTATGCTGGGAGCTGTAGGCCAGCAACATCTGGGGACCCAAGGATGGAGAGCCCTGGTGTAGACAATACTGAGTTAGATGAACCTGTCCTGTCTAAGCTCAGCATAGGGCTCCCAAGGGAGACTGAGTTGCAACAGTGGTAGTTGCGACGACACGGTCCCTTACACTTTAGGACCAGGCGCATAAACCCTTCTCAGGCTAAGCATCAATACTTAAAATCCTGAGGGGAGGGTCAAATGAAACTTTTCCCCTACTAATGAGGGAAAATATTAATACTGGATATTTAGGATCTAGCTTAAATTTATGATGCTGTGGGTACAAAGGTGTGTGTGTAGATTTAAAAATAATGCAGGTTAATAATGCCAAGCTGACACATAGGATTTGGGTAGCAAACAAAATAAAAGTAACTTTATTTTAATTCTCAAAATCTTAGTTCCAGAAAATAACTTTAAACCTGCCTACCCCAACCACTTTGTAATTAACCTAAGTCCCTATAATTCTAAATACTTTCACTCCTCATACAAGCACTGATTTCTCTCAAAACTCCTGACAAGACATAAATAATCCAACTAACCTAACTCCCCAACTCTCCCCACACTCCAAACACTCTCCCATAACACACTAACTGCCTTAACTCCCTCAACTCGACTCAAACACTCCTTATATACTCCTCCCCCACCCTTTCCAAGACATCACAAACCACACCCACTCGGTTCAACATTCTAAACTAGACACACTAAACATACTAATGCAGACATACACCAGGGAACTGAATTGTGAGGTTACGTGCCACAGTAGTGCCTGGAAATTGCCTTCTGTACTGACTCCCAATGCAGTCGCCCAGAGCGCTCTCAACTACCTGCTTTCTCCCCCATGTCCACTCATGATCTTTGAAATCAAACTCTAGCTCTAGGCACCCTGTCATCATGCACCATGTTTGGAATGCAAGGGCTTGTAGACGGGAGTACTTGGTGTCTTCTCCACAACTAGGGAACTCCGCATACTTGAAAATTTGCTAAGACAAGAAGCTAATGGTAAAGTCCCTGACTCTGGACTGCTGCCTCAGGCTAAGGAACTTGTTCCTTGGGTAAAATGCAATCTGCTCTTAGATTGACCTTCCCATGTTGACTTCTACCTGCTTGCTTGGTCAGTGCCTCTTTAACCTTCAGATGACCAGCCCTGATATACAGTGAGGTGCCAGTGTAATCTGAAACCTTAGTGCATATTCAGTGATCATGTGAAAAGGATAACTGGGTATCTGTGGATTTTGGGAGTTTTAGTAGTCCAAAACATCTGAAGGGCACCAGGTTGGGGAAGACTTGCATACAGTAACAACCTGAGCAACCAACAAAAACGGGAAAGCAGCAATAAGAACAAATGAAAGTAGCTAGCTGAACCAAAGCCTCAGTTATAGACCAGAGGGAGGGTTGGTCTAGATGACCTCTTGGTGTGCATTCCAACTTTAATAATTCACCTCCCCCATGTGTGGCTCTGCCATTAAAAACAGGGCAATTGAATCTATTCTTGATCAGCCACTGTTGTGACATGCCTGTTACAATGTTTTTAGAGGTGTTGGTTGGGAAGGAGAAATTGATCGCACTTGTGTAGCTGATCAGCACATCATCTTGTTATTGCCTTTAGCCATCATTGCACATTCATTAGTGTCCAAGAAGGTTAAACATAAAACAGCAGAGTGTGATGGCACTTAGTTGCAGTGGGGGACAGGGGAGATTTGGAAGAAGCAACTAAAAAGAGAGAGTTGAAGAACTAATTATTTCTGTCGCAGTTGTCCTCATTTGCAAATACATGTTGAACTTTATAAGGTTAACTTTTAAAAAAAATGACTTTAGCGGTGTGTGCGAGAAGTGATCTAGGCCACAACCCTGCACAAGTGAAGTTTCAGGTGTGGATTGGCCCCAACAGGCCTCCATGCTTTGCTGCACTTATCACTTTGGTTGGAAGAACCAAACCAATCCAACACAGCCAGGTAGTTCAAACCTTTCAGCTTCTCCTCTAGGAGCATCTGACAACTCATTCTTCCTTAGCGCTGTCCCCATTGCTTTATGTGGGCTTTTTCAGAGAGTGTCCTTCCAACACCAGTATCTACATGGAAGGCTGTAGGGCATCATCTCCTTCAGAGCTGAAAGAGGTGTCTGCCAGGTCAGAAGCAGTACCTGGTGTCTTGCTTTTGGCCTAGATGGCATTACATCTTGCACAGTTTTGCTTAAGCAGTGTAGAAAGAATCAGAGTAGATGTAGGATCCAGCTCAGAGGTCACCCAATCACTAGGGCAGGGATGGCTCTCCAGATATGGTTTGACTCCAACTCCTATTAATCCCAGCCGGCATGTTCAATGGTCAGGAATGATTATAGACTTGTATCCAACAGTATCTGGTGTGGCACAGTTTCCCCATCCCTGCTGTATTGGAGAAATCAACATAAGGTGAAAATTAAAAATACCAGGAATGCAAATACTAGGCCCTGCAGTGCAAACCATGAATATAACAACCCCCCTAATTATTTTCAGGAGAATCAGTGCAGAAATACTAGACAGTTGTTCTAGTGCTAAACATGAATGCAATCACAGGCTGTTACTTCAGAGAATTTGAATAAAAGAATTCTGAAGTGAGGGGTTCATTTAAAAAAGAAGAAGAAGTGAGAAGCTGCAATTCAAAAGATGCCACTATGCAGCATCTTAAAAGGACCCATAAGGCAACACAGTATTTTCCTCAAAAGTGGTAGCTATTTATTTTCCTGTAGAGCATCACAAGTAATTAAAAGGAGCCATAACATAATCCTTTAGCATTGCATATTAATTCCAAAGAGGGGTGAATTAATCTTTCCTGATTGCATGGTAATTCACAGCTCAGCATGGCAATACTAGAAGGCTACACATTAATCCTGTAGAATAATATAGGGTCCACACAGACACATGTACCCCAGTTCTTTTAGATACAACTAAAACATAATGAAGCACTAAAAGGACTACACAGTTTTATGGTAGTGATCCCAGCTGAAACATATCTCAAGTGACGATATATAGCTTTGGTGGTTCTCCTAAGCAAATATACCTAGAACTAAATTCATGACTGACATAGTCTGTATTTTAATTGTATTGTTAGTTTTTCATCGGTTTTCATCATTGTTTATTGCATTTTAATTGTTGTATTTGTTTTGTGAGCCACCCAGAGAACCTGTGTTATGGGATGGCCATAAATAGTTAGTAAATTAAACTAACCAACCAACCTAACTTGGCCACTCTGACAGCTAAAATTCTATAACGAAGTAATTTGGACTCACAGCACAATCCATTGCATGTTTATTCAGAAACAAGTCCACTGTGTTCAATGGAGTTTACTCCCAGGTAAATGTGTATAGGATTGCAGCCTAGGTTTTGTTACTCAGAAGCTCAGCCATGATGGCTTTTGTACACATATATTTTGTATTTGTGTTGGCATCATCCTAGCATCTTGTCCAATATGTCTTTTATTCTGGGAAAGGCTGCATGGGTGAGGGTCTCATGGCAGCCAGAATCAAGAGGATCCTGATGGTAGAAGACAAGGATGCCTGCCTTTATTGTGACTATAGTTCATTGACCAATGTATCCTCAGCTGTAACTTAATCAAAGAAGAGTTGCCCTCCTGCAGTATGCAAAGCTGGTGTAGTGATTAGAGTGTTGGACTGGGACTCGGGAGATCTGGGTTCTACTCCCCACTTGACTATGAAGGTCACTGGGTGACTTTGGGCCAGTCACTGACTCTCAGCCTAAACGTACCTCACAGGGTTGTTGTGAGGATAAAATGGAGAGGAGGAGGAAGACCATGTAAACTGTCTTGGGTTTCTTGCAAGAGGAAAAAAGGTGGGATATACTGTAAATAATAGATTAAAAAGATAGATGCAAATGCCTTCCCGAGACCTCCAAGTCACCCCCCTAGTTGAGCAGCCCATAAGGGTACCTTCAAATTGGCCAGTCCAAAGCCTCAGTGGGGAAGATGGTCCAATTCTGAAGCATCCTCCTTTCAAAATGGATTAGCATGTTAATGCATCCGCTGGGCACTGCTTGCGGTACTTTTTTGTTCTGAATACCTCTCCCTAATTATTTGTCAAAGATTTACTGGTGGACCCAGATCAACCTTCTGCTCACCCTGCCTATCTGGTCTTCAACCTGGAAGTCACCTTTAACTCCAGCCTGAAACATGAGACCCACTTTTCATTTTTAACTTTTCTTTAAAAAAAATAAAAATCTAAACAACAACAAGGTGGTGGTAGTGGTGCTACTGGTGTGTTCCAGCTTAGGTTACAGTGTGACTCACTTGTGGGTCCTCATCCACCAGCTGAAGGCCAATGTCTAAACTGGAGTTCCCACTTCTCCCAAGCAGGTCCCAAAATGGTGACCCCATATAGCCCAGAAAACCTAAAGGAACCCACGTGGCTGCATGAACCTGCAGTTAGAAATGATGATGGAATGCCCTTAGAGCAGCCTTCCCCAATTTGGAGTTCTCCAGATATTTTAGACTTCAACTCCCATGACCCCGTAGCCAGCATGGTCAATGTTCAGTAATACTGGGAGTTGTCCAAAACATCTGGAGGGTACCGGGTTGGGGAAGGCTGCCTTAGACGTAGAACAATCTTCAGTCTGTTCTAGGCTTAAAGTAAAAGACACCTGACAAATTTAGTTGTGTCACGTACATGAACGGGATCTGGGATCAGATATTGGAAAGAAAGTATACATACTGGTGGTCTCTTTCTTGTCTTTCTGGGGGAGGAGGGGAATCCCCATATTCTGCTTAAAATAAAGATCCACCCATATATTATGGTGTGAAGCAAGAGGAAACAGCTGTTAATCCCTGCAGAGTTGCGCTGTCTTCAGCATTGCTAGAGTCAGGGGAGTTTGTGTTTTGGGTTTAGTGAAACCTTGCGTATGTGTGGGAGATAGCTGGTTCATATAAGCATGCAAATGAGAAGCATTGGGAGTGGAAGATCTTGCCCATAAAAATCAGAATTTAGGGATGCTGTAAAGTAGAATTTAAGTACATAGACTGATTGTCTTGGAAGTAGACCGATGATCATGCAGCTCGTCATTTTGATGGATAAAGCATTTCATAATGCAGTGGGGTCAAGCAGAAGATGCAGGAACCCCTTGAGACTTTTAGGAGTCCCAAATGTGGCTCACAGCACTCCTTCCACACCACACAAATTATAAAACCACCTTAAGGGCTAGGAGCCAAGTACCTTGATCATCCTACTTCTTCCTCCTCGTGGTCATGACAGGTTCATAGAAGGGCGCCTCATACTGAATCGGACCATTGGTCCATCTAGCTCAGTATCATCTATAGTGACTGGCAGCAGCTCTTTGGGGGTTTTAGACAGCGGACTTTCCCAGCCCTTCCTGGACACTGAACCTGGAACCTCCTGCATCATGCACAGCAGGAACTGAGGTAGACCTGACATATTTGAGTGGGGGGGAAATTATTAGCATGACCCCTGAACAACTGCTGGGCAGATATTTTCTCTCCCTACCCCAGTGCTTCTCAAATAGTGGGGCGGGCCCCCCAGGGGGGGCTCGTTTGACCTCAGTTAAAAGTTTTTTTTAATATTGTGTTCCTTTAAATCCTGTGCTCCTTTAAATCTTTTCTGCTACAGTTAATAAAGCTATTCTTTGTTGTAAATTGATCCACATTTCTTTCTTTTTTTATTCTCTTATACGTTAATAAGGATACAGTGTTATGCAGAGGTGTACTTATAACAATTTTATAGACAAATGATACTATTTACAGTCGCGCGGGGCGCGCGAAATGTTTTCTTCTTCCTAGGGGGGGCATGACAGAAAATAATTGAGAAGCACTGCTCTACCCCATTTGAGTCTGACACGCCTTTTGTATTCTTAACGGATGTATGCTCAACCATTTTAGATACAAGGTGATTCTTTCATGCTGAGTTAGGCTTGTAGTTGACCTAATCCAAATGAACTGGATTAGAAACTGGCCTTTTGTTGTTATTATTATTGTTAAAGGATTGGGAGTTGGAAACATTTGTTGATCTAATACAAGTCACCCAGAAATCTACCAGTAGATCCTGATCTACCATCTCTTTCCCCCTCCCTCTCTCGAGGGATAATTTTAGGGCACTAGTCTATGCCAATTGTTTGAACAATAGTGTAAGGAAGGAGATTGCTGTAGCAAAACTGGGATTTAGTTTTACTGTCCTGTTTTAAATATCCATTCGCAAGTTCATTTTGTTGTTCAGCTGAGGGAAAGCAATAAAAACTTTATAACATTTTCAAATTGCATTTGAACCCAGCTGGAATTAACCTGAGACCCAGCAGTGAAGCTAAGGTGAATCTTTGGTCCATTTTGCAAAGCCTAATTAAAAGGCCTTTGGGGGTGTAAATGCATGTTGCTTTGAGAGTGTACACTTTCCTCCATGAATCTTATGTAATTTATGTAGTGCTTTGAATATTTCTATTACAAGATCACCTTGGTTGCTTTAGTATAGAAGGTCTATGTGAATTAACTAGCAACCAATTTATAGATGATATTTGTGCAGTAGTTCATTAGATAGATGTCAGTCCAAATCTGGAATAGGGAGGTACAAGAATTTCATTTCTGTTTGCAAAATGCCCTGTTTTGTTTTTTGTTTTATAAAATTGCATTTTATTGCATTTTCAAAAGAAAAAATGCATAGAAAACCAAAACAAAACATATTAATATTAATACATATAATCGCATCCCAATCCCTCCCCCAACTTGGTCAGTTTCCAAATTTTCATCTTCCATCTTTTATTTTCTATTTCTGTTCCAGAGTAACATGTTGATTCATCCTATTTCATTCCTTTATAATCTTCTTCTTTTCATGAGTCCCACAGATATTTTTTTAAAAATATTTTATTTTGAAATTTTTCAACAATACAAAAAATAACACACATAAAACTTATATAGTGCTCCCGTCACCACGGGACCAAATAATACAATATCTCTATAATCTATAATTATTCATTATTCCAAAAATACAACATATCTTGACACTGGCATACTCTCCTTTCCCCTTGTTTAACACAAAATCCAAAAATAAACCCCAAATATCCTTAAAAATATTTTTCTTTAATTGTCCCCTTTTGCATTTGATATTACAAGTCAACATATCATTTAATGCCATATCCCATATTTCTTTATACCAATCAGTAATAGGGAAAACTTGCTGAATTTTCCATTTCCTTGCTATCATTAATCTAGTCCCACAGATTTTTATAAACTTCTTCTAAGGTTATTCTGTTTGATTCTTTTTTCATATAATATTTTAACCAGTCCTTTCTAAAAGTATCTCTTTTCTTTATTCCTTTATGCACTCTTAACTTTTGTGTCAACTTTTTGTTTATTGCCATGTTCCAGATTTTATTTTCCACATAGGTATTGTCAACATCCAGGCAGTCTCCCAATTACTTGCTACTAATTGCCTCATGGCTGTCAACAGAAAACCAATTAATGTTTTTTCTCTTATCTTTCTATTTTATTTTACAAACGTATTCAACAAAGCTAACTCTGGTGTTTTACAAATCTCTTGATCGTTAATTTTTTCTATTTCTTGAAATATCGTGTCCCAAAACTTGCTTACCATTCCTACATTCCCACCACATATGTATTTGAGTTCCATTAATTTCACATCCTCTCCAACACAAAGGTGATAAATCCATATTCATTTTTGCCAACTTCACCGGTGTCAGGTCTCACTTCTGAACCAATTTTAGTGCACCTTCTTTTATTTTAGTAGATATCGTTTGAAAGGGAAATCTATCAAAAAATTGTCTCCCTTCTTCCTCTATCTCCTCTTCAGTATCTCTTTCCCATATCTGCTTTGTTGTTACATTACCCCTTATCTCCTGCTGTATTAGTATTTTATATATTTGAGTTATTATACCCTTATCTCCTAATTCATAATTATCTATGAATTTTCCCCATTCTGTTAAATCTCTTGTACTTTGCCTTATTATCCTTCTAATTCTTATAAATTTACTGATTCACATCCATACTAACCATGACATTCCCATATTTTGTACATGGTTATTCCATATTTCTTGTGTTATAGGGGACTGCTCTTCATAAAAATTTCTCATTTGAGTCAGTCTTATTTCTTTTCTTTCAGCTATTTCCCATCTGCTTTTCCTTTTATATCAAAATCCAGGTGCACCCAAATTGGTGACTTAGTGATGAAACCCCTGGCATTAATTTCTCTTTTCTAAAATACCATGCTTTCAATAATCCTTTTATTGTGCTTCTTTTGTTTCTTCTTTGTTGTTCTATATACTTTTTAATATAAAATGTATTCTGTATTTCTTCTTCCTGTAATTCCTGTGAATGCCCTGTTTAGAACCTCTAAAACGAATGGGAGCACATGTTCTCCAAAAATGTTTGCAAACTCTCAAACTTGCATTTGCATTTAACAAAGGCACTTTTTTTTTTTTTTTACCACACTTAAAAAATTCATTTTTTACACTTTGGAAAGTGTGTGCTTTTGAAAAATGTGTGCTTTCCCCATGTGAATGAAAGGGGGGGGGATGTCACAAAAGAGAATGGGAGTGAGCAGAACCAAACTTTGAAGTAAAGTTATGATAATGCTGGCAAGTCGAGCATCCGAGAACATTTGTGAGTTGAGCATCCCAGATTCTCCCATCCCTGGGGAAGGAATAGTTTATGGCATGAGACCAGTGATTTACTTTACATGAAGAACTAATAATCAGACAGTGCAATGAGTCATTAATAATAAGATAAATTCATTATTGGCCTAGGCCAGAATGAACTGACCCAACAAAAAGCTTTTAAATCCAATTATCAGTCATCCAAATGCTCTTATTTCCCCGTGTTACAGTCATTTTTTTCCCGTAGATTTGGGATAATTCTGGTTAAAGTGATAGAGCTGAATTGTTAATGAGTGCCTTTAAAATGTCACATCATCAATTTCTTTCCCAAAAGGGTAAACTGAAAATACTGAACTACCATGGAGAATCTTAGTGTAATTTGGTGTCTGGTAATGTCTTGCTTATACCATTAAATTTACTTAGCCCAAAGTACTTAAAAACTGTGCGGGGCATTTTAGATGTCAGACCAGATTACATCTAAAGAAGCAGCTAAAAAGGGAGAAATGTAACTTCTAAAAGTAAGTAATGTCTTCAAGTGGTCACAAAGTGTATATCGGCTGCACACCAACAACCTTGCATGTGTAATTTATGACGACGAACCTACCGGAATCCATTCAAGGAGCCTTATGGCAAGTATACAACTAAGGAGAAAGTTTATTACTGACGAGTGATTTTTCAAAAAGAACAGTCTCATCCTTAAGTGTCACAAAGTGTAGCCCGATATGTTGGTTCATGAAGGATAGGTCTATTAATGGCTACTAGTCAGGATGGTTATAGGGAATTTCCATGTTTAAAGCCAGTATACCACTGAAGGCCAGCTAATGGGGAGAAGCAACAAGGGAGAGATCTGTGCAGTCATCTTGCATCCTTATTTCCCATCCTTCATTTGTTGGCAGAAATCGTAAACGATTAACCAGTCACAGGAAAACCCTGGTGGTTTTTCTTGTGTACAGTACCAATGCGGTATGTAATCATGGATAGGTGATGATTTACTGAGACCTGGTTGATAAACCTACCTTGACTATGAACCCTCTTTGTGTGGTGGAGGAGCTTTCACATGTTCACCACCACCACATGTGGTGTGCTAGAATTTAGAAGGGCTCTGCATATTTAGCCGTATGCAGAAAGCCCCAATTAGTGTGATTCTTTCCCTTTGAAAACAGGGTGAGGGAGTTTGCCTGAACTGGGCCTTATGCATATGGATATATCTGCAGGGGAGGCTGGTGGTGACTGCTATTTTGGTGGTGCTCCTATTCCAGTTCAGGTTTTGCGGGTGTCATTTGGAGCATCATAGGAGCTATCCAGGGTGCTGAACTCCATCCCCAAAACAGGTTCACCACCATGGAGCACCATGGATAGCTCCTATGACGCTCCAAATAAAAGCTGCAATGGAAAAGGAGCCCCGCCGAAATAGGAGTCACCGGCCACCCCTGGATATCTGTGTGAGTGGTATAGTGGTTAGAGTGTTGGAATGGGACTCGGGAGATCCAGGTTCTAGTCCCGTTTGGCCATGAAACTCACTGAGTGACTTTGGGCCAGTCACCGACTCTCAGCCTAACCTACCTCACAGGGTTGTTGTGAGGATAAAATGGAGAGGAGGAGGATGATTATGTAAGCTGCCTTGGGTTCCTTGCAGGAAAAAAGGCGGGGTATAAATATAATAAATAAATAAAATGTGTATGTTCAAAAGAGGGTACATGCCTACCCCTCCCACACACAAAGATGATTCACAGTCCAGGTATGAAGTGGATCTGAGTAGTAATATCCTGTCACAATGATTCATCAGCCTCTGTGGGTGGGCTATCAGACTTGGTCTTCCACCACTGCAGAGGTCACAGGTTGCCTGAAGGTCAAAACTGATCAGGTAATGATCTGTCCGTGCCAGTTGAGTCACTACTGGCTCCCCCACCCACAGATCATTTTCTCCCAGTCCAGTACAGAAAACCAGATCTCCCACTCTAAGTGACGTAGCACCAAGACATAGTTTCTTCAATATAAAATACTGCAGACGTCTTTCCGCTTGCATGTTTATTCTGTTAATTTTTGATGACTAGGGTAAGGAAAAAGAAACTCTTATAAATGTTTTGCGCCCGTGCAGGAAAAGGATAATATTTGGCAGCTTTAAAATTCACACTAAAAAGAAGAAGAAGAAAAGAAATAAATTAACCAAATCTTAATTTTTGCCTCCTGCTGTTGCTCCCGCAGGGAAGAGGCACCACCACCACATAAGACAGCTAGGAAAGCCGTTTTAAAAGAAACCAAAGAAAACTTTTTTTCCTCCAGTGTTGTGCCTTTTAAAAAGTTTCTTTGGCAGGGTTTCTTGAAGAGTGTTCTTTTCATTCCTTTGCACTTTTGCCAAAGTTTATTTCCAGCTGGTGATCACAGGTGGATGCATTTCTTTGGGGGCAAAGAAACCCCAGAGGTGCTGTGCTGTTTGGAAAGTGAAAATATGTTTTTCCTCCACTGTCATCTTGTGATCCATAATCCCCTTCAAGTTGTTTTATACACACTTGCAGAAAGAGAGGGAGCGAGCGAGCGCGCTTAGTGTTTCTCTTTGTTACAAAATGTAAGGCATCTGTTTCTAAGAAAGAGATGCGTCAAACTCTGTTATGCTGCACAGATTAATTAAAATCTAGGGATGGGGGAGAAATTAGTGCAGTTCACCTTTTTATGTGAACTTACCAAATTCACACTACCTGAACCCGTACATGAACTGGAATGGAGTTAAACATTGATATCTACGCTTTTCTGAAGTTTACAATCAAAGTTTACACAACAAAAACATTGATACATACAGAATGTGTACATTTTGGGAAATGCGCATGAACACGCACACAAATTTTCAGGCGGACTTTTACAAAAATTCACAAAGGGATGCAGAAATGCAGGACGGAATGAACCTAACCTAATTTGGACACATGTGAAAATTAGCGGAATCAAACGTGACGGATTTGTCCATCCCTAGTTGTCAAGTAGACAAGCAGTGGTTACACTCCGGGCCAGAACTACGTGCCATGCTACAAATGCAGGGTTCCCAAGCAATGCCAATGCAGGGAGGGGGTTTGCCTGGGGGGAACCAGCAGCTGGGGGAAAGGTGGTTCACTTACCTCCACCCTTTACTTTTCCCCCAGCCAGTGCTCCAAAACTGGAAATAAGCCCGACTGTGAAACAAACTGCCTGGGAGGAGGTATTCTGGGGAAATGCAGCAGATATGGAAAGGGTATATGTGTGTGTACATGTGTGTGGTGGCTGAGGGGATTCGAAACTGGTTAGTTTTCCAGTGCAGTTGGGATTTTGTGTCAGTGGTTGGGCCATGGGTGGGCAGCTGCTGAGGTCCCAGAGGCTGAGAAAAGGGCCCATCCCCGCCACGACCCTGCCACAGCTGCTTCCAGGGTCAGACTGCTGCTGTGGTGGCTGTGGAGGCAGCTGCCCCTCTCTCTGTCTCCTCACCTCGCCTGCCCTGCCGGAAAGGAAGTGCTGCAGCAGCTGGCTAGACAAACCTGCATGGCCCGCAGCATACCATTTGAAAACTGATTTGCTTTTACCCTGCATTTTGATTAGCAGTGGTCTGAACAGCTCAGACGCTGCCTTTGGGGAAGGAGGGCCAATGAGAGGCAGAAAGACAGCTCTTTTGATGCTCCTGTGTCCTCTCTGATGTTCCTGTGTCCACGTTGATGCTCCTGTGTCCCCCCCCCCCGATAGCATCTGTTTAGATTGCTGCTACTCAAACTATGGTAAAAAAAATAAGTATTGTTTTAAAATCCCAACACCATGGGGTATAATAATAATAATAATAATAATAATAATAATAATAATAATAATAATAATTTTATTTCTTACCCGCCTCTCCGTCTAGCTCGAGGCGGGGAACAACAAAAATAGAAAATACATAAACTAATCAAAACACACGTACTATTAAAACATCTTAAAACTACTTAAAAACATTATAAAACATCTCAAAAGCATCCTAAAATTCCGCCAGATAGGCCTGCTGGAAGAGATCAGTCTTTATGGCTTTTTAAAATTCTAAGATACTGCTAAGTTGACGAATCTCCTCCGGCAGGCCATTCCATAATCTGGGAGCAGCAGAAGAAAAGGTCCTCTGGGTAATACCCGCCAGCCTATGTTGGCTGGCTGAAGTAAATTCTTCCCAGAGGACCTGAGTATGCGGGGCAGATTGTACGGGAGAAGGCGATCCCGTAGGTAGCTTGGACCCAAACCATGTAGGGCTTTAAAGATAATAACCAACACTTTATACTTCGCCCGGAAACTGTTTGCAGTCCCTCCTGGCTGGCTGCAGTGGCATTTCCTTTCACCAGCATGGCTGACCAAGCTAGGAGGTGGAAGTGGATCCAGCACTGCCAGGTTGGAGGAGGAGGAGGGAAAGAGGGCTGGCCACCTGGCTCGCTGGCTGGTGTGGCGGATGGTGGTGGTGGTGGTGGTGGAGTGCACGTGGGGGACCCATTGGCAGCACTATGGTGAGGGTCTACTGGAGGCTGGCCCTGGCCCTGTTTTAAAGTACTTTGTGTTTTCATGGATTGGATTTTAAGTGCAGGTTATTGGCCTAAACCTGTTTTATTTTCACGATTTACACTGTTGTTTCAGAGATTGTTGTACACAACTTGGGTGCCACCTTAGTGGCACGGAATTCAGTGCATACATTTCGACATGAATAATACTTTCATAATATATGTGATAGGATTAGATGGCTTTGAACCAAGATAGTCAGCTTTCCTCTGGGATTTTGTTAAGTCACCATTCTTACCCCCTTTTTTTGGTATGACTTAATGACAAAATTCCCATGGATTTCAATGGGGCTATGATTTGCTCCACTGAGATTCTTTTTTTTTTTTTTTTTTAATGTAAACACTTATTAGTGCTTAAAGCAAAAATTTCATGCCATCCTGGTATGAGCATTTTAATTACTTTACTTTTCCATGCATCAAGAAAGGAAAGCTCATCTCCAGTGAACCAAATACTTTACACCTGCTTTTATTTTTATACAGTTAATTGGACTGATACCAACTTATTGTTAGGGAGAGGGGGGGAAAAACAACACAAGCAAGAAACATTGACCCAATTTATTTCTATTTATTAACTGTATATCTACATTAACTATATCTATAGGTTTGGTTATTAGAGGAGGCACATAATAATTGAGATTTAAAAGAACAATTTGCATTAAAAGAGATGTTAAAACCTGTGAGAGGACACAATAAATGTCGAATCTAGTTTTGTTCCAGATGGAACAAGACGAGTGACAAAGTCAGCTACACATTTACCAGGCTCAATACAGAGTGGATTCTGTTATCGCTGTATGTGCCTCCATTTGTAATAAGCAAATAGTTATTTGATGTCTAGCATCCACTTTGTAATTTGTGCATTTTAAAATGTGGATCCTACCCTTCCTCCAACAATGCACAATCGCCTGTTTTGTGCCACTGCCCTCTTGTCTTCAGAAGAACCCAGTGATGTAGGTATAATCCTGGCTGTGAGTGACTAACCCAGGAGCAGCTTCGGGGCTGTGTGTGTGTGTTTTAATTGGGTTGGACAAATTGGTTGGTTTCACTTTCTCCCACATTCCAATTTTCAAATGATCTCAAGCTCTTTCCCTCCCAGATATAAAGAAATTTGCAAATTGTGCTGAATTCTTATCAGAAGCAAGATGAAATGAAATTATCCATCTGCATGAGCCAAGTAAATATTTTCCCAGCATGGAAAGGATGATGTACCTGCCTGTGATACAGCTGTTAAAGATGGGGGAACCTGTCAGAAAACAGAGGTGTCAACCCTAATTAAACACTAACATGGTAGAATACACAGGAATTCCAGCCCAGACTTCGAGAAGGTAAGCAATCAGAGTCCTCTGCCTGGATGGACAAATCTGTCAGTTTTGCTTTCTCCCACTTTTTTTTTTTTTAGATCAGGGATAGGTAGAAAGTAGATGATCTGATATTTTGGACTTCAACTCCCAGCATTTCTGACCAGTGGCCATGCTGGCAGGCACTTCTGGGAGTTGAAGTCCAAAACATCTGGAGATCTGTACCTTCTGCCCAGTCCTGCCTTAGATAGCCAGGCCCTAAGGATTGCAGCATAAGTCTTTGAAAGCATTATGATATTGTTGACCTCTTCTTTTTTTTAAGGGTTAGCAACAATACTTATAGAATTTTCTGAATCAGAGTTAGTAATGTTTATTTATTTATTTATTTATTATTAACATTTAAATACTGCCTTATCTGCTAAAAAGCTATCAAGGCGGTTTACAACAATTTAAAACAATAAAACCTGGCAACAGTAAAATAATAATTTATATATTTATTATATTTATACCCCGCCTTTTTTCCTGCAAGGAACCCAAGGCGGCTTACATAATCCTCCTCCTCTCCATTTTATCCTCACAACAACCCTGTGAGGTAGGTTAGGCTGAGAGTCAGTGACTGGCTCAAAGTCACCCAGTGACTTTCATGGCTGAGCGGGGACTAGAACCCGGATCTCCCAAGTCCCAGTCCAACACTCTCACCACTATGCTACAATAATAATAATAACAACAACAACAACAACAACATTGAAAACAGTAAAAATAACATTAAAAATGGCACATTTTAAAAGACTAAGGGCACAATCCTATGGCCCTCTGACCTTGCCTAGCATTATTCAGAGCATTATTTGGAGTCCCAGCTCTGAGGCCCTGCTAGCTCGGAGCTGGGATCTGAACGCCAAGTCCCCGCCAGCTGGAAAGAACCGTGCCAGCTGTCTCCCCGAGGTCACAAATCGGCCTTGGAGAGGAGGGAAAGGGGTGTGCTGGGGGGGGCAGGGAGGGGAGGAGGCCAGGGCCCACAGTTTACATCATATCCAAACAGCACCTCAGCCTCCTTCCCTTCCCCTCCAAAGAGCTTCATCTAGACGGCCTAAAACGGCCCTCTAGTCTAGATAAAATGTAGGGTGTGAGGTGTGGGGCGGCGAAGGTTGCCACTGCCACACCTTGCACTGTGTATTGCAAGCACGAAAGCCTCCCAGTTGCATCAAGGGTGACCGGATGAGGGCAGGGGTGAAAGGATTTATTTATTTATTTATTTATTTATTTATTTATTATATTTATATCCTGCCTTTTTTTCTGCAAGGAACTCAAGGCAGCTTAAATGATCCTTCTCCTCTTCCTCTCCATTTTATCCTCACAACAACCCTGTGAGGTAGGCTAGGCTGAGAGTCAGTGACTGGCCCAAAGTCACCCAGTGAGCTTCATGGCCGAGTGGGGACTAGGACCCGGATCTCCCAAGTCCCAGTCCAACACTCTAACACACTACGCTACACTGGCTGCGCTCTGCATTGAAAATACCCTTCCAAAAGGCCAAGAGGGTGGGGGCCAATTGTAATTTTCGAAGGAATATCTTCCATAGTTTGGGGGCAGTCCCTTACTAGAGCCTTGGCTTCTTCCTGTGTGGTACATGCCCCCCCCCCCATTTTATACCATTTACTTTCCCCTCCAGAGCATTCAAAATACACACATTGTGTGTTCAGTCAGAAAGCAACAGAAGGCAGGGTTGTTTTTTTACATCCCCCCGAAATATAATTATGTAATTGCATGAAGAAATAAAATTAACTCTAGAAAGGGAAATTGTTTTCTTAAAGCTTAGGTTACATACTCCCACAATGGCTCTCCCACTTTTAAAAGGATGGAAGGAGAAGAGATGTCTGCAACTTGACAAAATGTCCCCTATGATACTATTCTGAAGAAAATAAAATAAAGAGGGCATACTTCTTGTAGCTGTAAAAGTAATCAGCAAACCCACCAAATAATGTGTGTGTGTGTGTGTGAGAGAGAGAGAGAGAGAGAGAGAGACAGAGAGAGAGGTCCGCAGGGAACATTCTTTCACATCACCTACTAATTCAACCATTCACAACCTGGATGTTTTGGACTTAAGTTCCCATCTATCAGCCTAAACCAGCATGGCCAATGGTCAGGAATGCTGGGAGCCGTAGTCCGAAACATTTGGAGAGCACCCGATTGGGGAAGGCTGTACTACCTGATCCTTTTTTCTTTTTAACTGGATTTTAGGGATGGGACTTTGGAACTTCTGCATGCAAAGCTTGGGTTCTACATTTGGGCTGTGGTCTCATCTCCAGAGGTTGTTGAACTTTATGACATAATTCACAGGTGAGAGGACACTTTGTGGATTGCTTGCATGGAGAAACAAACAAACAAACGTATTATGGGAACTGGCTGGCCAACCATCTGAAAGATGCATCTTGCCAAGCACTATATTTGCTAGTAGAGCATGGGTGGGGTGACCTTCTTTCTATTGAGGGGTGTGTTCTTTTGTGGGTAAACTGTCGGGTGCCATATGCTGACAGTGGGTGGGGCTGACACCAGAGATGAGCAGGGCCAGGGCTGGATTAAGCTAGGGGCTGTTGGAGCGGCAGCTCCAGGCCCTTAACAGACAATAGGCCCGCAATTATAGGGACACTCGGCGATTTTTTCCCCCTTCGGAGTTAGCTCTGATCGTTATCATTCAGCATAATTAATGATTTTTTCAAGATTAGAAAGGTGTTCTAAGCACATCTGCATTACAGGCTTGAGGCAAGACCTAGCAAGAACTGTTGTTCTCAAATTAGCATTTCAGTATCTTTGCATTTCAATCACTGTTACTACATTTCTTTGTGAGAACTTCTAGCACATGGGGGGCTTGCTAGGGTCTGTAATATTCAGATTTAGAAGGGACCTCTCTCTCCAGCCTCGAGCAAAAGATCTTTCTGATTCGCAGCTCAATTGTTCAAATGCTAGTTTAACAAACAAAAAAAAAACAAAGCAACAAGAACAACACAATTATTCTTGGTCAAGCAAAGCTTCCTGGCTTTTTGTTGTGGCTGCTTTTTTTTTTTTTTAATAAATAATTTGGGGGAAATTGGGAAGACCCTTACTGATGAGCTGCAGGAGTTTTTGAGTTTTTGCTCCGTCAAGCGACCCCTCTCTGCCCACCCGCCTCCAAAATCTCCACCATGACTTCTGCTTGCTATGGGACAAACCTCTGGGATGGTCTTTACCTGCCGCTGGTCCTGATGGCCCTCCTCTGCACAGGTAAGGTTCAAAAGTTTGACTCTTTTGATCTGCAAGTTCTCCTTCTCCTTCTCCTTTTTTTCTGTAAAAGGGCTTTCCCTCTTTTGTGAGCCAAACTGAACGTAAGGGCTGTGTGTTTGTGGGTGTGGGTGTCTGCCTTTTGGGGGTGTTGATCCTCCTGCCGCCTGCAAAATGTCACCTGCTTGGCTAATACTGTGTGTGTGTGTGTGTGTGTGCACGTGCGCTTTCATGGGGAATTGTGTGGCATTTTAAGTTTTATTTTGAAAAACCCCAGAGAACAAGAGTTCACCAAATATCCCTCTTGGATATTTTGGACTACAGTTCTCATTTGCCTCAGGCAGCATGGCCAGTGGCTGGGGAAGATGGTTTATGTTTATTTAAAAATGGTTGTTGTGAATGTTCTATTTATGTGAATGTGTCTGCCTTTTGGGGGTGTTGATCCTCCTGCCGCCTGCAAAATGTCACCTGCTTGGCTAATACTGTGTGTGTGTGTGTGTGTGTGTGTGTGTGCACGTGCGCTTTCATGGGGAATTGTGTGGCATTTTAAGTTTTATTTTGAAAAACCCCAGAGAACAGAGTTCACCAAATATCCCTCTTGGATATTTTGGACTACAGTTCTCATTTGCCTCAGGCAGCATGGCCAGTGGCTGGGGAAGATGGGAGCTGGGCCCCCAAACATTTGGAAGGGCCCCGGTTGGGGAAGACTGCCCTAGAGGTTAAAAAACGTGGAGGTACTTATCATCAACGATATGTGATGAACGGTTTTATTGAGTTAACAAGCTTATTGTTTACAAAAAAAAGAAATACTTTCAATATGTTTCTGTCTTGGCACTTTAATGGTAATTAAAATATTTAATTTGTTTTAATATAAAATTGTGTCTTCATTTTATTTATTTCCATAAAAAGGCCCACCAAAATCCTCAGCACCAGGCCCATAATGCTCTTAATCCGGCCCTGAGCAGGGCCAAAGCCAAAAGTAGGAGGGACACCCCCTTTTCTTGCCACCTCCTTTTCTCTGTCTCCCTCTCCCTTCCAACCCAGGGGGGCTCTCCTACTGAGAATGTGTTCTTATGCTCTAGGACAGCCGTACTCAACCTGGTGCCCTCCAGATGTTTTGGACTATAACTCCCAGAAGCCACAGCAAGCATGGCCAATGGCCAGAACATATGGAAGGCACCAAGTTGGGGAAGACTGCTCTTGGAAATGGTGAGTATGCCATTTCTTGAAGTGCAAAAGTGAGAAAAGTATGGGCTGATGTAACCTCACTCTTGAGAGAGCGCTGTAGAAAGTAATAATAAGAATAAGATGACATTTTTTATATGGGGAAGCGCCCTATGCTTCAGCTCACTGCAACCTACCTCACAGGGTTGTTGTGAGGATAAAATGGAGAGGAGGAGGATTATGTAAGCCGCCTTGGGTTCCTTGCAGGAAAAAAGGTGGGGTATAAATATAATAAATAAATAAATAAATAAATAAATAAATCTTGACACTTATCACAGCCTTAGCCTTCCCCCACCCCAGGCCATTGGTACTGGAGAGGTTTTTCTTCCTTCCTTTCGCAAGAAGAAATAGTTGTTCAAACATTTCTGTTGCTTCTTTATGATAGGCATTTCAGGTGCCAGCTGCAGAATAAATAAAACTGTCCTCCTAAATTAAAGACACTAGTTAAACAAGGAGGAAGAAGCCTTTGCTGCAGTAGAGAAGATGATTGGCTGTCAAAGCCAAGGAGATAGCTTCCCATTGCAATGAAACAATAATCATTTTTACCTTTCTCGGAACTTGGGGACTATTACTTAAATCTCTCCGTAGATATATTATCACTAACAAGGTCTCCTGAGAGAGATGGCAAAACTGCTAAGCTATCAACTCAAGAGCTGAATGGTGACATTCCCAAGGGTTTGCCTTGCTTTGAAAATAGATGAGGAAGAGTTGAAGAAATATAAGGCAATCTGGCGAAGGAATGGCAACATAATTCCAGTGGTCTTCGGAGCAGTCGCACATAAGTAGAAAAAGACAGGGCATTAACCCACAATATAGGTAGCATTGTAAAACACTTGCACCCAAGTTTGCAGGCTTTATACTTTCACAACATATTTCTTGCTGCAGATCCGGCCTCATTCTGCTCAGTTGACGACTGTGCTTCTCAAATGTGAGGCAGGCGTCCTAACAACAGTAGATAGTTTCCTGCGGGGTGGGCGGGAGGGAGAGAAGGGCTGCAAGCTTCTTGATCTCTTCCCCATCTCAACCCAGCTTTCATTTGAGTTTGGCTAGGGTGAGGATGTAGAATAACAGCCTGAATGCTTTCTCTCCCGGTGCAATGGAACAGTTGGATATAATACACATTCACCAGCTAAGCTGAATGACAATGCTGATCATATTTGCAACAGACCAACTCTTTTAGTTTTAGGTGTCCGGTTCTCCAGGGCCCCTTCCTGTAGGGTTTTCAGTCCCACTGCAGACTTGGATCGTCCATTCTTGGTTTTCTTTGATCTGCCATCATGTGATTGATCGACATGTTATATGGAGCATCTCCTAAACCAGGGGTGGGCCACATGTTCCCCGTGGGCTGCATGTTCCCCGTGGGCTGCATGTGGTCTGTGCTGCAGAACTCTGTGGGGGAGGGGAAAACAGTTTTAGGGCTATAGAGTGGCAAAAAAAGTCAAATTTAGCTTGGTCTCGAGCTAAATTTGACCCCTTTAGCACACTGTAGAGGTTTGCTGCTGAAGTTTAGCAGGAAACCACCAGCTTCCCCCCCCCCTTTGGAATCCCATGGCGTGGGCAGCACTCCATGGGGGGAAACCGCAGGGGGCAGGGAACAAATATCGCCCCTGGACACGCCCCCCCCAAGTTGCCCACTCCTAAGGTAATATTTATCTCCTTTCAAACCCCGGCCCCATACATATTCTTGAGCACATCTACAGTGTGCCTACACGTGCAGACAAGCATAGGCACTTTACGGATATGCAGCGGGGAGCATGCAAGGCAGGTGGCGGAGCCTCGTGTCACTGTCCCGCCCTGCACACATTCATTGGATGTGTGTGTCATGCTTGTCCCGAAGATATGAAAGGGTCCATTGTTTGTTTGTTTTTTTCTTTCTTTCTTTTTTATGGCTGCGTCGCAAAATAAGGAAAATGCAACTTTGTAAATTCATAAAACATGCCTTGCTGCTGGGTGGGGCGGCGGGGGGGAGAGGAAGCAGAGGATACCTCTCTGTCGTTCTGCAAGATGTGGTGAAAACATCTCTGGCCATCTTTCTATTTCACTCCTGCACAAAGGTGGAAGAGAGGGAGGAAGCTTGAAATCAGGGCTCAATGTCCTGCTGCTTCACATGTTATCCAAGACGGTGCTCTTCCTTGCATGGTGAAGGAGCAAGGAGGCACCTCTCCGGTCCACCACACGCCTATAGGAATCTGTGATGTTCATGCTCAGTGCGTAAATTTAGAGCTGTGCGCAAACGGCTTCTAGAAATTCTCTACCCTATCTGTGGGCAGAGAAACTGGGGAGACAATTTCACTGAATTCCTGCAGGGGGAGGAGAAATTCTCAACCCTTTCTCACAGGTAGGGCTCACCCTTGTCAGGAATGGCAGCACAGCTTCTTCTTTCTTTCTTTCTTTCTTTCTTTCTTTCTTCCTAAAGGCTTTTAGCTTTTATGAGTGCTGCCACTGCAAGTGGCAACAGCGCCAACTGTGTTGGCAGGCTGGCCCCCATTTTGCAACCACCACAATGCAGACATGAGGAGAGAAGTGCTGCGTCCAGCTGTGGAAGAGCTGTGGAAGAGGTAGAGCTATGCTGAAACAAAATCTGTCCTCCAATTTCCTGAAAGTTTTCTTCCCCCATGAAAGAGGCTTCTATGGTTCTGCCTCATTCTCAGGGTGTTTTATAATGTTTTCATAGGATATCATAGGATCATAGAGTTGGAAGGGGCCTACAAGGCCATCGAGTCCAACCCCCTGCTCAGTGCAGGAAACTAGAGGAGGGGTCTCCCATCCAAGTAATGACCAGGCCTGACCCTGCTTAGCTTTCCACACTCAAGACAAGCTGAGCCAGCGTGAGCCACAGGCCTGTATTTGGGCTTACCTAATCACCACAAGGTAGCTGAGGGTGCTGTGTGTGTGTTTTCTTTCTATTACACATCTCTCCATTGCTCTGCAGCCCCCTAGGCTGCCTGCGCGTCCTGATCTGAAAAAGCCCTGTGGGAGGAATTACCTGATGATGTCTTTCCCTGGGTTGTAATTGAAGTGTGGGAAGCCTAGGAGGCTACAGGCTGCCATAGATATAATTGTACAATGAGAAACAGGACACTTGTGCATAGTCCTCGGCCACTTCCTGAGCAAGGTAAGCACAAGAAAACCAACCCTGACCCATGAGAATTTCTCTGAAATTTTTTCACCATTAAATTTCCTTTTCGAAAACTATTTATTTTCTATCAAATTGAATGAGAATGGTAAACAAAAAAAAAAGTGGGATAAATTTTCAGCACAGCACTAGTAAGGATGGACAGGTCTGTCAATCGTGGTGTCATTAGTGCCATTGTGTTGAGGTCAAGCTCATAGTGTCCCATTTCCTCATGAGCTTGTGCTGCAGCTGCTGCTACTGCTGATTCTTTAAAAGCCGTATGGAAATATGTGCTTTTTTGTGCACATTTCCCCTAACGTATGCATTAATGCTGGGATGGGCAAGACGGTAGATCTCCAGATGTTTTGGACTTCAACTCCCAGCATTCCTGAACATTGGCCTTGCTGGCCAGGGCTTATGGAACTTGGAAGTTGAGAAGTCCAAAACATCTGAGATCTACGTTCTGCCTTAATAATGTATGCATTTTTGTGCATATTTTTAAACATAGGCATTTTTTTCAATTACAGTAATACCTTGGATTGCAAGTAACTTGGTTTGAGAGCATTCTGCAAGACAAGCAAATGTTTAAATATTTATTTAAAATTTTTTGACTTGATATACAAGCAACGTCTTGCAATACAAGTACTGTAGTATGGCTTAAATTAAAAATCTCTGTACAAATTTATTTTGGGGAATTTCGTTTTGATATACAAGTGTTTTGGATTACAAGCACGTTTCCGGAACTGAATTATGCTCTCAATCCAAGGCATGACTGTACTTTGTATTGCTGAAATGTTGTTTTGCGCACACTTTTCTGAAACATTTTGCACCTTGTTTTTAAAGTGGAAATGCGGCTTTTTCTCTCTCCACCAATTTGTAATGTCAGCCGCAGTGGTGGAGGGAGGGACTGCAGCCCCTGGTGGATTCTGGAGGCAAAAATTGCCCCCCCCAACCCTCCAAAGTTGCCCACCACTGTTTCAGGTGCATAGTGGATGATTGGGGTGGCCACTTCCTCCACCGTGCAAAGAGGAGCACTTCCACAGATGATGCTTGAATGATGCCTGACAGAGTGAAGGTGACTGTAGAACAGTAAGACTGTGTGGCCTTGAGGACCATTGAGCGGACCACCAAGCTTCCAAAGGCAAGATAATATGTATCTATTTCATTGCAGGGGTTCTTAACCTGTGGGGTACGCCTCCCCAGGGGAGGTTTGGACTGACTCCAGGGGAGGTGTGAGTGAGCAGCCCCTCAACTATACATTGTTTATTTTACAAGTACATAGCAGCGCAGCTTGGCGGTTGGCCCAACCATATTCTTTCTACTAATCTTGGGAGCTACACCGTTCATTTAATTGAATATGCATATATATTTTTAGTCCAGAGACAGAGCATAAACTAAAAAAATGCAAACTCGTCCTGCCTAAGCCAAAGTTTTGGGCCGTTAACACATGGGAGGCGTGGGTCATAAGATTTTTCACAAGGGAGGTGTGACACCAAAAAGGTTAAGAACCACTGCATTAGAGATACAAACGGGATTGATTATGTGGAGCAATGAGGTTCATTTTGCCGAGGGTATGGCCAAATTGAAACTTGAGTTTACAAGCTGGATGCCCATGATGAGAGGAGTGTCAAGAACAGATCCCAGCAGCTGGGGTATAAGAAGACATGAATGCTACATTTATTTTGGGTGCCTCTTTTCAGAGAGACCAACTTTAGGACAAAATAGATCCAAAGTGGAGTAGTCTACTTTGGACAGAGAATGGGATACATATCACTTGTGATATCAGTTGGAGAAGATCATGCAAAAAAGAAGAAGATGGCTGGTCATAGATTATGCCTCGTACAGATGTAAAAGATGTATGTCTTCTTACATCTCAGCTACTGGGATTAGTTCATTACATTCCTCTTATCATTGGTATCCAGCTTGTTAACTCTGTTTCTCTGCCACTGTACTTCAGCACACCACCTGCCCAGTCCACTTCAGATGTTTGATGTTATGGGTCCTTGCCTTTAGATCAGGGCTCTCCAACCTTGGGTCCCCAGAAGTTGTTGGACTACAGCTCCCACAATCCCTTGCCATTAGCCATGCTGGCTGGGTATGCTGGGAGCTGTAGGCCAGCAACATCTGGGGACCCAAGGTTGGAGAGCCCTGCTTTAGAAGTTCATGAGCTAGCAAGCCTCCAAAGAACAGCACTCTTTGCCTCCCCGTGCCCACCTCCTTGAATATATGCTGCCCTCCGCAATGTCTGATAGGTTCTCTCAAAGACTACAAAGCTTAGCAGATTATCACACGTTTGGGCACCTATAGAAACTAGCTTTTAATAAAAGCTAATTGATGTAATTAACCTTGGCTTTCCCTTCCAGTTTTAATAACTATTCATGTACACACGTGTGAGGCTGTAATTTAATCAATGCGCTTTCAATGGATGATAGACTCTTCCTCCCTAGACTTTGTCTTGCTCTCAGCACCGGTGTAAAAATCAGCACACTAAGGGCACAATCCTATTCCTGTTTAGGCAGAAAAAAGTAGTGCTGTGCCAAACCCAGGGGATTTTTTTTCTCTCTGTGAAAGAGACATTGTTTTTTTCTGTCTCTTTAGTAGGGAGGGGGGAGACTTAAATTTCCAATAATTTTCACCTTGGGGAGGGGGGACAGGGTTTCCACATACCTTTTTAAGTTTAGGAGGTGGCTGAATGATCTTCTTTCTTTTTTCTTTTCTTTTCTACTGTAAAAACAGCCCATGCGCTTGAACCAGCACAAGACTCTTTACAGAGAGGCTACTCCAACCCCGCAGTACTTCTTGAACTCCCATGAGACCACAGGATGTCGCCCTCTCTCGTAGGCATTCAGGAATTGCTCCTGGGCTGCAGAAGCCTCTCTGCAAAGAGTACCTGGTTGCTGCCAGCAAGAAAAAAAAAGGGGGGACTTTTAGAGCTTCAGAAAAACTCTGATCTTGCTTGCAGCAGGACAGAGTTCTTTGCAGACAGGCTTGCAGCCCACCAGGAGTTCCTGAATGCCTCTCTGCAGAAAGCTGGGCTCCATGTTGCTGCAAGCAAGAACAGAGTTTTTCTAAAGGCATGAAAGCTCCCTTTGTTCTTGCTTTGCAGAGAGGCTCCTGCAGCACAGGAGCACTTCCTGAATGCCTATGAGTGGGGGCAAGGGTGAATGGTCTAATGTAGTGTTCTCCAACCTTGGGTCCCCAGATGTTTTTGGCCTACAACTCCCAGCAAAAACATCTGGGGACCCAAGGTTGGAGAACACTTGTCTAATGGGAGCTTAGGAAGAGCTGCCAGCCTGGAGAAGCCTCTCTATAAAGAGTTCCAGGCTGCTACAAATGCAGGGGGCATTTTTAAAGTTAAAAAGAAGAAGAAGAAGAAGCCACACCTACACGTAGAATGGTAAGCGGAAATCCTGTCCTCCTCCCCAAGGAGAAAGTTATTTGAAATTCTCACCTCTTTCGCCAGAGTGTTCATTTCACACACACACACACACACACCCATCACACAAGCTGCTGAAAATGGAAGAACTGACATATTCAGCCCAGCACTAGAAAAAGTTCTACAAGTCCCAGCATTCCCCAGCCAGCCGTGCTGGCTGGGGAATGCTACAACTTGTAGGACTTATTTCTGTCTAAACATGCATAGGATTGCACCCTAAACATCTGTCTTCAGGATGGACAGCATTCAGAAGCTACCAAGGCAGAAGTTCACATCAGAGCTGTGCACAGATGTTCTCTTGAAATTCTCCACCCTATTATTTGCGGGCAGAGAAAGAGAAATTATTCAATGGTTTCTCACAACAAGTAGGGCTCACCATGGACAGCGGTTGTAGCTTCTTTCTTTTCCCCCAAGTGTTTTTGGGTTTTTTACATTGCAAAATGTGTTGGCAGCCTGGCCCACATTTTGCATCCTCCGCAATGCAGGTGTGAGGGGAGAAATGTTGTGTCTAGCCCCAGTGAAGAGGTGGGGCTAGTGCTGTGCCAAAATCTGTCCTCCAATTTCCAGAAAGTTTTCTTTCCTCATGAAAAAGGCTTCCATTTTTCTGCCTCATTCTCAGGGCGCATTGTAACCTCTTTTGAATTTTTTTTGGTGGTATTTGTGAGCTCACTCGGCCACTGGGAGGCGGGTGAGGGTGCTGTGTATTTTTCTTTCTTTCTATTACACATCTATTCATTGCTCAGCAGTCTCCTGAGGCTGGCTGCAGTTCCTGATCAGGAAAAGCCCCATGGGAGGAATTACCTCATGACGTCTCCCCCTGGGGTTTAACTGAAGAGTGGGCGGCTAAGGAAGATAAGGCTGCCAGAAGGATCATTGTACAATGACGGACAGGACACACACACACACACTGTTTCCTTGGCCACATCAAAAGTAAGGTAAGCACAAGAAACCAGCCCATGAGAATTTCTCCAGAAGTTTCTTCTCCTTTCATTTTTATTTTATTTTTTGTGGAAAGCACATTGAATGAGAGAGGTCAGGAAAAAAAATGTGGAAGAACTTTTTGGCTCTGCAGTCGTTCTCATAGAGACAAATTCCAGGGCTCCGAGCCAAACCACACATGCAGCACAATCAAATGGATCATGGACCACATCACATTATGGGCACAGGATTGGATGTTCCCTCATTAATCCCTACACATAGAAATCTAGTATGCGAAGTTCTGGCTAACCTTTTCCTTGCAGTGTTCATTTTCTATGCATTGGTTTTATCAGTGTAGGCCTGTGAAGGATTGAGGTCTATACAGGCTTGAGTTAGGTTGAAGCTTGTAGGCCCAGACATCTCCTGATGGGAGGGGGGCATTTGTGAGTTTCATTTTCCCCTCATGGAGTTACAGTTTCCTTTTCCCCCAAATGGAGAGAAGTTTCCTTTCCCCCCTAATAGAGTTATGTTTCGTTTCTCCAGTTTGAGGTCACCTGATTGTAGCCTCCTAAAGTTGTGAGAGTGTATATAAAGGGGAGGCAGAAGCAGCAGTAAGAGAGTGAAATTGGTAGAGAGAGAAGCTGTATGAAGGAGAGGGGCTGCAGGCACCAACACGGGGAGAAAGGATGTGGAGGAGAGGAGCTCCAGGAACCAAGAAGCAGAGTCTGAATATAACTGAAGAATGCAGAACAGCTAGGGATAGGCTGAGAAGGAATCTCTGTTAAGGTTACAGGTGAAAGAGTACCTAGGATAGAGAGAACTACGGTATTGCAGGGCCATTCCACCAGCCCTGCTGAAAGGCCGCCCCCCTGAAGGCTCCTCTTCCCTCAACTGCCACCACCACCAGCCATTCCAGCAGGCTGAGAGGAGGGAGATGAGAGGGAGCGCAGGGCCATTCCACCAGCAAAAATAAAACTTTGAAAACTCATTTCTGGTGTGCTGCTTCCCTTTCCTTGAGTATTGGCCCTCTGGGAAAGGACTCTGAGCATATTTTTGCAACATGCTATACCAAAAGTTACTAAAGTAAACAGTTATTGTTAACTTCAAGTTGTTTGGAGTGTCTTTTGCACCACGCCTAAGGCCTAATCCCACATTACTGGGAAGAGAAGGTAAAAGGCAGAGAATTGCTATCTTAAGACAGGAGGGGCTCTTAAAGAGGCAAAATATCTTTAAGGAGCTGATCAAGGTGTCCTGGTACAGGCGGAACCTTGACAAGGCCACATAATGATTTCTTGGGAGAGGTAAGCTTTGAACTAGGGATTTTCTCATTTCCAAACTAAACCAGTCTCTTAACCGTTACGCTGCACTAGCTCTCATACTGGTAGTTATACCATTCAAAGGGCATTCACCCCAAGATGTCTAATTCAACGAGCATGCGCCATATTACGATGATCATCCTAGTAGCAAGCTGCAGTGTAATATTCAGTTTAGGAAATGAGGCTGGAAGCTATTGGCAGCACCTTTGATTTCCTGAAAGAAAGAATGGTTTGAATTGTGGTGTTTCCATAGAGGTGGCAATTACTCCTTAGCCAATGCTTACTCGTCTGTTGTTACGGCTAAATTCACATCAATTTAACGATGCTCAAACGGCCTGTCAAGTTGCACAAGTGAGGCCAAAACCGAAGCTCAGCAGCTCAGCCACATACATCCACAAAGACGGCTGCCTTGCTCCGGTGAATGAAGGGCTTAGTTCCAATCCTTCCCCAAATGTGTGCCTGAGCTTGTTAGTAGATCACCTGGGTGTAATCTGTTATTACTCTAATAGTTTGCCCGCAGACAACAAGAGACTTTGCTGCTATTAGCAGGCCACTGTGTTTTCTTTTTTTATGTCAAGGCCTGTGTTTATGGACCTGAAGAAACCGAATCAAAGCTCTGTCCCTAGGTATGTGGCTGTGTGTGATTTATACAGTAATTGTGCCTGCTATTGGCAGCGCACTGAATTTGGCTGTAGCAGCCGGCCAACCTGATGAGTTGCCGCTTGCTTGTCCTCCAACGTTTTGACGCGGGGAAATAAATAACAGGTGTTTTATGCTGGGTATGCAACAGTATGGTAAACCCACAAGGGAGGCGATGTCCTGCAGGGACAGCGTTTCAAATTCTGTAAAAGGCGGGGTGGGCACAGAGTCTTCACAAGGTTTAAAGGCCCCCTTTGAGATGTATTGAACTGCAAAGAGTGCTGTATTTTAAGAGCATTTCCTGCCATTATTTTTGTACCTCATAGCAACTACAGCACACTTATCAACACTGTTCAAACTTTTCCCCTTAGTGTAAAAAAAGAAAAGAAAAAGTGAAGATGTTTTTTGTGGGGTTTTTGGCTGCTGGTATGCATGTCTTATATATAAGCCAATATATGAGAAAAATAATAACTATCTATGATGGTGATTAGACCAGAAATTAGGGGTGTGCATTCATTTAGTAACAAGTGAAAAGTTGAAATGAATGGGGACCATTTGTTTCATTTGTTACAGGAAATAAGTGAATTCATGGAGAGCCAGTGTGGCGTAGTGGTTAGAGCAGGGCTCTCCAACCTTGGGTCCCCAGATGTTGCTGGCCTACAGCTCCCAGCATACCCAGCCAGCATGGCCAATGGCAAGGGATTCTGGGAGCTGTAGTCCAGCAACATCTGGGGACCCAAGGTTGGAGAGCCCTGGGTTAGAGTGTTGGGCTGGGTTGGACTCGGGAGATCCGGGTTCTAGTCCCCAGTCAGCCATGAAGCTCACTGGGTGACTTTGGGCCAGTCACTGACTCTTGCAGGAAAAACGGTGGGATATAAGTATAAGAAATAAATTAAAATAAATAAATTCCAGAGTTACTCATGAGTGCCGAATATCCTATAGCAGCCTTCCCAAACCTGGTGCCTGCCAGATGTGTAGGAATGCAATTCCCATTGGCCATGCTGGCTGGGAATGATGTGAGTTGCAGTCCAACACAGTGTGGAGGTTGTGGAAGGCTGTCCTGTTTCTATTGATAGGTTATTTGTTACTTATTTGCAATTCCTTTGGTTTCCCTTAACAGCCAGATTAGGTCAGGTGGAGGTCACAAAGAGAGGGGCAGCGGGGAGAGCAGGGAATAGGAGATTGGCAGTGTATGCCATCCAGTCTTGAATTCAAACAGCTTTTAGCAAATGTCTCCACCATTACGATGGGTCTTCTGTCTGCACAGAACCCTCCAGCCACAGCAGCAAGGGAGGACCTCGTGGAAATCTATAAAAGAAGAAGTGTCTTGTTTTTTTACCTGTGCGAGTTATTTTTCCTTAAAGCAGGGGTGAGCAATCTCTGGGGGCCAGGGGGCCACATTCTCCCCCCCCCCCACAACTCCCCCGGAACCCACTTCCCCTGCCAAAATTGCCAGTGGTACAAAGCGGCAATTTTGGAAACAAGGTGTATGAGGAGCCTGTCCCTTGTTTGCAAGGAGAATTGCACGCTGGCAGGCTTCTGGGGCTGCTTCCGAACGAGGCCTGCAGGCTTTGCTGTGTTTCAAAATCAGCACGTTTTTGTTTTGTTTTTTTTGCTGCTGCCGCCACTCCTGTGGCGGCAAATTCAGCAGCGGTGGTGGCGAGGGGCTGCAAAGATGGCCGTGTGGACTGCATCTTGCCCACCCTTGCCTTGGAAGCTCAAGCTCCATTTCGGTGTTCTGTTCCCCCATGTGATTAGGACGATGTGAGGAGAGTGCGGGCAAAGCCTGCTACCTCTGCCCCCTCCATCACTGTCACTGGCACCCTCCACAAGCTGGGGGGGCGAACATCTGCAGCAGGGAACCTGCTCTACTCGTGTGGGTGCCCTGCATGAACCGTTGTACCTGCTCCCCCTCATGCAGTTCTCATGGTGTAAGGCAGCCTTCCCCAGATGTTTGGGGCTACAACTCCCAGAATTCCTGACCATTGGACATGCCTGCTGGGGCTGAAGTCTGCAATGTCTGGAGGACACCAGATTGGGAAAGACTAATGTAGGGGATTAGTATATCCAAACAGAGTTTGAGGGTTTGCAGGTTTCTCTGTGGGTCTTTGCTCCTGGTCTCTGTGCAAAAACAGTTCCCCCGCAGTCACCTCTTACAGTTCCTTTAAACAGGCAATATCCAACATAAATTATGTTATGCTAGTGCAAACTACTCTAGTGCAATTTCCCCAGGAAATCAGCACACCAGCCAATGCTATTGGTGTTGTACTAGCACAATGCAATTGACATGAGCAATTGCACCCGTTGGATACTGCCCAACAATTTCAAAATGTTCCTCATTGTGTTTCTCTACCTCTTCCATTTTCTTGTACTTAGTTCATTATTTGCAGTTTGCAGTTAGATCAGACTGACTATTAACTAACATTTCTTTCCATTCCTGAGGCATAATCACATGTAGTCGGAAGGGGCGGCATTGGTTTCTGTAAATGGCAGTGGTGCTGCCAACAGTTAGTGAAAATGTTTGCAGTTTGACTGGTGGCTGAGCGGAGCCTTCTGGGAAAGCAGGCAGAGAACAGGACCCAGAAGGTTTTCTGGGTGCCAAAGGTGCCCGGGATATTGTGTGGGTCCAGGGGCACAGCCTGTCTGCTCAGCTTAGTTTGCAGACATGTGACTGGAAGAATGGGTTTGAACCTTTGCATGTGTAGTGCTACTCAACCTGTTTTTGTACACAAAAATGTACTAATAAACTGTTTGCTATTGAGCGACTAATACAGTTATTCACACATGCACCTCAGCATTTGAACTGTGTTGGTTTTCCCTCCGCACCCCTTCTCTTTTATTCCCAGGCTTCTATTGTTCAAGATCTCTTTTATTTCTACACAATCAACACATTCGCTTTTGCTCAGCTCTTTCATGTCCCTTGTGTTTTTAATTAACATTTCAAAATCTCGGCTTCTTTCACTATTTTGAATAATCCAAACTCATCTGCATTTCAATAGCAGACCTCTAAAATTGTACAGGTTTCATATTAAACACCAATTAACATTTTTCTTTCTTTGCCTGGAAATGGCCTAGTCTCCCTGAAAAAGTTTAATCACAACCCTTGCATTCATATGACACTTAAAATATTTAAACAAAAGGTATTATAGGTGGAAGAAATTAAAGCCAAATAGCTAGTCTGAGCAAGGAGTAATAAATGTATTATGTTAAGCCATATTATTTATACTCACACAGCCCAGCTATAGTTCATTCTTTATTTAGATAGATACATTCTGATTTCCAGCACTGACGTACTTGGAGATAATATGTAAAAATATAAACTTTGGAATCAGTCATCTCAAACTCATGGAGATATATCTTTTTATGAAACAAAGAAAAGAGAGAGAGAGAAGATTTAGGGTGCAATCCTATGGATTGCTCCCTTGGCCACCTCACAATGAAAGCTTAAAAAAAAAACATCCAAAAGCTCAAGAATACCATCAAAAGGAATTCTAAAGTGCCCTGAGAATGAGGCAGAAAAACAGAAGCAACGGGTGGGGGGATGTTTGGGAAATTAAAGGACAGATTTTGGCACAGCACTACTTGGAGCCTTCCCTGTGTAGTTCGCGATCTGGCTGGCCGCTGCATCTCTCAGTAAGCGTAGGATGCAAGAACACCACTGGATGCTCAGGAAAGAAACTTAACTGAGAGCATGCATGATTTGTGAGATGCACAACACCCTATAAATCCATTAATTATCATGGTGGACAGAGTGAGGGGAGGCAATACAGCTAGGCAATCCTGAGCTTCAGCCCCCAATACCAGATGGCAGTGCCCCCATCTGGCATTATCAGTTCCAGAGAACAAGGAACACAAAGCAAGTGATGAGCTTCCCAAGACGACAGAATTCTTTGTCACGCTCAGATGTTCAGAGCCAAACAAACCGACCAATCAGATTGTACAGCTGGCATGAAGTTAAAGGAGGTGGTGGTAGGGGAGAGATTGCCAGACACGGTGCTATGAGTTTATAGGTGTGTCTGTACTTATTGAGAGATATTGAGAGAACTGAAGATGCAAAGCCTGTATTCTCACTTCCCTTTCTTCCTTTCCCTTTCCTCTCCCGCCTCCTTTTGCCATCTTCCCCGCTGCCCAATTTAGATGGTGAGCAGGGACCTATCTTCTTCCATCCTGTTACTCTGTAAAGCACAATGTACACTGACGGTACTTTATATGAAATAGTAATCGACAAAAAGGTCTTCCAGAGGCAAAGTGGTAAATGAGAAAATATACGTTACCAGGAGTTAAGGCATTTCTCCAGTTCTTATTTGGTTTCTCAGAATCCTTTGGAAGGCGAGTTGCATACAATGTTAATTCTCAAGCTGTTCATGACTCTGAGGGCTCTTGGCTTCTGATTCTCATTCCTGCTATCCAAAAGTTATATTTCTTCCCCCTGAAGATCAATTAGGTGATAAAGTAGACATTATGTTAAATGCATGACCACATTCATTATTATCTAGGGTGTGTGTGTGTGTGTGTGTGTGTGTGTGATCAGGATGAGGATCATGGCATGGTGGGGGGGAGGGAGGTTTAATACTTTCCCTCCTGCTGTTTACCTTGCAAAGGAAGCTGCTATTTTCACTGGTCCTGGGATGGGGTGGGTTAACTCTCTTTCTTGCAAGCTGCAGTCTTAAATTAATCCTGATTGGCCCCCTTGACTGCCCTATCTGGACAGGGATAACCTGGCTTTGGTTGTCTATGCTCTGGTAACCTCCAACTTAGATTACTGCCCTGCACTGTATGCGGGGCTGCCATTCAAGATGGTTTAGAAGCTGTAGCTTGTGCAAAATGATAACAGGGACCAGAAAGCCTGAACATATAACATCGATTCTGACCCGCTTGCACTGACTGCCTGTATGTTTCCCAGCCCGATTCAAGGTGCTGGTTTTAACCTATAAAGCCTTACGCGGCTCAGGACTGCAGTTCCTGATGGAGCACCTCTCCCTGGCATGAACCTACCCGTACAGTACATTCATCATCTAAGGCTCTCCTGCAGGTGCCTCTGAGGGAGACTCGGAAGGAAGCAACAAAGGAGAGGGTCTTCCCGATGGTGGCCCCCAAATTATGAAATGATCTCCCCATCTTTTCGGCACCAGGTTAAGACCTTCCTTCTTAAGCATTTGGCAGCATATAATGAAGTTTTAATCAGGGCCTGGATTTTTTTTATTGTTGATTGTTTAAAATTGTCTAGCTACATGTGTGTCTGTGTATGTGCTGTCTGTTTACATGTTTGTATGTAAATGGTTTTTTATATTATGTATGTTTAATGGTTTTTCATCTTTGTAAACCACCCAGAGAACTTTGGCTTTTGGGTGGTAAAAAAAACAAATGAATTAATGAATCCCCCCCTGGTCCTTAGATGATAAGAATAAACAGATAGGCTTTTCCCATTGATTTAAAAGGGAAAATCTACGTAGGGGTGGACGAATCAGTCTATCTCTGGTCCATGCCACTTTCACATGTGTTCACCTAAGTTCATTCTATCCCGTTTCTGCATTGATCTTTTTTTTTTTAATGTAGAAAATATTTAAATACATATTAAATACACATTTCTAAACATATTTTCAATCTAACTCTCTACGTAGGGGTGGACGAATCAGTCTATCTCTGGTCCATGCCACTTTCACATGTGTTCACCTAAGTTCATTCTATCCTGTTTCTGCATTGATCTTTTTTTTTTTTTTAATGTAGAAAATATTTAAATACATATTAAATACACATTTCTAAACATATTTTCAATCTAAATGCACATTTGTAAACACATTATCCCAATATATGCATTTTAAAATATATAGTTTTATAAATTTTTGATCCAAGAGCTGCATTGGAACATTTGGGGAATGGCAAAATCTAGTGGATAATTAAGTTCTGATCTAAACATTAATCTGGGAGGGGTGGATCAGGTTAATTTGTATCACAGTTTGCAAAGGTCAAACTCTCTAGTAACCGTGTATTGGATTGTATCCTGAGTGGCCTTACTGGTTTGGAGTGTCTGCTTTTATTTAAAGCAGTCAGAAAAGGAAAATCTAGCACTGTGAATGCTGTACTATGCAGCATCAAGGCTCTGTTTTCAGCTAATTATAGATTATGCTTAAGGGCCTTGATAAATGATGGCTTTGTTTTTCCTTGCTTTTTGCCTTGCATATGTACATCTGTCTTCCTGTATACAATCTACAGTGTATGTACTTGAGAACAGCAGGCATCACCATTTCGTTAACAAATGAAATGAAGAACAAAAATACCGCCCCCCTCAAAAAATCTTTGCCTTCTGCTGATTTCCATTCTTCAAGGCCTCAGCAAGATGAATTGGACTTCCACGTTGCAAATCACTGGCGTGGGCCAAGCTGAATAAAGAAGTTATAAATAATCATCTACATTAACAGGGTGGGTTAAAGGGTGTCACCTTTCTAGCCTGACCTTTTTCTGTACTAAACAGGAACTTTTGTTGTTGTTGAGGGCCAAAATCCCTTGGGAATAATCTGTTGGGGGCCAGATTCTGGGCGTGGGTGAGGCCAAAGTCAGTGGAGGATAGGGTCCGAGTCAAAAGTGGACGGGACCAGCTCTTTTCTCGGGGAGGTGCTAGGTACCAAAAAGATCTGGGGCTGAGAGCCAAAAGACACGCTCCCCCCAAAAGCACAAATTTGCACATGCTAATTTACATATGATCTAAAGTATCTCTCTGTGTGTGTCTTTAAAGGACCCTGTCTCCTAAGAACACCCCTATTTGTAAAAAGGGATGTATGGACAGAGGAGAGGAGGGCATGTGATTTCTGAAAAGACCTCAGGCAGAAAGATTCAGGGGGTGGGGGCAGCAGGAGGTGAAGCACATGCGGGCAAAAAGCCAGCTAATCCAGGGGGATCAGATGCAACAGAGATCATCAGGGCCCCTTGTCCTTTATTTCAGCAACTTGCCATGGACAGCAGGGTGCTGGGGCAGACAGCCTCCCAGAGATTCGGGGCTCCAAATGAAAGATTCAGGGCCCCAGCTCTAGTGGGCAGTCTGCAACACTGCCTCTGCTTTTCTCTCTGACACCTCTTCTCTCTACCCTTTTCTCCTTCTTCCTCCCCCCCCTTCCTCCTCACCCCACAAGCTGCTTGGGAATGGACAGATTACTCTTACCAGAGGTCTGAGCTGATTGCTTGGAAAGGGCTTTTGTAACTAGGCCAGGGGCCAAAGGTTGCCCACTCCCGGCCTATGCATTGAATAAATGCTTGCAGAGGGAGTGGTACTACAAGAACTAGTCCTGCCCCTGAGTGGAGAGGAAGAGGGAGAGCGAGAAAGGAGGGGTGTCGAAAGAGAGAAAGGAAGTGGTCCTGTCCACTTTTGACTCTGTCCCTGGGTCTTCTGGCTTGTAGACATTTACACTGTATGTACATCAGGAGATGAGGCAAGTGGGCATGTGCGACATCAGGGGTTGAGCTACTTAGCACAACCTGCAATTCCTGATCACACATTGATTAAATATGTGAGGCCATCTCCTGAACAGGGTTAGGGATGAGCCAAAACTACTTACTCTATTTTGTGAACCTTTCTCGCGGTGCTGAAAAATGCCGCTCTTTTTCAATGACTTTTTGGCACTCCAAAAATGCTTGCTTATTCCTTTAAATTGCTCTTCTGGCCACATTGCTCTTCTCTGGGCCGCTTCCAGTTGTTTCTCCCATCATGCCCCTCTGAGCAATGCTAATTCTCATGTAGGGTGGAAGGCAGAACCCAAGCAGCAGCAACAACAGCCAGGGGAGGGAAGGGTACAGACAAACAAATAAGTACATATATAACTTGGTGAGCAGTCCTGTAACAGCCGCTACTACCCGGAGTGACATCACCAACATCCCACAATCCATGGCATCCAAAAACCAGAAATGTTAAATTCTGTAGTTTCATGTATTTAGATAAACGTCATCAATCTGTGTCATGGGTACATGCCTTGTATCATATGCAAGTTAGAAATGTTGAAAGATTTCAGTCTCATGTGTCATCATCATCAGGCGATCACTCGTGACCGAGTAAGATTGTCTTCCGGGATAAAAGGAGGAAATTCTAAAGAAGATTGTGTAGACTCTAGCGATGGGTCCGTAAGTGACTGTGGAGGCCAATTCTAGATCCACACAGCTTCCCACAGTGAGGACACAGGTTACCAGATAGAAGATGGTCCTGTAAAGGATTCATTTGACGTGCTTTTCGCTTAGCACGTTTCTCCCTTTCACCTTGCACTTGGGCTTCTTCAAAGTCCATGGAACCTTTGTGAAAGGCCAACCTCCATTTAGATCGTTCATGGGCCAGAGCTTCCCAGTTTTCAAATGTTTTGGACTACATCTCCCAGAATTCCTGACCATTGGCCATGCTGGCTGGAGCTGATGGGAGTTGAAGACCAAAACATCTGGTGGACACCGGGTTGAGGGATGCTGCTTTAGCTGGTTACTGGCGCTGAGATTTGATGGGCAGGGCTACTGAAGAAAAATGTTGTGTACATCTCTTAATTTGAAGAACTTTATTGACCGATGTGTTGTGGCTCACAAGAAGAGGCAGACTGCTGCTTTCCCCATCCTTTGAAATATGTGTAGTTATTACTAGGCAAAAAAATACTAATGTATTTCAAGAACTGGAGTAAAAGAGAGAATAGTGGAAATATATAATTACGCTGGATGGATAAACTGAATGGTTTTGTAAAGCTGATGACAAAATTGCTGGTTCTGTGGACGTGCTTAAGGACAATTGATTATTCCGAGACCATTAAAAATCTCTTCAAACTCATCCAAATGTATAATATTGACAATCTCATCCCATGCATACATTTTCTATTAGATCCCTCAAGATAATGAACTCTTTTGTGATCCCTGGATTCAGTGAAGAAGAAAATGAACCAATAGGCATGTGGAATGCAGAGCAAATGGATGTGAAAGGAAAGGTAGCCATCAGGTTGCTGTGTTTGCCCTTCTTCTTGATCTGTAGCTCCATGATATGCGTCTGTTCTCAACCTTAATAACCACAGGACCATTAGGCAGTGTGAGACAGCCCACCTTGGGCAGCATATTTGAGATAGCAACCAATACAGGAAGCTGTCTTATAGCAGGCCAGGCAGTTTGTCTCTCAAGCTCAGTATTGTCTGCTCTGATTGGCACCAACTCTCCAAGATCTCAGGCAGAGCTTTTTCCCATCTCCTGCTGGCTGATCCTTTACACGGGAGGTGCTGGGATTTGAACCTTCTGCATGCAAAGAACATGCACTACTGTTGGGCTATGACCCCTCCCCTGTATGAAAGGACAGCCAATGGTCCATTATTATTATTATTATTATTATTATTATTATTATTAAATATTTTTACATTTCCGTTTGGGTTTGTCAAGGTTCCACTACTGCAAGGACCCCTTGATCTGCCCTTTGGGAGATCTCTGCCTCTTCCCAAAGACCCAGTCCTTTGCCTGCTTCCTCCAGTAACGTGGGTGAAGGCTTTAGGCGTGGTGAATAAGTCACTCCAAACTCCAGGGTACACAACAAACTTTACTTATAGTATTAGGGAAATTACTTAATAGAGCGGTTTTAAATCAAAAGCATGTATGATAAAATAAAACAAACAAACAAACAAACAATGTTCTCTAGTTTCACTTCAGTCTACCTAATTCCTATGCAGTCAGCCAGCCAGTTTCTCTTTCTCTCTCTCTCTGCTTCTCTCTCTGCTGTTTCTCTCTGCTGCTCAGCACACACTCTCAGACTGCTAGCTGACCACACCCCACATATATAGTCTTCCCAGGAATGGAAGGTTATAACCATGTGACCTTGCACTGGAGAACTGATTCTAAACTTCTATTGGGTAACTTAAACTCTCAAACTCCCCCTCCCATCGTGGAGTGTTTGGGCCTTCAGGCTTCAACAAACTGAAGCCTGTGTAGGCCTCAACAAACCCAATCCTGTGTAGGCCCCAAACCCTCACAGGGTTCTATTTGGATTTTCTGCTCCAAGCTCCCAAATCTCCTGGGCCATCATGGATGTTGTTACCTTGTGTGTTGTGGTAAACTGGGGATCAGACCCAGCTCCTCTGAAGGAGGTAAGAGGAGTCTAGGGAAACCTACTTCATGGAACACATAAGAACATAAGAAGAGCCATGCTGGTTCAGATCGAGGGTCCATCCACTCCAACATTCTGTTCACACCCTGGCCAACCAGCTGCCCACGGAAAACCCACAAGCAGGATATGAATGCAATAGCACCCTTCTAGCCATGTTCCCCAGCAACTTGTGTACGTAGGCATACTGCTGCTGATACTGGAGGTAGCATATAGCCAAGCAGGACTAGTAGCCACTGATAGCCTTCTCCTCCATGAATTTATCCAATCCCCTTTTAAAGCCATTCAAATTGATGGCCATCACTACATCTTGTGGAAGTGAGTTCCATAGTTTAACAGAGCCCTCTTGTTGCTCAGATTGGCAAGCAAGCATCACCTGGAAATGTTAATGGCAGTCAGGGAGTCCTTTAGTTCAGTGTTCTCCAACCTTGGGTCCCCAGGTGTTTTTGGCCTACAACTCCCAGCATGCCCCAGCCAGCTATGCTATGCTGGCTGGTGCATGCTGGGAGTTAGGCCAAAAACATCTGGGGACCCAAGGTTGGAGAACACTGCTTTAGTTAAGACCCTGCTTGCTCGCCTGGTTAGCTCCCCTGCAGTACCCTCCTTTGGCCACAACAGGGAGATAGTGGGCACCCTGTCTGATGACCCCCAAGTCCCAGATTCAGGGTCGCTTTGGGCTTGAGTCCTGACAGTGAGATTAAAAGAACGTTAAATAAATAATAGCAGTGGCTCTTGTTAGCTCTGAAGTCCTGGCCGACCTTGGATCCTGCTAAAGTTGAATACAGTTAAGTCTGTTTTAAAGAATTTCATACATATGCTGCTTAGCTGAACACTTAAGCATTTCCCCCCCTTTCTTTCTCTGGTTTTCATTTTTGCACTTGCGATAGTGAGCTTCTTCCGCATCCCCGAATATATGATAAGAAGTCTTTGATCTTTTTCTTGCACTTCTTTTATTATTACTTAAAATAAAAAAAAAATTGTGAATCAGAGCAATAGCCCCATCTGACCTAGTATTCTGACAGTGAGCTCAAGAACCTCCATTATTGTATTCTACCACTAAACTATGACTCCTCTCCTCGGTGCAGCATACATTGCATTCAGTGAACGTAAATGTAGTGTACTGAGATGGAAGAATATCCACTCTTCTTCTCTGGGTTTGTTATTCCATTTGGTGTCGAATAAAACTCCAGCCTGGCTGCGTAACTGTCCCATTTGCTGGGGAACTGTGGGGTTCAATTCTTCAATATGCCCTCACGTAGCCATATTCCATGGAATGTGCACACTGACCCACAGTGCTTTGTAGTGACTTCCACAATGCTTCAGGTGAAACCTTGATCCCAGCTTTAGCAGGACTGTGTTCTCCCTCTCTTTTTATGCACTGCATATATAAACGTGTGCAACGGCAGGAGGCACGGGGGCTGTTTTTGCCCCCCAGGCCCACCTCTTTGGCCACACTAGGAGGTTTTTGGTTTTTTCAAGAAAAAATATCACTGGTTTGGTTCTGAAATTCAGTGGCAAACCACTGAATAGCACTCATTAGCTCTGAAAGGACTAAATTCACTTCCTATCATTTGATGGTTGCAGTGCTCCATAGTGGCTACCAAATGCTAAAATTGCTTGCAATTGGTGGGAAGGCGAAAGCACTCTGCCAATGCACAAAGACACTCTGCTAATACTTCACATATGCTATGGCTGAATCTGGGCCTGAAATCAGGATCCGTAGTTAAAACCATATACTGTGTGTGTGTGTGTGTGTATATGTATATATATATATATATATATATATATATATATAGTTTCCTGCACACATATAGCACAAAGTAAGAAGAAAGTATGCTCCAGAAGAATAAGTGCTAATGTGAATTAGCCCAAATTCCTCCTCCCCATCCAGTGAAAAACCAGTCTGCAAGTCCATGAAATCCATGTGACTCAAAAAAAGCTGGTCTGCTGCAGACTCAGCAGATCGGATTCATAGGAAGCTGAACCCACTTGAATCCACTATGGATTTCTCTGGCATCCCTATGCTGTTGGTTGAGGAATGACCAACAAGGCCTCCTCGGAAGATCTCAGGGGTATATTTGGTATATATAGGAGAAGACACTTTGCTAGGTATCCTGATCCTGAATTGTTTAGGGCTTTGAATGTCAACAATGACATCTTGAACACGGCTCAGTAGCTAACAATCAGCCAGTGCAGTTCTTTTAATACAGGCGTAATATGGTATATTGCTAGGTGCTCCACTGAGCATCCTAGCTACGGCATTCTGCACTAGCTTCAGCTTCCGAACCAGGTGCAAAGGCAGCCTGACACAGAGTGTATTACAGCCGTCTAATCGTGCAGTTACCAGTGCACAGATCACAGTGGCTAGGATATCCCTATCCAGAAACAGGCATAGTCGGCACACCAACTGAAGTTGGTAATGGGTGTTCTTGGCCATTGAGGTCACCTGGGCCTTCAGTGACAAGGTTGGATCCAGGAGCACCCTCAAACTATGTACCTGCTCCTTCAGAGGGAGTGCAACCCCATCCAGAACAGGCAAACACTCCCATTTTTGGACCTGGAACCTCCCACCAACAAGGTTTCTCTTTTATTGGGATTCAACTTCAGTTTATTGGCCCTCATCTGGTAACCTGTGTCCTCACTGTGAGAAGCTGTGTGGATCTAGAATTGGCCTCCACGGTCAATTACGGACCCATCGCTAGAGTCTACACAATTTTCTTTAGAATTTTCCTCCTTTTAAAATCTCCTTTTTGTAAATTTTCTTTTTTTTATCCTGGAAGACAATCTTACTCGGTCACGAGTGATCGCCTGACTGACTGATTGGCCCTCATCCAACCCATAACAGTTCAGAATGTGCATGGCCTCTCCCAATTCAGATGTCACAGAGGAATAGAGCTGGATGTCATCAGCCTACTGATAAAACCTTGCTGCAAATCTCCTAATTACCACTCCTGATAGCTTCATATAGATATTTAATACCTTTTTGTGACAGATTTGTCCTTGCCTAGGAATATTATGATATGGGATTTCTGTATTTAGCTTGATCATGGATCAGCATATAACGTATCCCATGCCATATTCCAGAACAAAGTGTCACTAAGGAAATTGTAAGTTCACAAAATTCTTGGTCTTCTTACCACACATAGGGAACCCAGAGATCAGGTGTACCTTTTCATTTTATTTATTTATTTATTTATTTATTTATTATATCTATACCCCATCTTTTTTCCTGCTAGGAACCCAAGGCGGCTTACATAATCCTCCTCCTCCTCTTCATTTTATCCTCACAACAACCCTGTGAGGTAGGTTAGGCTGAGAGGCAGTGACTGGCCCAAAGTCACCCAGTGAGTTTCATGGCTAAGCGGGGACTAGAACCCGGATCTCCTGAGTCCCAGTCCAACACTCTCACCACTACACCACACTGGCTCACATCTTTTGCTTTAAAATTTTAAGCAATTTCTACAGCATTCATATTTGATATAAGAGCATAGAACATAGACAAAATACATAGTGGTTGCAAATAAAAGGCATTTTTAAGTTTTGTTGCAGAAGCATTGCCTTTTTTTTAAAAAAAGATGTAAAGCATCTTATCCAATGACATTTATGAGCTTGTAAAAAAACAGAGTAGAGAAGTCAATGAGACAGGTGGTTTGGTCTCTCATGAGGACAGATGGATTTGTCCTGGTGAGAACCAATGTTTCACTCTGGAGTCCCTGTATTTTGCATATCATATTTAAATGATTTTTAAAAAAATTAGCACTGCTTATGTGACACTTCTTCAAACGGAAAGTTAGAGCAAAACTCTTTAACGATGTGAAATTATTTTCCCCAAAAATTCCGATTATGATTCGGAGTGATATATTTACTTCATAACTTAAATTGTTGTGAACCGCCCAGAGAGCTTTGGCTGTGTGGCGGTATAGAAATGAAATAAATAATAATAACTTGTCAGCTTTTCTGAGCCACATTCCCTTCAGAAACCACCTGCTTCTCTTCTATATGTCCTGTTTATGCCTCACAATATCTTGTCATCTTTCATTTGCATCAGAAGCAAAAGCATGTGTGAACCAATAGTGCTGTGAGCAGGTATCTATCCTTCCCCCAGCTTTCTTATCTAATGCACCTTTTTCCTGGCTTGCTTTTCCTGAGTTCAGCTGGGAAAATTCCATCTTCCCCTTAGCAGGCTCCTAGGTCAGTGAAAAGTCACAGCATGTCAGCGCAGAGGCTTCTGTTAGAATGCCTCGCTTCTAGAATCAAAACTGATTCAAACTTAATACAGGAATATGTCTTCTTATTCCTTTTGTTTCTTTATAATAGTGATCAACTTTTAAGGGAGCAATGCTGTGGCCCCTAGAAAGCGTCTGAAAGGCCATAGGGTTTTTTTGGATTCCCAGATCCAAGGTCGGAGCTGGGAATCGGAGCTCCAGTCCAAACCCCCTTCCCCACCCCCTCGCAGCTGGTGCAGAAAGAACCACACTGGCTGCTCGGGAAAGGGGGAAAGCGCAACCTTGGAGAGGGGGAGAAGGCGGCATTTCAGGGGACAGGGAGGAGAGGAGACCGGGGGAGGCCAGGATACGAGGTATCCTGAAGCCGCTCCAGCCTCCTTCCCTGCCCCTCCAAGCTCACAATGTGATTCATGGATGCGACGACACAACACAGCCCTTACACTTTAGGACCAGCCGCAGAAAACCCTTCTCAGGCTAAGCACCAACACTTAAAAACCTGAGGGGAGGGTCAAACGAAACCTTTCCCCTACCAATAAGGGAAAAGATTAATACAGGTCATTAAGGATCTATTTTAAATGTATGATACTGTGGGTACAAAGGGGTGTGTGTGTGTGTGTGTGTGTGTGTGTGTGTAGATTTAAAAGTAATGCAGGTTAATAACGCCAAGCTGACACGTGGGATTTGGGTAGCAAACAAAATAGAAATAAGTTTATTTTAATTCTCAAAATCTTAGTTCCAGAAAATAACTTTAAACCTGCCTACCCCCAAACACTTTATAATTAACCTAAGTCCCTACAATGGACCAAAGAAAAAAGGGTCCGATAGCGTGCGTGCATACACTTGGAAAGTGTGCATGAAAAAATGTGTACTTTTGAAAAATGCACACAAATACTCTTTAATCAATGGGAGAAGAATGTGTACATTTCGACGATGTGCACAGTTGATGCACGCATTTGGGGAAATCCGCACAAGATTTTCATGTGAAATGAAACAAAGCTCTCTCAATCTGATACAGACTCGAGCCGGAATGAACTTCAAGATGGAATTCAGAGAACTTTGTTGAGCTTGAGTTTTGCTGAATCACACATCCGTAGTTGGACTACATTATGGCAGTTGTAGTCCAACACATCTTGAGGGCACCAGGTTGAAGAAGGTGGCTGCATACAGCATACATTCATTTACTTCTCTTGTATAGAATCCTCTGAGCTGAGGCTAGGCTGAACTTAGTGACCTAGTGGGGAATTGAACCCAGATTGCTTAAGTCCACTGTGCTATACAGGCTGTTGTGGAAGGCTACTTAAAAAAAATAGAACCGAACAACTTGAAGGCTTAACTTTATAAGTTAAATGTGCATGATTTCCCTGTCAAGCTGCTGTGTAATCCCCAAGCTCTGCTAAAGAATCTCAGAGCTGTCCTAATTGTAATCGCTGACTTTTTCCTTCTATTTAGGAAGACCTAAACTGTGTTGGACAGGGAGGGAGAGAAAGAAAGAAAAGAAGAAATTGAGCAAAGCACAAGTGAATTGGGTTTAAACATTCACGACCCTTTCTGTCTTGCATATCAGATTCATTTTTCTCCTCTGGTTTCTGCATTGTGCTTCATTTTAATTTCACATTGCATATTCTTTCTTCATATATAGCCCTGGTAATAACGCAAAATTACATTTTTAATTCCCAGTGATACCTTAATCTAACATTGCACTTACCTCTCTTCTTAACTAATCTTCTGCCCTCCTGAGCAGACTTGATTAAAATTGTTGCATTTATTAAAAAAAAAGGGGGGGGGAATGCCCCTAAAATAGATCAACTTGATTATTGCTACGCATAGGGCCAAGCATCCCTTATTAAAGTTTGGCTCAATATGCAAAAGGGTCTATAAGAATATCATCCTGCATTGCTTGCCTGCAGGGAGTACCAATTCACACACACCTTCTTTGTGTGTGCTCTGATGGACTTAATGGATGATTACCAGGATCCTGTTACAGCCAGTTTGCAGAATCAGGGTGAATGCACAAAAGTTTTCAGTTAAAGATCCAAAGATGCATTAATTTTAGGGATGTGTGAAGAATCTGATTTTCTCGGCTTGGCCCCGCAGATGCCATTCCGTCAACCCTGCGTTGGCGCTGACTCGATCTAATGTGAGTTGAGCCAGCACTTCTGTTCTTAAAATGGGCTGCAATTTGCTGTTGGTGTTTTTTTAAAGCCAGGGAAATTAGTGCAAAATATGGGCCTCCACCCCACAAATTTGTGCAAATTGTGGAACGGAGGCCCGGATTTTGCCCAACTCTGAAATTAACTGATGGAAAATTCAAGGTGGCCAAGGTGGAGCGTGTGCATATGCAGTGAGAGGAGGAAGATGCTTCCATACTTCTCATGCTAAATGCTACAACAAGGACAAGAACAAGAACAACAATGACTCGAATCTAATGAGTCGGCTGCAATTTGCACAAAGTTATGCAATCTGCGCAAATTGCATAGAAATATGCAGTTCTCATCTCCAACTTTGTGCAAATATTTTGAGCAATTTCGCAGAAGCTGAAACCTCTCCCTCTCCTACTTGGCCCACTTTTGGCCATTGGGTTGAAAATGTGTTGAAAGTCCGTCGAACTCAAACAGAACAGGTTTCCCAGTGTCACACATATCTATGCATCATGTGTGTAGGTCCAACTGAAAACTGGAAGAAGCACTGCCTAAAATGTCTAAATGTCCCCTGAGCCCCAGTGCCAGTAATATATTGGATACTGGACTGCTGTTGCTCATACAGACAAAACAACAACAACAGTCATTTTCACTGTTTACACCTGAAATTACTGTCTACTAATACTGGTGCAGATTTACTTTATCCGATATGTATTTTATCCAAGTAGCTGCAGTGACAAGGAGTGTCTTTTGCCAGCTATGGCTACTGCACCAGCTGTGGCTCTTCCTGGATAGGAAGAGCTTAGTGACAGTTAGTTACCCATGCACTGGTAACCTCACCACTTGACTACTTTAACATGTTCTATGTGTGCCTGCCTTTTTCTGTGGGCCAGAAGCTGCCACTAGTGCAGAGTGCAGTAGGGAGACTATTGTGTGATGCGTCTAGCTGCTGCCTTATAACACCATTGTTCAAAAAACTGCACTGGCTGCCAATTTGCTCCTGAGCCAGGTTTAAGGTCTGGAGTGGGATATCTGAGAGAACACCTTTTCCCATATAGACCTGTCTGGATGCTGCAATCATCAACAGAAGCCTTCTGATTGTGCCGAAACATGCAGAGGTCCATCAGGCAACAACGAAGAAGAGGGCCTTTTCTGTGGTGGAACCCACACTCTGGTGTACCCTCCGCTCCTGATATAAAACATGCATCGACTCTGATGCCGTTCAGGTGTATTTTGAAGACTTTTATTTATTTATTTATTTATTTGCTTGGACTTTTGTTGAGACGTAATGCTGGTCATTTTTATTTTCTGTTTGTTTTCTGATGGCAACTGGTTATGTTTTAGTTATGTTATATATTTATTTTTATGTACATATTGTGGTTTTAATGTTGCACACTGCTTGAATATGTTTCACGTGGCAGGTGGCATAACTGCTCAGAGAGCTTTGGCTATTGTGTGGTATAGAGATGATGATGATGATGATTTAAAATAAAATAAATCAATAAATATAAGTGGTAGACACTATAGAGTAGCGTTTCCCAGTCTTTTGTTACCTCGGCCCCCTTTTTTCTGGATTAAAATTGGAGGACACATCACTTTACCACTTTAAAAATACATATTTTCTCATAAGAACATTAGAAATCCATGCTGGATCAGACTAAGGGTCCATCTAGTCCAGCATTCTGTTCACACAGTGGCCAACCAGCTGCCAGTAGGAAACCCACAAGCAGGACTTGAGTGCAGCAGCACCCTCCCACCCATGTTCCCCAGCAGCTGGAGTATGTAGGCATACTGCCTCTGATACTGGAATCTATCAACTCCTAGACGATGGGCAGGATCCTCCTATCTGTTGTGGGATAATAACCCAGTTAATAACACCTTGCAATATCTTGTTCCTAACCTTTGCCAGCTCAGTCAGGGCTCAGGGTTGAGGCCATATTTTCTGAGCAATGGTGATCCTTCTGGGATTCACTGGCTGCCTATCAGCTGTAGCACAGCTGCGTCAGGGAATTTTTGTACCTCTTTCTTGCATCAAGATGGCATCATCGCTACCCCCAGATTAGTAGAAAGCAATCAGTGCTGCATTGGCCCTCTTTGCTCCAAGCGACATAGAGTACTCGATACATCCTATATAGCAGTTCAGTTATTCAAGGCATGCTTGTTGAGTCTCTCTTGTGGCACCTAGTTTGTAAATCATTACTGTAGATGTAATAGATTTAGACCATTAATATATATTAAAAAATTGAGCATTAACAGACAGCTTTCAGGCTGACAAGATAAAGCAAGTTAAGTGCAAGGTCTCGTTCATAGCTTTGCAAAAACTGATGGCAACCTTCATTTGTACTGCTTTGCCCTGCAGTGGAATTCTGTTTCCCGTCTCTCTGGAAAATGATCTCAAAAAGTGCTTTTAAAGTACTTAAATGTTTAAGTAGGTAGCTGAAGAAGAAGCAGGAGCTGCTTATGGAATTCACTTCCACAAGATGTAGTGATGACCACCAATTTGTATGGCTTTAAAAGGGGATTGGACACATTTATGGAGGAGAAGGCTATGAATGGCTATGAGACCTGATAGCTATATGCTAACTCCAGTGTCAGAGGCAGTATGCCTATGTACACCAGTTGCTGGGGAACATGGGTGGGAGGTTGCTGTTGCACTCATGTCCTGCTTGTGGGATCCCATGTGCAGCTGGCTGGCCACTGTGTGAACAGAATGCTGGACTAGATGGATCTTTGGTCTGATCCAGCATGGCTCTTCTTATGTTCTTATGTTTACAGCATTGCAAATTTGGACTGGTATACGATACACTAATTTCAAAGGACTAAGACACTGGAGGTGATGAGATTTGGTTTTGGATTGTAAATTGTAGCCAGTCAATCCCATTGACAATTGTAACAATTTCAACCAAATTTCTAGCCCTCATTATTCTAAAATAACACAGGTGGCTTTTGTGAGCACCATCTCCAGAGAAGGGCTGGGCAAAGCTTCCAGTGATCATGGTTATTATTGCCTGTTCACCTACTTTGCAGCTACCTGCCCCCCACCCCCACCTAAGCTGGGAACCTGTATGGCAAAGTGTAGAACTTACAGGAATGCCTTGGCAGCATGGGACAGCTCCCACCCCTGGAACAGCAGTTGAAAATGCAGCCAGTAGCTTTTTTGGATGAACTAAAAGAAAAAAGAAAATGCAGCCAGTAGCTTTTTCGGATGAACTAAGGCCACATGACCTTGGATAGCTCCAAAGCTAGCAACTTGCTGCAATGACACTCAGAACTTGATTGGGCTATTATGCTGCAGCAGGCTTTTTAGGCTTGCTCTGCTTCCCCCAGATGAGGAGTGCCTCCTCAAAGAGCCTGAATTTGTGCTAAGGGCCTTGTGCCGGAGAGTTTGGAGAACTATTCTTGCCAGAGTATAGTCTTGACTAGTTGCTGAAAGAACCTTGCTGAAGAAGAAAAACATTGGTTCTGTGCCAGGTAAATCCTGTCCTGCTAACTTTTTAGAGTTCTTTGGGAGGGTCAGCAAGTATGTAGATGAGGGTGACCTGGCATCGTTGTATACTTGGAGTTCCAGAAAGCTTTTGACAAAGCCCCTCACCAAAGTCACCTGAGTAAATGTAGCAATCATGAGATAAGAAAATTGGCCCTCTTATGAATTGGTAACTGGATAAAGCAGGGGTGCAGTACCTGGAAAAAAAATCTCTCCCCCCAAGGTCCCAATCTTGTCCTCCCTGAAAAGCCATGTCTCTTCCCCTGGCCCCACCCACTTTCCCCAACCATTGATCATTTGGTGGTTTCCCAGCAGTTGTGCTGTTTTTTCCCCGCATTCTGAAATGCTTCTGCTAAGCCTTAGTTACTGGCAGTTAGAGCTTCAAGCTAAAATATGCTGGCATTTTGGCTCTGGCCCTTTGGCCCCATCCACCACTGGAATGTTGCCCCTGGGAGCTTCTCCAAAACAGAATTTGTCCCTTGGGCTGAAGGAGCTTCTGCACCCTGGATTAAAGGAAGCAGAGAGTAGGAATAAATAGACAGATCACATAATGGAGGAACGTAAGAAGGCGGATCAGTGCTGGGGCCATTGGTTTGTAACTTTTTCAGAAATGATCTGGAATTAGGTGTGAGCAGTTAGGTGGGAAAGTTGGCTGATGACATGTCCTGCCTTCCTACCTTGCTTGTGGGCAACTCGTAGCTATCTGGTCACAGGATGCCGGACTAGGTAGTCATTTGACCCAACAAGCTCTTCTGTTCTCAACTCCTGGTGGGCCCTCTTGTGAATGGTATTGCTGACTATGGTTTTTGAACCAAATCTTGAAAGACCATGGTTGCCAATTTGGGGGACAGATGACAGCCAGCTCTGGGATCTGAGTCTTGAGGTGCCATTTTCCTCACAGCTTGTTCCAGCCTGGGCTGTACCACTGGATTGACCAGTCTATGCAGGTCCTCTACAGCTGCCTTCCTCCCCGCTGATACCTGGTCCAGTGTCAGGGTCCAGACACAGTGTCTCCTTCTCACTGGGGCGCATGCTTTATGTCATTGAGTGGGCCCATGGCACTTCCCTTATTCCAGTCTTCAGAGACAAAACTGGCACTTCTTGTGCTTAGTAAATTGATGGGTTAAACAAGGCATCTCTCACAAGTTCCAGTATCTGGACCTCTCCCCAAAATGCAGATATTTAGAGAACAGATGGCATATAGCAATAGCCCCTCCGTGCAGTGTGTGTGCACCATCTGATCCAGTGATCCATTGTGTTCCAGCAGTGATCTTAGTTACTATTTTTGATTCCCCTGCTTTGCCAGTACCTGTCCTGTCCTTGCCTTGGCCTGTGCGGTCCACTGCCCATTCAGGGAGACACTGCAAACACACCTCTCTCTCCCATACCCTGTTAACATGGCTGTTCACACAGAAGCTAATCTGTACCCTGTTCTGTAAATTCAGCCTTTCAATAATTTCCTGCTATAGCAGGGCTGCTTTTTCATTTTTCTGTGCCCACCATCAGCATGCCTCAGGAGCACACAGCCCTGTCTGTCTCCTGGCTGCTTGTACTGACAGAAAGTTTAAATGTTTATGGGTATCCCATAACGTCACAGTGGTTCAGGCAGTGGCTGGTGGGGAGGGGCATACCATGTCTGAAATCAAGTCTGATTTCTCAGACTTCCACAATACTGTGGTGCCATTCCAATGTAGCCAGCGTCTAGGATGGAGACGTTGGCTACCTTGGTCTCAAAGATCCATCAAGTCCCTCTGTCTTGTTGGAGCTAGTTAGCAAAACTACTCTCTTTCAGCAGATGCCTTGTGATCTAATTCAACCCCTCATCTCTCTCTCTCCAACCATGTGCCCTACAATGGCATCCACACTTGAGGAGGAAACTCAAGAAACCGACTTACTGAATGGCCAAAGCCTTACCTTTGGAAGCAGTCTGGCTTACCTACTCTATTTATATGTTTGGTTTGTTTTGCACTTGTTTGTACTGGGGGAAAATTGGGAGTTTTGCTAGAAAAAATTACTGGGTGTTTAATTTACTCTGAATGTAAATCTGGATTCTTTTGCTCAGTGAGACAGAAGAGAAACCCAAGCACTTCATCTCCTCACAATTTAATTAGAAAACACACTGCTCATTTCAAACCATTTAGTACAATTACCAGAATTAATTCTGGGACAAAGACTGACAAACCGATAAACAACATAAAAGATGAACAAAAGATGGCTGGGGGACGGGAATCAGAAATAATGAAATTAGCACTAACGATACTTGTGTGTTTTCTTCGGGTTATTTCTCCTCTTCTTTGCCTTCTCCCATCTTAGGAGCCTCTCATGATTAATCCTATTGACTGAATGAGAAGGTACCCCTTGGAGCAGGTGTGGGCAACCGGTGCCCTCCAGATATTTTGGACTACAACTCCTATAATCCCTTACCATTGGCCATGCTGGCTGGGGCTGATAGGAGTTGTAGTCCAAAACATCTGGAGGGCACCACGTTGCCTATCCCTGCCTTAGAGTCTGACCACATCCATTAGCTTTCTGGGATTTTCAGGGTCTTCAGTAAATGGAATTAGGTTTTATTCCATAGATTTCAATATAGGGTTATCATTTAATACAACATAATGTAGAAATTCACTCAACATTTGGGCTCCCAGTAAATAACACAGATACATCTTGAATCACCTCATTGACCTAGTAAGCTCTGCAAATTTCTGCTGAAAATGGGGTCCCAAAATCTAGCCCTGAGGGCACGAATTAGGAAAGCCATGTAGCCTTAAGTTTCAAGGGCCAAGGAAGAAGCTTCCCTGGGCCTTGCAACTTGGGCTTTCCCAGATGCACTCCCCGAGCCAACCCTAAATACCAAAGCTTTGGGAAGCCCCCTAAACCTAAGTTGGGGAATTACCTTGAGCATTGCCCTTTCAGACTAAATTGAAGGATTGCATATTGTCCTTGTGGATTTTTTCAGAATCTACATGATTCCTTGTTTTTCACCCATAATCTTTTCCCCAAGCCATTTGGCGGTGGGATCAGAGTTATTCTCCAGGTCTCCAAGAGCTGGTTTGCCACTTCTGTTCTGTTTCGATCCAATGCACTAGCTGGCTAATTTGGAATTGTGGTCAGGTGCATAAAACCTATTTTAAACAGTGTGGCTCCACACCAGTAAACATGGTTTCTGTACATACACTAGTGTTACAGTGCTGTTAGTAGTATTTCTGAGTGAAAAGTATTGACAAATTGCATGCAGCTTTAAACACCTGTGTACTTTGAGCCATGTGGCAGTATAAACACTTAATACAAACATAACGCCCCCCCCCCCAAGTGATGTACAGTTATACAGTAATACCTTGGATTGCAAGTAACTTGGTCTGAGAGCGTTTTGCAAGACAAGCAAATTTTTAAATAAATTTTGACTTGATAAACAAGCAACGTCTTGCAATACAAGCGTAGGGATGTAACCGCTCGCCTCGAGCGGGTGTAGCGGGCCAAAATTGGCCCCGCTCACGCCCGCCAGAGACTCGCTTTGATATAAGAGTGTTTTGGATTACAAGCAGGGTTCTGGAATGAATTATGCTTGCAATCCAAGGTATTACTGTATAAACTCCCAACTCCATCAACACCAAGCTCTTGTGACAGTTATTTGCCAACACAAACTTGCACAGAGGATAGAGCCATTTCTCTGAGCTCTAAATCAGCACTGAGGCTGTGGGCAGCTCCATTAACTGGCCCATTCTTCAATTTTTTGTACACCACTCCTGCATTGTGTAGGGGGCTTTGCCTCCTTGAAAGGCAGTACTGATGGCTCAGCTGTTGCAGGAATTGATTCTGGTTTTCCATGCTGAAGCAAGTGTTTCTATTTTCCTGGCAGCTTGGCAGTTACTTGTGCAATTCCTGGGTTCCAGTTTTCATCTCAAGCGTAGACAATCAAGAAAGGATATGAAAGCCTGGAATCTTGGAATCTCATAACTTCATCTTTGTATTTATAGTGAGGACCACTTTCCCCCTCTAAATTAACATGCATCTACCAATATATGTTACTTACATACAACAACAACCAATTAGCTTTGTGGTTTTATGAACTATATATTCTTTTTAGCAATGTTATTACATGTTATTGTGTTTTTGACATAATTCAAAACTTATGAAACAGGGTAGACATTTTATTAATATAATTTCACTGAGTTGGTTCCTGAACAAACATCCAACACTTTTGTAAAGGCCATATGGATGGGGGGGGGGAACTGTTCAATGAAATAAGTAGGCTGTATCCATTCTTTTGTATCTTGAAGAGCTTGCACTGTTTTTTTCCTCTTCAACAATTTTCCTTTTCTGCTTTTTATCAAGCAAACAATAATTTGAGACATTACCATGATGGTCAGGTAATCAGAGTCTGCTACATATGCTGTTTGTCAGATGGAAATGAGAGCGATGTTTAGTTTACATATTCAGGAAGTAGCAATCAAACATAAAATAAATTAGGATAAAAAGAGAATATGCATCAGGCAATTTGCAGCTAAACTTTCAGGTAGCAAAATGGGATTCTAAGTAACTACAGCAATCTGGAAACCAAGTTTTCAGTTGGAAGGTAACTCAGTGATTTTATTAAGCAGCAGAGATGACTTTTTCCTCACCACGCAGATTTATTTCACCTTTAGAATGGAACTGAATGTTTTAAGGAATATGGGGGTTCTCTGCCCAAACAACTGGCAGTCCTGGGGTGAGTTCTCTGCTTCCTATCCATAACATGCAGTACAACTTACCCCACATCCCGACATCACCATTTTCACCACCCCAGCCAACAAGATTTAGTGGGTCAAGGAAACAGCTATATGACAAGCATGTAATCATGGCCATCTCCTTGCTGGGAATAGCTGTACCTATTGAATTTGGCTGGTGCAGATGGGTGGGCAGTTAATTGTGGTTCATTTTTTATAAGAATTTTACAGAGTTTGCAATGCCCTTCATATTCAAGAGAGAAAGCACTTGAGGTTGTTGGTTGTTTTTTTAAAAAAAAAATCAAATGCAGGATGAAGTGAAACTGACAGATTTGCCCATCTCTAGGTGTCGGTGTAGCAGCACAGTCCAACATATGGTGCTAGGAGGACCCATCCCAACACATTAGCTAACTTTGGTTGGCTTTGGATGTGAGACAGAGTAGAAGAGAGAGGGACTCAAGCTTTCTCTCACCATATTTCCTCATCTTTTCTGAGGAGGCACATTGCTCTCCCCTGCAGTGGAGATATACACAAGGAGGGGGAGATGATGCACCGGTGTGCCCCTGGACATCTTTCTTAGTACTCCCCAAGGTCTCCTACCCCTCCCATTAAAAATAAATAAATAAATAGCACATGTTCTTAACAGCAGCTGGGATTGCTTCAAAGCAAAATGAGAGTCTCCAGCTGCTGCCATCTTCATTTCTCATGAATGCCTCTGGGCAACACGGGCTCAGAGACATACTTAGGAAATGGAGATGGTGTGTGGCTGAAGGCTGATGCTTTCCTCTACAGCAGTGTTCTCCAATCTTGGGTCCCCAGATGTTTTTGGCCTACAACTCCCAGCATGCCCCAGCCAGCATAGCTGGGAGTTGTAGGCCAAAAACATCTGGGGACCCAAGGTTGGAGAACACTGCTCTACAGTGTGCCAGGTACCATGAAAAAAGGGGGGGGAAGTGACCCCTGTCACTTCTGTTTGGAAGCTGGCGGGGGGCTAAGGAGAGCATCAGCAGCTAGGGAGAACAGGGCAGAAGGAAGCCAGCTGGAGGTCAATGAATCCAGAGGGGAACGGGGGGGAAGAGCAGCAGGAAGCCAGAAGGTGCTGGGGGAGCCAACTGGGAGCAACCTGAGAAGTTGAGAAAGGTATGAGAATTTCATCCGAAACATGCGAGCATGAAGCCCCGTGTGAAGCTCTGAATGCGAAGGCGAGCACATGTCCACCAAAAATATTTGTAAATTGTCAGACACAAACTCGTTTGTCTCATTCCCAATTCCCAGTCCGATCTGTGAAAATTTCCTGCTTAGACTAAACCAGCTCCACTTTACTCTGTGGAGAAAAGTTTGAGGAAACGTGCAAATTTGGGGAAACTTGTGCAAATCTCTGGTTCAATCGCTGCTTGATTTGCATAAGTTTCATGTTTGCGCAGAGCGAGCAGTGATCGCAAACGTGAATGGGAACTGGGCACGAGGTGAGCAGTGAGACGATGTTTGGAGAACCCTGGTGATCTCGAACATTGCTCATTTGCCCAACCCCAGGCTCAGAAACATACAGGCAGCCAATGCAAACAGGCCAGAATTTGTGTTACATGGTCAGACCTTCTGGTCCCAGTTATTAATCTGGCTGCTGCATTTTGCAGAAGCCTCAGCTTCTGAACAGTCTTCAAGGGCAGCCCCACATAGAGTGCATTGTAATACTCTAGGCTGGGGGTTATTAGAGCATAGATAACTGAATTAAAAATGCACCCTGATTGGAGTTGTCATCTCTTTTTCTGACAGGCTCCTCCCTCTGCTGGCCAACTCATTCTCCCATCTCTCTCTCTCTCTCTCTCTCTCTCTCACACACACACACACACACACACACACACAAACACTCACACACACACACTATGCATTGTCCAACCATCCATCCTCCACCCATTCTCTCTCACACAGGCAAACACATACAGACATGCATATACACACATCCCTTCCTTGACCTCCTCACTGCAAACCCAAACACACACACACACACACACACACACACACCACTCACTCTTTTTCAGGATCCCTCCAACATCCCCCATAACCCCTCTCTGTCCCTCCCTCACATATGCAGCCCCCATGCTTTCATCCAAGCACACATATTTAGACAGAAAAAAAGTCCTACAACTCCCGGCATGCCCCAACCAGCATGGCTAGCTGTAGGACTTTATTTCTGTTGAAATATGCATAGAACTGCACCCTTAATCACTATCATGGCTGGATGAACAGGGATCCAAACCCAAACTTAAGAGGAAAGCACTCAAAGCTCTGGACCTGGATGGATGAATCTGTCAATTTTGGTTTGTCCCATAGTCAATTTTCTAAAATCTCAAGTTCCTCTTGTATCAAATATGAAGAACTTTGTGAATTTTGGTAAACTCTGATCAAAACTGAGCTGAAATGAAATTTTCACCCACCCCTAGAAACACCAAGCCAGTTGGTCCAGGTTAGGCCGTAAAATTATAAACAGTTTCATATTGATATAATTTATAATTCTAATTTATAATTTTACAAATATATGATTTTCAGAAAGGTGGCTCTGCTAATTGTAGCAAAGTTCATCAGGTCTCAGCAGCAAAAATGACTCAGATAATAAGAAAACTGTCATTATATTAAACTAAGCTGAGGATTAATTTGCAAAACACACAAAGTAGAGAATCAGTTCAAACATATTAGGTAGTACAGAGAGCGTTAGGTTTCATCAGGGCCATCCTCATATGTTACGCCTCTCATAATTTTTTCAGGCTTGTGTAATACCCATCCTACTATAAAAATTCCCATTTGGATGGATAATGTTATATAATTTGTAGACCCATCTGAGTATTTTTGCTGTGTTGGCCCCAGGGAAAGAAATATAGGGACTAGTAAAAGGGAGACAAGCTCCATGATCCCTGGCTGGAAAAGACCATCTACAGGAGGGCTCTCCAACCTTGTGTCTCCAGTTGTTGCTGGACTACAGCTCCCAGAATCCCTTGCCATTAGCCATGCTGGCTGGGTATGCTGGGAGCTGTAGGCCTACAACATCTGGGGACCCAAGGTTGGAGAGCCCTGATCTACAGATTAGGCCCTCTTCTGGGTGCCCCCACCGAGGGAAGTTAGATAAGTGGTTACAAGAGAGCGCGCTCTTAGTTCTGGCACCCCACTTCTGGAATGAACTCCTCAAAGAGGTTTGCCTGGCACCTAAGTTGTTATCTTTTTGGTACCAGGCAAAGACCTTTGTTTTCTCCCCTGCATTTTAGAGACCTAGCTCTAGATTCCTATCTCATATGTCTGTTTTAACTATTTCTGTGCTGTTTATTGTTTTGCATTGCATTGCAATGTATTGTATTATATATTTTATTTTATTCTTTTAAATATTTGTATTGTGTCTTATATTTTAACTGTTCGGTGGCCTCTTTAACTGTTTGTAATCTGCCCAGAGAACATTAGTTATTGGGCAGGTTAGAAATGCAACTAACAGCCCCCTTCAATGTGGGTGCCCGCAACCCTCTGAACCCGGAGGATTACAGCAGGCATCCCATTGGGTATGGGAGGAGCGCAGCGGTGCCAGCGGATAGGATTGCTGTCACACTCCCCTTGCTCTCAGAAACATACAGCCAGCCAGTTTTAGTCATCTAGATGCTTTACACCTCCTCCCAAGGAGGAGAGGCTGAGACACCACCTGGGTTCTACAGAAGTTGGCGGAGCTTCGCCCTGCCCCTCCCTGCCCCCAGGAATGCCTCCCACCATGGGGGAACCGAAGACGGTCTTCTGTCTTCGGTTCCCTGCTGGTCCGGAAAGTACCGTGCTGGCTGTGGGTGTGTGGGTGTGAGTGCTCCCCTCTCAGACTCCCCACTGTGACTTCGAAATTCACAATAAAAAATTAAAGGGGGGGGGGACACATAAAGCTACTTGCATACCATGTAGCTGAGGCTGGTTTTATTTTGACTCATTTTAAAAAAAAAAATTTTTTTGTATTTTTCAACAATAACAATCCCAAAAACTAACAAATAATTGCAACAATATTTTTGTGGAGAAAGCCCAACACAAGTCTGCACACACACACACACACACACACACAGTCTTCGCCCAAGGGAGGGGGCAAGGAAAGGGGGATGAAGTCATAGGAGAAGTAGCAGACAGACCGTCATCCCCAACAAAGAAGAGTCTCGGTGGAGATCCACAAAACCAAGGAAGGACCATCAAGGACCATCAAACTATCAGGGCAGTCTCAAAGAGCTGCAAAGTACTAGTACGTCACCTTCTTCCCGGGCAGGAATAAGCCCACCTGAAACGAAGGGGCAGGCATAAGCCCCCACCTGACCTGGAGGGTGGGGAGAGCGGGAACTCGGGTAGAAAACCCCTCTCCCTTCCGGTAAAGGGTTGTTGGGAACCAAGGGTACTTCGGGGCCAGATTCGTCCTCCAAGCGGCAGCCCGAGTACGCCATTCTCATCCCCGGATCGGCCGACCCGGAGCCAGGCTGAAACTGACTAAGCGTAGAGTCTCTGATCTGAAGTAATTGACCAGATTCAATCCGCTAGCCTAGGAGCCTGTTTCATTGATAAACGCAGGGGTCAACTAAGGTTATGTTGATGTTGTAGTATTCCTGGAAAGCTGTTAGTTCCGCTCTGTGTTTTATGTAAACAAATAAAAGCCTTATTTGGTCATTTAAAGGGCTTCGGTTTCCTCTTGTGCGCGAAAGCCTCGTGGGTGATCGCCAGCGCTCGTACGGGCTGTAACTCAGTGCCGATTAACCCGTTAAGCGCCGAACTCACGCAAAGGATCCTGTTAGTGATCCTTCACAATTTTAAATACAGTCACATACACAGCATTGTTCATACATCTGTAAATAATACAATTAAAATATTATATCTATTATTAATTGGTCTGAATTCTATGCCAGATTGGAATCTACTATGCAGAAATCCACCTGATTAATTGGAGGTCCATCTTCACCATTCAGTTCTGGGAAAAACAGTAAGAACGGGTACCAAGTTGTTACAAAATTATCTTTCTTTATTTCTCCTCTAGCCACACGAAAGTGGCTGGTTAGTTTCTCTGCCAGCACAACCTACCATATTCTATCAAGGTATCTGCTAAACAAGAGTCCTTGGTCATTTTTCCAAGTTCTAGCAATCTCGGTTCTCACAGCCCTTACAAGCGTTGCCAACAATTCTTTATAACACAGCCCCTCATCCTCCCCAGAAAACAATGAAAATAATAATAAAGTTTCATTAGGAGTTATCTTTTGTCATGTTACATTATTCAACCACTCTATTACTTCATGCCAGAACAGTTTAATCTTCGGAGAGAAGATCCACATAGGTTCAGGTGATCCCCTTAAACCTCAGTTTCTCCAACACATATCTGTTAACTTATTATTAATTTTATGTAATTTTGTGAGCACAAATGCCATCTATAGACTGTTTTTAATACCATTTCCTTAGATCTGGCCGATACAGACTTATAGGGCTGTGAGAACCATATTCTTGCCTATGACTCTTTTGATATACTAATATCTAGGTTCATCTCCCAAGTCATCTTAGCTCCCATATTATTACCATATTCTTCCTCAATAATAATCTTATAGATGACTGACCCATTTTTATTTTTTTTACTAAGCTCTTCAATACAATAATTTTCAAATCTTGTAAGTGGTCTTATAGAACCTGATGTATTATACAAGTAAGTTGCAAAGTTTTTAATTTGCATTAATTGGAACCAGCTAGTTCTTATTTGGGCAGTTTTATCATATAATTGTCCTATTAAAATTGGTTTATCTCTTATAATTAAATGTCTAAGTCTAAAAATACCATTTTCCCATGATTTATATTGTGCATATTTATCTTGAAAATTAAATTTAGGATGTTACAAAATGGGACATGATGGGGACATGGGAGGAGCTAAGAATTTCATATCATAGAATCATAGAATCATAGAAAAGTAGAGTTGGAAGGGGCCTACAAGGCCATCGAGTCCAACCCCCTGCTCAATGCAGGAATCCAGGTCAAAGCATATCTGACAGATGTCTGTCCAGCTGCACCTTGAATGCCTCCAGACTGGGAGAGCCCACCACCTCCCTAGGTAGTTGATTCCATTGTCTTATTGCTCTGACAGTCAGGAAATTTTTCCTGATGTTTAGGTGGAATCTGGGTTCCTGTAATTTGAGCCCATTATTCCGTGTCCTGCAAACTGGGATGAACGAGAAGAGATCTTTGCCCTCCTCTGTGTGACATCCCTTCAAATACTGGAAGAGTGCGATCATATCTCCCCTCAGTCTCCTCTTCTGAAGGCTAAACATGCCCAGTTCTTTCAGTCTCTCCTCATAGGGCCTTGTTTCCAGTCCCTTTATCATCCTTGTTGCCCTCCTCTGAACCCTCTCCAGTTTGTCTATGTCCTTCTTATATTTATGCCATATTTGAACCGGTTCACTAGTGAAAGGATTATGTATTTTACCTTTATTTCTTGGGAGTTTGGGTAAATATAAATGAGAGGCAACAAAATTAGTACTATCAGATCCTTCTGAGTCCAATCAGGGACATTATTCATTTTTATGAATTTAACAGCTTGGGCTATCTGAAAAGCCTCATAATATTTTATTAAATTTGGTACCACCAATCCCCCTTTTGGAGCAGGTCTATATTTTACACTATTTTCAGCAGGGCTCTCCAACTTTGGGTCCCCAGATGTTGCTGGCCTACAGCTCCCAGCATACCCAGCAAGCATGGCTAATGGCAAGGATTCTGGGAGCTGTAGTTCAGCAACATCTGGGGACCCAAGGTTGGAGAGCCCTGGTTTACAGCTTTTGTTACTCCCAGCTATAAACTTTTCTATATTCTTTTTTTTTTTTTTGTGGCCATTTTTTAATTTTTTTTAAACATCTGGATACAAAGGAATATTTTGAAACAAAAATAAAAATTTTGGTAATATATGAGCTTTTACTACTGCAAGCTTACCTAACAGGGATAGAATTAATTTAGCCCATTTCGTAATTTTTTCTTTATAGAGTTAAAAATGTTCTTATAATTTCTATAAACTAATTGATTTATATTTTTCGTTATCCAAATTTCTAAGTATTTAAAACTAGAAAAACAAAGATCTTATGTTTTACTCTTGTGTAAGCACATATGGCCCTGATTCAGCTTCGGACCACACAGTACCCTGGGAGAGGAGGGTTAAACTTTCCCCTCACCATTCTTTCCTGAAATTCCTCCCACCTTGCAGGAGAGGGGTTTAAAAAAGGCTTACATTGACTCCAATGGATAGTTTTTTTCATTTATCCCCCCCCCCATGGGGGTGGATTCTGAGAAAAAAATGGTGGTGGTGGGAAGGTTTAAATCAGTGCCATGGTGTTGATCTGAATTGGGGCCATGCACACTTACACGAGCATAAAAAATAGCCTAAAGTTTAGTTTGGCCCTCACGTTTATGTAATTATAGAATAATAGGATTAGAAGGGGGCTATAAGGTCATAGATCCCAACCCCCTGCTCAATGCAGGAATCCAAGTCAAAGCATCCCTGACAGATGGCAGTCCAGCTGCACCTTGAATGCCTCCAGTGTGGGAGAGCCCACTACCTCCCTTGGTAGTTGGTTCTATTGTCATATTCCTGATGTCCAGGTGGAATCTGGCTTCCTGTAACTTGAGCCCACTATTCCGTGTAATGCAATATGGGATGATCGAGAAGAGATCCTGGCCCTCCTCTGTGTGGCAACCTTTCAAGTACAGTCATGCCTTGGATTGAGAGCATAATTCGTTCCGGAAACGTGCTTGTAATCCAAAACACTCATATCAAAATGAAATCCCCCAAAAAAAATTTGTACAGAGATTTTTTATTTAAGCCGTACTACAGTACTTGCATTGCAAGACATCACTTGTATATCAAGTTAAAAAAAATTAAATAAATATTAAAAAATTTGCTTGTCTTGCAAAACGCTCTCAAACCAAGTTACTTGCAATCCAAGGTATTACTGTACTTGAAGAGTGCTATCACATCTCCCTCTTCTCTTCTCTTCTGAAGGCTAAACATGCCCAGTTCTTTCAGTCTCTCCTCATAGGGCCTTGTTTCCAGTCCCCTGATCATCTTTTTTGCCCTCCTCTGAACCCTTTCCAGTTTGTCTACATCCTTCTTAAAGTGTGGTGCCCAGAACTGGATGCAGTACTCAAGATGAGGCCTAACCAGTGCTGAGTAGAGGGGAACTAGCATTTCATGCAATTTGGAAGCTATACTTCTGTCAATGCAGCCCAAAATAGCATTTGCCTTTTTTGCAGCCACATCGCATTGCTGGCTCCTATTCAGCTTGTGATCTACAACAATTCCAAGATCCTTCTTGCTTGTAGTATTGTTGACCCAAGTATCCCCCATCCTGTAACTGTGCATTTGGTTTCTTTTTCCTAAGTGCAGCATTTGGCATTTATCCCTATTAAATTTCATTCTGTTGTTTTCCGCCCAGCATTCCAGCCTATCGAGATCACTTTGAATTCCTCCCCCCGTCTTCCAGGGTATTAGCTATTCCCCCCAATTTTGTGTCATGTGCAAGTTTGATAAGCATTCCCTGCACCTCCTCATCAAGTCGTTAATACAAATGTTGAAGAGCACTGGGCCCAGGACCGAGCCCTGCGGTACCCCGCTCGTTACCTCTCCCCAGTTTGAGAAGGTACCATTGATAAGCACTTGTTAAGGATTATATATGTTCAGCTCCAAATGCACATGTTTTATCCTTGCTGTTATTGTTGCCTGCTTCGGTTTATCCATGTTTGTATAATTTGGATTCTGCCACTTAGTCTTGTCGCTTTTTGTTGTTGGTGGTGGTGGTCATCAATTTAGTTAATGATGTTTGCTGAGAAGCATGATGTCACATGATTAACCAATTGGCTGTGTTTCTCAAGGAAAACCCCACCTCATTGGCTGGCAGGGTTTCCGCAATGGCTCCCTTCCAGGGTTGTAGCTCTCCAGCAAGCAGTTTTCTGCTGAAACGTTTAGCTTCTATTTTATCTTCTTTTCCCCATCCTCCTTCCCATTGTTTAGATGATTAATTGAATTGAAAGTGTCTGTTACTGCTCCTCAGCTATTAGACCTATTCCTGGAAATTCATTCTTATGGGATTTTGTACTGCCTGCAATGGCATTTCAGAACCCTTTGTCAAGCACCCATTAAGCAGGTTGGCTACCCATTTGTTAAACACTCTTCAACTAGGTAATTAACAAGTGTCAGCTTTTATGGCATTACCCCCTTAAAAAAAAAAAGTCTGCTGATACCTTCCATCATTTGCATTCATTGCCTTCACCCTCCCTCCGTCTGTCTACCCCCCCCATTTCATGATATGCTGAAGGGATAAAGCTAAAATTATTACCAAAGGTGGAATGATTATTACAAGAGTGCAACTCGGGCATTCCTGTACCGAGTTACCTGAACACACAATTGAGGAGTGGGGCCACACTCGACCTCAATTGTTCAGAGGAGGGCAACAAGGATGATAAAGGGACTGGAAATAAGGCCCCATGAGGAGAGACTGAAAGAACTGGGCATGTTTAGCCTTCAGAAGAGGAGACTGAGGGGAGATATGATCGCACTCTTCCAGTACTTGAAGGGATGTCACACAGAGGAGGGCCAGGTTCTCTTCTCGATCATCCCAGTTTGCAGGACACGGAATAATGGGCTCAAGTTACAAGAACCCAGATTCCACCTAAACATCAGGAAAAATTTCCTGACTGTCAGAGCAATACGCCAATGGAACCAACTACCTAGGGAGGTGGTGGGCTCTCCCAATCTGGAGGCATTCAAGGTGCAGCTGGACAGCCATCTGTCAGGGATGCTTTGACCTGGATTCCTGCACTGAGCAGGGAGTTGGACTCGATGGCCTGGTAGGCCCCTTCCAACTCTACTTTTCTATGATTCTATGATTCATACACAGCACATTGCCCCATCCCTGCAGTCGACACATTTGTAGACATCTGCAAAGGGAAAGCATCTGCACCTATAGCCAGTGGAGGCTGGTGACTCCTGTGTCAGTGGGGCTCCTTATCCATTGCATCTTTTTGTTTGAGCTTTATAAGAGCTATCCATGGTGCTCCACGGTGGTGAACCTATTTTGGGGATGGAGTTTGGCACCATGGATAGCTCCTATGAAGCTCAAATGAAAAGATGCAATGGATAAGGAGCCCCACTGACACAGGAGTCACCTGCCTCCCCTGCATATAGCTGTATGTGCGTGGGCCACCTGTTTGCAAACACCCATGCTCTATGCATGGGTGCCAGGGGTGGGGCAACATGCAATGTCCGATGTCAGGGGTGGGGCTATTTATTTGACGTGATTTATTTCAGAGGATTTCTATCCTGCTTTTTATTGCTTTAAAAAAGTAAATAAATCCCAAAGGGGTTTACAAGATAAAATTGTGATGAAATACAGTTAAGCCAAACAATAAAACAATGATAAAAAAAATAAAATCTCATTCAAATAACCAGGGGTAGCTGGCAATGCTAGCGGTTAGGAACCACCACCCCCATGGCAAACAAATGTGTTTTATGCCGGCGGCAGAAATGCTCCATGCTAGGAGCCAGCCTGATCTTAATGGGGAGATCGTTCCACATGGTGGGTGCCACAGCTGAGAGTGCCCTCCTCCACATCATGGTCCAGTGAGCTTCAGCAGGCTGGAGTGCAGCAAGCAAGGCCTCCCCCTCAGAATGTAGAGACTGGGGCAGCCAAGACACAGGCTTCAGGACACATCCCCATTCCCTGATTGTGTGTTCAGGTAAGTTACAGGAACATTCGAATAGAGCTAAGGTTGCCACCAAAACCAGCAACTCCATGTCAAATTCCCCCTTTTTTCTTCATGGTGAGGGGTTAAGGAAATGTGTGATGTGCTATCCTCATATCTGTCCCCTCCACACACACACCTTGGCAACCAGTAACGTGGAGCAGGATGTAGGAGCCACAAGACATGATGGTATCATGTAGCCTCATGCTGCAAGGAGGGGAAGACTTGAACATGACAAAGAGTTACCAGCCCTGTGACCACTGTAGCATCTGTTTCAATCTATAGTTTGGTGCAGTATCTTCACAACCACAACAGATTCTACCAACCTATGGTAATGTGTAGGGATGGGCAATGGGCATTCATGGGGGCGGCACTGGGGTGGGAGAGCAAGGCAGCCCCAGTTCAAGCTGGGGAATTTCCCCTGATACGAACTGAGGCTTGCACAGTGCTTCTGCTATTTGAAGCTGGAGGTCAGAGAGCTTGAGTGCAAGTCCCATGATCTGCAGCTGCAAACAAGAGCTCAACACACTTGTGGAGAGGCTCCCCCTTTTCCTTATACAAGGTTTTCCAGGCTGAGGGAGGCAGCATTGGCAGCATCCAATCCCTGGCAGAATTTTTTTGGGGGAAATGGTATCTCTCTCCACCTCAGTGGCAGAAATCTTTGGGGAAATGGCATCTCTCAAGGGCCACAAGGGGCCTTTAATTCTGGTGTGCTACCAGCATGCCAGATAGGGAACAGGATGGAATCAAATCTTACCACCTTCCCTCTTCCAGAGGTTGGAGAGCTGCTGCTGTGATACCCCAGCTAGCTTTTTTAAAAGAGAAGGTGGGAAGAACTTTGAGAGCTCAGCGAGCTGTGTAGGCAATTTCTGAAGTTGGACTTGATATGGGAAATAAACCAAGCTATATCTGATTTTAAAGAACACACATTTGTTATTGACTCACTTAGCTTGTTTTCTGAGCAAGTCTTACATGAGCCCTGGGGAAGTCACCCATCTCTTTTAAAATGTTAATATTCTTATAAGGGGCTATGCGGAATGTTCATGGACGTTTATGGAGGAAATGGTTCATATTTCTCTACTTGCTTTCCTTTTTCATACGCTATTCACTGACCTGCATCTTCCTAAGGTGACCCCAGCCATCGAGGAAAACATAGTGCTGTCACTTAAGCATGCAGTTAATCAGGTCTTGCTTACATTAAAATGAATTAAAATTGGTAGTAATGTCAGAAGGAATGCCTTAACTCTCTGATAGGCTTCCTTGATATGGCTCTGTGATGACCTCGCAAAACCAAATCAGAGTGCTGGCGATTCTTCCTGCTCAATGGGCAAATATTTTTGGTCAATTTCGTAGCCAAAATATGGGTGCATTTTGCAGGAGTGAAGTGTTTTTACCAAACTCTCTTCCCCCGCTCTCATGTGGCATACATACACCACCACAACCTTTTGATTTTACCGCTGCCATCACAGCAACACCAAGTGGGCCGCTCAACAAGATCTGCCACAGACGGCCTTCTCCTTGTCCCTTCAGCCAGAGCAGCTAGACTGGTCGGGACGAGGAAAAGGGCCTTCTCTGTGGCAGCCCCCGTACTATGGAACTCTCTCCCAAGTGACCTCCGCCATGCCCCCTCTCTGCTGAGCTTCCGCCGCTCATTAAAAACTTGGTTATTCAGGCGGGAATATGGGGTGGGCTAAGATTTTAAAATTTTATACTGTTTTAATGTATTTTAATGGAGAAAAATGTTTTAATGTATTTTATTCTATTTTATCTTCTGTACATCGCCCAGGGTGGCCGGTTTGCCGGCCAGATGGGCGATAAATAAATGCAAATAATAAATAAATAATAAATAAATAAATACTGTGACACACCCGCCTCTGCCCCACACTCGTGGAAGCCCTCTGTAGTGTGTTTGTCGGGTGTTTTAGCCACCTTCTTCTTTCATGTTACAGTATGCAGCTCCCTTGCTCCCTTCATACTCAGTCAGGCCCCACACCCAGGTCACTATGTTCCCCTCAGGTTTCCTGCTTGCCTCCCACCGGGGAGGCTCGCCTTTCCAATCCCTCAGAGATACACCAGCAGTAGCCCGGGACACACCCCTCTCCTCACAAGCCTTTGGCCCCAACAGCCTCAGGCTAACTAGTTCAGTGTTCTCCAACCTTGGGTCCCCAGATGTTTTTGGCCTACAACTCCCAGCATGCCCCAGCCATGCTGGGAGTTGTAGGCCAAAAACATCTGGGGACCCAAGGTTGGAGAACACTGAACTAGGGTAATGACCTGAACACAGTTATTTCCCTCGTTGCCACCTTTCTTCTTTCTCCACAGAGGTTAAGCTCTAGGATGTGTGTGTGTTCCCTCCCTTAATCACTCACTCTCACACTAAGGGCTAACAGTCAAACAAAATCAAGTTTATTTCTACAGATGGAAACATAAAAGATACATTCAGGTGCTGGCTTAGCTCATTACAGTTACAATATATGTCCACTCCGGGCTGAGGTAACTCCTCCAGCCTTCCCTATCCATTAAGAGCCCTTTTCTAGATGTCTCCCAATTCCACCCTCAGCCCAGAATGACCGCCAAGTCAACCAGCCTGTCACAGCTCTCTGCCCCTTGCCAACATTCCAAGTGCTGTGATTGGCTCTGCACTCTCAGGGAGGGAGAGGCGGAGCTCCAGCTGCCCATCACACCTGCATTATATCTTATCTCTTCTTCCGAGACAAGAAGGAGTTGTGAGGAACCATAGAGTTGGAAGGTCTCTTGGAGATCATCTAATGAATCCAGTCCCTTGCTCAGTGCAGCCAATGAAATGGAGGTACAGCATGCGTGGGAGATGGTCAGCCTCTGATTAAATACCTCCAGCGAAGGAGAACACACGGCCAGCCAAGGCAGTCTGTTCCACTTCTGAACAGCGCTCACCATTAGGAGGTTTCTCCTAATGTTCAGCCAAAATCAGATTCCCTGCAGTTTCCACCCATGGGTTCTTCTCCTGCCCTCTGGAACAACATAGAACAATTCTGCTCCATCTTCTACATGATATTGGAAGTCATTTAATTGTCTTAATTGTCTCTTCTCAACCAGCTTTTTCAACTGTTCCTCATAGGACCTGTTTTCTAGCCCCCTCACCATCCTGGTTGTTCTTCTCTTTACACACTTCGGTTTGTCAATCTCCATCTTAAAATGTGGCACTCAGAACTGGACTCGGTGTGCCAGATGCAGCCTGACTAAAGCAGGATACAGCAGATGATTTCCCGTGACCTGAACATTATGCCTCTTTTACTGCATTAGCTGTTTTAGGAGCTGCATCACACTGCTGGCTCCTATTCAGCTCACAGTCCACTAACAGAGCGATCCTATGGCCCCTAGACAGTGTTTAGGGGATTTTTTGGAGTCCCAGCTCCAATGTCGGAAAACAGCTTTGACCGTGCAAAAGAGCTCCAATGTCAGAGCTGGGACTCCATGCTTGGAGGTGCTCTCCCTCCCATCATAGGAAGCACAGAAAGAACCGCACCAGTTGCCTCTCGACCTTGGAGAAGGGGTTCAGGGGGTGTTCTGTGGGGGCAGGGAGGGGAGGAGACTGGTGCCACCAAGATACGAGGTATCCTGGTGGCGCCTCAGGCCTCCCTGCTGCTCCAAAGCCCCACAGTTAGACAGCTGAAATCGGCCGTCTAGCTGCCTTGCCGGGTGGGAGGAGCACGGAGGTGACCTTTGCCTCTGCGCTTCCCCCACCCTGCATAGGATGCCCGTCATCCTCCCGAGTTTGGAGGGTTATGAGCATCCATATGGGATTGCGCCCTAAGATACCTAGATCCTTTTGAGAGCCAGTGTGGCGTAGTGGTTAGGGTGTTGGACTGGGACTCGGGAGATCCGGGTTCTAGTCCCCGCTAGGCCATGAAACTCACTGGGTGACTTTGGGCCAGTCACGGCCTCTCAGCCTAACCTACCTCACAGGGTTGTTGTGAGGATAAAATGGAGAGGGGGAGGAGGAGGATTCTGTAAGCCGCCTTGGGTTCCTTGCAGGAAAAAAGGTGGGGTATAAATAGAATAAATAAATAAATAAATAAATAAATCCTTTTCACATATACTGCTGCCAGGTCAGATCTCCCCCATTCTGTACTTGTGTCCTTGGTGTGTGTTCATTTTAACCTAAACTGAAGACTTATCTCTGTTTAATTTGACCTTATTAATGTCAGCCCAGTGTTCCAGCCTGTCAAGATCCTTTTGAAACTTGATTCTTTCTTCTTTTTGGTTGTGCAAACTGAGAGATCGCAACGTAGGATGGTGGTTGTTTTCTTCTTCTACATGTTTGCCATCGGGTTCAGATGGTCATATGAGAGTAATGAACAGATTTTCTAAGTAATGCAGAGGGCATTTTACAGCATTCTGAATGTTGCTTCCATAAAGTAAACTGAACCAAATGAACAGATATTCAATATCAGATGACCGATAGGGACATGTGTAATTTGGAGATGAAGACTTGTTTGTCCCCCCCCCCCCCGAAAGAAAGGGTGTCTGTGCTTATGTTCTTTAGTAATTGAGTGTCTGGAGTCCTTGGGTGTATTACAGTGGGACTGAAGATAGAAAGCCTGTATCAGTCTTTCATTGGGTGTACTAGAAAGCATAATACTTCAGCCTCTTGCTGCCTAGGGAAAGGAAAGGCATTTGAGAATTCAGAGCTCTGTCTTTGTTTCCTACAAGACTGTTTTACAACCCAAGGTGCCTCATTTTATTTCAACTGTAGGTATGCTTTTAAAAGAGCGGGGGGGGGGGGGGAGACACACAACAACCTCAAGAATAAAATCTTAAGGGCAAAGTCTGTCTGAATGAAAAACTGGTTGCTGTTCATGTGGCAGAAGAAGCATCCGATGCACCCGGCTGGCTGGATCCCGTACTTATTCTAAATAAACTTGAAGCATCACAAGGACAAAGAAACTGGGGGGGAAATACCAGTCTGCTTCTCGTCTTTAGTTTCAGACTAGTTTCATTCTTCTGTCTGCAAAATGGAATCAAAAGGAAGAAGAATGCCCTAATTGGAATGTGGTGTCGGAGGGAGTGAAAAAAAGGAGGCAGGAGAAGAGAAGTAAGTTAGATAGGCAAGGGGGGAGCCAAATTGGATGGAACAACCGTAGGGATGGATGAGCAGAATTTTTGATTTGTTTGTGACCAGAATTTGACTTGTTCACACCCCCAAATGTGCACATTTTAGAAAGGGGCATCACCACCTGCTTCTTCTTGTATTTGTGTATACACACCAAATACTGTATTAACAAAGTGCCTTCCTTTTCCTCACAAAAAGGTAGTTCCAGTATTTAGATGCAGCAGATAAAAATGGCAGGAGAGAAACTCGGTCCAGAGGAGCCACAAGAGCTACTCCCTTTATAGCAGCGCTGAAGAACATCTACTATGTCAGGACACCTTGTTGAGAGCTGAATTCCACACACACACACACACACACACCGCCTTTTTGAGCCCTCTTTGAAAGTGTTATCAATAAAACCCGCCCTGAGGAAACAAAGGTAAAATTGAATTACCTTGGATTGAGTGTGGATTAATTCCACAACCAGAGTAAAAGAGCTCTGTGGTAACGATGAAGATTTGGTCTCCGGGGAAGTGGCTTTCTGTACTGTGCATCTCTGCAAATACATACCGAGTGACTTCGTAATAAAGTCCCTAATGCTGAGCAGCTGCATTTTTGAAAGGGCTGGCAGAGCTGTGTGTTCCATATGGATTTCCTTCATCGAACGAGAACGTGATTGTTGAAGTTCTCAGATTGAGTGAGGACCCCCCTCCGCACCCCAGTGATTTTGAGATTCGTGCACTTGTCTCAAGTGATGGGATGTGGGTGATAATGCTGTTGCCAAGTGGCAAGTACTATGATTCTCCCAACCCCCTCTGAGGGCTTGACCAGGAGCTCATCTTAAAAAAAAATATGTATGTATGTATGTATTTATTTATTATATTTATACCCCGCCTTTTTTCCTGCAAGGAACCCAAGGCGGCTTACATAATCCTCTTCCTCCTCCTCTCCATTTTATCCTCACAACAACCCTGTGAGGTAGGTTAGGCTGAGAGTCCGTGACTGGCCCAAAGTCACCCAGTGAGTTTCATGGCCGAGCGGGGACTAGAACCCGGATCTCCCGAGTCCCAGTCCAACACTCTCACCACTACGCCACACGCCACACGCCACACTACGCCAGACATGTGTGTCTGTCCATCTGTCTGTCTGTCACTGCCATAACACAATGACCGAGAAAGCCAGCGTGGCATAGTGGTGAGGGTGTTGGACTGGGACTTGGGAGATCCGGGTTCTAGTCCCCGCTCGGCCATGAAACTCACTGGGTGACTTTGGGCCAGTCACGGACTCTCAGAGCCTAACCTACCTCACAGGGGTGTTGTTGTGAGGATAAAATGGAGAGGAGGAGGAGGAGGATTGTGTAAACCGCCTTGGGTTCCTTGCAGGAAAAAAGGCGGGGCATAAAATAATAAAAAAAAAATGAAACACCTGAAACTTGCATGCATGCTAAGGGACCCCTAGGGGTATGCACTTCAGGGTTATTTCCCCCCCCCCCAAGTGTATTAATTAATTAAATTCATCTTAATGTGTCCCTGTGGTTGAAGCCTGCAGTAACATCTTCAGCCACCAGGGGAAGACTGCCCTAACCAGCGCAGAGCTTTGCAGTCCCTACATTTTAAACCCGGGGCTGATTAGTTGGCCAAGGGACAGAGTTATACAGCTACCCCTCCCCACTGCTGTGGAGCAGGCCCCCTCAGGGGAAGGGAGTGGGCAGACCTGTCCCTCAGAGGGCTATAGGGGTATGCCATGGCAGGAGCCATGCCACTGGCAAGGGGACATGACTTCACTCGGGGACAGAGCAGGTACAATGAGTCCAAGTCTGATAGCTGTGTAAGATTGCTTGAAGGCTTTGCTGAAAGGGCTGCTCCAACCTGTGCAAAGGCAGGCCCATTTGCTAGTAAGAAGTGCCCTCTTGGATCAGATCAAAGGCCTACCTAGTCCAACATCCTGTTTCCCATAGCGGCAACGCAGATGCATTCCGGAAGCCCTCAAGCAAGACGTGAGGCCAAGAGCAGCCTCCCCCACTTGTATGCCACAGCAAATCATATCCAGAGGCACACTGCTTCTGAATCTGGAGGAGGCGTATTGCCATCATGTCTAGTAGCCAATGATAGTCTCATCCTCCACGAATTTGTCTAATCCCTCCTTTGAATTGTCTCATTCACTTTAAAGGTAATCTGAGCCAGTGTGGCGTAGTGGTGAGAGTGTCGGACTGGGACTCGGGAGATCTGGGTTCTAGTCCCCGCTCGGCCATGAAACTCACTGGGTGACTTTGGGCCAGTCACTGACTCTCAGCCTAACCTACCTCACAGGGTTGTTGTGAGGATAAAATGGAGAGGAGGAGAAGGAGGAGGAGGACTATGTAAGCCGCCTTGAGTTCCTTTCAGGAAAAAAGGCGGGGTATAAATGTAATAAATAAATAAAAAAGTTGGCCTTTAAATAACTGTACATTGTGATAGCAAAATTCCATAATTTAACTACGGGGAGGGACCATAGCTCAGTGGTAGAGCACATGCTTTGCATGTGGAAGGTCCCAGGTTCAATCCCCGGCATCTCCAGGATGTTAGCTTTTGCATGGGCAAAACGAGATTGTCAGCTGACATGGAGAATGTCTCTTGAGGTGAAGTACACAAGGTCTCCTGTCACCAGACATAGTCTCAAGGTTTATGAGCCAGCAACCATGGGACAATTGGAATCAGTCAACATGTTGTGAAGAATAGGTTATATAACTGGTGAGTAATATCCTATTTATAGGTACAGGCTCTTCCTATATAAGTTGGGGTAAGACACATGTTACTTGAGACTTCTGGAGACTACAGACTTCTACTTCAAATCAGTCACTTCACTTCATCTCAGCCTTACCACTTCTCACTTGGAACTGGAGACCTGCTTGGGTCTTGACTTGTATCTGCAATGATGTAGCGAGATGGGGTCATCTCTTCTGTGTAAGAGAAGCCAGCATTGCTTGCCTTAATCCCATGTAATTGGGTCTTACAAATAAACTCTTTAATCTTTATTAATTGCTGTTATCTCCTCCTTCCGTCTGCGTGACTGGTACTGAGGGTCACTAGCTAGGTAAGCTTTTGAACCCGGGTCAGTCCAGCTCTCACACAGGGAGACTGGAAAAAGCTCCTGCATCAAACCCTGGAGAGCTGTTGCCAGGCAGTGTAGACAATACTGGGCTAGATGGACCAATAGTCCAACAGTATAAGGCAGCTTCCCATGTTCCTAACTATGTGCTGTGTGAAGAAGTGCTTCCATTAATCTCAAGGTCACCCTGAGCATTTTGGTCAGAGGGGCAATTTGGGGCCTGATGTTGCTGTTCAGTGGAGGAGTCTGCTCCTTTTGAGATGTCTAATTTGTTTGACTTTATGTCCTCTTAGATGTACAGAGTGACACCACCCCCAGTTCTTCCTTCTCTGTCCTTCTAATATTGTTTGTATCCAGAGATACAGCTCCTCAAGGGATTTGTCTCCTTCAAGTCAATGCATAGGCAGGCAAGAGAGCAAGGCTGAGAGGAAGTAGGAAGCACTTCTGCTAACATTGCTCCATTCTCAGCTTGACTGCAGCTAGTTCTGACAGGTGATGGAAGGTAGGAGAAGTTTAGAAAGGGGTCCACATTAAAGAAATGTGCTTTGATGAAGGGAAACACAGGGAGATAAGCTTAGCATCAATGGTTCAGTGTGTGTTAGGATGGTGCTTCCAACAACATGCCATGTGCGTGCAGTTGGTGGTTGCCCCATTTGGAGACTTACGGTCACGCCACCATGCACCATGCTACAAGTTCCTTCTCTATTGTTGTGTGACAAATAATTCTGCACAGCTTGTCAACGGTGACAGTTGAGACTTTTTTGCTTAGGTGCCTTGACAGTGCTTGCATTAAACAGCCAGAGCCCTACACTCCATTACGTTTTTGTAAAATGAACTGCCTGTAACTTGCTGTTTCCCTGATAGTGGCAGTGGTTGCAAGCTAATCCTCTCCAGCTGGTTGGTTTGGTTTAGTGAGAGCCTTCAGTCATACGACAGGTAGCCGATCTTTCTCAGCATCTAGTGCAGGGACTTCAGGGCTAAATATTAACCATGATAGACAAGGAGTAATTTAATCTGGAGCAGGCTTTTTAAAGAAAGGCAGTATATTCTATACTGGAGATAAATAATAGAGCCTGGTTTAGTAAACAGAAAGGCGCTATAGGGTATGTTTCTAATTCACACACCACCTGGAAAATAGACATTTCCCACTGAAGTATAATTCATCATATATACTAATAGCAAACTCACCCTCCAAGTGTGGGTCCTTATGAAGCCAAACTGGCAACATCCATGCACAAGAGGGTGGTATCAGCAGGCTGTGTTTCTAAAACAGAGAGGTGCTGAGGCTGTTGGCTGTGGGAAGCTCTGTCATCTAGTATCAGATATCCTGTTCTGGTTTGGGAGGTGCACACTGCACATGCTCAAGGTTGCTGTGTTATTCTCATATTCAAGGTAGAGCGTTGACATTTCATTCATTCATTTTTATTTTTATTTTTTAATTACAATTTTATACTGCCCAATAGCCAAAGCTCCCTGGGCAGTTCACAACAATTAAATGTCTGGCACACTGCTGTCACGACTGACCATGGAAACACACAGTACCATGACTTTTACAACTACGGAGGACCATCGTAGGGACGTACAACAATTCCAGTTCAGTTCATTAAGTATCAGAACTTACCTCCCAGTTTGCATTCCCCAGCTTGCGATCGCATTTGCAAAATGTGTTTGTTAGCAAAATGCCCACCTTAAAAGTTTGGATGAAAAATGCATTTTCACGCTTAGGTTGGTGGGGGAAAGTACACATTTTGGTGTACCCTTTAAAAATGTGCACACTAATGTACACTTTCCCCATTCTACCAACAACAACAACAACAACAAGCTCACATATGGGAATGAGGCAGACTGAACTTTGAGGTGAAACTCAGAAAACCTTGATGAACTCAGGCTTTGCTGATACTCCCGTCCCAATGGAGGAGACAGCACAAAGAGAGACAAGGAGATGCCTCTGACAGCTCGTGTTGGCCCTGCCAATCTCTCCTTTAGATTGTGGCTCTGTGGGCAGGGCCACATATACTAAATATTGCGGTGCCAGGTTATTTTTAGATACTTAACCATTGTTGCAGCTGCTGGCCAACCATTCCTTTGTTGGGTGGATTGCTCATTAATAGTCCAGGATTAATAGTCCAGTTTCCCCTATGAGGAAAGGTTACAACATCTGGGACTGTTTAACTTAGAAAAGAGGCAAGTAAGGGGAGACATGATAGAGGTGTACAAAATTATGCATGGTGTGGAGAAAGTGGGTAGGGAGACATTTTTCTCCCTCTCTCATAATACTAAAACCTAATGGGGTCATCCCATGAAGCTGATTGGTGAGAGATTCAGGACAGATAAAAGGAAGTACTTATTCACACAGCGCAGAGTTAAACTAGGGAATTCACTTCCACAAGATGTAGTGATGGCCGCCTGCTTGGATGGCTTCAAAAGGGATTGGACAAATTCATGGAGGAGAAGGCTATCAGTGGCTACTAGTCCTGGTGGCTATATATGCTACCTCCAGTATCAGAGGCAGTATGCCTATGTACACCAGTTGCTGGGGTACATGGGTGGGAGGGTGCTGCTGTACTCATTTATTTATTTTGCTTCTATACCACCCAATAGCCGAAGCTCTCTGGGCAGTGTACAATAATCAATTAAAGAGTACAATAGAGTACAATTAAATATAAACAATTAAAACGTTATAAAAATTTAAAACCAGTTTTTAAAATGTCACAGAAACTAAAAACAAGTTAATAAAACATGACCTCTAAAAGAATTTACCACCCACCATGTACCATTTAGTTGTTAAAAGCCTCAACGTAGAGGGTAGTCTTAACCTGGAGCTGAAAAGATAATAGGGCTGGCACCAGGCAGGCCTCAGGGGGGGAGCTTGTTCCACAGTTGGGGGGCTACCACAGAAAAGGCCCTCCCCCTTGTTGCCACCCTCCAAGCCTCCCTTGGAGGTGGCAGTAGGAAGAAGGCCCCAGATGTTGAACGTAGTATACGGGTAGATTGTGGTTCAGAGAGACGTTCCATCAAGTATTGTGGTCCCAAACTGGGTACCTCATGTCCTGCTTGTGGGTTTCCTCCTGTGGGCAGCTGGTTGTCACTGTGTGAACAAAATGCTGGACTAGATGGACCCTTGGTCTAATCCAGCATGTTTTTTCCTAGGTTCTTTTGATTGGTTGATGTTTTATCTAGGGATGCTTGATGAATTCACTTGTTCTGAATCCAAATACAAAATGACCCGATCTGCACCTCCCCAAATGATGTGCACATCGGCTGTTAGCTATGCACCAGATTTTGCATGTCTCTAAATGTTGTGACACAGTTCCTTTCTGTTTAAAACATATCAAAATAGACATTTAAATCATATTTTGAGAGAAATTGGCATTTAAATACATATTAAAATACATATTTTGCAAGGATTTTTTTAAAATCACAGATTGATGCCAAAATGGAATGGAATTATGGATAAAAACCAAGTGAATTTTGCATGGACTGAAAATACAGAGATTTATTTGTCTAGCCCAAGTTTATTTGTGAGAAACAAAGGTTAAGAGAAAGTCTCTTGATAGTTCAGGAAAGGGTTGGGGGAGAAATTCATTCTCTTTTGAACCACTATGAGAAATGAAACTTAGTTATCCTTCAAAATTATGCACTTCTCCAAATTTTGCAGTGGATTTCTCCAATTCAAAAATGCATACAAAAATGCATATATTAGGGCAAAAAAATATTAAAAATTGCATTATATTAGGAAGATTGTTTGCAAAAAAAAAAACCCAAGTATGTTAGGCAAAAATGCATACTGCAATGCATGCATGAGAAATGTGCACAAGAATGCTTAGGAATTTTCATGCAAACTTTTCTAAAAAATGCTCGATGCTTGGGATGAAGCGAATATAAAATTGGAGAAATGAGAAACGGAGAGAAACCGAAATTGATGGATTCCTCCATGCCTAGTTTAGAATTTCTGTGTGTTTTAAGTGAGACACCCAGACAGAGTTTGGAGAAGGTGATGTACCTTCAGCAGAGGGGAGGGGGAAGATGTGTGTGAATAGCTGTGTGTATATCACAGAGAAAGAGAGAGAGAGACAGAGACAGAGAAGAGTTCCTGAATGTGAATTGCCACCTACAAGGCGATGGATTTCTCTGATGGAAATCCATCGCCTCATAGGAGTGCTGATTTGACTCTTATTTGTATATTCACGAATAAAGCAAGTATTACAGAGCCACCTCAAGTCTCTAGTCATCCAAAGGGAATTAAACCCATTTGCGCTATCCCAGGAACTTCTTACTAATTTGCCAGAGTTGGGAGCGAGTTTGGTTGTGTTTTGCTTTGTTTGCTTCTTCGTGCTGAGCCCTGGCCCAGAATAAACCCAGGTTTATTGGATTGTAAAGCCCTGCATAATGGTGCGATGGTAATATACGCAAACCAAGTGAATAATTTCTCTTTCCCCTCTTACCCACTTCCAGTATCACACTGCAAAGCAAAAGACCAGGGGCTAGGATTCTGAAATATAGTTACCTCTTGATATGCTTCTGTGATTCCCATTAATGCTAATATATGAGTTATGGGGTGACACAAGAGATGATTTACTGTTCAGTCAGTTTGTTCTGTTGTACCTGGATGTTACTGAAATTAGGGTGCAGTGTTCTGAGGCAGAAGAGCTTGAGTAATCAAAGTTGGATCATCTGGACTAGAAGTTTTAACTCTTCATTTCTTTACAGCAGCGTGATCTGTCCCTCGTTCACTTAACTGTGTAATAACTGTCAGGGGGGGGGGCAGATGCAAAAGAAGGCAGACCTTCTGCACCTTTAATATTGTGTAAAAGGAATTTCAGCAGCTGTAGCTTGTATGGCAAGGTACATGTGGGAAGAAGTGCTCCTAGCAAAATCCAAGGCAAGGTTTCTGCATATATAAAACACCTGATAATTTAAAGGAGATCTAAAATAGTTCCCTTGGTCATCAGCTAATTTGCCTGGATGGCCATTTTGAGAAAGGTTTGAGGGGCAGTAGGCCAATGGCAGCCCCCCAAAAAACTTAAAGTAGCCAGACAGTCCAGTTACCACAAATACCACTTTCTCCCCACACCCCCTTAATCTCCAGATTGGCAATTGGAGAGCAAGACAGTATATTTGTCTTGCTTCCGGTTGCTGACCCATCATGCTGAATTCATTTAGAATTTAGCCAACCCAATAGAATAGGAAAGCAAAGAGGAATTTGGTGCTGAAATATCTTCAGCTGAAGCTGCAGTTGCCAAGCTTGGGTCACCAGATGTTGTTGTACAGGAATCGCCATCATTGGAAGCCAGCATGACCAGGAATGATGGGAACTGTAGTCCAAGGTTGGGAACCATCAAACTAAACATTTCTGCAAACCTCTTCCATAGGTGCATTTGTCAGGACATAGGGAGAACTCCTTTGGCACAACGGATTTGCATTCAGTCTAATTTGCAGAGTTCTGAGGAAGGAATTCCTGAAGTACATAATATAGTATGTATATAGCGGCTTGCTATATGAAAGGTAAATAGTGGATGCAGAACATCCTCATATTGCAGAATCTTCCATTTCTGGTCTTTCTTCTTCTCTTCTCTCCAGGAACCCTGGGAGAACATTCATAGATTAGGAAATTCAAAAGATTCTGGAGAACAGTTTTTACCCATGGTTGTTTATACCATCATTTCCTTCAAAGAGTTTCTACTGTTGATAAAAGAAGAGTCTGCTGTAACTTCAGGATATCAGGTCTTTTGTCCCTGACCGGTTTCCATAGAAACATAGTAGTGATAGCTGTGCTCCAGCTGAGAGACAACTTTGTTTTCTAAAAATATTCTAGGCAAATCTGCAGATTCTGTTTAAAAGCTAAGTATTGCACACTAAATTCAAAGTTGTTGTGGTGGTTTTTTTAAAACCACAACAACAACAACCTCTAAGCTCACATGTAAAGACTATTGCTTATGATGATAACTTTCAGAGGGGTAGCCACGTTAGCCTGTAGGGAAGGGGTGGGCATCCTTTTTTCTTTTTTTTTCTGCTGGGGGCCACATTCCCTGGTGAGCAATCTGTCTTGCATGTTGACAGTCAAGCGGGGTTGAATCCTGAAGTGTCACCCCTTTTCTCTTTCTGCCACCCCCATTTCTCCCTCTCCTTCCTCCTTCCCCCATAGTAGGCCGCCAGGAAAGGGACAAAGCACTCTTGCCGAAGGTCTGAACTGATCGCATGAAGAGGACTTTTGAAATTAGGCTGAGGGCCACAGGAAGGTAGTCACATGATGCAGAGTATGAAGTTACACGGAATTAGTCATGGATTTTATAGAAAGGTAGCATTTAAAAACAACAACAACCAGAGAACCTACCATGTGAAGTAGAGAAGGCAGTTGGCAGAGTGACCTGAAGATTGGGCTCTTGCGGCTCCTAAATTACTTAGGTGCTCTTGATATTTTTACACAAAGTCTCATAAATTAACTCATTAATCAAGCATTAATGGCCTAGTCAAGGCAGATGTTGAATCCAGCTGCTAAACATGGTTTTAATGGGTTTTTCTCTCTCTGTCTCTCTCTCTCCTTTTATAGAGCCAATTAATTCCAGTATAATCTAGGGAAAAATGTGTAGTGTTTGTCAGCCAGGGAAGAAAACATCAGTAGTTTCTGAATGATTATTATTTAATGACTTAAGTTTAGTTAGATCGCCCATTCATTTTAGCATTATTCTTAGAGAATGGGAACATAGGAAAATTTAACTCCTCCAAGAAGGTCTGTTGGGCAACCCTCATGAATAAGCATTTTTATCTGTGATTATCACCACAATTTGGTTACCATTTTATTCCATGGGGTTCATGCGAAACACTCATTGTAAGCCGTTTACCATATTCTCATGTAATTATGAATCTTCCTGTCTAGCATATGCAAAATGAACCTATAACAAATTTTACTGAACTGCTTTTAATTTCCCACAGACTTCTTATGTATATGTTGCCTGATCAAGACCTTTGAATATGGAAAACTCTGTGCAGAAATTAATAAGCTTCAGAACGACTTGAGAATATGTTAAATGTCTTACAGTGAGTAAACGGCTTGCAATGGCTTTGACTTTCAAAGCTTGTGGAAAGCCCGTGCAACAAAAGCAGAAGATAGTATGGTCAAGTAACACTCTGGAAAAAGCTCACCTTAGAGCAAACATTATTGTATAGCTTGAATTGGCTGCATATTGTCCCTTCTGCTGTTGGCATTCCGTTATTTTTTATGAACTTTTTACAAAAGAAACCAATAAGCCACTTAGGGCACAATCCTATGTCCCTCTGACCATGTCTGGGCGGGGCGGGGGGGGGACAAAGGAGTTGCTGAAGAAGGCGCTGCAACCTCGGAAGTCTCTTCCTAGGTTGCAGCGCCTCGGAGTGCGTGCCTCCCCACCTTGTAGCCAGTGCGATTCTTTCCATGCCGGAAGGAAACTGCAGAGAACTGAGCATGGAAGACCATGCTCAGTTCCCATGTTGCGGGGGGGTGTTCCTGGGAGGTGGGGAGGTGAGGGACCAGGCTGTGACGGATTCCGAGGCATCCAGGTGGTGCCTCAGCCTCTCCTCCTCGCGAGGACGGATAAAACATCTAGACAGAAATCAGCTGTCTAGATGTTTTTGAGGGCGGAAGGAGCACGGAGGATATCCCACCCTCCGTGCTCCTCCTGCCCTCAGTTGGATGTCTGCACAGGCCTGTGGCTCACGCTGGCTCAGCTTGTCTGAGCGTGGAAAGCTAAGCAGGGTCAGGCCTGGTGATTACTTGGATGGGAGACAGACCCCTCCTCTAGTTTCCTGCATTGAGCAGGGGGTTGGACTCGATGGCCTTGTAGGCTCCTTCTAACTCTTATGATCTATGAAATCTATAATATTCTGAGTTCGGAGGGTTATGGGCAGCCTCCTAGGACTGCGCTGCCCGGGAGCAATCCAAGACATTGTCTAGGGGGCCATAGGATACTTCAGATTCTCAGATCTGTGGTCAGAAACAGAGCTCCGCTCTCTGCTCCCCCTTCCTTCCCCCGTGCAGCCGGCGCAGAAGGAACCACACCAGCTGCTTCTCTGAGGTTGGGAAAGTGACCTCAGAGAGAGGGGGAAGCGGGCGGGGAGGGGAGAAAACTGAGTCTGCCGGGATATGAGGTAACCTGGTGGCTTTCGATCCTCCTTCACTCCCACTCCAAAGCACCTCAGCTAAATGGCCAAAAATTAGCCGTCCAGCTGAATTGCGGGGCAGGAGAATCGAGGAGGTAGAGATGGCCTCCTCCCCTCCTCCTGCTCTGCACTGGATGCTTGTAGGCCTCTGAGCATCGAGGACACAATTGATAGATAGGATTGTGCTCTCAGAGATTTTATTCTATTAAGCAGCATATAAGTGTTACTTATAAATAAATAATAAATAAATAAATATTTGCAAATTTTGTTAAAAAATATCAACCTCAGCAAGATGTGTCCTCTCCCCCCTTCCCATAGCTAAATATTTATTTATTTCATGTATTTATAGTAGCTACACGTCACTTAATATAATAACATTGCTGGGTGCTTTGCACTGAAGTATGTACAAAAGATAATATAGAAGCAATATAAACATAATAAATAATTTAAAACCTTGCAGCAGAAATAATACCGTTTATTGTTTCTTCTGTACTATTGCTAACAATGGGGGCAGGGGGCTGGCCCATTCGCTAAGTGGCTGCCATGGTGGGTGTGGTCTTTCACAAAATATCCATTTCCCAGAAGGCAAACTGGTGAAACTATAAGAAAAGGAACTTGCCCCAGGCAAATCAGAGGAGGGGTCTGAGTACTAAAAAACAAAACGTAGGGATTGATGAGAATTGCATTGGAGTTCATTTTTTACTTTGAATTTGCCCCATTTGCAACCCCAAATAGGAATGGAAATGGGGGAGTAATTTTCCAGGAAAGCTCACAAGTTCTTGAACTTCTGGTGACGTTCAAAAGTGTGCACTTTTAAAAGTGCACTTTATTTTAAAAGTGCACTTTCTCACTTTAGTCTATTGGGGAAAGTGTGCATTTCGGAAGTGCACTTTAAAAATATGTACCAAAATACGTACTTTTCCAATTCAAAAAGAAAAAAAAAGCTCATGTTTGGGAACGGGAACGAAATGAACCAAGCTCAGAGGTGAAAATAGGAGAATATTGACGAGCTCAAACTTTGTTGATTCTTCCGTCCCTAAAAGCTCTCTTTTGATCCCACAGTTTTCTGCTCCAACTCCTATTTCACAGGGGTTACAAACTAATGAGCTCCGAGACAAATAAATAACATGGCCAAAAAGAGAGTACAAATTAGGATGGAGTCTCTGCCTGAAATGCCAAATCACATATTTTCTCCCACAAAGAACAGCAAAACACCCATTTCACAGAAGGGAAACTGGTGATCTGCAGAGAAACACTAAACCATACACATTACTCCCGTCCCGCCTGACCCCAAAGGTCCTGTGGCATTATAAAGACGTAGCATATTTATTGCAGCTTGACCTTTTGTAGGCTTCCAGATATCTCATCAGATACACAAACACATCAATTAGGGGAGCCTTCTCTTACCAGGCACCCTTGATATGTTTTGGACTACAGTGCCCATCATTCCTGACCGTTGGCTATACTGGCTGAGGCTGATGGGAGTTGTTGTCTAAAACATCTGGAGGGTGCCATATTGGTAATCTGAGAAGAATAAGAATGTAGTTCAGTTGCAGGCTTAGTTTCAGTAGGAGATGAGAACTGAGGGAGCTTTCATGGGATTGGTGGGCTTTGGGCAGGAAGTTGAAGGACAAGAGAGGTGACACCATGTGCGTGTCCTGGGAAGCAATGCAGACACAAGGGGCCTCAAGGAAGAAAGGAGAGATCTCAGAGTCCTTTAAAAGAGCAGGAATCCTTCAGGCTGTTGAAGGTGATAAACCTGGAGAAGCAAAGGTCATATGAGAATGCAGAGAAATAAGGGAGGACAAAGTCTTAGATATGGATGTCCTTCAAGATATGTACATTAGGACATTAGAATGGAAGAGGGGTTAGGTTTGCTTAAATTCACCACTGCTTTCCAATTAAAGGACTACATGAACATAGAGTTTTAGATGCATCACTGTCCTAGTTCTATTTAGGGATAGAGAAATTTGCTCCATCAAGGTTGTTCTCTTGTTGTTGTTGTTTTTAATCAGATTTACCCAATTTGTACCTCCTGGAATTGAATGTGGAATTAGATGCAATTTGCAGTTGGAAATCCATATATTTCTGAGCTTGTGATGCATTTCACAAAACTAAGCAAGTGTTCAACAACATTTTCACACTTTAGGAAAATGTGCCAAAAACTGTGTATGTTTCTAATATGTGTACAAAGATGCAGTCCTGTGGCCGCTAGACAGCATCTAGACAGCCATAGGATTTTTCAGATTCCCAGCTGTGAGGTCAGAAAATTTCTCCAACCTCGTAGCCAGGGATCCACACTTGGATTACTTCTCCGAAGTCATAAGAGCAACCTCGAAGAAGGGCTTTGGGAGGCAGGGAGGGGAGGAAACTGGTGCCACCAAGATGCAACATATCTTGGCAGTGCTTCAGCTTTCTTCTCTCCCACTCCAAAGCACCGCACTTAGATAGCTAAAAAATTGGCTGTCAAAGTCCTTTGACTGGGACTCGGGAGATCCGGGTTCTTGTCCCCACTGGCCCATGAAGCTCACTGGGTGAGTTTAGGCCAGTCACTGACTCTCAGCCTAACTTACCTCGCAGGGTTGTTGTGAGGATAAAATGGAGAGGAGGAGGATCATGTAAGCTGCCTTGGGTTCCTTGGAGGGAAAAAGGTGGGATATAAATATGAACTACATTCTAATAATCAATCAATCAAATGGGAACGTGACCACATTTATCAGCCAGAGCTCGCATATTCCTTAACATTCAAACAAAGCATTTGCTAGAAAAAATGTGTTTTTAAAAAAAATCTGCATGGGGGGGGCAGAAAGGCATTTTCACACTTTAGCCAATGATGGAGAAGTATGCTTTTGGGTGCACATTTTTTTTAAAAAATGCGCACCCATAGGTGCACTTTTCCTGCTTGAAAAAAAAGAAAGGAAAATGGAATGGAAATGAGGCGAGCCAAGCTTCAAGGTAGAAATTGGAGAACCACGATGAGCTCGAACCTTGCTGATTGTTTGAAGGGACCTTAGAGGTCCCACTAGGTCAGCACTAGTTTGAAGGGACCTTAGAGGTCATATTCATGCAACTAGTTCAAGTCAGAAAGCGAAGGCAACTTTGGCTTGCACGATGAATGTGTGGTGTAGTGGTTAGATGATTGGATTAGGACTGGGGAGACCCATTTTCAAAGCCCACTCACCCACAAAGCTCACAGGGTGACCTTGGGCCAGTCCCACTCAGCCTAACCTACCTCACAGGGCTGTTGTGAGGATAAAACGTGGCAAGGAAGAACCACGTATGCAACCCTGAGCTCCTTGAAGGAAAGGCAGAATATCAACGTAATAAATCAATGTCACCCAAGCAACAGTAGCAGGCAGCAACCAGAGACATTTGAACAGAACTGGGAGCTTCCATTTACGTGAGTTTGACAATTTGGTACAGATAACCTCATCCAGCCTGTGGGACTTTGGGCCAATCATAGCGTGATTTCTGTTGTCGCCAGGTGGACCTTGAAACTTAATTAGCTATTCATATTAAGGCAACAATGGATGAAAATAAAAATGGAAAGGATTACACATTTCTCCCTGTGGAGTAGAATGGTAAAACCGCTGAATTGTATAGGTCTTTGATTAGCCTTAATGGCCTATTACTGGCTAGGGAAGAGATGCATAATAGCAAACACACTGAACAGGTTTGATCAAAGGGCAAGAACACAACAAAAGATGGTTAAATGAACCTGCATTTACATTTCTGATGTGTACGCTCAAAGGGAAAGACGGAGATTACTTGAACCTGTCAGGCTGGCAGCTTTTCGTGGCTGAAAGAAGCCAAACAGAATTGCCCAAAAGGCCTTAATAGCAGCATACTTAGAAGTCCATTTTCACCACATGGGTTATTCAAATGAAATGTTCACCATGTGAAATTGACTAAGTGAAAAAGAAAAAGAAAAAGGCTCTCTCTGCTCTTACTTCTGATGTGAGAATCAGTTCTGTGGCGGTGATGCAAGAGTGAGGGAATGGCGTATGAAAGTGAAGTTACCTCTGCAAACATGGCCTTCTTTGCCCATTTCTGAATGTGCACATGTGTAACATACTCCAGAATAACTCTTACAAGGGTACTACATGTGCAGCACAATGCTATGTATGTTCACTGAGAAGAAAATTCCACTGTTTGTAATGGGACTTACTTTCTAGTAAGTGGCCTGTTTCAGGCATTATGACAAACTATGGTTTAGCATTATGTGCATGCACAACAGTGAGCCTCAGGCTCATGTACTCCCCCTCAACTCTCCTCCTCATAAGGCCATGAGGAGGAGACAAAAGCCTCTGTTTCTGCTTTTAAACTAACCCAAGTTTCTTATCATGTCCAAACTTGGGGGAACTCTGGTTAGTTTTAACTATGGTTAAAACAAGCGAGCATCAAACCATGGCTTCTGATTCTAGCTTGTTCTCAAACCATAGGTTAAACAAGGGGTGGAAGACCTGTGGCTTGTCCAGATGTTGTTGGACTCCAACTCACATCAGTTCCAACCAGTCTGGCCAGAGGTTCGACCAAGGCTACATGTTCCCCACCCCTGGTTTAAATTAAAGAGTTCCCCCTGGGTTCAGACGTAACAAACTCTTAGCTTGAAAGTGAAAGTGGATGCTTCTGACCTCTTCCTCATGGTCTCACCACAATAGTTCAGACTTATGTCTACACTGGACCATCTTGTTTAGGATTGGAGCCATAATTTGGCATTCTTTTGAATGCCGCATGACCTTTCATAATGCATGTAATTGAAAACTACAGCAGTACAGCCCCTTTCCCAGCCGTGTAAGGACTTCAGGAGTTGCCCACCCAGCTGGTTTGAAGCAGCCCTTCCTTTTGGGGAGAGAGAGAAAATTGGTGACCATTCAATGCTAAGAGGATTTTGGAGACTAGAAAGAGAACTTTAATGCACACATTGCTTTCAGTGAAAGAAAGAAAGAAAAGGAATCAATGTCAAAGTGAGGTTAGATCATTTACTGCAAGATTAAAGTGCTTACTACAGGGCCTGCCCCTATTATTGCAGGGTTCAGGCACTCTAGACGTTATCCCTTTTTGACTACACTCAGTACAATACGAGGTAGGGTACCAGAGTGTGGCCTCTAATCCTTTGAGTCAGATTTTTTCATTATTGCAGCCAAATTATTGCTTGCCAAAGCATAGGAAATGGTTTAATGTAATGTTAAATACATCCTGGGTGCAGTCCATCTTTCAACCAAGTCAGTAGCAAGATTCCTGTTGATATGAAAGCTGGTTCTCATGTTGACCTCTAAATGCAGGGGGTCCCCAAATGTTTTGGGTCAGTGGGCACATATGATTCCTATCATGCCAGCCTCCCAGTAAGACACCAACCAACCAATAATGTTCAGGAGGGGCAGGGTGCCTGGTGGGCACCAAAAGAGGTGTCCGTGGGTTCCACCACATTGGAAGGCATCAGTAAAAAAGAAGCGTTGGCCATTGGTTCAAATAGCCAGCACAAATGTGCACTGCTCGAGGTGCTTGCTCCCTCTAACAAGACAGCTGCCACCACTGCTGCTCACAGCCCATCATCATGGCAGTCTGGTCTTTCCTTGGGAGAAGGAACAATGCTTTCACCGCTTGCCTGGCTGTGTGCTTTCCTCGTTCTCTCGATCATCAGCTGCCTTTGCCTGCAGTTTTGAGGGGGAAGAGCAGGGGGAGAGATGTACGGATGTTGTAAAATCTGCTCTGTCCACATTTTGCGGACTGTCAGGCGCCTTTTGTTCTCTTGTCCACTCATTGATAGACTTGGATTTTGCGCAAATGCGTCTGTACACATCTGCACGCATTTGCACCTGTGCAAATTCACACACGCTCAAAACTGCACAAATCCGCCCCCCCACCAAAATATTCAAATGCCCCAAAATGTGTATTTTCACACTTTAGCCTATGGAGTAAATGCACATATTTGGTTGGTGGTTTTTTTTCATATTTTTCTATGGCTAAATTTGCGTAAACTTACAGAAAGTAAAAAAAAAAAAATGGTTTGCAAGTCTGCAGAATCAGCATGACTCGGGAAAAGCCAGTTGACCTCTAAATGTAGGGGGTCCCCAAACATTTTTGGTCAGTGGGCACATATGGAACTTTGTGATAGTGTCAGGGGTGCTTTCTTTCACAAAATGGCTCCCATGGGGGGGGGGTGTTGCTCATTCATAATCATAATATGGCAGCCACTGTTGGCATAGCCAGTCACCAAACACTCATTCCCCAGAAGGCAAACGGGTGATTCTTAGAAATGTGGATTCTTACAAATTCAAAATCATTTGAGTCCGTTGAGGATTCCTCTGACATCTCTTAAGCAGGGGAAAGCAGCCTATGCCATAGACACCATCCAAACCATTCAACAAATAAGTCCACGTTTGGAAAGTTTGTTGATGAATATGGTGCAATCTGGCAGAAAAAAAGAATCCAACCAAGAGTGGAATATTGCTCATGTGAATCGGTTTTTAGCTCTACAACACAGAGAGAACATCACATACTCACATAAGTACATTTTGGAGCATTTGAACAGTGCAGGCAGTGTCAGAGATTTATTTATTTATTTATTTATTTATTTATTTATTTTAGTATATTTTTGAATCGCCCATCTGGCCAGTCATCCGGCCACTCTGAGCGATATACAGTCTAATTACCGTAAATACAAGAAAAAACAGAGCGTCAGTTAGCCCTGGGGTGGGGGGCAGTCCAACTGGAGCAGGCCCTGATGTTCCCTCTGGCTGCTCCTGCCGCCTTCAATGATGATTATCTTCTTTGGCTGAATATGCATTCTTCCATAAGTTGAAGAAGGAAGGCATTCTTTCATAAAGATGATGATGATGATGATGATGATGATGATGATGATGATGATGATGATGCACATCGTCTCCTAGGTTGTAGCAAATACTGGCCAACTGTTTGCTAATGCTTACTTAAGTATAAAAGAAGGACGATTTGAAGAATAGCTTTGTTGCACTGCTGACAAATTTCAGAGAGGGTTGGCCTGCTATTGTGGTAAGGCGCATCTCCTGATGTGTGTCATCAGTGAGTCAAAACAGCTTTTGGGGGTTATGTTGCTAAGATGCTGAGAAGGGGCCCCGAGTCTATGGCTGACCAGCATTTGCTGTGCCTGGGCATTACAAGTTACTTTGATGTGGGTTCCCAAAAAGAAGATGTAAAACGCCTTGAAGGCAAATAGGATTCACTATAAAGAGCTTTCTCTTGGGCAGCTGGCTTTTGCTGTGACCCAGGGCAGACACACTAAAACAACATTCATGGAAGAGAGAAAATGGAGAAAGAAAAATGGTTCATTACAGAGAGAACCTGCTGAGAGTGTGAAACACAGAAGTGACAGGTAGGGTGAGTGGGATGAAACAAGAGATCTCAGAAGAGGATGGAGAGAAAGAGGGCAGGAGAACTATATAAGTAACCCTAATGAAGTGATAATTATAGACCAAGAGAAGTCTGCATTGCCATCTCTTGGTAGAAGCAGAGAATTGCTGAACTTTGGCTGTGGTGGTAATTTGCATATGGCACTAGATTTCTTATTTGCATGTTGGACTTTGAACAACTCAAACATTCAAACTCAACATACAAAGAGAAACCTAGTGCCATATGCAAATTACCACCACAGCCAAGTCCAGAAATTGTTGTCTTAAAGTTTAAGACTTAAAACAGTTCAAGGACAGCCTACTGCATTCTGTCGGTAAGCTGTAAAGTGGTTGAAAGTGTTGATCTGAGTTCAGGTTGCACTAGGAAAATATACCTGGCACCAGGACCGGTGCAGGGCAGTTTGGCGCCCTAGGCTAAATTATATTTAGCGCCCCCCCTCTCGTGCCGTGGGGGGGGCTCCGGAAAGTAGCCCTGCTCTGCAACCTCCCGCCGCCGCCGCCACCGGACCCCCCCTGCACGCTGCCGCTGCCGCCCCCCACCTACCTTCCCACGCCTCCTCCGAAAAGGGACCCCCGTGCTCTGTTTTGGGCCGGGGGAAACCAGAGCAACAGGGCTGTTTAAGCCCTGTTGCCCTGGTTCCTCCCACCAAAACAGAGCGCGGGCGGGGCTCCGGAAACAGCGCGGAGAAGGTAGGTGTTGGGGGGGAGGTGGCGCGGAGGCGAAGCGAGGCGAGGTGGGGGGGGAGGCGGCGCAGAGGCGAGGCTTGGTGGGGGGGGAGGTGGCGCGGAGACGAGGCAAGGTGGGCGGGAGGCGCCCAGGCTCGGCCCCACCACTACAGTCCGGGCGCAATCCCCCGCACTGACCTGGCTTTCTCGGTGAGGCGGGCGGGCGGGAAGGGCAGGAGCACGCCGGCAGCGAAGAGGAGCGCAGCGTTTCTGCGCCCTCTTCCGCTACGCGCCCTAGGCAACAGCCTAGTTGGCCTAGCGGTAGCGCCGGCCCTGCCTGGCACACTCCGATTCTTAAGCCACAAGTCCCAGCATCCCCAGCCAACTTAGCCAAGGGTCATGCTGGCTAAGAGGTGATGGGAGTTGTAGTCCAGCACATCTAGAAGGCACCAGGTTGGGGAAGGCTGCTGTACCTCACTAAGGTTGGTTGCAATCTTATTCACAGTTACCTGGGAGTAAGTCCTATTGAATTCAGTGGGTCTTACTTCTGAGTAGACATGTACAGCATTGCATAGACATATACTGGATTTTGTTTTTCATTTCAAGCTTAGATAGAGGATGGTGGTGAAGGGGAAGAAGCAGATAGGTGGCCTCCCAGTTTGCAGCTGGTAATGTGTTCTGAGTTCTCTCCTGTTCTTCAGCATAACTTTGGTTTGCATCTAGGCAATAGCTGTTGACCTGGGATGATCTAATCCAGTTTGCATGGATTAGATACCTCTGACAATACCTCTGAGGTAGAGAAAGCTGTAAATTAATCTAATTTGCCAGGGAGCCTGGGAGCACAATGTGTCAACTAGTTATGTGAGGAACCCTTCTGAGAAATGTTGCTAGTCTTATTGAAGCTCTTCTTTCTTTCCTTGAAGTTCCTTGGATTTTGCTCCTGGTCGGGAGAGTTTGATGTGAAATTCTGTTTTAGATGAAGATTAGACGAAGTCCTTGTAGTTCCAGGTCTTATCAGCTTTTCCCACTGCATGAAGAGATTCTTCACTAGCCTTGGACACCCAAGCTGGTGATATGTTGATGGTATTCGTGGCACAACTTGACTGACAAACCATATTTGATGTTTTATGTAAGTCCAGCTTGAGTTCCAATATGGTCCAGCTGGAGATGTGGAGCTGCTGCAGCTTTAATAGTTGTGTCAAAGAGGGAATTTCAGCAGGTGTAACTTGTATAAAAGAAGCCCTCTCCTCTTTTGCATCTGGCCACCCTAGCAGAAACCAAAGACAGAAAGCAGAGGAGAAGAGCATCCAATAGCAACGAAAAAAGGGGAGAGAACTAGGTTCTCAGGATGCAAACTTTATTAAATAGAGAAGCCCGGTGCGTTTCGGCCTGTGTTTTTTCCAAGGCTTTCCTCAAGGGGTTGTAAAAGAGTCTGCAGATTTCTAAACAACTGAAGTGTCTTTCACTGTTCTAGATCACAGTGGGGAACCTTTTTCTTATGCAGGGTTGTTGATCCACAGGAAAAGTCAATAGAGGGGTATAACTAAAAGATGGGCAGAGCCAAAAGTATGTGGAGATTGCAGGATTTGCATAACTTTTTCTCTCTCTGTGCACCATCTCACCAATACCTATCAGTGGTGCCATGAATATGAACATGCATCCTCCTGGAAGTGTTTCTGTATTTAGTAGAAGGCAAAGAGATTTACACTAATTGACATTTTGTACACTCTGATAAGTTAATAACCTGCTGAACTTAAAAAGAAACAAGTACAATTTTTTTTAAGCATTCCTCTTGGGCTAATTTCCTGAAACAACTTGCAGCCTACAGCAGATTTTAAGTGGCTTAGTTATAAACCCCAAGAGATGCTGATCCAGTCTTAACTACTCCGTACAAACTGTGCCACGCTCTAATAAATGCAAAGGTATGTTTGTAGTTCACCGCTTCCATTTGCCACTCTTTTGCATCTTTCCCAGTAGGTAGCAACCTTTCTTTCTTATTGTTCCTTCCCACTCGCTGGGAAAGAACAATGAGGAAAGAAAGAAATATGATAATGTTGATTATTATCCAGATTTAAAATCTAGCCTTTTAGGGTCATGCAAAAGCATTGTGCATGTTGACTTTCATTAGCTACACGCTAATCTCTTTCAACCATCGGGGGGAAAAGGGAGTAAAACACTGTCTTTGAATTTGTGCGTGCGAAATGATATAATTATAGTCTTATAATTATAGTGATTATAGAGCCAGGGGGGGGGGAATGAATATATTTTTTCCCAATTTTCTTAATGATCTTTGAGGAGAAAAATAATAATAAAAAAAGAGTGCTTAATTTCTTGCATTTTAGGCGACATGAGAAGTTATGCATTCCCCCCCTTCAAATATTTATCAGTGATTCCTAGACGTGTTGTATATAAAAGTAATGAATAAAATACAACAAGAACAGCAAAAGGACCATGTTTTAATGCATTGCACATGAACGCTCACAGTTGCAGGATGCAAGAACTGGTCCCTGCATTATTTAAGGAGAAGTAATCTACAGACTTTTTTTTTTTCATCCTAGGGATGGATTGTGTTGGATTTACTCCATTTCTGTGTGAAGTTCTGTTGTTTTCTTCTTCCTTCCTGTGACTGGGAGCTATTTTGCAACTGCTTTATTTAAAGAAAATGATGTCCTCTTTGGCTTGCGGTAGGAAGTTAATTCTTGGTAGCCAGTGAGAAAGCCAGTGAGATAGCCAGTCACATTCAAACCAAGATGAAACCAGGCCAGGGAAATATGGGTTGTAGAATTGGTCTCAGCTAGAATCATATAGTATGGACACTATATCTGCCTGTCTGAATATATGTCTATCTATCACAGTGTTCTCCAACCTTGGGTCCCCAGATATTTTTGGCCTACACATCCCAGCATGCCCCAGCCAGCTATGCTGGCTGGGGCATGCTGGGAGTTGTAGGCCAAAAACGTCTGGGGACCCAAGGTTGGAGAACACTGATCTATCACCTATATACATACATACATACAAATAGATGCATAGGAAGTGGCCATAGGCTCAATCCCCAGCATCTCCAGTTAAAAGAACCAGGTAGTAGGTGATATGAAAGAATTCATCTGGTGAACCACTGCTAGTCAGAGTAGACAACAATAGTCTGACCTGGTATTAGACAACTTCCTAGGCTTCCATATTCTATTCCGTTCTGTTGCTGCGCAAGTAGGGATGAATGGATCTTATTTCTGATCTATGTCAGTTTTGCATGTGTTCAATCATAAGTCTGTTGTTGCATCCCGCTTTCTGCCTTTTAAAAAAAACAAACAATTTGCATATCATTTGTACACATTTCCCACAAAATAGGCAATTTTTGAGCTGAGACCTGCACTGTAAAATTAGGAGAAGTGCACAGTGCAAACAATAACTGCATTCCAGCATGTGCATTAGTCCTGGAATTAGGTCATTTTGTCCTGGAATTAGGTCAGGAATTCTCCACACATACAACTGTATGCACGGAGAGCTTGAACACATAAGCAGAGAACCTGCCCAACCAGGGTCTCTTCTTACAAGTAGGAGCTCTCTGTGTGTATAGATGCACATGTGGAGGCCTCCTCATGAATGTCTGTGGGCAGAATCCAATAGCTTGTGCAACAGAGATCTCATGCTTCTCAGAGTAAGCCCCCAAATGAGCGGAAATGCTTGTTTCTGGATTGGGACAGGTCAGCAGAGCTCCCTTCCTGTGGCTGGCAGCTATTTTGCAACTGCTTTATTTTGCGACAGAGGCAGCACCTCCACAATGTTTAGGTCAGGGGGCACCAGCCCATTCTCTAAAGAGGAGCCCCCCCCCCATAGGGGGCATAACTCATTGACATAATTGAATTTTTTTTTTAAAAAAAAAATGACTTCGCAAGGAAAACCAGGTGTCAAGGAGCAGCCTCCTCCATGACACAATAGTTTTCTATGTGTAGGATTTCCTCCCTCCCTTTCCTTCATGGGTGAGCTTCAGGATTGCTGCTTCAGTGAGAACTAGGCCTGAGCCTTATATCTCCCACTCCAGGCCTAAGGCTTAATGGCCCAGTTTCTACTCTACAGTGGAGACTGGAATGGTTTTAAGGAGATACAATTCTGGCTTGGAGGTTTGCATTTGTATGGAACTTAATAGATTTCTGGTGTGCCTTCTAGAGTCTTGGGCAGCACTGTGAGACCTTGGGCAATATAGATTTTTTTCGGGTCTGCTCTCTCAGACAATCAAGGTTGTTGGCTTTGGTCTCTATGTCTCGCATTAAGGCTGCATTCATAAGCACACTTCTTAATCAGCAAGTCCCACTGAACCCACTGACACTTACTTCTGAGTCAACATGCATAGGAGTCAACATCCCCCTTCAAACTGAGTTTTAGCTAAATCTGTGGTATTGTCACTATTATGAGAGCCAGCGTGGCATAGTGGTGAGAGTGTTGGACTGGGACTCAGGAGACCAGGTTCTAGTCCCCACTCAGCCATGAAGCTCACTTGGGTGACTTTGGGCCAGTCACTGACTCTCAGCCTAACCTACCTCACAGGGTTGTGGTGAGGATAAAATGGAGGGGAGGATGAGCATTATGTAAGCTGCCTTAGGTTCCTTGCAGGAAAAAAGGTGGAATATAAATATAATTAATAAATAAATATAAAATAATAATAATAATAATAATAATAATAATAATAATAATAATAATAATCGTCGTCGTCGTCGTCACATTTATATCACACCTTTTTCTCTTGCAAGGAACCCAGAATGCCTTACATGATTCTCCTCTTCACCATTTTATCCTCACAACAACCCCATGAGGTTGTTGAGTGTCAGTGACTGGCCCAAAGTCACCTAGTGAAATTCATGGCTGAGTGGGGACTAGAACTCAGGTCTCCACCGTCCCAGTCCAACACTCTTAACGACTACATCACACTGGCTCTGCAGTGTGACACATCTGATTCTTCCAAGTTACCAATGGGGGCCAAGGTCATGACACATATTCTGGGTTATTAATTAATGCAATATTCTCGGTGTTTAAGTTGATTTTAAAGGATTCAGAACTTGTACCTTCCATTTGAATATTTTGGTTTTCTCATGATGTTGCAAATAGCAATGGAGATTGCAGGCAACTCTTCCAGATGCCCCTAGAAAGTTGAAAGCTCATGGTACCTCTCTTCTCTCTATTTATGGATCTCTTCTCTTTGCACGTAAATCAAAGATTACTAGCTGTCAGTGCTTATCAGCCATTGTACATGCTTATCTACAATCCTGCCAGTTAGACCTGGGAGGGAGAATCCTTGAAAAATAATATTCTGTCTCTGTCTCTGTGTCTCTCTCTCCAGAGTTTGTGATAGCACCATCTTTTGTGTATTCTACCATCTCCCTCATGTAAGAATCTAAAGTTAGTGCAGAAGATTTATGGCAGAGTGGGGGGAAATTGAACTTCAAGACAGATTTCTGCCATTAAACCAGTCTTTCCTTATGTTATAGCATAAGGCAGTTGTTTGTTGTTGTTCATCATCTTCTTCTTCCACTCTCTACTACTCTGCCCCAGCAATAGCTCAATACACCCTTTTTACAATTTACATATCCATTACTAACAAAGAAAAAGGAAAGAGCCAAAACCTTTACCCACTCACACACACACACACACACACACACACACACACGCACACACACACACACGTGTGTGTGTATGAAATCAGTGTGACTCCAAATTCCCCACAATCCCTTAGTGCTATCATCTGTAGTACAGTATTGATTTGGAAGAAAATTTCCAAAATAATCCACATCACCATAATACCTTTATTAGGCCAACTGAAAAGTCACAAAATACTGTGCAAACTTTCGAGTTCTCCAGAACTCTTCATTAGGCAACATGCTAAACAAAGCAAAAAGGACTGGGAGTGGCTGATGTTCAAGCCATGGGAGTCTACATTTGATTAAGGTCTTAAGATGGAAAGTGGGAGGAGGCTGTGTGGACATTCAAATTAGGCACCAAGATGGTTTCAGGTTGCACCTGGGACCCTCCTGGGAAGACGAATCAAGGGAACAATGGTTAATCCTTCAGTTCTGAAAATATAAGATCTAGCTGTTACCCGAAAACCATCTCCATCCTTAACTGAAACACACAGATTCCTTCATAGGTGGTAAATAGAAGTGCAGAGAAACTCAATAGTTTTTATAGTAATGAAGCTGGATATGGTTTTAGATGGTATACTAGGTGTAAAAACAAAAACAAAAAAAGTAAATGGAAGCTTTACCTAGTAGTTGGAGGGGATCTGCCTCAGAGAATACATATCTCAGAGCTTCAGGTGGTATAAAAAAATCCCAGTTTACATTTATTATGTTTCCTTTTCTAATTTTATAATCTGACTGACAATGCAATCCTATGCATGCCTACTCAGAAGTAAGCCCCATCCCATTCCATGGGACTCACTCCCAGGAAAATGTGTATAGGTTTGCATCCTTCGTCCACTGCATTTTTAAAAGCAACAGTAAAAACATCCTTTTTTTCTGTATGCAAAGGTCACGTTTCCTTTGGATGATTTTAAACTGGGCATTTAGTACAACAGTTTGGTTGTGCAGCTCACAATACCTTGCTTGTTTCTTCCCTTTCAGAACTGTAGATCTTTGGTTCTTCCTAAGAGCTGTTTGCCAAGTGGCTTGGAGCCACGGAGAAATTACTTTTCTCTGAAAGCTGCACCTTTGCAAATAGCATGTGAAATTACTAAAAATGTACTTAGTTAAAAACAAGAGCAGCAACAGCAAAAAGTGAAGAAAATAGATGGGAAAGAAAGACATTGTAGATCTTGCAGAACAGCTAATGTTTCCAAACTTTCTTCTTCTTTTCTGTATTTCTGTTAAAGGAATGGATCATTTTAGAATGTTGGGCCAGCTTCTGCATGCATTTTTACTTCTTACCATGCATATTTGCTCTTGCTTTTAGCCTTCATACGTGTAACTCTTTGCAAATCAATTGCGCGGCATGCGAAAAGAAGGCTTAATGGGGCAGGGAAATAGGCCCACACTCACCTAATCCTAATTGAGGGGGATTTCATCATAACCCACATTTCATCTCATTCCTAAATTCCATTTTAAGGCTTTGAGGCCATGTCGGTCACTGCAGAAATGTTTCAGCTGCTTAACAAGATTTTTTCACCCCTGGTATTTCAGTGATTTGGCTATGGAACATTACATGGAAATTTTCTTCTGGCTTTGATTTTGTCAAAGAAAATGCAATATTGGGGTGGGGACGAATTGGGGTGGGTGGAAAATCATGGTGGGTTTTTTTTAATACTTAAAAGAAATGAAGGAGCTCAGGAATCAAATTAAGCCCCTTTTGGCACAAGTTTATTTTAAGGACAGTTCTGCTTTCTTTCACTGGTTTCCAATACCTGTCTTGGAGGGATGTGAACTGCATAGATATTAGTCCCTCTACCTCATTCCTTCTGTTTCCAGTGTTCAGGCGGTGAGTGATGTTCCTTATATACAGAGGTGGTGTTAGGGGATGGCCCACTAGGGCTGGAGCCCCGAAACTTTCCTTTAGAGCCCCGAATCCTTGGAAGGCCCTCTGCCCCACCACCCTGCTGTCCATGGGCATTTGCTGAAAGAAAGGCACAGGGGCCCTGATGATCTCTGCTGCATCTGATCCCCCTGGTCTGGATTGGCTGGCTTTTTGCCCACATGTGCTTCACCTAATGCTGCTCCCCCCATGAATCTTTCTGCCTGAGGGTTTTTTCTGAAATCAAATGCCCTCCTCTCCCCTGTCCATACATCCCCTTTTACAAATAGGGATGTCCTTAGGAGACAGGGTCCTTTAAAGACACACACACAGAGACTTTAGAGCATATGTAAATTAGCACATGCAAATTTGCACTTCGTTTTTTGTGTGTGTCCTGTGCCCCTGAGCCCCGGATCTTTTCAGAACCTAAAAGCCGCCTCTGCTTATATAGTCAAAAGGGCGCCACTCCTATGCAAGAGAAGGGTTTCAGCAGGCTTTGGGGAGAGCCTAAGGTTTGCAGAAGTACAAAACTAAGGAGGGGGGAACTCAAAAGACAGCCCAATGAAGACTGAGCATGCTCAGTGGGCGTGGAGTGCTAGGCAGGGAGAGGCAAATGGAAAAAGCATGGCATGGCAAGCCAGCTGGAACACTGGACAGCAGCACTCAGGACTGCAACATTTTGTTGCAGGTCTTACTTGGAGCTGACTGGTTGGCTCTGTTCAGATTGGTGGGCAGGTGCAGGTTGTGCAGGTCAAAGATAAATGGACAAAAAGGTCTGATTCGGTATAAGGCAACTCCTTATACGATTGTTACAAAGGTGTGCCCTGCCCCTCATCCAAGGGTTGTAATGCACTGGGGTTTTTACCATTACGTTGTACAGTCAATAATCTTCTCTGCAATTATGGACATTTTTTTTCCTGTTTTTAATAAATGTCATTATGGTTCCCTGCACTTCCCTTCACTATAAATGTGATATCTAATCGAAATGAGATTCTATTAACATCATCATCATCATCATCATCATCATCATCATTTCATTGTTATTGGACCTTGCTGGAAAGAGCTCGAGGCAGAGGACCTGACTAGTCTCTCATTTTGTCCCCACAACAATCCCGTGGGGAAAGTTAGGCTGAGAGATGGTGACTGGAGAAAGTCGCATATAGGGAACCTTTTTGGCTGAGTGGAGATTTGAGCTCAGGTATCCCCACTGAAATCCGATGGTCTGCCTCAGCCTTCCCCAAGCCAGCAGTCTCCAGATGTATTGGACTGCAACTCCCATGGCCACTGGCCATGCTGGCTGGGAATTACGGGAGTTGCAGCCCGACATATCTGGTGGACACCAGGTTGGGGAAAGCTGGTCTACCTGCTACACCACATACACCACACTGGCTCTCTTAATAACTCATCAGAGAGAGGGGGGAGGAGAGGGAGATTATGGAGGTTATTGGGGTAGGTTGTGTTTTTTTTTAACAATTTATGTTGCTGTTGTTGTTGTCATCGTCCCATGTGGGAATAGCTTAGTGGTAGTGCTCATATTTTACACGTAGCAGTTCCCAGGCTCAGTCCCTGCCCATCTCCAATTAAAAAGCTCTCCCTCACATAGCAGAGTTGGGAAAGTCCACCCTTTTTAGGGATGGGTGAGAATTTTGTTTGGTTCATTTTTTTTATAAGAACTTAGCAAAATTCTCATATTTCTTCATAAATTGGATGAAAGGAACTTGATTTTTTTTTTTTAAAAGAAATGAATAGAAGAGAAAACAAAACTGGCAGATATTATCAGCCCTGCCTGAGACCCCATAGAACTGTTTCCTGTTGGAGTACACAACATTGATCTAGATGGATCAGTGGTCCGTCCGTCTGACTCAGGTTAAAACAGCTTCAGATGTTTATATTAAATCTATGCAATTGCTTTGGATCTAATCAGAGGCGTAGCGTGGGGGGTGCAGGGGGGGCCGGCCGCACCGGGCGCAACATCTGGGGGGGCGCGCTCGCAGTGGCGTAGCGTGGGTTGTCTGCCCAGACCTGTCCCCGCCGCCGCCGCTGCCGCCCCAGCGCGCGCGCTCCTGCCTCGCCCCTGTGGTCAGAGCGCGGCCGGCGAGCGAGCGAGCGACCAACCAGCCCCGCCGGAGCTCCCTCGCGCGCTCCTTCCTACCTTGCCCACGACAGGACTGCGGCAGCGCCCGCCCCCGTGGCCACCTACCCCCGCCTCGCCCATTGGCTCGCCTCCCCTCGGCCCCGCCTCTCTCATTGGCTGCCGGGGATGTCCTGCATGCCCGCCCACCCACCCACCCCCTCGGAAGGTGGTCCTGCCGGGCGGCCGCCGCGAGCTTGTGAGGATAAAATGGAGAGGAGGAGGAGGATTCTGTAAGCCGCCTTGAGTTCCTTGAAGGAAAAACGACGGGGTATAAATGTAATAAATAAGGAAACTAGTGAATTTAGGCACCAGTTGTATGTAGTACTTCTCAGTGACCAGCAGGAATGGAAACAGTTAAAGGAGGGAGATGCCCAATGGAGCTGGTCTTTCAGCAGAGTCAATGCAGTGATCCTGCTTCCCATCCCTCCCTGTAGAAGTGCTCTGGACAGTGAAGTGTACCATATAAAGGCTTCTTCTTAAGGCTGCAAGGTTTAGGCTGCAATCCTATACCCAGTTTCCTGGGAGTAAGCCTCACTGAATTCAGGAGGACCTACGTGCTCTTGAGTAGACATGTATAGAATTACACTGTTTGCCAATTACTTGCTTAGATGAATTGATCCCAATACATTTTTAATTGCCTAAAATGTGTCTCTGAATCATTCGCAGATTTTAAAATATTTTAGAAATTATTTCCAATACAACCGCAGATGGCAAGCGCCATCTTAAAAGAGGCATTCTCTCCCCCCCCCCCATGAATCATATCAGAAGAGGAATGCCTCTTCTGATATGATGTCTTTTGTGATGCCGCCCCCCCCCCCCCCCGTGAATCATCTCAAAACAAAGGAAGTATCATTTTCTCCATTTACAACAGTAGTTTCTTTTTCTCATAGCAGCCATTCCACCAGGCTGCAGCAGAGGGAGACTCGAGTGCTAAAATCCACGGGTTAGGGGGCGCAAATTACTTGCCTTGCCCCGGGTGCTGACAACCCACGCTACGCCACTGGATCTAATATGGATTCGAAATGAATCAGGGGTGCTTTGTAGTCAGTTTAAAATGAAGTGGGAAGCAAATGAAGTGGAGACAAAGCGGCTGGAACCAAAAATGTTGGAAACCAAAGCGTTGTTGCTTAACGAAGTCTCCCTTGCATTTGAGGAGCTTTTCTTGTTTTCTTTCTCTCTCCCTCTCTTTCTTTGCCTTGCTGATGCTGAACTTTGTCTTAGTAAATTCAGATTGACTCTGGAGCCTTTTCCTTATACGGGAGATGCCAGGAAGGATTGGGGGAATGTAACTGAGAGCCAGCCAGCAATGTAATTGGCAGATCTATCTATCAATGAAATAATGTCTGGCATTGCCCACATAGCAGAAAAGGGGCAGCTGAAACTTTTTAAAGTGTTCCAACTTTAAAGGTGGATAGCACAAAACCCCTTGGACTTGTTTGACATTTGACAGGCTTCATTCCCTCAGGAGAGGCTGCCATCTCTGCAAATTCCCTACAGACCTTCACAAATGGATTTTATGGAAGGTGGGGTGACTGGCAGTATGCCTATGTAAACCAGTTGCTGGAGAACATGGGTTGGAGGGTGATGCTGCACTCCTGACCTGCTTGTGGGTTTCCTGTGGGCAGCTGCTTGGCCACTGTGTAAACAGAATGGTGGACTAGATGTACCCTTGGTTCGATCCAGTATGCCTCTTCTTATGTGGCTCTCGCTGGCTCAGCTTGTCTGAGTGTGGAAAGCTAAGCCGGGTTCGGCCTGGTTATTACTCCTCTAGTTTCCTGCATTGAGCAGGGGGTTGGACTCGATGGCCTTGTAGACCCCTTCCAACTCTATGATCCTATGATATCCTATGTTCTTATGGCATGGGTGGAAAGGGGGATATATGCTATCTCAAGGGTTTTTTGTTTTTTTGTATATTTATAGTATTTCAGGAAATGCTTGTCAAACCCAAGTGGTTTTTGAGGTGAGCAGGACCCTGCTCTCCCATTTGTAAAATCAGCTGACGATACCTCAAACACAATGGTTCCATACATGCCCTTACTATCATGCACTCCCATGCATGCACTTCATATCTCAAGGGTGCTCTTTTGTTTTTACATTACAAGCAATGCTTGCCAAATCCAGGGCTGCTCACCCATCTGTAATATCAGCTGATAACACCTGAAACACTATGGTTTCACACATGCATGCACATATTCAACTGTCAGTCATCTATATGATGTATTCAGATGTTTGTCTTACTGCACACAGGGAATGGGATTGTTGGACCTACTGTGTGCGTTCACACATACATGCGAGAAAAACTCTGAGCATCCACCTCAGAAGATAGGAGAAGATAAATGAGAGTTTGCTGCTCTTCTTCTCCCCCCCCCTTTTTTTTTTGAAAGGAGGTTTTTAAAAATAATAATAATAGGGTTTTAGCGCTCTTGTCTCCTTCAAGGTAAAATCCATTAAAAGAGAGCCTTACATCTGTGAGAGTGGAAAATGTTGAGCTGCTTCTTTTTGCAGTAAAACCGTTTGAAGAAGAGAGTTGCTTTCTTTTCTCTTCTTTTTTCTCAGAGGTTTTTTTGTTTTGTTTTTATTTCGCTCCCCGCCATCAGCCTTCTTCCCTTGTTGTGTCAAAACATTTCAGACGGGCACGGTTTGTCCTTTGCATCAGTTAGAACAATGTGTCTTAGGCGTCACTTTATGTATTTTAGAAGAAGTCTTTATTATACAGCACTGCACTAAGTAGAGAGTCCATTAAGGAATGTGTATTGAATACAAGCATATAGCTGATGAAATAACACCCACATAGAACTTGCTCAAGGACACCCATCACAAAGACAAATGCAAGGGTGCAGAGTGAAGACTGTCGTAGTTAAAATACAACAGGAAATGATGTACTTCGTATATCTGTTTTCCACCTCGGTGCTCACTGAGCGAAGAGGAGAGCTCTGAAGAGTCTGAACACAGAAAGTAATGGAGCAAATAATCCCCAGTCAATTCTATGGGAGACGGGGTGGGGCTGGGGCCTCCCATCAGGAAAAGTGGAGGGAGGGAGACATTCTGCCAACCCAGAAAAATCCTGGATTTTTAATTGGAACCATAGTAATCATTTCAAAGGTCTGGAAGGGGTTGTACAATGGTCATCTTCTACCTCTGCTACAAGGCTACCCTAGCTGTCACTAAACATCTTTCAGATAACATTAAATCCAGGGTCTGCATTCAAAGCCTGGGATGAAAATAACTGCAAAGTATGTAAATAAAGTATTTAATGAAATAACCTGATATTTATTTATTTATTTATTTCATTTTTATACCGCCCAATAGCTGAAGCTCTCTGGGCGGTTTACAGCAATTAAACAAGACAGTCCCTGCCCGCGGGCTTACATTCTAAAAAGACACGACACACAAGGAAAAACGAACTGGGAGGGAAGAAGGGGGAATATTAATGAATACTCCTGGCAGGGCTGGTGGAATGGCCCTGCGCTCCCTCTCTTTTCCCTCTGCACAGCCTGCTGGAATGGCTGCTGCTGGTGGCAGTTGAGGGAGGAGGAGCCTTCAGGAGGGCGGCCTTTCAGCGGGGCTGGTGGATGGCCCTGCGCTCCCTCTCATCTCCCTCCTCTCAGCCTCAGATATAGACCTGCCCGACTGTTGCGAGCTTCTTCTGAAGTCAGAGCGCTCCTACCTTCTGAGATGAGGCGGTTAGTGACAAAAGACACATCCTCCAGTAGCAACTCATCTCTGGAACTCTTTATCTTTTCCCCAAGCATAAGGATGCAATCCTATGCAAGTTTAGATAGAGAAAAGACCTACAACTCCCAGCATGCCCCAGCCATCTATGCTGGCTGGGGCATGTTGGGAGTTCTAGGCCTTTTCTCTGTCTAAAATTGAGTAGGATTGTACTTTAAGTCTTGGTCTCTGATGGTTTATAGGAAACAACTAAAAACTCTGCTTTTTAAAATTTATCTTTTAATGGGGGTTGGCGTGTGCTGCTGATGTGGATTCATTTCTTGCGTTTATCTGTGGACTTGTAGTAATGGTTTTCACATTATTGTTAGCCACCTCGAGTATCCTTGTGATTGAGAAAGGCAGGATATGAATATTTTAAATACATAAATGAGTCAGTTCCAGAAATGGCAATGCCCAATTTGAAAATAGGCAAAGGGTCTTGAAGAGGTTTGGGGCAGCCATTTCTCATTTGCATATATGTATCAATTGGGGAAGAGTAACATCAGTGGCCAGAGCTACAAAGCCATTTGTATTTTAGGGTTAACACCCATGGTGATGGCTAGGAAGGATCTTTATGCTTCCCATATTATGTGAGCCTAAAGGGGGGGGGGGCATTTCTGATACTGTACAAGTGTAAACCGGTTTTCTTAGGAGGAATAATTAAAAACTTAAAAGGATTAGTTTTTTTTAAAAAAAGATTTGTTTTTCTTCCTGAGCTAAAATAAGAAAGCTCTGTCTGGACGTGGAAATGAATGCAAAGATACTGCATAAACTATTAGAAAGAATGATAGAACCATTGCACTGATTAATGGCTGCATTCAGTAGCATTAAAGAAAATTTATGTTAGAGCAACTGTCACTAAAAACATTAATTAATCAAAGGCACTTGCACACTGGTCTCTAATTTGATTTCTATTAGTGAGCCATCAATACTACATTAGCTAATCCTTGTGTTTAATGACAATCAAGAACACTCCCCCATCCACCCGCAAAACAGGAGCCCAGTAAACTTTCTAATTCACCTTATTATTGACTCATCTTGGATTTTGATGGTATTCCTGCAGATTAATATTTATCAGCCCTGAGCAGCCCATAATCATCTAATGAGCAACTCAAAGCCAAGCCCAACTCTAATTGTTCCAGAGTAATATCCTCTCATGGTCTCCAAACTTCACTTTTTAAGTGAATTTCCCTTCTTCCATGTATTGGTCAGTAAGCTGCACAGAGATGGCCCCAGTCATGTAATGAGATGTTGATGCAATCAGTTGTCAGGGCTGAGCCACTAGGGAGGGGTCAGAGAAAAGAAGGAGCAGTGGTGCAGCCAAAGCCAAGGACCCTACAGCCTACCCCACCACCACAAATTATCACCCAGCAGATGATTGGGCCAGCAGCAAACAGGCCCAGCTGACATCAGCACCAGGGCCAGCATTGGCATGCTGGAGCCCACAATGGCATGCTGGAGCATTGAGGCCGCTTGCCATGGGACCCTTTCTTCTTATGGAGCGGCTGGCATGGTTACAGATGCTAACTTTATTGTTTTTACTTTCAAAAGATATGTCGGGATGTATGATAATTTAAATTCATTTCAGTTCATTTTTGACCACAGTCTACCCAGTAGTTGGGCACCTCCTGGCACCAAACCAGGACCCGGATGCAATCTGTGGACAATGTCTGTACATTTCGGAGCGTATGATGCAATTCACAGAACAACAACAAAGATGCATTTGAAAAATGCTCATGAAAAATGTGTACTTTTGAAAAATCCACAGAAATCTGGTTAAGTCAGTGGGAGAAAAATGTGCACATTTTGAAAAGGCGCAAAATTGATGTGTGCATTTGGAAAAATGTGCATGACAACATGCATACATTTTTGTGCAGAGAGGAAAAAACAACTTATTTATTTATTTATTATATTTATACCCCACCTTTTTTCCTGCAAGGAACCCAAGACAGCTTACATAATCCTCCTCCTCTCCATTTTATCCTCACAACAACAACCCTGTGAGGTAGGTTAGGCTGAGAGGCAGTGACTGGCCCAAAGTCACCCAGTGAGTTTCATGGCCGAGCGGGGACTAGAACCCGGATCTCCCGAGTCCCAGTCCAACACTCTCACCACTACGCCACACTGGCTGTTATTTGTTTATTGTTTACCTGTTATTTATTGTGTTTTTAATTATGACGTTGCAAGCAGCACTGGGCATCTTTTTAAGATGGAAGTGTGGTATTTCAATGTTTAAAGTAATTAAAAATAAAATAAAAATCACTCCCAAAGTAGATGCATTGAGTTCCTGAATCAGCGGCACTCTCCTGTGAATGACTGCTTCCCTGGATTGCTCAGATGCATGGCTGGATCTTCCAGTGGTAATTAAAAAAGATTTGATAGTAGAATACTAGTCTACTTCCAATGAAGGGCCAACACAGTGTTCAGCCGTAGTTCCCTCCATAAACTAGCGGTAAAGTGCAAATGCAAACCATATTGACGTTTCCTCTGTTCTACTGTATTCCTTTCTCAGCAAACATGTTGATGATTTCAGTACATTGCCTCCAATCAGTTCCACTGATGATGCCACTGTCCAATGTAATAGCATTTCAATATTGATTTTCTAGACGGTTCTAAATAATGCTGTCATATTAATAACCTCCAAGGCATTCATGGGGTCAGGCTCCATGTATCTTCCTTAAGATAACACAATTGCAATGATCACCATTCTTCAGAATGCTCCAGGTCAACAGCATGTTATTTAACCGAACAGATTATTACATAAACAGCTTGGGCCGTCAATATGTTACATTGATATATCATTTCGTTTAGTGCAATGTAATGTTGTTGCTTAAAAAAAAGAAGAGTTGGTATGTGCATCTTTCTGTTATAGTACTTACTGTGCAGCTATGGAGAATAGTAATATGATGGACACATCTACACTGCCACCCTTATCACGTCCCATTTTCTTTCACTTTCGTCCCACCTTGTCCTGGTAGTATGGTCTATTTCTCACATTAACTAGAGCAAATATCCAATTTTTGCTCTAAAACTGCACCTAAGAAGGTCTGCAACATGTGGGTAGGGCAGATAGTGTGGTTACATACATAGCATACTAGCAACGCCCACTAGGGATGTGTGTGAGAGGAATCCAATACGGGGGTGAAAATGTGATGGATTTTCATGATTTGGCCCCCTTGATTCCAGTTCAGCAGCCCTGCACTGGTACCAACCTGCTAAGATGCAAGTTGAGCCAGCTCACAGACTTCTGTCTCTAGGACAGGTTGTGGTTTGTGCATTTAAAAAAAAAATGCTAAGAAGATTGTGAATCTAGCGCGATTGGCTGATTTTACGCAGATCTCACTAGATCCACATGCTTTTCGGGTGCTGATTTGCGAAAAACAGGCAAAATACCGTGATTTATGCCATTTGCATAAAGTGATCCAAATGGTGCAAATAGCGCCATTTGTGCAAATTTCTTTCGTGTTTAAAGAAATATGCAAACCGCTGCCTGTCTTAGAGATGGAAGTACACAGAAACCCCCAACACAGCCTGTTTCTGATCATCAGATCGGAAATAGGCAGGAAGTCTGTCGAACTCAAGCGAGACGGACTTCCCCATGTCAGCACATCCCTAATTCCAGCTCCATTTGGGGATCTGTTGCTAGCATGGCACATGACCATGTGATTTATTATTTCTTTTTATTTAACGTTTTTATAAATTGCTTTGAGGGCCCACTGGGGCCCTCAAAGGGATGTCCAATTTATAGTAACATCACAATAATACACTAAAATCACAACAAAAGGAAACAGAAACAAAATATTCTTTAAAACAGGAGCAGGCAAGATTAAAATCCATCAGGGGCCTGAAGAAATGGTAAATTGAACATTAATTGTACATCACCCAGGGTGGCCGGGTGGCCGGCCAGATGGGCAATTAATAAATATAAGAAATAAATAAATAAATAAATAAATAAAGCCATTACTGCCTGTCTAAAATTCATTATAGGGATGGAGCCAAACCGACTTCCCTCAGAAGGGAATTCGATAACTGGGGTGCTGCTACTGAAAAGGCCCTGTCTCTAGCCTCTCTTGTTGTTGGGTCATACAACAGATCCTTTGATGAAAATCACAGATTACAGGCAGACCCATATAGGAGGAGGCAGTCTTTCAGATATGCCGACCCCAAGCCATTTAGGGTTTTATACCTCATAACCAGCACCCTGAAATGGGCTCCCATAGGCCCCCAACCCTGCAACAATGCCATACGGCAATGGATTAATCACCTGGGAGGGAGGAATACAATTTTCCAGTACAAAATATTGCATTTTGAGTGTTCAGAAAATATGGTGTTGAGAAGTGCAACATCAAGGGAAGATGCGTAGGGTGTTTGCAACCAAGAAGTAACAAATATGGTCTGCAAACAGGCATCAGCTCCGGAAAATTTATATATATAATAATATATATATATATATCATTTCATTTCATTTCTCTATCGCCCAATAGCTGAAGCTCTCTGGGTGGGTCACAGCAATTCACAAAACACGGATGCAGTAATAAAATACAGCATAAAATAGAGAGATAATAAAATACAGTAATACCTTGGATTGCAAGTAACTTGGTCTGAGAGCGTTTTGCAAGACAAGCAAAAAATTTTTTAAAATTTTGACTTGATAAACGAGTAAGGTCTTGCGAGACAAGTAGTGTAGGGATGTAACCGCTTGCCTCAAGCGAGCGTAGCGGGCCGAAATCGGCCCCGCTCACACCCGCCAGAGACTTGCTTTGATATAAGAGTGTTTTGGATTACAAACACGGTTCCGGAAGGAATTATGCTTGCAATCCAAGGTATTACTGTACAGTATAAGATTTCAATATTCAAAATTTAAAACAGATTAAGCAAGCTAAAACAATTTCAAAAAAAAACACACTAGACCTGTTGAAACAGCTGATATGTCCCATCATATGCCATTAAATTATAAATACAGTATTTTTCCATGTATAAGACTATACTTTTTCCTAAAATTGTTAGACTAAAAATTGAGGGTCGTCTTATACACGGATGTAAGCCAAGGAGAGAACCGCGCAGTTGCGAAACTGCCCAGTGGGGGGCGTCTTATACATGGGGGCGTCTTATAGACGGAAAAATACGGTATACACGTCTGTGTGTGTGTGTGTGTGTTTGTGTATGTGTGTGTAACAGTTTCCTTTCACTGCTGATACTTGATCATTATCACTGGTTAAGGGTGCAATCCCATGGCCTCCTGACATTGTCGGGGTGTGTGTGTAGGATTATGCAGAGTCCCAGCTCCGAGAGCCTCTGAGGTCCTCCAACCACGGAGCTGGGACTCCGAATGCCCCCGCCCTGTCCCCCTCGCAGCCAGCACAGAAAGAACCAGGCCGGCTGCATCTCCGAGGTTGGCAATTGACCTCGGACAGGGCTAAAGCGGGCGGGGGAAACGGCTGACGCCATATCCAAACCGCACCCCAGCCCCCCCCTCCGCGGCACCTCATCTAGTTGGCCAAAGACAGCTGTATAGATGAAATACAGGGCACAATTGTAAAAACGTACTGGATTTTTGGCGAGAGGTTTTTACAGAAACATCGAAAATTATTGGTCTTAATCTAGAGGTCTGTCCAAAACTAGCATTGTTATCAATAACGGAGAAGCTTATTTGCGACCAAAATACGAAGGAGTTAATTGTAAACTTGTTAACTGCGGCCAGGCTAATGATAGCGAGGAAATGGAAAGTACAACATGTTTTCCTAATAACTGACTGGTATAAGGAAGTTTGGGATATAGCCCTAAACGATAAACTAACTTGTAGTATCAAATGCAGAAAGGGACTGTTAAAGAAGAATAATTTTAAGGATATATGGAATCAATTACTAGAGTATGTATTAACAAAGGGGAAGGGGAGCATGCTTTGTCAGGATATGTTATATTTTTGGAATTTGGAATTCATTTGATCAAGGGGATGGAAGTATATAAATTGGTCCCTTGGAGGGTGGGGGGGTGCACTTTATGATTTATTGTATGTTGTTTATGTTATATTTTTGTGTTGTTCTTGTATTTTGTTATATTTTGTCTTGGAAAAGTATATAAAATTTAAAAAAGAAAAGAAAAGAAAAGAAAAAAGAAATACAGGGCACAAGGTGTGGGGTGGTGGGAATTGCTGCCCTCACGCCCTGGATGCACGTAAGCCTCTGGGGTCGGAGGCTTACATGCATTGAGGGTGGATGACATAGGATCCAGCCCTCCAAAATGTAAATTATAAATGTATATAAATTGTATATATACTCACACGTGTGTGTGTGTGTGTAACAGTTTCCTTTCATCGCTAATACTTGATAATTATGAGTGGTTAAAAAGTGTAGTGTCAGCTGCTTTAATTATTTTCACGCCCACAAGGAAACTTAACAGAAGATGAATTGGAATTAAGAATCAATAAAACTTGCAAGAATCAACTTTGAAGGTGTTGGGGCTGTTTCTCAAGCATACATTGCAGCTTGAGAAGTTTAATGAGAAGTAACAAAGATGTTGGGGGCAGAGCTCTGAGGAAATCATTATATATATATATATATATATATATATATATTAATCATGTATTTATTGACAAGATTTGATCTCCTGCCCATCAATTATGAACCTTCAGGGCAGTTGTCACAGTATATAATAAAAATACAACCATGTCTAAAACCTGTGGTGCAGCCTAAAAAGGGAACAGGTTGAAAAATAGTGGTGACTTGTTTGCTGACCAATCCACATGGTGGCATAATGTGGACATTTAAAGGCACAACTAGACATTACAGTAGGGGAGCTGGTGACTCCTGTTTCAGTGGGGCGCCTTTTCTATTGCAGGCTTTGCAGTTTTATTCTGAGCTTGACAGGAACTATCCATGGTGCTCCATTGGTGGTGGACCAATTTTGGGGGTGGAGTAAAGCACCACAGATAGCTCCTATAAAGCTCCAAATAAAGCCTGCAATGGATTAGGAGCCCCACCGAAATAGCAGTCGCCAGCCTCCCCTGGATGGATAGATAGATAGATAGATAGGCAGACAGATAGAGATCAACACATTTCGGGACTGTCCTGTCTGCAGGGGAGGCTGGTGACCCCTATGTCAGTGGGGCTCCTCATCCATTGCAGCTTTTATTGTGCTGTACTCTGCCCCCCAAAATAGGTTCACCACCACGGAGTACCATGGATAGCTCCTATGAAGCTCAGAGTAAAAGCTGCAGAACCCGCAATGGGAAGGGAGCCCCACCGAAATAGGAGTCACCCGCCTCCCCTGCGTTACAGCCATGCCTTTGAACTATACTGAACACTATACTGAACACTCATGATGAGCACGTTTACACTGGAGGTGGGACCAGCTGGCATGGCCTTGCTCCTAGGGAGGTGCAAATCAGCAAAACTTGAGTTTGCCAAAGTTCTCCAGATTCCGACTTGAGTCTGTATCAGATTGCAAGCTTTGGTGTGTTTTTTCTTTTCACATGAAAATCTTCACATATTTCTGTGCATGTTTTCCCCCCCAAATGTACACATCAGTTGTGCACATCTTTGAAATGTACGCATTCTTCTCCCCTTGATTAAAGCAGATCTGTGAGCATTTTTCAAAAGTACGCATTTTTCATGCACGGTTTTCCAAAGTATGCATGCTGTCGAACACATTTATTTTGGAGGTCCATGAATCACATTGCAAGCTCAGAGAAATGTACAGACCTTGACTGCAGAGTTGGGTTCAAGTCTTTGTTTAGTCCTGTAGGTAAAAACTGGGTAAATCCTGATAAGAAAATTAAGTGAACCAAATTTGTCAGAGACATCCCTGCTTGCTCTCGACTCCACAGTCCTGAAAAGGACTATAAAAACATCCCTCAAACAGCTTTTTCTTCAAAGCAGCACAGGACTTCAAATTTACAAGCGGGGGGGGGGGGGGATCAGCTTTATGACTCCTGCACAGGTTTGTGAAGAAAAGCTCCATGCATGGAAAATGGACCAAAGGCTGTGTGTACTCTAGGTTAAATAAAATAAAATTCTGCATCCAGGCAATCTAAATTCCATACCAAGCAACGATGGATTCTGCAACTTTTATGCATAATTGCTGTTATTTTGGATTATTTATTCTGAACTGGCCACTACTTCGTGCATGCCTTGTTTTGCTAATCACAAGGAAGGACAACAAGCCATACAAGCTTCTGGCATCAGAGTACTAGATAGCTTATTCAGCAATTCCGGCTTCTCCATTTTTGATATGTATTGTCTACACACTCTCAAGCAAATGTTCACAAGCATGATGACTTGAGACTTGAATTGCTTTTTTAAGTCTGTGATTCTCAGGAAGCTGAATTCTGCACCCAGTACCACATCCTGTACTCTTTCAAAATTCTGTGGCATTCTGAGACACACACAGCACTGGCTACATCTGAAGTGTTATGGCAATTCAAGGAGAAGACATTGAACTGATGCTATACACAGAAATCATTTTCCGCTAAAATATTCAGCTAGTATGGTAAACCTAATCAGAATTCTCCTCATGGGGGAAAAAAATGCTGTAAGAGATAATATTAATGAAGGACATGCTTATGTTTTGTTTTTGTGTTTTTTTAAACAAAACAAATGAACATTTCACCTAAAAGGGAAGTGCTTGCTAGTCTCCACAGTAAACAAGTATCTCCATTTCGGCAGAAATATGATCCACATTGGTAATTGTCCTCATAATAAAATTTGGTGACTGTGAACACATTTTTTTTGGGGGGGGGGAGGGAAGTTTTGTGCCAGCCAGCCATGGAAGCTTGCTTGTTGTTCCAGGCAAATTAATGGGCTCAACCTTATCCTCTCGATCTGTATGCATTTCCTCCTACTAGTGGGGATGCCAACTGCAGTTCTATACCTCAATCAGGGCCGGTGCTTCCATTAGGTGGACTAGCCGGCTGCCTAGGGCGCGTGGGCTAAAGGGGGCGTGGCCAGCCCACCGGCAGCTGGGCGGGATCCGCCGCCGCTTCCCGCGGTGGCTCCTCTCCAGCTCCCTGGGCGCGCGCCGTCAAACACCAGCACTGGCGGCGGATGGATCCGGACTTCCTAGTCCTCCCCAGGGGCGGGGACGCTCCTCTTCCTCCTCTGCACCCTTCGTGGTGAGGGGGGTGGGGGGAGAGCCGAGCCACCGCCCTGGAACTACCGCGGGTTGAGCCGGAGGAGGAGGCCGGGCTGGCAACAGCGAGGCTCGGAAGAAGACGGCGGTGGGTGCGGCGAGCTCCTGGATCTTGCCCTCCAAGAAGGGCAGCCGCTTGCGGAGGTGCACGCGTCTCGATCCGCGGCAGGAGCTGGGCTGGGACTCCTCCTGCCGGTGCACTGAGCGCTTCCTCTCCGCATGGGCTGTGGGCTTTCCTGGGCATAGGGCTGGAGGGAGGGAGGGCTCAAGTGGGAGGGGGCGCGCTAAATATCTGAACTTGCCTGGGGCGCCAAACTGTCTTGCACCGGTCCTGACCTCAATACCCCTTCCCCCTGCTTCAGATTGATGAAACTCAGCTCATTCACAGTGCCTGCTGCGATGTAGTTCTTCTTCCCCTTCTACCCACAATATGTCTCTTTGTAGGAATGAGTAAAACTGCAAAGGAGAGACATTGAAACACAATGACTTGTTGGGTGTGCTTCATGCGAAGCACTCTTTGTGATACTTGACAGTAGGACCGGTGGACTCAAGCAAGGGGTTACCCAAGAATGGAGTGTGATTGTGCTGGGGAAGGCAACCGATGGGGCGGGTCATCCTGCATGCTAAGATGGGAAGTGTGTGTGGTTGAGTGTTTGTGTGTAGGTGGGGAAAGGATGTGTATCTCTGTGTCTGTGTCTGTGGTTGGTAGAATGTGGTGTGTGTGTGTGTGTGTGTGTGTGTGTGAGAGAGAGAGAGAGAGAGAGAGAGAGAGAGAGAGAGAGAGAGAGGCCCCATCTGCCCTAGCTCTACCAATCACTGGGCCCACCTTGGGATTTTGGACAAATCTACAACGAATTCAAATGAGTTCTGATTTCTATGAATCCAACCTGTGAATTCTGCAGCAGACCAGCTTTTTCTGATTCATGTGGATTCCGCCAACCTGAAAACTTATTTTTTTATGTTCCAATATTGTACGCAAATTTAGTTGTACAAAAATATGAAACTTGCTGAAAAAGACACAAATATACATTATTTAAAACACACACACGCACAATGCATCTGACCTCTCCTCACCCTCTGCTGTGTAGCAATCGTGTGTGTGCGCGCACGCATGCACGTGCGCTCTGCTCATTGATTGTACCCTGAACTAAGAAATATATGCAAAATTTTAAGTGTCACTGAAGGTTCCATAAATTGTGGTGGGCATTTTTGAGTCCTGATGTATGAGAATTTGTTTTTGCTCACAAAACATGTGAGCATGCCCCGTTCAAAGGTCTGAATGAGCATGTGAGCACATGTCCACTGAAAATACTTGCAAATTGTTGAACACGTGCTCGCATTCGTCTCATTCCTGATTCCCAGCTCGATTTGCGCAAATTTTATAATTTAGTCGCTTTAGTCTATAGAGGAAAACTGGGCAAATTAGGAAATTTGTGCAAATTTGGGGAAACTTGCACAAATCCCCCATTCAATCGCTGCTCGAATTGCGCGTGTTTCCCGTTCGTGCAGAGTGAGCAGCGAGTGCAAACATGAATGGGAATTGGGGACAAGCCGAGCGGTGAGATGATGTTTGCAGAATCATGGCGATCTCAAGCATCCCTTGTTTGCCCATCTCTAGAAAAAAAACCAATTCTGTCAATCAGCAGATGAGGGGGCAAAAGATGCCTGACAATCCGTGAAACACAGATGGAATGGATTTCACAAAATCTGTACATCCTCTTCTTCCCCACCCACCAGTGCAACCCCCAGAGGATTCCCCAGTCTCCCATGCATCTCTGCATCCAAAAACGTTGCCCACCCCTGGCTTAAGGGCTTTGTGAGCATTCAGTGTGAATCGAATGGCCATGCCGGCTGGGATGATGGTGATGATGTGCTTTTCGGGTGCCAATTTGCACAAGACATGCAGAATGCTGCGATTTACGCAATTTGTATGACGTTACACAAATTTTGCAAATTGTGCCATTTCCTTAGCATTTTTTTAAAATGCACAAACTGCAGCCCATCTTAAAGATGGAAGTCCCCCAAGCTGCCTTGACTTGCATCATAGCAATTTGGCACCAACACAGGGCTGGCGAACCAGAATCCAGGGGGATTTTCAGAATCATGAAAATCCATTGGATTTTCACTTCCTATCATATTCCTCACACACATCCCTACATTCTGCAAAACAAAACAACAGTGTTGGACAACACATTTGAGAAAAACACAAAGAAAAACGCATAATTTCCAAAATGCTCACCAACATCCTTTTGTCAATGGGTGCATGCATGCATCCAAAATGTATACATTGAAATGCATGGTGAGCATGCACACAAAAATGCATATATAGATGCATATATTATGAAAAATGTGTGCACATTTCTGCATGGATTTTTTTTTTTTAAATAACAAGGTCATGTGGAAACAGGATTGAATGAGCTTTTTATTATTATTTCAATGTGAATTTCACCAAAACAAAACCATATAAAAGAAACAAAGATACAATTTTCTTACTGAATATAAAATAAGTAATGGGCAGCACAATCCTATGGCCACTAGACAGAGTCTAGATGGCCATGGGATTTTTCGGAGTCCCAGCTCCAACCTCATGCATTAGGTCAAACTGAGGAAATTTGACAACAGGTTTTCTGTATTGTGACATAGAAAGAGCAAGAAAGATAATGCACGTTACACAGGCCTGTGGCTGATCAAGAATGCAATATTAAAAAAGATAGGAGCATTTCACATTTATGAAATACTTAAAGAAAAAGCATGTGTTTGTTAGCATAAGATAATACGTATCTTAATTTATAATTATCGTGGTGATTACTATTGGGTCTGTGATGTGGAGTAAGCCGGCAAATTCATTTCAGGATTGCCAGTCCTATATCTAATGCAGTGTATGCAGATTAATTACATTTTGGCCCCTTGATGGCATTTCAAAAGTGTTGAAGGCAGGAACAGTTTAATCATCATGCTGAATACATGATACAGTAGGGCCTTGGCTAAACTAGACAATAGTACAATTATCTGGAAACACTCCTAGGCGGACGGTAGTTCACTTTGCTACCTGCCCTGCAATAGTTTAAAATTCTTTTCACAGCTCAGATATTAGAGCTATTCCATCATGGTTAGAGATGACCATATTGGACATGTCTCCCATGGTACTGAAACTTGAATAGTGTTTGCCTACCAGACTGTGCTCCAGCTTGACTAGGACATCTAGGAAGCTGTGGACCTCTAGACAGAAGGGTGCAGCAGAACAGTCCATTATAGACCTCTCTGGCAAGCTGCCTTGTGGGTCATGCTGCTACTCTCCTGACTACAGTATACACCATCGCCAGGCAATTCAACTTGAGTTCGACTCTTCTGCATTTGTACTAGGAGCAGGATATAGAGTTGCTTGCAGGGGCTGGTGGAGGAATCTACTTCCGGATGCTTCTAGAGAAGGTACTCAGGACAGCAGCGGCCCACATGGCATGATGGTGGCATGCCTGGTTTAAGGAACAGTCAGAATGGTGGCCTACGGGAGCTGATCTGTTTCCTGCTCTCCCAGGGTGGCCATGTGTCCTACTTTACAGAGGACAACCCTCTATTCTGGAGAGCTGGCAGAGGACAGCCCTCCATTTGAAGGGGTCATCTGTGTGATGGGCTGCACAGTCCTAGTCTGATTTAAAGTCAGAGAACCGTAAGGAGGGAGAGCCTCAAGAGCCCTGAAATTGCCCATCGACACATAAGCCCCTGAATGACAATCTGAGCAGGCGCGCACACAGGTCAACCGGTCAGTCTTCTCGACTATGGGGAGATATATTGCCTTTCTATTCAAATTATAGTTATTATTTCTAAATGTGCACATGGACACATGAATTTGCATATGCAAATTGGTGCCCTCTTTTGTTCTCTGTTTTTTTGGGGGGTGATAAAGTTCCTCTTTTTTGCCCATGCTCTCCTTATGCACAGCATGCGGGATTTGGGACCATCATCATCAGGCGATCACTCGTGACCGAGTAAGATTGTCTTCCGGGATAAAAGGAGGAAATTCTAAAGAAGATTGTGTAGACTCTAGCGATGGGTCCGTAAGTGACTGTGGAGGCCAATTCTAGATCCACACAGCTTCTCACAGTGAGGACACAGGTTACCAGATAGAAGATGGTCCTGTAAAGGATTCATTTGACGTGCTTTTCGCCTAGCACGTTTCTCCCTTTCACCTTGCACTCGGGCTTCTTCAAAGTCCATGGAACCTTTGTGAAAGGCCAACCTCCATTTAGATCGTTCATGGGCCAGAGCTTCCCAGTTTTCGATGTTTATATTGCATTTTTTTAGATTTGCCTTATGAACATCTTTAAACCTCTTATATTGACCACCGATATTCCGCTTTCCATCCTTGAGTTGGGAGTAAAGTAACTGCTTTGGGAGACGGCAGTCAGGCATTCGAACAACATGACCGGTCCACTGAAGTTGGCGTTGAAGGATCATTTTTTCAATGCTAGTAGTCTTTGCTTCTTCCAGTACACTGACATTTGTTCGCCTATCTTCCCAAGTAATTTGCAGGATTTTCCGGAGGCAACGTTGATGAAACCTTTCAAGGAGGTGGAAGTGACGTTTATAGATAGTCCATGTTTCGCAGGCATACAATAAAGTTGGTAATACAATGGCTTCATAAACCAGTGTTTTGGTCTTCTTACAAATATCCCGATCCTCGAACACTCTATGTTTCATTCGAGAAAATGCGGCACTTGCGGAGCTCAAACGATGCTGGATTTCACTGTCGATGTTAGCTGTAACAGAAAGATAGCTGCCAAGATAGAGAAAATGATCGACATTTTCCAGTATTGTCCCGCCAAGCTGGATAGATGGCATCACCAAAGGATTGGCTTGCACTTGCTGATGAAGCACTTTGGTTTTTTTGATGTTAAGTGAGAGACCAAGTTTTTCGTATGCTTCTGCAAAAGCATTTAGGATAGTTTGGAGATCATCCTCTGAATGTGCGGAGACCACATTATCATCAGCATACTGAAGTTCCACAACGGAGGTTGTAATTACCTTACTTTTTGCTTTCAGCCTGCTGAGATTAAAAAGCTTTCCATCTGTTCGATATATAATTCCCACACCAGTGGGAAGTTTCCCCTTGACAAGATGTAAAACCATGGCGATGAAAATGGCAAATAATGTTGGGGCGATAACACATCCCTGTTTAACACCTGATCCCACCAGGTCTTTACCTATAGGTGGTGCTTAATACTTGCAAAGCCCAGAGAGAGCAGGAGATTATTTATTTATTTATTACATTTATATCCCGCCTTTTTTCCTCTTGCAAGGAACCCAAGGCAGCTTACATAATCCTCCTCCTCCTCTCCATTTTATCCTCACAACAACCCTGTGAGGTAAGTTAGGCTGAGAGTCAGTGACTGGCCCAAAGTCACCCAAGTGAGTTTCATGACCAAGTGGGGACATGAACCCAGATCTCCCGAGTCCCAGTCCAACACTCTAACCACTACGCCACACTGGCTCTCTGTGAGATAAGACAGCTTATGCAGTGTTTCACTCCCAAGATCCTTCCTGTCCTGACAGTTCAAGTGTACAATATAGTACTTTCCTTTTGCCCCTCGGCAAGTAACTTGAAGGGGGAGGAACAGCTAGGAGGGATGCATTTGTATACCCATGTATCTCCAGGCTGCAGGGCCTTATGCCCTCCATTCTACTGAGCATGGGCAGCTGGACATCTAGCCTGGGCATAATGGCAGCTCGAGTTTGCAGAATGCCCAGATGCTTTTACATGCAAAAGAACCCTTCAGGATTGATTGAAAATGTGTTACCAATTGTAAGTATTTGTAGACAACTCTTGGAAAGAAATACACCCCCCTCCACACAAGTTCTAACTTATTTATTTATTTATTTATTTATTATATTTATCAATCACCCATCTGGCCGGTCACCCGGCCACCCTGGGCGATGTACAACCAAAATACAACAAAACACAATAAAATATAATAATTAAAACAATATAAAAAATTCTTATTAAAAACCTAACCCACCCCATATTCCCGCCTGAACAGCCATGTTTTTAATGCACGGCGGAAGCTCATCACGGAGGGGGCATGGCGAAGGTCACTAGGGAGGGAGTTCCATAATGTGGGGGCCGCCACAGAGAAGGCCCTCTTCCTAGTCCCCACCAGCCTGGCTGCTCTGGCTGATGGGATAAGGAGAAGGCCGTCCGTGGCAGACCTTGTTGAGCGGCCTACTTGATGTTGCTGGAGGCGCTCCTTGAGATAAGCTGGGCCGGAGCCGTGTAGGGTTTTAAAGGTCAAAACCAACACCTTGAATTCGGCTCGGCAAGCAACTGGTAGCCAGTGCAACTCATTAAGCACTGGCGTGATGTGATCACGCCGGCGGCTGCCCTTAATCAGGCAAGCCGCCGCGTTCTGTACCAGCTGAAGCTTCCGGACCGTCTTCAAGGGTAACCCCACGTAGAGCGCATTACAGTAGTCTAGGCGAGAGGAGACCAAGGCATGAACCACTGATGGGAGCAGGTGATTAGGAAGGTAGGGGCGCAGCTGCCGTATCAGATGGAGTTGATACAGCGCCGCCCGGCTCACAGCTGCCACCTGAGCCTCCATGGACAGCTGGGAGTCTAGAATGACCCCCAAGCTGCGGACCTGGTCCTTCAGGGGTAGATGTACCCCATTCAGCACCAGGTCAACATCCCCTAACCTTCCCTTGTCCCCCACCAGAAGTACCTGGTCTTGTCGGGGTTCAGTTTCAGCATGTTCCTTCCCATCCAGCCAGCCACTGACTCCAGGCACTTGGACAGGGTCTCAACGGCCAACCTCGGTGAGGACTTAAAACAGAGGTAGAGCTGCGTGTCATCCGCATACTGATGATACTGCACCCCAAACCTCCTGATGATAGCTCCCTGCCTTTTAAGTATTACCTTCAAGTATTAACTTGAAAGGTAATACTGATCATGGTAATCAGGGCCAGCCCCATCATTACGCACGGTCATGTCATGTATCCGCATCAGGTAGCAGAGCTGGAGGAGGAACAAATTGTGCCGCTCTTCTCCCACCCAGAGGGCCTGCCGCTGCCTCCCCACCTCCTCCCGTGGGTGCTCTGGAGAGCCCTGCCAGCCGCTCTCCCAGTGTGGCATTTCTTCTTACCGTGGGCGGCCACTCCCAGTCCCACCTTGTGCCCCAGCCATGGGACTCCTGTGATGTCAACTGAACTATCACAAGAGGTTGGCTGACCTCTCACAGGAGTTCAGCCAACCTCTCGCTAGAGCCTTATGGATGGGGCACAAGGTGGGAGCAGCTGGGTGGGCAGGACCAAGCAGCCTGCCGGCTGGGCTGACCAAACAGCTGGCCAGCTGAGCAAACAGGCAGGTAGGCGGGCAGGCAGCAAGATACATTGGACTGTGCTGGATGGTAATGTTGCATCTATTTTGCACATCGGCTATGCAAATGATGTAACTTGCGTTGAACACCCAAAAAAATCCGGTAGGAAGACTTATTTTTCCCCACTGTATGCTAAAAATGGGGAATTAGGAGTAGGAAGGACTGTTTGAAAGGCTGAAGATGTAACTCCATGATGGAGAAGTTTAGGGCCTGATCTGAAATGGAATAGGGGACAAGGATTGGACCCTTCTAATCTCCAGTTTGGAATTTCCTTCCATCACCGGTAGAAGGCCCAACCCAGTGCCCTCCAGATGTTTTGGACAACAACTCCAATCAGCCCCAGCCAACATGGCCAATGGTCAGAGATGATGGGAGTTGTAGTCCAAAACATCTGGAGGGCAGCAGGTTGGGGAATGCTGGTCACAAGTACAGTTGATAGATAATATTGAACATCTCATTTCATAGATGAGAGTTATCAATGTCAAATGGATTTGAGATTGCCAGTGCTGGAGATTCTGGATGTCGATCACTGTTGCTCAAGCAACTAATTTATGAGGGATGAGCATATCAAAGGGTTCAGATGCTTATGGGTGTCTCAAGGCAGCTGAGGGGAGGAAGTTCAGAACTACAGAAGACTCTTGGCTAGAACGAGGATAGCGCTGCCCTTGTTCCCTGTTAAATGAGAGAGAGAGAGAGAAATGTGTGAGAGATGTGATGTGATGTTTCCTCCCAGAAAATCAAAATCCCTAAAGTGCATTAAACATAATCCCCCCAGAGAACACTTCCCTTAGTGCCAAGGAGAGGCCATTAAAGATACATTCTGTGCATAACAAGCAGGGCTTAAAACAAGAAGGGGAGGGGGGGAAGCCGATTGCCAGACATTAATGGGTCAGTAGGAACAGCACACATCGGCTTTTTCCTTAAAGCCAGCCAAGAAGTTATAGTCAATTGGCAAAGGGTTTAATCACAGATACTGAAATAATCACTCAGTTAATTACCTAGGACTGGGCCAGTGGAGTGGGTGGGAATACCTCTGAAATACCATTTGTAAGCTTTGGGTGGACAGACTAGGAAAGGGCCTCCCAAAGAGACCAACCAGAGATTTCAGGGGAGTGGGAGGGATGCCAATTGCAGCCATTATCCTTTCCTAAGGCCTTGCTTAACTTGGAAGTCATTAAATCATTCTTTGCAGAGTGAAAATCTCCTGGCTCGACATCTGCCAATGCACAGATGTTGGGGGTAAAGATAATAATGTCCTAGACAAGCCTACTCTTCTCACCCACCCCACAACCCCACAACCCTTTAAAAAATGGCAAGTGCCTCATTAGTTGCAGGCCAAAGCTCTTAAACTCCATAGGACTTTCTGATTAACATATACAAATTACTTTCTCAGGGTATGTCATATCCTATGCAGGGGAACACTCATGTAGTCCAAATGTATTATTTGCATTTATTTCAATGGCATTCTAAAGTTCTATTCCAGCTAAAGCTGTGACATGTAACACAACCCTGTGCATATTTACTCAGATGTTCCACTCTCTTCTATGAGGCTTACTTACTAATGAGTAAGAGTGTTAATACACAGGGTTTCAAATTCAGACTCTTGAGAGCTCAGAACTCAACGCCCTGGGCCTGGATGTTTTTGGCTTCTCCTACATTTGACTTTTTAAAACTCAAATTCCTTTTGTCCCAAATATGGAGAACTTTGTGAATGTTGGTAAATTGTTCTCAAAACAGAACTGAAACAAAATTCTCACCCATCATAGGAGTGGGCGATCTGCCCACCACCCGACTCGCTGGGCACTTGGCGAGCGCTGACGCCGCACCCGCCAAGCCGGACCGTAAGCGAGCGCCAGCCAAGGCACTCACCAGACTTCTAGGATCCCGGCGGTCGGTACGCTTCTTACATAGAAAATGGCGTAAGATAAGTTAAAAGCGGCTGCAATTTGCATAACTTGCACAAATCACGGCCATTTTTAACGTATCACGCCATTTTCTATGTAAAAAGCGTACCGCTGGGAACCTGGAAGTCGCTTCCCTGGCTCGGCTTGCGAGAACGCGAGTCGAGCCGGGGAAGCAGGTAAGCCAAGCGGAGCTTAGGTGGGTCGAGCCTGGCGAGTTCACTGGACTTCCACCCCCACCCCCAATTGAGCTCCGCGCACATCCCTAATTTTCTGCCATGTTTGTAGTGCTGGATTATGACTGGCACCCCTTTCCCCCCTCATCTTTAACTGTTACATGGCAGGCACGTACAAGGTCTTCTCCATGTTGGGAATAGCTATGCCTATTGAATTTGGACAGTGCAGATAGGTGAGACAGAGACTCTCCTTCCAGTGTGGTTTGCAAACCGAAATTTGCAAAGTTCTTCGCAATCAAAAGTCAAAGAACTTGAGATTTAAAAAATCAAATTCAAGAGAAAGTGACACTGACAGATTTGCCCATTCCCAGTTAAGGATTCCAGCCAAAGTCCCATTGAAACCAACGAGAAAAGTTAGCCATAGCAAACTTAAGTGCCATTGCTTTCAGTGGGGATGCAGTCATGGCTAACTTTTGCTGTTTGGGGGCCATTACGGTATGTGGAGAGTCTCGCACTTGTCCCCAAAATAGGTCTGCAGGGAGAACCGGATGAGGTTTGCCATTACAGACAGCTGTAGTGTGGAAATCTAATCACCACAGCAGGGAAGGTGCACTTTTACACTGAATCAGAAAAGAAAAGAAACACTCGGGAAAATATATGAGGGGCACAGATAGTGCAAGGTGCACTGGGAGGGACAAGCTTTGTCCTATGTGTTAGTTTTCTGGAGAGGAAAAATAAAATCTGTTCGATATTATTGCTCCCATCTTGAACTCATTTTCTCTGAAGTCCCTTTTGATTTTGATGGAGTTAGCTTTCAAATAAATAGGCTTAGAACTTAAGCCTTTCTAAAATTTCCAATTCATGATTCAGTTATAATGTGTATGAAAACACTGTCTTTTCTTCAAGTAGAAACAGGAGCCCAGCAATTGGTGTGTGTGTGTGTACGTGTGTGTTGGGGGGTTGAGCTATTTGCCCCTTCTCTGGTGCTGCTTCTTTGAGTTCCACACATGGCTAGTTTTACAGTGATCTGTTTATTCTTCCTTATTTATTTATTCATTTATTATATTTACATCCTGCCTTTTTTCCTCCAAGGAACCCAAGGTGGCATACATGATCCTCCTCCTCCTCCTCTCCTCACAATAAGCCTGTGAGGTAGGTTAGGCTGAGATTCAGTGACTGGCCCAAAGTCACACAGTGCTCTTCATGGCCGAGTGAGCACTAGTACCCAGATCTTCCAAGTTCCAGTCCAACGCTCTCACCACTACACCGCACTGGCTCTCTTTTTTCGGTGTTCAGAAAGTAAGAGGCACAATATTGTTCCTTACAATAACCCAGTTAGGTAGGTCACTGTCGTTCCACCAAAACTGAGCGAACAATGGTTTCTCAGGACCACCCGTAGACTTCATGGCGCTCCCAACACTGTTGCCGTTGTTGTTATTAAAATTTATATACCGCTTTCCACACAGGTATCAAACTAGTGAACATAAAACGTAACATCATCAAAACAACCATAAAGTATAACAATAAAACAACACAATAATAAAAAATACATTACTCAGCAGTAAAACCACACACTCTACTGTGTGCCGCAGACCATAGCTGGCTGGGTCAGACTGCAGGAAAAGCCTGTGCAAAGAGGTGGGTGTTGCGAACTGGGGGGGGGGGGTAGTGACAGTTGGTAAAAGCATTCCAGAGGCTGGGTGTTGCAACGCTCAATGCTCTACTGCAAGTGCTCCTGAGGCAAACATATCACACCACATATGTTCTCTTTTAAACAGATTTTGGAGTTCTCCTCCAACATCAGTAGAGTAGACAGATCGCAGTTATAAACTCTGTTCTGACAGTTTCCAGTGGAACAGTAGCTTATGTACCCCAGAACAAATTGGGAGCTTAAATTATGACAGTGTGTGTGTGTGTGTGTATCTATCTATCTATCTATCTATCTATCTATCTATCTATCTATCATCTATCTATCTATCTATCTATCTATGATTTTTTTGCTTAGGGCAGGTTGTCGACTTGTAAAGAGTGATTCTGAAATTCTGGTTTTAACCTTGTTCCTTGGTTTGTCCCATTGATCCACTTCAATCTAATATGAAAAGACAGCTTTTGTGAGCCATGCTGCTAAGAAACAAAGTAAAGCACTAGCAAGCAATCAGGAATGCCAAACACCCACAGCCCCATACAAAGAACAAGGAGTCAATAATGGAAACAGCAACGCTCTTGTAGAATTGCTTTGCACCCAAGGGTGAAACAACAGGCTCCAATCAATAACAGACTGGTTGTTGTAGCATCTTCTGAATACCCTATTCCTCTAAATGTGAACCACCACCCCACACTATCCGATTAGACCAGCCAAGGGGGTTGAAGATAGCTTAACTTGGGCTTTAATGAGCTGGGTCCTCCTGTACTCTCATCTATCTTACAGAAGTCCAAAGTGCAGGTCTGCACCATCTCTCTGCATGCACACAACCTCTGTCCAGCTGTTTTGCTCAGAGGTTGGTGCCAGCCCTGATGTTCCCCCTTTTTCAGCTGATATTAGTTAGAGCAGCCTGCCCCAACATGGTGCCTTCCAGAGGTTTTGGACCACAACTCCCAGCATTCCTGACCATTGGCCATGCTAGCTGGGGCTGATTGCTGGCCAGATTGGGGAAGGCTGGGTTAGGGCTTGTGGGTTTCTTAGCCAGGTCCCTCCTCTCTTGTGTTGCACCCTTCATCTGTAAGCTTTGCAGTTGGAAGCTAGAATATGAACAGATCTAGTAATGTTTTAGATTCACACACACACACACACACACTTTAGTACATGTCATTTGCTTGCAAAAAATATATATTAAAATTAAAATCCATAGTAGCCATTCTCACTTTTCATTTTAGCATAATAAAATGAGCTTGGCACAGGGCATTTCCTGGGGATTAATGGCTGTCTGAGGTTAATGGCCCTTGGCTACACTCTGGGCCGTCAACTCCTCCCAGCTGGTCATTAATCCACAGGAAATGCCCAGCACCAAGATGATTATAGCTTTATTTGGGTTCTTCTTTCAGAGTAGAATACGGGAGCCTTCTGTGCTCTAAATGCACGAAAACCCTGCTGCTTTTAGTCACATTTAGAGTGTACAGTGCTGTATCCTTTAACATTTGCTGATATTTCCACTTAGTGGCAACCCAAGAGTGCTGTGCTTTAGAGGCTTTAAAAATAAATACAGGACCCAGAGATCTGTTGGAGAATGAGCACGCTATCTGGCTGTTAGCTGAAAAAACTGATTGAGGCTTCTTACCAATGTAGGCTACATCTGTGTACTAGAGCTCAAAGATCTCACAAGTTCTGCTTCCTTCAAAGTCCATGTCAGCAACAACCGCACAACCCCTAGAGATTTATCTTTGACATGGATTTTTAATTGCAAAAAAAGAGAGATGTTTTGTTTTCAGATTGTTTTCAACTGAGAGAGTTTCACCCATTACACTGATGCGAAGAAAGCAGTAAGGAAGTGCCCTCTTCCATCAATGTTGTGCCCCAAAATGCTATCAGTTTAATATTGCTGAACAATACTGTCTACATGTGGACATAACACTGAACTCTGGTTTAGCGTTATGAGTATACACCATGGTGAGATTCCAGCTTGCACCTACCCCTTCTCTCCGTTGCATATATGGGAAGAAATTGTTAGGCTTCCAGTCATGTGTTGCAGCAAACTGCACTTTCCTGTTTTGTCTGAACACAGAAAAATAATTTGCGCAAAACCACAATTTCCTGTATTTGGGCAGGAAACTGTGATTTGTTACAAATTCTTACCAGAAGCTTCACATTTCCTCCACGCACACATGGAGGAGTGTGCTAGCCTGAGGGTTGCCATGACCTTGCAATGCCAAGCCATGGTTTAGCACAAACCTAGAGTAATATTTTGCATCCAGTTTTTATATCAAGGACATAGAGCTCTCTTCTGTAGCTACTATACATGTACAGGTGGTGGCATTTGTTGAGAGCTGTGTGCTCTGAGTTGGCAACCTGAAAGGAAGGAGTGGGTTTTATTTTTACCTCCCTTACAATCAAGCAGCATTGTGTACGAGACAATATTGTGGCACCCCATCTATGGAATCAGCTTCCCAAAGAGGTGCGCCTGGCGCCTACCCTTTATTCTTTCAGGTGCCAGGTGAAGACCTTTTTATTTGCTCAATATTTTAATGGTTGATTTTATTCATTTTATTATCACCACTGTACCTCTGGATTGAATTTATTCTGGCTGCTTTGTTTTGATTATATTACACTTTAATATGTCTCTGTTTTTATTTTATTATTGTTGATGTTTTTGTTTTAGTGTTGCTTTGTTTTGTAAACCGCCCAGGGAGCCTTTTGGCTGATGGGCGGTGAATAAATAGATTAAATAAATAAATATCCATTCACTAATGGATGGAGTGGGATGATATAAGGCCTTGGAAAAGAAAGGAAAGGCTTTTTATGCTGCTGCAAGCAAACATTTCCAGTGATATGATACACTTATCCAATATCATATGTAGGCTAAGCAAGCAGGACATAGTAAAGACAAAAATGATTATAGCAAATGACTACATGACTAAGATACACCTGAGCAGTGCTTTTTTTCTGGAGAAAAGGGTACTGGAACTCTTGGATTACATTTCCTCGGGAGTAGATGGCGATTAAATTGTAATGCAATTAATAGAAGAAAAGGTGCTGGAACTCAGTTCCGGTGAGTTCCACCAGAAAAAAAGCCCTGCACCTGAGTAAGATAACTTGGTCATGAAATGTGTGCATTTAGGATCTTTGGAGAAGGCAACAACTGGGTCACCATTATAGAAACAGCCATGTTTCCCCACTCCCACAGAGAGAAATATTCGAAGGGTGACTATACCAAACCTGGCTGTTAACAGGGATGGGGACTCGGACTCGAGGACTCGACTCGTGAGTCGGACTGAGTCCCCCCTCTGACTCGAGTCAGACTCGAGTCCCAATATTTTTAATGGAACTCGAGACTCGACTCAGGACTCAAGACTCGACTCAGGACTCGAGACCAAGGACTCGTGTTCCAAAATCGTGTTCCTCAAATGCAACATGGATAGGTTTTAGGAAGTACAGCAAGTTTATTTTTTAAAATCATTTTCCTAAAATGCAACCTTTCAGACATTTTGGGTTTGGCTGCCTCTGCCTGCCTGTTTGGGGTTCCCTGCCTCCTCTGCCTGCCTGGTCTCTACTTAACCAGTTCCACAGTTTGAATTGTCCAAGACAAAGGCGTCTGCCTGCCTGTTTTGGGGTTCCCTGCCTCCTCTGCCGGTCTGGTTATTTTGGGTTTGTCTGCCTGGTCTGTTCTTGCCAAAATCAGTTGCAGAGTTTTGAAATAAAAAGGCACACTTGTGCCTAGAATTTATTTAAGCCACACATCTGAAGTAGCCTTATTTTGTTGGCGGGGGGAACCCATTGATTTTAATAGGGACTCGTGGAGTCAGCTTTGGGAGTGACTCGTGACTCTTGAGTCACCATTTTGGACCAAGGACTCAGACTCGGACTTGAGACCCAGGTCCAAAGACTCGTGACTCAACTCGTGACTCGAAACCAAGGACTCTTCAACATCCCTGGTCATTCCAACCTGTAACATTCTCAACCAACAGGGAATTTTATATAGGAGAACAGTTACATTACAGTGGATAGTACTTTATTTGAGGGTGCCCTCTCTTTGAAGGGCTGTCCAGTTTGATGTGTTTTCTGAATTGACAGACCCTGGTTACAGCTTTTGCTATTATTATTATTATTATTATTATTATTATTATTATTATTATTATTATTATTTTTACCAGCCTTTGGAAAGAAACCAGTAAGTGAGCTAGTTGGTAGTAGTAAGATGGGTGAATGAGTTATTCACACTTCTTTGCCAACCCTGAAAGGAGAATTATAAACAGAACCTGAGGCTAGCAAGGTCTTGTTTTCCTCAAGTTATCTATAATTTAGGATCTTCCTTCAATTCCCACCAGGCCCCTCGGAACATATTTATTTAGCTTCACCAAGCTTGGTTGGTAGGTAATAAACATTGCAGTTCAAGTTTGTGAACTTTGGATGTCAGAGGCTCAGATCTCTCAATAAAGAACACTTCCTCTTGTAATTAAACTTTAGATGGGTCAGTTTACCGTCCTGACCTGTAAGCAGCTCGACTTGACTTCTGTCACACTTGACGTCTTTGTAAAGAATGACCTCCTGGTCATGCTGGCATTAATGAACTGTTAAAATAAGACCTTGTGTAAAATGGGCAGTCATATAACTCAAACAATATGCATTTTAGAAGCGTTAAATGTGAGAAAAATACAGAGCCCTTCACTTTTCTTGTTTTAACACAGCTTCCCCATATCCAGCAAACAAGCACTCTTCATGTTCTTTTAGGTAGTTCAGAAATCCAGGGACTCTTGTGCAACTAAAATAGAGCGTGCCTCTTTCTTTGTAAAAATATTTTACAGCTGAATGGCACATCACTTTCCCTATTTATTCATCATTACTCATTTGTGACAGGGAGTACTATTTTTATAATATTACCTACCACCACCACCACCACCACCACACACACAGACACAAATACATCCCCATGTTCTATTTTTAGAGTACTTCTTAAATTTGGCTCTTGCCTTCACCTTTAGAAGAGTGGCTTAGGGCACAATCCTATGGCGATGGCCATAAGCTCCCAAACCCGGAGGCTTACAGTCATTCAGTGCTGAGTGGGAGGAGCGGTGGGGGTGATCTCTGCCTCCCCATCCTCCTGCCCTGTATTTCTCGCTAGATGGACTTTTTTGCCCGCTTTCTGGAGTGTCTCAGAGGGGGAGTGTCTCAGAGGGGGAGAGGCGCCAGTCTCTTCCCCTCCCTGCCTCCCAAAACCTCCCCTTCCCCCCCCCTCTCCAAAGTTGTTTTCCTGACCTCGGAGAGCAGCCGGCATGGTTATTTCCATTGTGGCTGCAAGGGTGTGTGTGGCAGAGCTCCAATGCCCAGGTCGGAGTGCTGTCTCTGACCTTGGATCTGGGAATCTGAACTATCCTATGGCCCCTCAGATGCTGTCTAGGGGCTATAGCAGTGTTCTCCAGCCTTGGGTCCCCAGATGTTTTTGGCCTACAACTCCCAGCATGCCCCAGCTGGCGTAGCCGGCTATAGGATTGGTCCCTTACATAAGGAAGTGCCCTCCTTGTAAAGCTGGGGTTCTCAACCAGGGGGGAATTCCCCCCCAGGGGGGGAATTGTAGGGTTTCCGGGGGGGGGGGGAATTGGGACCACAGGCTCAAACTGTTGGAATACTGATCTTTCTACAAATTACAATTCTACATGATTGTACATCATCTACAGGACATCACACTTTATTGTATGGCACAGATTAAGTCAGACAATTCTGGAAAGGGGGGGGGAATGACATTCTGACATATGGTGAAAGGGGTGCATGGGGCAAAAAAGGTTGAGAACCACTGTTGTAAAGTGTTTGACTTACTTGAAGAAATAAGGTATGCTCATTGTTTTTTCCTTTCAGTCTTAACTTCATTTATTATTATTTATTTTAACTTCTTTTTAGACCACCTTTAAGGGTAGAACCCTCTCAAGGCAGTGTACAAGATAAAAACAGTACAGTGTAAAATAACTATGTTAACATTCAATGAAAATATAAAACATTCTATAAAATTGTAATGTATCTTATTGAACATAAATGTTGTATTTCTCAGTCTTCATTTAAAAAAAGAAGAAGGTTAAATGCGGAGTAGTCCATCTTTTAGCTTTTACTTGTCATCATTTAGAAAATGAAAATAAAAGTGGGCTATATTTCACCATCGCAAAAGCTCCTGAGCTAAATTGCACCATCGCATGCAGCCTGGCCTTGTTTCCAGATGTCAATGCATTCAGGTGGTCGTCTACAGTAGAGAAGCCTACATGCACACAGCAAAGTCCCTGCAAGCAGAGTAGGGACTCTCCATACAATCTTAGTAGCATTTTAGCTTAGGAAAAAATGGTCATAGGGTGGCAGAGATATGGTAGGGGTGCATAAAACCATGCATGGTGTGGATAGGGAGAGTTTTTCTCCCTCTCTCATAATATGAGAATCCGGAGATTCAGGACAGATCAAAGGAAGTACTTCTTCACACAGTGCATAGATAAACTATGGAATACATTACCACAAGATGCAGTGATGGCCACCAACGTGGATGGCTTTAACAGGGGATTAGACACATTCATGGACAATATGGCTACCAATGGCTACAAGTCATGATGGCTATGTATTACCTCCAGTATCAGAGGCGGTATGCCTCTCAATAATAGTAGCTGGGGAACACAAGCAGGAGGGTGCTATTGTGCACATGGGTTTCTCATACACATTTAGTTGGCCAATGTAGGAACAGGATGCTGATCTAGATAGGCCTTTGGTCTGATCCAGCTTGGGTCTTCTTATGCTCTTATGCAAAACACTCAGGCTTCATACCTTGACCCTTTTATTTCCTCCTCCTGTCTGTGGGACTCCTTCTCACATGACACTGCTGTAGCATTGCTCCTTCCTGGTCCCGTCAGGAAGTGCTGACCGACCACTGCCCCACGTGGCAAGTCATATCACTACAGCTTCTCAGTAAAGAAGCTTCTGGACTGACTGTGCCCGGGCAGCCTATTGGCTTCTCCCAGGCAGGAAGGAAAATAAGAGGGGCTTCCTTTCTCCATAGAACTTTGCTTGCGCAAAGATTGAGACGGGAGGCCCTTCTCCAAGCACACTGGGTACATTATGAGAGCCAGTGTGGCGTGGTGGTGACTGGGACTCAGGAGATCCAGGTTCTAGTCCCCGCTCGGCCATGAAACTCACTGGGAGTGGGTGACTTTGGGCCAGTCACTGACTCTCAGCCTCACCTACCTCACAGGGTTGTTGTGAGGATAAAATGGAGATGATTATGCAAGCCGCCTTGGGTTCCTTGCAGGAAAAAAGGTGGGGTATAAATATAATAAATAAATAAATAAATAAATAAATAAATTATGTAACACGAAGGGAGGAAGTCCTCACAGTTGAGGTTCCCCAATTGTGGAGCCCCCTCCCCATGGAGGTGCAACTGACTCTGACATTTTATTCTTTTCAGCACCAGCTCAACCCCCTGCCTTTTCTTTTTTTCTTTTCTTTTTTTGGCCCAGCTTGGCTTTATTCAGTTGATATGAGCTGTCTGCTTATTGTATATTTTTTTTTATGGTCATATGATGATGATGTTTTATTATTTTCATTGTATATTCTGAGACAATTTTGATAATACTCTTCTATATCACTCTGGTACCCAGAGGGATGAAGGGCAGCTTAAGAATATTTTAATACATAAATACATAAAATAAGTCATGCTGACCAGGTCTACCTGAGCATGTCTTGTGTTTCTGGACTTGCTCTTTGGTCCTGATACCTGGTTTACTCTCCAGTTCTGACTCCTGCTTCCTGGCACCTGGCTTGCTCCAGACTAGCCCAGCCCTGCCACCTCCACATCTACACCGTGAGCTCCTCCCATATGGCCTGTGGCATCTCACATAATCCTGATGTAGCGGGAAGGAAGAACTGTGCTAGAAGTCGCTCCCACACTTCCAGTGTGGCACAAAAAGGAAACCAATGTTAACATTCTAGCAAAGCTTCCCCTCTTTCCAACACCTCTCCACTCCCTCTGGTCCATTCCAAATGTTTTTTCTTTGCTTATACTCTTGAGCTCTTTATAAACTGCCATATCATTGCTGTGCCGATTTCTCTGTTTAGCAGCAACATGCTGTGGGCCTTCCTTGGGTCAATAAGAAAGCTTCTGCTCTTTGGAGTACCACTGAGTGTGAGATTCAAATACAGCAACCAGCATAGCAGACACTGACAGATCTGGGGAAACCTTGTTATCGATGATACTTGCAGTACACAGGGGTGGGGGAGGTGTGTTGTGTGTGTGTGTGTGTGTGTGTGTGTTTTTCCCCATGTTCAGAAGACACATTGAATTGGGTAACAGTGCACAGGATCACAGGCATGGTCACAGTCTGGTACTGGACATTTTGAAACACCAGACCTTCTTGAAGCTTTGCCTTAAAGCATCCTGGATTACCAAATGCTAACTGGCTAACACTAGCCAAATCTAAGCTTCTTTTAAGCTGGAAAGGGACTCTACTCTGCTGATCTCACTAATGCAGTGTTTCTCAACCTTGGATCCCCAGATGTTTTTGGCCGACAACTCCCAGCATGCCCCAGCCAGCATAGCTGGCTGGGGCATGCTGGGAGTTGTAGGCCAAAAACATCTGGGGACCCAAGGTTGAGAAACACTGCACTAATGTGAGATAGGAAGGATAATACTCAACAATATATCCTCTCCTAGCATCTTTTTCAAGTCCCAACACTTGAAAGATGGTAGGTCTCCTCACCATGACCTCCCTGAAAACCCACCCACCTTGTGCCCCAAACTCAAAGTAAAATCCAACCAGATGGTATAATTCTCTGGAATTCATCTCCCATTTTGAAGTAGGAAGAGAGAGAGAGAGAGAGAGAGAGAGATTAGAACAGGTTCTCATTTGTGAACATCCAGAGTAGAAGAGGAGGGGGTATGAAGAAGCCGCAGGGATCGTAGCTCAGAGTAGAGCAGATGCTTTGCCTGCAGAAGGTCACAGGTTTTATTCTTGGCATCTCTAGATAGGGCTGGGAAAGCATCCTGCTTGAAAACCTGGAGAACTAACTTCTGCCAGAGTCTCTGTCTATATATACTGGGGCGGTCTTAGGCATGCTTAGAATGGACTCATGCCTAAGACCGCCCCAGTATATATAGGCAGAGACTCTGGCAGAAGTTAGTTCTCCAGGTTTTCAAGCAGGATGTTGCAATAATTAAACTAAAAGCAGCAATCAAAATACAGAAGAAAGGCAACAATAAAAATTAAACATGAAGGGTGCAATCCAATTGGGATGCCTGTAAGCCTCCAGGCTCGGAGGATTATGGGCATCTTATGCAGAGCAGCAGGAGCAGTGGAGGCGATCTCCACCTCCTGCTCCTCCTGCTCTGCATTTTAGCTAGACAGCCATTTTCGGCCATCTAGCTGGGGCATTTCAGAGGGGGAGGGAAGGTGGCTACAAAGGACACAGGATACATCATACCCTGGCCTCTGCAGTCGCCTACCCTTCCCACCCCCCAAGGCCCCCTTTGGCCTTTACCCCCTTCTCCGAGGTTGAACCCCCAACCCTGGACAGGTAGTCAGTGCAGTTCTTTCCACACTGGCTGTGAGGGGGGAGGAGGGTTGGAGCACTGATTCCCACCAGCTCCAAGGTTGGCTCAGCTTGTCTGAGCATGGGAAGCTAAGCAGGGTCAGGCCTGGTGATTACTTGGATGGGAGACCCCTCCTCTAGTTTCCTGCATTGAGCAGGGGGTTGGACTCGATGGCCTTGTAGGCCCCTTCCAACTCTATGATCTATGAACACCTATGAACCTTGGTTCTGGGAATCCAAAGAATCCTACTGGCCCACCAGATGATGTCTGGGGGCCATAGGATCACTCCCTAAAAGTCTGTCAAGAAGGGAGAGAAAGAAACATAGATTTCATAGATCATAGAGTTGGAAGGAGCCTACAAGGCTATCGAGTCCAACCCCCTGCTCAATGCAGGAAACTAGAGGAGGGGTCTCCCATCCAAGTAATAACCAGGCCTGACCCTGCTTAGCTTTCCACGCTCAGACAAGCTGAGCCAGCTTGAGCCACAGGCCATGTTTTACTCAAGACAAAAAGGCATGTTCAGAAATCTCTGGCTATTAATTGTATGAGTTTCTTTATTAGGAGAAAAACAATGCAAACCCCACATAAAATCGATAAAATGAACCAAAGTTTGTTTTAGAAAAAAAGTGCCAGATTTGCACACTTGTTGTGCAAAGTTATCCGCTATGAATGTGCTGAATCCACCTTGGCTGGATTCTCTTCTGAATCCCAGCATAACTATCTCCCCGCTCCCTTCCTTGGTCCTTCCTTATAGCAAGGCTTCAGACTCATCCATCATGTGTGGGCAGGATAATGTGCTACTGGCTCTGGATTGGAGCTGGCAATAAAAATATGTGTATGCACGCGTGCACACACACACACGGTTTGGTTTGGGTTTTTTAAAAAATGATTAGTAATAAATATCCAGGCTGAAAAGATGGGAGTTTCCAGGTGAACCTTTTTGGTTCTTGCCAATGTCATTTGCTTCCTCCTCCTCCTCCTTCTGCCTCATCGTCTTTGTCATCTTTGTCTTCATCCTTGTAATTTTAAGCTGTCAGTTCCCAATGACCCTCATTAAGGGGTTGGAGACTGGAGGAAGAACAAATTGATTCAGAAAGGTTAGAGGCTAGTTTGGATGCGAATGCTACCTTTTAGGGTGTGAGTGTCATATTGCAGATTACAAAGGCATGTATCTCCCAATAATAAGGAAGGCTAAAACTAATTAGCAGCCATGTGAGCAAAGATCAAGTGAATAATCTGTCAGGTAAGTACAGTAGAGTCCTTCATTTTGTGATAATTTGCTAGTGATTCTCAAAGTATGTGCCAGCCTTCATTAGGGAGATGCAGGCAGCTGCCAGGGAAGGGCGAGATTCCTTCTAGCACTTCCCATTCATTGATTGATCAGGGCAGGAGGTAGAGCAGAGCATCAATGCAACCCTTATCTGTGCAGTAATTGAGACTGTATGTTCCATCATTTGCTTGGGTCCCAGTGTAATGAGTCCTTCTGGAGAGTCTCAGTTCTCCACACACACACACACACACACACACACACACAATCTTTCCCTCAGGTTTCTTTATGTACAAAATTTGGATCAAAATGTGTTGTTTTACCTAATCAGAGAATAGTCTTCCAAAACTGCAGGAAGCCTTACTGAAATCTTCAACGCTTTTGCCTAATCAGCTGCCTGTTCATCCTCCAGCCATTGCTAGTTCAGCACCAGAGAGGCCAATGATTGTTCTTTGTTCTTGTGATCACTTTATTCTCGTGATATTCTCCCCATTAAAGCCATGCAAGCAATCTTGCTCAGCCCCACAATATCATATTTTCATGGCAAGAATACCAATTTAAAACACTGAAATGCCCAAGTAAAAGAACACATTCTTATGCATCTTTAAGTGTGTATAGGATTACAGCCTAAGACTACAAAGCCCACGATGCAGTGCAGCGGTGCTTGGAAATATGTGCACTTACAGTCTTGAATCTGAGAGAACCATTCAGCCAAGCAGCGAAAGATGGAACCTGAGTTTCCAAGTGGGCAATAGATTTTTGATGGAAATTGTTGTGTGGGGCCAGGAAAATCAAATTGGAAATGGAGGGGTATATCTGAACACCTGTTGCATGCATTGAAAGCCCCACATATATAGACCAAAGTGTTGATTTATGGTCCTTTTAATGCCAGGTGAGGACCTTTAAGTTTGTCCAGGGTTTTTTTTTTAGCTATTCTTACTATGCATTTTTAGTACCCTGCTCCCTCTGAATTTTAAGAGCTTCCTCTGGTTTTAATGTTTGGTGGTTTTATATTTGAATATTGCTAATCGATGTTTTAATTGATTGCTTTAATTCTTAGTTACCTGGCCTGAGAACTCTTTGGGACTGAAGACAAGATATAAATATACTGCCATAACATGCCACACCTTTTTAACCTCTGATTCTGGCCTTGCTTGTCTGTTATAATTTTGATATAAAATTTTGTTCTGAACCTGAGATGTATGCTGGTGTATAGTAGTAATGTATGTTTCATTGATTGATTGTTTCCTTGTTTTAATGTTATTGCTGGTTCTGGTCAATGACCGTAATAAATATTCATTCATTCAGTATAAATATATCAAATAAAGAAGGAGGGGGGGAGTTTGAGGATTAAGTTCTATGTGTATAACTAGCAAACCTGAACTGTGTAAAAATAAGTTCAAATTATGGACAAGTTTGAATAAGTTATTGAAGTTGCCAGTGGATGCCTGTTACTGTGTGCCTGATTCAAAATGCTGGTATTAAGATTCAAAGCCCTAAATGGCTTGGGGCCAGGTCACCTGAAGGATCGTCTCCTCCCATATACACCTCCCCAGACCCTAAGATCATCTTCAGTAGTCCTTCTCCGGGAGCCCCTGCCAAAGAAAGTGAGGTGAGTGGCTACTAAGAAGAGGGCCTTTTCTGCTGTGGCACCCCAGTCGTGGAATGAGCTTCCCAGAGAGGCACATCTGGTGCCTACATTGTGCTCTTTTTGGTGCCAGATGAAGACCTTTTTATTTTCCCAGGCATTTTCGTTTTTCAGTTGCTGTTTTAAATCTGGTATTGTATTTTAAATCTTGCACTGCTGCTAGTTTCAACTTGGTGATTATTTTTAATTTTTGTACTGTAGTTTTAAACTTTTAAACTTTTATCCTGTATTTTATTGTTTTAATTGTTGTGAACCGCCCAAAGAGCTTCAGCTATTGGGTGATAATTTATTTGGCTATTATTTATACTTATAAATAAATAAATAAGTACAATGTCCAACAGAGCTCATACTTAGCCTGTGGCGAAAAAAAGCTGGAATACCATTAATCAGCTATTGGGTGGTGGGAGGTAGTTGCGGTCAGCCCACACTTTTCTTTCTGACTCTGGAGCAGTTGATTGTGTGTTGCAGGGTGTGTTTTTTAAGGTCTATCCGTTGCACACAAGGCACCCATTTGTGTGTGTGATGCCCGTTCCAGCTACGATATGCTCAGAGAAGACTGTTTCCTTGTGCAAATGGCTCGTAGCTGCATCATGATAGAGATGTTTATTTTATGAGGAATTGCTTCATTCATTTTGAAAAGCACAGAGTCTTCTACACAAGTCTTTCCTTTTGCAGGTCCCATGATACTAAGAGATCTTGGTTTGCAAGCTTAAACAGAAATAGTAGAGGCTGAGCAGGTGGGGAGGAATCAACAGTGGACCAAAAAATGTTTCTAAGGAAGCTGTGTGTGTGTGTGTGTGTGTGTGTGTCCGTATGTGTGTGTGTATGCATATGAATAATGAAAAATATTTGTTATCCTGCAAGTGGGGCACTGGGATGCAAATGGGACAGCTGTATTCTTTAATTGTAGCTGGATTAATAAAATGTAATTTTTACAGCCCATTTGCAACAGACCGCTTGGGAATACATTTTATTACCACTCTGGGTGTCTTCTAGTTAATAAATTCGTGTCTTTTGAGCATAAGCGTTTGGCTTCAAATCCCAGATACAAGTTTATTAAAATTGTAATAGTTCTTGGAGACTATAAAATGAAATGAAGTGCACAAAATGTGCATTTCCAGCGCATGGCTTTCAAACCATTTTTTACATGACTAATTTCAGCATTTCCAGCATAGGCACAGTGGTGTGGCTGAATTTAAATAATAAATATTTAACCAACTGCAGATTTTCATTGACGTGCATTCCAAAAGTTGGTGATTTTGCCCCCTGAAAATCTTATTTACATTTTTTAGTTGAAATGTAAACATGATGACTTTATTGAAATATTAGGCAGAGTTGGTATAAACCTCTGAGCAGTTTTATGTAAAGTAAGAGAAAAATTAAGGTTAGATTATTATGAAACATAGAACGCCAACAGTGTATGTTTTGCTAAGGCAAGGAGCCAATAGCAGGTGTTATCATTCAATAGAAACGAGACAACTCAGGTGGAGTACTGTTTATGCTAATAATGATGAGCCGTACGTTTCCACTACAGGTGTAAACCAGTGTTAAGCCTAATTGTTATGACTCAGAACTAAGGAACTCTGGGAAATATGGTTGTTTGAACAGATGAAGGAATCACTGAAATAGTGAAAAAATATTCACAAAACTACAGTGAATAACAACCACCCTGCATAGAATAAACCTCACAGATTAAGGAGAAGGCCAGACTAGAACCCCTGGCATGCTAACTTTTATGAGACAATGACTTGTTTTTTTTTTTTTTTTTTTTAATGGGATGAAACATTAAAACATGCAGTTTAAGTCTAAAGTGGTAGACATTAGATTCACCAGTGGCAGAGACCACGTTTATCTGACAGTGTCCCTTTATTTATTTATTTATTTATTTGTTATTTACATTTATTTATCGCCCATCTGGCCAGCCACTGGCCACCCTGGGCGATATACATAAGATAAAAACAGGATAAAATACATTTAAAACAGTATAAAATTTTAAAATTTTAAAATCTTAGCCCACCCCATATTCCCGCCTGAACAGCCAAGTTTTTAGTGAGCGGCGTGAATATTCGTTTTAGTGAATATTTTCTCCCATGTTAATGAACGGCTGTCATTCAGAAATAGGAAGTTTGTAACTCCCCGTTGCAAATTGGCCCCAGACCCCAGCTAGAATAGTTAGAAACCATGGGAACTATATGTACCAAAGTTCCTGGGGGTGCTAGATGTGTTTGCAAGCATGCCGAGCAGTAACCGGGGTGTCAGGACTCATGGGGAGTGTAGTTCCATGGCTCCTGACAATGCTAATAGGGACAAGGCACAAGGGAGACTGCATTTTCCAAGGTCCCTTACAACCTGGACATGGCTGCAATGGAAGCCTCCCCACTGTTGTCACTGCAGCCAGGAGGTGTTTTTTTTTTGAGGAAAGTGATGGGGCATTGGGAAAGGGGTTGTAAATTGTGCAAAACTTATGGTAGGGTAAACTGTAGGCCCCGTTGTATTCTGAATGACATAACCAGGAGTGCGGTGGAGCCCAAACTTCGGAATGCGGTCATTAAAAAGCAATCCATCCTTTTTGAAAAAGAATAATTCTACCCAGGCTCATTATGAATCAGGTTGGGGCAGGAAAGCGCGAGAGCTTGGTCCTCACTAGGGACAATGCTTTAGTGGGAGAACACACTGTGATGCTTTGGTCTTTTCAGGAGGTCTCCACAACATTTAGGCCTTCCTCTACACGTACATGTTATCCGTCAAAAAGATGGGCATCTGCCTAGTGATGGATATTTGGGTTTTGTTCAATATTTACAAAGCTTTAGACTCTAAAATACATCTCAGTATACAAACATAATTACTGTATTCCTACTGACAGGAATACAGAGGAAAAAAAGATAGCTATGTGTTGCTAATTTCTTCACGATGAGTCAGTCAATAGTTTCTTCATATTGATTGACACATTTCTTCTATAACCTTTACTCAGAGGATCTCTTCAATTGATTACAGCATCTCAGTATTATTTGGTCCTCTGTGATATTCTTGCCAAAGATTTCCCATGAAGAAGCCTTCACACACAACCTTTGACCCTGGTGTTTACTGGCATTCATGTTTTACTGTTTTCAAGGGCAAGGGCTGTAGCTTAGTGATAGAACACATGTTTTGCCTGCAGAAGATCCCAGGTTCAATAAGGTTGGGCAGATAACTATGTCTGCCCATTGCACACTCATAATATAGGTTTATCTCATTCCCACATTAATCTGCATTTTTTTAAAAAAAAAAAAAAAACCACAACTCAGCAACACTGCATGATAATTCAGTCAAATATATATTTAAATATGGTTTTAAAAATATTTTATCTCAAAATACACATTTAAAAAACATATGTCGATTTTTTATTTTTATTTTTGGAGCCAAGAGCTGTGTTGCAACACTTGGAGAAGGGTGAAATCCGATATATAGGTAAGGTCCAATCTGTGCATTAGTCCGGCAGGTGTGAATCAAGTCAGTTGGTATCCAAACGTGCAAACATCAAATTCCTCAACTATCCCTGACATGTTGCACCACTCGCTTTTCTTTTGTTCTCTTGCACAGGCAATGCTGCTAATTCTTGAGATGCTTGGAGGTTGTGGATTGGGCTGACCTGGCGCTGCAGAAGAGGCCTCCCAGTAAGGTAATGGTGCAGCTAATGCTTTATAGAAAGTGACGTGCTGGTGCTCAATCCTATCTGAAAGCCATCCCATCTGGGTCGGAAGCCCCCTGGCCCCTTTAGCAGACAGATAAAGATGGGCAGTACTTAATTTTGCGGAAAACAAACTGCACATACTCAATGGCACTGTTTATTCTTATTATTTTTTATATTCCATGCTTAACAGGTAGAAAATGGAACTCCCAGAACAGTTGCCTCAAAAAAATAATGATCCTGAATCTATAACCTTTGATACAAAAGCCATGCCCCTTAACCACAAGAGCCAGTGGTGCCCCATTATTAGTGATGGAAAGGTTATCCAACTAACTTGCACATGGAAAGACAGAACAAAAATGACCCCATGGAACCCCTGATTTTGGACCAAACTGTAGACCATGGGAAGCTACATGGAAACATATTAAGTAAGAGACCTTTCAAGCGCAATCCGATGCATGTTTAGACAGAAAAAAGGCCTATAACTCCCTGGCTGGGGCACACTGGGAATTGTAGGCCTCTTTTTCTGTCTAAACATGCATAGGATTGTGCCCTTGATGTTTCATTGATGATGCACGAGTGCTACTACAATAGAGTATGTGTCTTCTTAAGCACCACATTCTCTCTTTCAGCTTAGCATAGTAACTTTCCTTCATTCCGTGATGGGTATGTATAAAGAGGCAGACACTTGTCCATTACCAAGGTCGTTTAATGCCAGCGTTCATTGGCAGCTTCATTTATGTGTGCTTGCTGGCAAGTGCATGTTAAACCACGTGGGGCAGCTGATCCCAAGGTACAGCCAATTGTGGAGAAACACTTTGGGGCACCTGTGACTGCCTTGTGAAGCCATCCATCTCTTGATAAACACTTCATATATGTGTGAGCATGCAGCAGAATTTAAAAGTGGTTGGTATAGCTTGGCTTTTGGCCCAACTCCTAAATTAATCTGGCTACATTCTGGTGAAATTCTGGAGAGTTCCTAAATTAATCTGGCTATATTCCAGTGAACTTTTGGGTAAGCTTGATTGCCTCCCCATCAAAAATGCTCATGCACGGTAGCAATACTACACATGTGTGTGACCAAATAAAAAAAAATTAATGGGTGCGGGTGGTTGTCTTACGTGGGAGCCATCAGCAAATGCCACCGGATGCTGTCATCCCATCCTCTAACTTTAATATGGATACACCTCCAAAGTAACAGATGTTGCTTGCTTACATTGTTCTATGAAGCACCATGTATCACCCATTGTGGATGAAATGGCTTCAATAGTAGTAAAGCGTATTATGGAGCTTGAGCAAAGATTTTCCTTATAGTGCAATGCAATTTGCAAGCTGTACCTCCACATTCTGCCAGAACAGAACTTCTGCATCTCCTCGGCTAGACACTTGTTGAGGGAGTTCTCTGTAGAATTCCCTGTTCCTGCTTAAGGGTTCACCAAACTCCCTCTCTCCTTGCTGCTAGGAGGCCGACAAAATTATCTCCATTTCACAAAGCCTTTGAGGAGATAGGCTGACTGCTAATACCAGTTATCTGTGTTTTCTTTCTCATTGGTTCTGGGTTTCAAAAATGGTGGTTTTCAGTGCCAATTTTAATTGGATGATTTAACTTGCTTTAATGGGCTATTTTTATTGCATGGTTTGGATAGTTTGGAGAAATTGACTGTATTTTATGTAAGCCACCACAGGATTCTTCGGTTGAAATCCAGTGAGTGAGTGAGTAAAGAAATGTATGTGACTGTTGCAAAGGAACAGGAAGCATGGGGGTCTCGTATATCCTTTTCCTGCATTGTAGCATCTAAAGCAAGTATCATTTTAAGCTGAGATGGGAAATTAGCCATCCATTGCAATTTTCAATGTGATAGTATCCTATCAGTGCAGCTTCCTGGATGGTCGGAGTTGTGCCTCACAATAATGTAAATCAAGAATATAAATCCAGTGCAGATAAGGATCTACTTTATACACTCAGATATATGGTAATATCCTTCATTTTGCTAGGAACTTTGGGTCTGCTGACATGAAGCATCATGCAAATTATGTCATGTTTTATCCAAGTAAGCCTCCCCGTATATGTGATCCTTTCCCCTCCTGAAAGGTACAAAAGGAAAATGTGATTGCCAAGTTTACATGTAATGCTGTTGGCATGGGTATCAGGAGCACATGCTCTCCTTGTCTGATTCTTGCTCCTTACCACACAGAGGATTCCACCACAGAGCTAAAAGTCCAATCTGGGCCAAGGTCTTAAGGCCACATCCAGTTCCCAAATTGGTAATGTCAAAACTAGGTTGAGCATTGAGTTATCAGTTCTGACCAGTACGTTGAGCTCATTGTACAACGAGTCACCATGGAATACACTCAAATCTCATTCTTAGCCTGTCAAAAATGATGTTTTTGAGGCATTTAATATTTGCTAATTCTGATATGAACTGACCTGCCAAATCAATGTATGGATCAGAATGGTAGCTAACTATCTGATGTATCAGGGAGGAAAAAACACAGGAGACCATTTGGTTATAGCCAAATTAAAAGAAGAAACACAACTGTATTAAATCCAGTCTGATTCTTGCTTAAAAACACATATAAAGAAATGACAATCTTTTGGAAGCTTAAATTACTGTTAACTAATCAACAGCACTTAGTCACTCACTAACGCCATGTGTGATTTCTAATTACTTCAGTAGTTTGTCATTCTTTAACACAATCAAAGCTAATTGACCAGAGATATTTTTTTGTTTGGTGATATTGTTGTAGGCTGCAGCAACGCTTTTAGTGTTATTGTTCCAGTTTCTTTTTAAACACCCCAAACTTCTCTGCATCATTAAATCTTAAATTGGACTTTGAAAAGAAGCATATTTTATTACAATAATCAAATGGCAAAAGAATATCACTGCTTGGTTAAAAAAAGAAAAGAAAAAGAAAAAGAAGGATCAGAGTCTTTGTTTCATGGTTAGTGACCATTCTTTGCATATCAACATTTTTCTTTAAACGGAGCATTGATTTAAAAGGAAATTTTCTCCCTTATAATAGGGTTTTGATGAAAATCAAAAGCAAGAGTAGGAGCTAGTGTTTAGTGGCAGGGCCGGATTAAGAGCATTATGGGCCTGGTGCTGAGGATTTTGGTGGGCCTTTTTATGGAAATAAATAAAATGAAGACACATTTTTTATATTAAAACAAATTAAATATTTTAATTACCATTAAAGTGCCAAAACAGAAACATATTGAAAATATTTCTTTTTTTGTAAACAATAAGCTTGTTAACTCAATAAAACCTGATGGAAGTGGGCAGTGTCCGTGAAAGCTTATGTCAGAATGAATGTGTTGGTCTTTAGGGTACCACAAGACTCTCTTGTTGTTCTTGCTGCAATAGACTAACACAGCCCACCCCTTCGGGAATTATGCAGACTGTTAGGCAACAATGTACACGAACCGAGCTCTTACTCAGCTGCCCCCCCCCCCACGTGCTGTATGGAGAGAATGCTATTGACCTGCCTTACAGGGTTGATGTAAGGATTACAACAGGGGTCCTCAAACTTTTTAAACAGGGGGCCAGTTCATTGTCTCTCAGACTGTTGGGAGACCGGACTATAGTTTTTTTAAAAAAAAAGAACGAATGGATCAAGTAAAAAAAAAGGACCTGGGTCATTTTTTTTCACTTGATAGGGGTGAATTTTTTTTTCTTAAATGGAAAGTTATTATAAATTAATTATAATGTTAACAAGTGATTAAATGGAGGATGGAATGTTATTTTGATGGCAAAAGTGGGTAGAAATTAGTGATTTATTTATTTATTTATTCCATTTATACCCCGCTCTTCAGCCAGAAAAGGCTCTCAGAGCGGTTTACACAGATTACCGGTAATAATAAGACATTCCCTACCCTCAGGCTCACAATCTAAAAGACGTGACACAAAAGGAAAAGGGATTGGGGGGGAGGAGGAAGAATGCCAAACATTATATTGGTGCCTGAGTTTGGCATTCTTCCTCCTCCCTCCCAATCCCTTTTCCTTTTGTGTCATGTCTTTTAGATTGTGAGCCTGAGGGCAGGGAATGTCTTATTATTAATCTGTGTAAGCCGCTCTGAGAGCCTTTTCTGGCTGAAGAGCGGGGTATAAATGCAATAAATAAATAAATAAATAATGATTAAATGGAGGATGGAATTTTATTTCGATGGCAAAAGTGGGTTTAAAAAATGAGAATGTACTACCTTTTTTGCTGTCTAAAATTGAAATACATTATAAAAGGCTACCTACAAATTATAAGCGTGTTTTGCTTTTGTCTGGCTGCTCTGTGTGTGTGAGTGCTTTGTGTGGGGTAAACTGAAATACATTATAAAAGAGTCCCTGACTCTCAGCCTAACCTATCTCACAGGGTTGTTGTGAGGATAAAATGGAGGAGGAGGACTATGTAAGTCGCCTTGGGTTCCTTGCAGGAAAAATATAACAAATAAAATAAATAAATAAAATAAATGTGAAAAGGCAGCAGCGCCTGTATGGGAAACAGGTGGGCAGGCAGGAAAGAGGGCACTCTGAGGGAAACTGAGGCAGATGCCGGGAAGGAGGGAGAGTACTTTGAAGGAAGCTGAGGCAGAAATGGAAGGAGAAAGGAAATAGAAGGGGGGGGACCCACTTTGTGCCTGCCTGCCTTTCTTTTTTGCTTGTTTCCCTCGAACTTTGAGGGAAACTGTATGCAAACTTTGAGGGAAACTGAGGCAAGAAGGAAGGTGCTTTGGGGGAAGCTGAAACAGAAAGAGAACGGAAGTGTCTGCGTGTGAGGGGGGGGGCATTTTGTGCCAGCCTTGCTTTCCTTTTTGCCTCGGGTTTCCCTCAGGGAAACTGGACAAACACTGAGGGAAACTGAGGCAAAAAGAGAGGGAGACGTAAATGGATAAACTTGGAGGGCGGCGGCGAGAAAGGCTCCGGGGCGAGGCGGCTCTGGGGAGCATGCTCAGGTCCCCCCCCCCGCGGCTAAGCGGAGGAAGAGGAGGAGGGCGTGGCGCGCGCACCTCGCGGCAGCCCCACCTGGCGAGGAGGAGGAGGAGGACGACGACGACGCCCCCAGGCATGCCGGGGGCTTCGCGCGTGCCCACCCGCCCGGTTCTCCCCCCGCCCGCTCACCTTGAAGGCGACGCCGTAGAAGAACTCTCCGCTGTTGCTGAGCGAGGGTCTGCTGGGCAGCGCCACCCCGTTGGCGGCGCAGCAGGAGGAGGCCGCCACCGCCGCTCCGGCTGCCCCCTTGGCCCGGGCTGCGCCCCGGCCGCCGGCATCGGCGTGTTGTTGGGTGGCGGGCAGGGCGGACGAGGGCGCCGAGGTGCTGCCCTTGCTCTTGGGGCTCTTCCTGCGGGACATGCTGGCGCGGGCTCGGGCTTGGCTCAGCGCGCCCTCCCGGCCGGCTGCGAGCAGCAGCAGCAGCAGGCGGGCAGCCCCAGCGCCGGCGGCATCCCTCCGTCCCTGCCCTCTCTCCACCCGCCGATCCCGCTCTCGGCCGCCGCGTGACCCTCATTTCCCCCCCCGCGCCGCGCGTCCCTATTGGTGGGCCTATTTTTGGGGAGGGGCCTGGAGCTGGCGCTCCAATAGCCCCTATGTTAATCCGGCCCTGTTTAGTGGGCAGCACTGCTTCTCCTTTTTAGTGAAAAATATTAATGTCTGAGTACGATTAATGATAATATAGCACTGTGAGTGGATTGTACACATATGTCTGTGATGCTATGCTATGCAGTCTGAAATCTATTTGCCTGCATTTGCCCATTTGTACAAGCTTTTCTCTCTTCCTTCACCTTCTTCTCACAGGGCCAAACTAAATGTTTTTTTTTAAAGCTTGCATAGTGGAGCTATGTGTGACACGTTTGAAGTTTCTTTACTCCAGTGTAAGTGCATGCAGCCCTGATTCGCATCGGGACCATGGTGCTCCATAAGGTTAAACCTTCCCCCCACCCACTTTTGTCCCAAAATTCCACCCCCCTGGGGGGGTTTTGAAAAATAGAAAAAAGTCAGACTCAATGCATGCTTCCCCCTCCCCTTTTTAACACCCCCTCAGTGCAGGAATTTGGGGATGAAAATGGGGGAGGTTTAACCTAGTGCTGTTCCAAAAATTTCTCTCCCACATTTTTTTCGACCATTCCCATTCAATTTGATAGAAAGCAAATTGCTTTCATAAAGAAATTCAAAGGTGAAGAGATTTTGGGGAAATGGCCATGGGTTGGGGTTGGGTTTCTTGAACTTACCTTACTTAGGATGACCAAGGAGTGAGAGCAAGTATCCTGTTTGTCATCAGACCATCATCTGTCTGGCAGCTTGTAGCCTCCTCAGTTAGAGCCCAGGGGAAAAGGCATCATGAGTTAATTCCTCTCATGGGGCCTTTTCAGATCAGGAACTGCAGGCAACCTGGGATGCTAGTGATTGAGTAAGCTCAAAACCAGAAATAATGATAAAACACCCTGAGAATGAGGTAGGGATTTTTGTGAAAATCGATAGGGGGTGGAAGTGGGGGCAAAGTCGCCCCGCTCGACCCCCCCCGCCCGCCCCCGAGCCCTGCGGATCTTACCTTTCCCCGGCTCGGCACATCTCCCCGGATTAGCTATTTGCGGCTGTTTTAAGCTGGTTTTCTATGGTACTTACATGAAAAGCGCAGCGCAGGGGTCTCTCGTTGCGTCACTTCAGGGTCCCCAGAAAGTCCGCCGGGAGCCTCGTGTCGCCGCGAGAAGAGTCGAGCGGCATGGAGGCTCCCGCGAACCAACTGGCGAAGGAGGTAAGAGGTTCGCCAGCATCCCTAGAATGAGGCAGAACTATGGAAGAGGGAAGAAAACTTGCAGGAAATTGGAGGACAAATTTTTGTCTCAGCACTAACTCTTCCTCTTCCCTGCACTTAGACACAACTCTGCATTGTGGTGAGTGCAAAATGGGGGGGGGCGGGGCGGTGTCACTCTTCCAACATAGTTGATGCTGTTGTAAGCATGAAAACCCCCAAAACCCTTATGAAAAATGACAGAATCTGTGCTATACAAGCCCTGCCAGTGCGGTGGGGAGCCCTACCTGTGAGAAACTGTTGAGAATGTCTCCTCCCCCTGGAGAAATTTGTTGGAATGACCTTCCAAATTTCTCTGCCCAGTAAAAAAAAAAGTGGAGAGTTTTGAGAGACCATCTGCGCACAGCTCTCGTTTAACGCCTGCACTCCCAGAGCACACCACAGCCCTGTTCTAAATTGGGGGCATGCATGGTTACAACCAGGGCCGGTGCTACCATTAGGCCAACTAGGCAGCCGCCTAGGGCGCAGGGCTAAAGGGGGTGCCAGAAACGCCTTGAAAACAAAATACAGCGCTCTCAAGTGGGAAGGGGGGCACTAAATATCTGATCTTGCCTAGGGCACCAAACTGCCTTGCCTGTTACCAAACTGCCTGTTCTGGTTACAACGGAGCAAGGAAATCAATCATGCATAGCTCCACTGTGTGGGAATAGAAGAACCTTTCGTTTAGTACACAGTAGCCTGTGTGGAAAGAAAGTTATTTCCATGCAAAACCAGAAACTGGGGAATCAGCAGACATACCATCTAATCTAGCACTGATGGAGGGACCAATAGCTCCGTGCCTGGTAGAGCACATGCATTGCATCACAGTAAAAAGGATCAGGTGGCAGTTATTATAGGGATGTGTGGATTTTGTTAAATCCACTCCATCTGTGTTTCGCAGATTGTCAGGCATCTTTCATCCCATCATCTGCTCCTTGGCGGAATCGGATTTTTCTCAGTTTCCCGAACTTGCATTCACATTGGAAAGTGCGAACTCGCACAAGTGTGCACTTCTGAGAATGTGCATTTCCAAACATGCACAACCACCACCCCATGTCCATTTCCCAGCTTTAGCCCATGGGGGGAAATGCACATTTTCGGTTGGTCTTTTTCTCTGTTTTTTGTATTTTTCTATGGCTAAATTTTCGTACAATTCCAAAAAGTTTTTTAAAAACCTGGTTCACGAGTCTGCGGAATCCGTGTGACTCAGAAAAAGCCGGTCTGCTGCAGAATCCATGGGTTGGATTCACAGAAATCTGATCTCATCTGAACACATTGTGGATTTCTCCTAGTTATGAGTGATGGGGAAGATTGCTGCTTGTGACTCTGGCGAGCCAGGGCCAGTCAGTCAGTCAATAATGGGCACTGACTTGGTTTAAGAAAGCTTCCTATGTTTCTAGACCTATGATCTGATTTATTCCCTCTCTCCATCCATCCATCCATCCATCCATCAGGCACAATAATAGAATCGTAGAGTTTGAAGGGGAGTATAAGACCATCGAGTCCAGCCCCCTGCTCAATGCAGGAGAACAGATGTGGGCAGCCCAGGCAGTTACCCATCCAAGCACTGACTCGGCTCGTACCTGCTTAGCTTCAGCATGTGGCCTGCATTATGTGCTCTCAATGCCACCTGCAGTCACCCATCGAAGCAATGATATCACATAGAGTTCAATAGAGGGGTATATAGTGTTCTGGCCAGCTAGATTGCAGCAGTAGCCACAATCTGGAGAATCGATTTACACACACACACACACACACACACACACACACGATGGTGCATGTTCTCTGGATTCCTTTGCCATTTGCAGACACAGTTATATAACTCCCCCCCCCCCCCATCTCACCATCGTCTCCTGTTGGTGTGGTACTGGAGGTCACTTATGCTAGCACTATGTCGATTGTCTACAGGTTGGACACTGCCCAATATGCAGCGAATCCTTCTGCACCACTCCCTAAGACTCCTGTATAAGATTCCATATCAGCCCTGGAGTGAATCAGGAATCAGGATTCAGGGCCAAAGGGCAATCAGGTTCAAAAGACAAACCAGAAGGCCGGACTAGAGAACAAGCCAAGAGTCAGGATACAAGACATTCATTAGCGGCAGGGAGATTATTGATTGCAAGGAATTGGAAAGTTCAACATCAGTATTTAATAATAGACTGGTATAAAGAGGTTTGGGATATTGCTTTAAATGATAAACTAACATGTAGTATTAAATGTAAAAGGGGACAATTAAAGAAAAATAATTTTAAGGAAATATGGGGGTCATTTTTAGATTATGTTTTAGTAAAGGGGAAAGGGAGTAAGCCATGTCATGATATGATGTATTTTTGGAATATAGATTAATAATGGATTATGTGGATAGAATTGGTTTTGGCCCCGGGGTGACGGGTGCACTTGTAGTGTATGATTTGTAGATTTATGGGTTTTTTTGTGTATGTGTGTTCTTTTAAAAATATAAATAAAATTAAAAAAAAAAAAAAAAGGAGACAAGACATTCCAGAGCTGAAGTAGTCCTTGCTGCTCATGCAAAGTTCCACTGAGACAGGAAGTCCTTGAATATTCCTTCCAGTCCAAGAGAAGCCAATACCCAGTGCTGGGTGGAATAAATCCAGAAGGTTCTTTACAGAGAACCTGCAGTGACACAGCTTGCCACATAGGGCAGTACTTAGCACTTCCTAACATGGTAGACCAGCCTTCTCCAACCTGGTGCCTTCCAGAAGTATTGGACTACAGCTATCAGCATTCCTAACCATTGGCCATGCTGGCTAGGGCTGATGGGAGTTGGAGTCCAAAACATCTGGAGGGAACCAGGTTTGGAGGCTGCTATAGAGGGACTAGGAGAGGAGCCTTGTAGTTCGGTTTAGGGCACTTGGAGGGGTGAGGTTGAAGAAGTGGGAGGAAGGGGGAAAGAAATCTGGATGTTCTCTTTCCAGACAATAAGATGAGTTTCTCTAGAACAGGGCTGTCCAACCTTGGGTCATCAGACATTGCTAGACTACAGCTCCCAGAGTCCCTTGCCATTAGCCATGCTGGCTGGGTATGCTGGGAGCTGTAGGCCAGCAACATCTGGGGACCCAAGGTTGGAGAGCCCTGCTCTAGCATTTTCTTATCTCTGTGCTCTCAGACCTAAAAGCTCATTTGTCCTTCATCAGGCCATTTTCTTTCTTTTTTAATCCCCCCCCCCTTTTAATTTACCAATGTCTACAGTTCTGCACACATAGGGATTCTCCCAAGTATGTGGAAACCACTCACTTATTTTTAGTTGGGTCCTTTTTGGTTCCAAACCAAAAGGCACTCAACCACTTGAGTTCATTATATGAAGCTGAAAGATGGCATCTCATTTAAGGCCACCTAGTAAGTTCACAGCGGAGGTGGTATTTGGACTGGGACTTCAGCTATTCCTCTTCTTTTACAGATTTCTTTAGCAATAAAAGGCAGAAGCGGATGTTGTTTCATAGCAGTGACACTCTTGAATTATTAGAATGTTCAAAAATACAAGGCCAAAGTCCCGATTGGTGTAAATTGTCACTGCTCAACTGGAATCAATTTTACATCTGCAGAGAATCTGGCGAAAAGCCCTTTAAGGTTACTTGATTAATACTTTAGCAGAGCTGGAAAATTATGAGAACATTCAGGGGCCTCTTCTGTCATTCTATGAAGCCCTTGACATTTATTGTAATTAAAAATCAAAATGCCTACAAAACATTTCTCTTGTTTAAATGGTAAAGAAGTGGTGCTCCTGTCACTTGAAAACACCCATACATCTTGACCCTGAGCGTGGGAGTATAATTAATCTAAGAAGGTAGTTGGGGAATTTAGAGAAGAACAGGGCACAGTTTGTAAGTTGCAACCTCGCTTACTTTTTTTTTTTTTTTAAATGCCTGTTTATTGAATTGACATTCACAGAGTGTTAGTGTTTTGCTCTGGGTCATTCACCCATCTTTGTTACGTTCTGTCATAGTCTATTTAAGTTGTGCTGAACTGTGGAAACTAAGAATAAGCAAGGGAGCGATAAACCAGCTTTGGAGTTGCCAGCAAAATGTCGCCTTAAAAGACATTTAAAGTATATGTGGGGTTTCCTATTTTATTCATTTTGAATCTGGGTAAGAACTTACCAAATTAGGGACGTATGGATTTTGTTAAATCCATTCCGTCTGTGTTTCACACATTGTCGGGTGTCTTTCATTCCTTCACCCACTGATTGACAGAACTGGATTTTCCTCAATTTCCCAAACTTGCATTTGCATGGGAAAGTGTGTACATTTGCAAGAATATGGAAATCTCCCCCAAATGTGCATTTTCATGCTTTAGCCTATGGGGGGAAATGTGCATTTTCAGTGCATGGTTGTTGGTTTTTCCCACATTTTTGTACAACTAAATTTGTGCACGATTCCAGAAAGTACCAAAAAAAAAAAAAAAAAAACCAGTCCCCAAGTCCACGGAATCTGTGCAACTCAGAAAACAACCATCTGCTGAGGAATCCGTGGGTTGGATGCATAGAAATCCAAACTCATTTGAATCTGTTGTACATTTCTCAGACATCACTACCCCAGATCAATATGTGCACTGGAACACAGCTGTCCTTCAGAATTTGTACTTCTATGAATTTTGCAATGCAGTTCTCTGAACAAAATAAAATTGTACAAAAATTCATATGGCGGGGAAAGATGAGCACGAAAATGCATTTATTGGTGAAAAATATACAAAAAAGCATTATACAAGGAGAAACTGCTTGCAACAGATGTGTATATTAGGCACAAATTCATACAAAAAGTGTGTATTAGGAGAAATTCACATGAAAATGCATATGAATTTTCATATAGACTTTTGAAAAAAAAAAGTCTCAAACTGATGCAGAAATGGGATGGAAAGCACTGATGATTGGAAAAATGAGAAATGGAGGGAAACCATGATTTACATATTTGTCCTGCCTTACTTGGAAACATCTGAAGAACATCTGAGGGATTGTGGGGGCGGGGAGGTTTTTTTTTTTTTTTTTAATAAAACTAGCAGAATATTTCAGGAACATTTTGCACATATACTTTTTCACTTGTTATTTTTTCCTCATATTTTAAATGCGAGTTTTGATTTTTATCCATCTGCACTAGGGGTGGGCGATCCACCCACCACCCAACTCGTGACCCACTCGGCCAGCGTTGCTGCCGCACCTGCCAAGCCGGGCCGAAAATGAGCAACAGTCGAGGCGCTCGCCAGACTTTTGGGTTCCTGGTACTACGTTGTTTACATAGAAGATGGCATAAGATACGTTAAAAGCGTAACTTGCGTAAATCACGGCCATTTTTAATGTATCTTACGCCGTTTTCTACATAAACAACATAGTGCCAGGAACTGAGAAGTCGCTTCTCCGACTCAGCTTGTGAGAACGTGAGTCGAGCCGGGGAAGCAGGTAGGGTGAGCGGAGCTCGGGGGGTCAAGCCCAGCGAGTCCTCCAGACTTCCACCCCCAATTGAGCTCCACACACATCCCTGTCTGCACCAGCCAAATTCAAACGGGACAGCGGGACAGGAATTCCCAGCATGGAGAGACTATGATGTACCTGCCTGCTGTGCAGTTTTTAAAGATGAAGAGCCTGTCAGAAAAAAGAAGAAGAGATAGCAAATCCTATTTCAGCTCTAACATGGTTGAATACACAGGGATTCAAGCCCAGACTTTTAAGAGTGAAGCACTACTTGAAGCCCCTGGGCCTGGGATGGACAAATCTGTCAGGTTTGGTTTCTCTCACATTTGTTTGTTCTTCTTTTTTAATCTCAAATTCTTTCCATCCCAAATATGAAGAACTGTCTGGATTTTGGTAAATTCTTATTTTAAAAAAATGATTGGAAATAAAAGGCTCACCCGTCCCTAGTGTTTTCTAGCAGAGAGAACTCCGACAGGAGACTATCGACAACTTTTGACTTCTTCTGGAAAGACTCACTGCAGGGAATTGGAGAAGTGGAAAAGTTAGACTGGTTTTCTGCTGCTCTTCTGTATCACCTTCGAACAGTGTCGTTTGCAAAAGAGACAACCCAATGTTTGAAATATGAATTGGCCATTGCTAAAAGTGCTTGTTTATTACACTTTTGTATATAAAATATTTGTTGTTGTTGTTGTTGTTGTTAGACTGTCATCGCATAGGAAGTGTCTGGACTGGGCCTTGAAGGTTGATTTCGGGCGCAATCCTATGCATGTTCAGCCAAAAAAATGGCCTACAACTCCCAGCATTCCCCAGCCAGCATAGCTGGCTGGGGAATGCTGGGAGTTGTAGGCTTTTTTTCTGTCTAAATGTGCATAGGATTGCGCCCTTCCATGTTTAAAAAAGTAACAGGGTGGCCGGGTGGCCGGCCAGACGGGCGATTAATAAATATAATAAATAAATAAAATAAATAAACATGTGAAACTGTCCTCCACTAACAACATTAAGAGTGCAATACTTTTAGAGCCAGTCTGTTACATTCCTACTTCATGTGTCTACAAGAGGGTATCCTGAGTGATGCCGAGAGGATACGATCTTGTAATGAAGGTCTGTTACTTTTTCTTTTAACAAATGTTATCTTCTCCCAATGGAAATTTGCCCACTCAGGGAGGGAGCAAAAACATGATTGAAGGAAGGATCTTATGCACCCATCCAGAGTGCATTCTCCATGCAGCATAGTTAATCTCTGTGTCTGTGAGAGTACTCTGGGGCAATTAATCTACAACAACAGGAACAGTATTTATGAAGGCAATATAAATGTTAATATAAATGCGAGTTTTGTGTGCACAAGACAAAAAAGGTCAGATTTCCCCTGTGATCACCTGGGACAATTGATAATGAACATTTAATAATGTCAAACTCATATTACTTTTTCAGCAGAGATGGGATATCGTGGAAGTCTATCACCAATGATAAAATCATTACCTTAGTTGAATGGGAAGAAAGCCAACCAGTCATTTGGGATGATTTATTTTAGGTAACTTTTAACACAAGCATGACCAAAAGGTGGTTTCCTGACTAAAATCACTTCATTCATAATCGTGCCTTTTTTGCTGCTGCTTTTTCATTCCATTTCCTTTTCAACTTTCACAAACAAAGTATATCTGAATGACAATCCAAGTGATCTATTTCATTAAGATTTTTTTAGGCTACTTGCAAAATATGGGATATGGGGTTTTGCCCCTCAGCAGAAGTTTTCCGAAGTGCATCCTTTGAGATGGGTTTCCTTGGATGCTGGTTATTCCCTCTTGCTTTTGCAAACAAAGCACCTCTACATTACCTTACTTAGGGAAGAAGGATTGAACAGGGTTCGCGAGAGAGCAGTTGCAAAGCTACAAGTGACTAATCAAGCCCTTTGCTTTACATTCCTTTACAAGCAGGCAGTGATGGTTCATCTAATGGCTGGTATGAAGATATCTGTGTTAGCTGCCAAAATTGCATTTGCAAATACCAGAATATTTATTCAATTCTGTTTACGAGTGATGTCAAGTGGAGCTCCCCCCGCTTCATGTTAATGTATTTCCATAAGTGATGCCATAGTTTCCCATAGCGTTCCAGATCAGCAGCATGAGATGATTTGCTATTTTCAGTGACTGATGTTGAAAGGCAATTATTTTTAATGCATGTTTTAATATCTTAAGCAAATCAAAGTGTGTGTGTGTGTGGTTCTAAAAATATTTAATGGTTTGGTAAAATGATAGATTATGAACTAAAAGCTGTTTCTTATCAGGAGCTATCATTTCTGTGTTGCCATCAAAATTATTCAAACACTTTAAAATGCATTTTTTAAATGGGGAGGGGTGCTTTCTTTCTTTTTTCTTAATGTATGTGGCTTTTTTATTTTTTTGCCTCCCATCCATTTTGCACTGAAGTAAAGGAACTTTTCACCAACATAGAAGCACCCCCTGTATCATAAGTAAGGAACCAATCACTGAAGCTGAAGCATAGAACAATCCATCGAAAGATAAGTATTTATAAGCCCCATTGATTTCAATGGAAGTACTTTAAAGCACATATTTAACTCTCCAGTTGAGATCAATTGCACTGAAGAGTCCTTAACTGGGTAGATAGTGCATATAGGTTTTCCCCCTTTCTAAATCAATGAATCTCAGAGTAATTGTACATATTACATTGACTCATGTTTTGTTTATTCTCAGGCTGAATTCTTTTTTATGTGGTAAATTCATCCTGATGTAGTTTTAGTCATATTTTCAAGAGGAATCTTTCATTAGATTGTGCTTGTACATGGCAAGCCCTAAAATCCACACCTTAAATGTTTATTGAAAGCCGAAGTTGTTCCAGGGACGATAAGGTTCAGATCTCAGTAGGGGATTATTTGGACGTTATGTACTGTCTAAAGCAGTGTTCTCCAACCTTGGGTCCCCAGATGTTTTTGGCATGCTGGGAGTTGTAGGCCAAAAACATCTGGGGACCCAAGGTTGGAGAACACTGGTCTAAAGCAATCCTGTTGTAGCCTCCCTGTCCTTAACTCTGTCTGTCTGTCTCACACACACACACCATCACAGTCAATTCCTTTTTAAAAGAAGGAATTTTATTTGCACAAAATCCATTTTCATGGAGATATTTCTTGTAAATCCAGCTCATGGCAATCATATGTCAAAGTCACGTTGGGCAGGTTTAACAAGGCCCCTCACACAAGATCAGTAAGTGGGATATTGCAAGTTACTGCTGTTCAGCATTCTGACAATTTCTGCTGATGAGATTTTAGCATCAGCCATGGAATGGACAACTTCCCACTGATTCGGATAGATTGTATTTTAATGGCTAGCCATTTTTGTGTGCGTTTCTGATAGGGCGACTCCAAAGTGCTGAACAGTTCATACAAAAAGGCTAATCAAAAGCATCAGGAGAGAGTTAAGCATGTCTTGTGCATTCCTTGTCTCTTTTGAAAGCTCTGTTGACCATTCCCAAATTGTTGAAGAATAATTTGTGTAAGAAAAAAAGTGTAGCATATAGAATGCCCTAAGTTTGCTTCTACACTAGCACTTTTTGGTAGAATTGCCTTTGTTGTTCTTATTATTCACCCATTTTTCACATGACGTCCTAGCTAGTGTGTTGAACTTGCATTTTAGTGTCTTCACCTGCTATTCTGGCAAGGCCAAATGTTTTCCAGTGTCTGCTGCAGAAACTCTTTCTAGAAGTCAGTCAATGGAGAGCTTTACCTCCCATCCCTGTATTCCTTCTGAAAATCAGCCAAAATGCTCACTTTCCATGAATGGGGCAGTGAAGTGGTGGTGGTGGTGGTGGTGTGTGTGTGTGTGATTGTGTGCGTGCATATTGGCTCATCCCTTCAAAAACAGAGTAGGAGCACAGGAAGCTGTCTTATAATGAGTCAAACCATACTGTAGGTCCATCTAGTTAAGTAGAGAGCCAGTGTGTTGTAGAGAGCAAGAGTGTTGGACTGGGATTTGGGAGACCTGGGTTCTAGTCCCCACTCAGCCATGAAGCTCACTGGGTGACTTTGAGCCAGTCACTGACTCTCAGCCTGACCTACCTGACAGGGTTGTTGTAAAGATAAAAATGGAGAAGAGCCACCTTGGGTTCCTTGCCAGAAGAAAAAAGGTGGGATATAAATATAATAAATAAATAAATATGTATTGTCCACATTGACCGGCAGTGGCTTTCCAGATTCTCAGGCAGGAGTCTTTCCCAGCCCTACCTGGAGATTCTGGGGCTTGTAGAAGCATGCAAATCCCATTCTTCACTCACTGAGCCCTTGCTGCAAAAGCCAGCCCACATAGGAAAGGTCTCAGAAATCTTTTTGTTCGCCACACCTATCTCAGTAGAAGATACGCTCGACAAGACAACAGTGCCTCTGTCATACACTTTCCCACCAGCGCTCAGTCTAGAGATAATGGATGTGTGAAGGTCAGGGCAGAGCCTGTGCACCACCTTCCAGAACATTCATTACTCCTTGAATGAATGCCAAGAAAAAGGCTTCTCTTGAAAATAATGGTCTCTCGCCAACCTAAAGGCAGAATGAAACATAACACTAGACATGAAGCTGCCACTGAAAACAGCAGTCCTGTGTCAAGTTCTCATTTCCCCTCCCTATAATGTCAGATTCAGGTTGTGACATCATTACTTCATTCTTTTCTTACCACCACCGCCCCAAAAACTGGCTACTACTGGTGGGAGCCAGGAAACATGGGTAAATGACAGAAGTAACCTTGCCTAACAGTTAGACCAGGGGTGCAGCAGGACCTCTTTCAGCTGGAGGGCCAAACTTCATTTCAGAAAAGCTCTTTTGGGGGCAGCGTGCCAGTGGTGGGCGGGGCTGAAGGCAAAGGAGGCAGGGCCGAAATATAAGCATATTGTAGCTTAAAGTTCTTACTACCAGTAACTATGCTTTAGGAGACAGATTTCAACCATTTACAATAGGGGGGAAATGTACAAAAGTCGGGGAACCACCAAATGATCAATAGTTGGAGGGAAGGGCCAAGGGAAAGGGGCGTGGCCCTCTGGGGAATCCCAGAGGGCTGGATTTGGTCTCCAGGCCTGAAGATCTGCACCCTTGAGTTTGGAGGTGCTGAACAGAGCTTTCCTTTTTCAGCAGTAGCTACCTGAGAAGTAGGGATGTGTGTGGAGCTCGATTGGGGGGGGGGGGGTGAAAGTCCGGCGAACTCGCCGGGCTTGACCCCCCTGAGCTCCGCTCGCCCAACCTTTTTCCTGGCTCGACTCGCATTCTCGGAAGCTGAGCAGGGGAAGTAAGTTCTGGGTTCCCGACACTACATTGTTTACATAGAAACCAGCCTAATTTGCGCAAATTAGGCCAAATTTGTGCAAATTAGGCCGTAATTTGCGCGAATTAGGCCGTAATTTGCGCAAATTAGGCCATTTTCTACATAAACAACATAGTGCCAGGAACCCGGAAGTCCGGCGAGCGCCTCAACTGGCACTCGTGCTCGGCTCGCACGGTGGGTGCACTCAGCTCGCATACCATGAGTTGAGTGTCTGGCGGGTCGCCCATCCCTACAGTCTAGTTCTACCCTAACAAATGAACACAACTACCTTCTCATATACATTGAGCTTGTACAGTTTTTATGCATTTGCCTTGAATGCCTCCTCCCAGCTTGTGCAAATGGGAACACATTCAGCGGCATTTACACCACTCCAAACTGTGGCTTGACCCTACAAGTTGGTTTCTGTGTTGTTACATATGCAGGGCTTATTAGCAAGACACCCACAGACTTCTGTATTGATCGGCTGCATAACAAAATGCACATCAGGCAATCAGAGTTTGTGAAAGGATCAGGGGGAAGGGGGAGAAAAAACACATTATTATCAGCAGGAGCCTGGAGTCATTATGCAGTTAGCGTCTGGCTTTGATCCGAAATCTCGTTTCCACCAAATTTACGCCAGTGACTTTAAGGGAAATTGTCCTTTAATTAGACTGGTGTAAATGAGAGGTAGGAACGGACCCCTTTTCCTATACTTCACTCGTTAAAATGATTATAACTCACTCTTCCGTAGCCTTTTAACAAGTCAAATTACATTCTGTGTCTGGTTAAATACAAATGTTTCTCTGTAGAACGGGGCTGGATGGTAGGCGCTTAAGGATGCTTGTGCATCCAACTAGCATGTTCAACAATATTCATTTTTGTTCTCACTTCTATATTTCTATTATGTGGAGCTCCTTCTCTCTTTTTCCTTTTGTTTGGTTATGCTGTTCTGATGTCATCTCTGCTCCATCTACTGGAATATTGACTTATTTTTTCCAGGTCATATGGTTTTCTTTTCTCCCCCCCCCCCTTTTCTTTCTTTAAAAGGTTAATATGATTTATATTGGCACTTGCTGGTGATGTTATCGTTTAAAGTCTACCAGCAGCTGGCTCTTAGCAAACCTTAACATAATGGTAATGCATCGACTGGCACAAATGAATTAGAATGCATTTATTTATTTAAGGCCACAGCGGGGAACCTCAGGCTGGCAGACCAACCCCTGCCCTGAGAGCTTCTCCGAAGTTTATGATTTATTGTATATATTTACAAGGTTTATATACTGCTCCATATTCCCATATAGAGATTTTGGAGTGAACAATAAAAGATAAAAGAGTAAAACAATATGTTAAAAACAACATTAATGAAACCATGGCTGGTTAGTTCAGGAAGCCTTCCTGAAATGAAAGTATTTCAGGAGGTGCTGGAAACAACATAATGTTGGCACCTGCCTGACCACCAGAGGCAGGGAGCTCCATAGAAAGGGGGTCACCACACTGAAGGCCCTTCTCCGGGTGGGCTCTAATTGGGCCATAGGTCCATATGGAACCACCAGGGACATGCCATCTAATGACCTCAGTGACTGGGCAGGTTGGTAAGGGAGAAGGCACTCTCTCAGGTATCCTGATCCCAAGTTGTTTAGGGCTTTATATGCTAGTACCAGAACATTAGACCTGACCCGGTAGCGAATAGGTAGCCAGTTCAGTTCCTTCAGTAAAGGAATTGCATGCTGAAAAGGGGCAGCTCCTGACGACAGCTGAGCTGCTGCATTCTGCACTAGCTCCAGCTTCCAGAGCAGCCTTAAGGGCAGCCCCACATAGAGCGCATTGCAGTAATTCAGTCTCGAATGAGGCCCTCAGGTTGAAAGAGGTCTCCACCCCTGATTTAAAGATATAAATGGTTAAATGGTTAAAGTATTTGGCCCAGTTACTCTCTCTCAGCCTAACCTTCTTTGCCAGGTTGTTGCAAAAATAAAATGGAGGTAGGTGTCAAGTGGCAGCCAGCTCGTCTCAGACACAGAAGGCGAGGATCCAGTCAAATCAGTGTCACCTGTATCACTTTCAAAGGAGCCAGACCGAGTCCCTCATGAGGAACCCAAGACTGGCAACCCGGAGCCCCCAGAATTAGGACTCCAGAGGCTGCTCCTCTTGAACCTGACTCCCCCAAGGAACTGATCCCATTACACCAGACATCTCTCACTCCCAAGTACCCGGCCACTGGCACAGGGAGCGCACCAGTTGGGATTAAGTTTTGAAGGGGTGATGGAGTGCCCTCCACCAAGCTCATAGGCAGCCCCTTTAAGGATCTCCACTCCTCAAGCAAGGGGGTGAATCTAGGTGGTAGTCAAAGCCTGGATGGAGAACTGGGGCTCCAAGAGATGGGTTTCATTGCAACATTCATGTCAGAATGCCAGGAGGAGCCTGGGCCCTTGGGAGAGATGGGCCACAGGGCCATATCTCCCAGCGGGAGGAGACTCTGCCTCAGAGAGCCCCAGGAGTGTAGTTGCCTCAAGCGGCAGGCAAGTAGGGCTCCTGTGAGAAGGAGTGCTCAGTTACAGAGAAGGACTCCTTGGGAGAAAGTGACTCCTCACGAGTAGGGCTCTGGCCAGAGAGCTCTAATGGACTGCAGCGCAGCCAAGCCAGCGGTGGGGCTCAGCCAGGGCCGGTGCAAGGCAGTTTGGTGCCCTAGGCAAGATCAGATATTTAGCGCCCTCCTCCCCACTTGAGAGCGCTGTATTTTGTTTTCAAGGCATTTCTGACGCCCCCTTTAGCCCTGCGCCCTAGGCAGCTGTCTAGTTGGCCTAATGGTAGCACTGGCCCTGGGCTCAGCAGTCTCTGGCGATATAAGCCGTCCGTGTCTGTCCTGTCAGTGCTCAGAACAATGCTGTTCTTCTTCAGCTGTAGTGCCTTCTGACTTGTTTCCTGGACCTTGTCTTCATGTTTAATGCCCTGTGGTACTGACTGTGCTCCTGGTCTGTGTAATGTATCTGGCTGCTTGACTCTGCTTTGATCTTTGCTTGTACTTTGACCCTGCCTGCCTGCCTGCCTCCTCCCTTACTGGACTAAAACCTTGGTGCTTGACCGTTTGCCTGTTTTGTGACCTTGCTTTTTGGATTGCCCCATAGCTTGGAGTCTGCTTCAACCAAAGCAGGACAACAGGACTCTTTTGGAGCTGTGACTATAGCCCAGGGGTGCAAAACCTCCCACCCGGGGGAGGGGGCAAAACTGGCTGTCCAGGGGTCCCAGAAGGCCAATCATTGTTTGGTGAGTTCCCAGCTTTTGTGTACTCCCCCCCCCCCATTCTAAAAGGTTAAAATGCTGGCAGTACAAGCTTTCAGCTAAAAAAAATGCTGGTATTTTTGGTATTTTGGCCCTGGGTCTTTTGCCTTTGGCTCCAAAGAGGTTCTCCACCCCTGCTCTAGCCCTATACAGGCATTCAAGCCTGTATAGGGCTTGATCCTTCAATGCCAACTTCAGTGGACCGGTCATGTTGTTCGAATGCCTGACTGCCGTCTCCCAAAGCAGTTACTTTATTCCCAGCTCAAGGATGGAAAGCGGAATACCGGTGGTCAATATAAGAGGTTTAAAGATGTTCTTAAGGCTAATCTAAAAAAATGCAATATAAACATCGAAAACTGGGAAGCTCTGGCCCATGAACGATCTAACTGGAGGTTGGCCTTTCACAAATGTTCTATGGACTTTGAAGAAGCTCGAGTGCAAGGTGAAAGGGAGAAACGTGCTAAGCGAAAAGCACATCAAATGAATCCTTTACAAGACCATCTTCCATCTGGTAACCTGTGTCCTCACTGTGGGAAGCTGTGTGGATCTAGAATTGGCCTCCACAGTCACTTACGGACCCATCGCTAGAGTCTACACAATTTTCTTTAGAATTTTCCTCCTTTTAAAATCTCCTTTTTGTAAATTTTCTTCTTCTTTTTTTTAATCCTGGAAGACAATCTTACTCAGTCACGAGTGATTGCCTGACTGACTGAGCCCTATACAGGCATTCAAGCCGTATGCAATTACCACTGCATGAGGGGGAGAATGAGATGTGCTTGCTGGTCACACATGCTCTGCTGTGCTTTTGATAGCCCCGCCCCGCCACACTCCAGGAGTCGAAGCTTGAGCTTCTGAAGCGGCGGGCATGCTATACAAATGTAGGCCCCCTGTGTGATTTAGAACACTGATTGCTCCGAGCGCAAAATCGTGCAGGGATCCTAGTCTGCATTCCGCTGACTGGTCTCCCTGGTCATGTATGGTTTCTGCATTCACCAAGACAGGAGGTGACTATGCTGCGCTACCTCGAGCTCCCTGAAGAAAGGGTGGGATAAATAAGTAAATAAGCAGAGCTTTTAATAATGGAGTTAATACAAATTAGGACGTGATTCATTTTTGAAGGCTACCCAGTCCTGAAGGCTACATTAAAAGTATGTATACAATAGCCAATTAAAATAAATGAAATAGATATAAAACAGAACAAACTTAACCCCTGCCATCAATTCATTCATTTGTTTATTTCTGGACTTCTCTAGCTCCAAGGAGACACAGTAAAATGCAAAGAGCATAATAAAATGTCCAATTAACAAAACACAATAAACATGCCCAATTACAAATCAAACAAAATAAAGCATGCTGAAAACTGATGCCCTGTTAAAAAGCTGTAAGAACCTTGCCACTGAAAGGCAGCCCATGTAGAAAAGCTCTTATAAACACTTTAAACAATTGCTCAGGTTTGCATTCTGGTATGTTTCTAAGGAAAGTGAGTTACGGCGCAATCCTATGCATGTTTAGACAGAAAAAAGCCTTGCAGTTCCCAGCCAGCTGGCAGGGGAAAGTTGGGCATTGTAGGACTTTTTCCCATCTAAAAAGGCATAGGATTGCGTCCTTAGATAGCTGTGGGGCTTCTTGCTTGTTGCTGCCAACAATTGCAGAAGCTTCTACAGGTCTGATCAATTTCATTGGGAGAGACTTAGGTAAGTCTTCCAATTTGGATAAGCGAAAAAAGTTCCGAGGCGTTTTCTATATTGGCTGGATTTGGTAGCCAGTGTTTGTTTGTTTGGTTGGTTTTGTTTTAATGGCCCCCTATTTTGCCAGTCCATTTGTGGGAGATGGCCACTTCAACTCATTGGGTGGCGGCGGGGTGGGTGGAGACGAACCTCGCCATTTGCTTCCAGAGTCTTGTCCCACCTGTGTTTGCTTCCTGAAATTTGCCTGTTGGGTTGGCCTCTTTCCCCCCTTTGTACCCCAGGAAAAATTCACGCCAGAGTTCTCATATGAAAATGTTTGACTCGGCACTATTTTGCGGTTTTTTGAAGCATGCCTTGATTTTAACTGGATCATCCCGCATGCCGCAATGTCGGGGTATCCCAGCCACTGCAGGAGGGGTGTTATAACTCAACCCTTTATGTTTCAGACCACGTGTGATAATCCTCAGCAGGGCCGGATTAAGGCCAGCTGATGCCCTAAGCACAACCCAATAATGGTGCCCCCTCGACCCTTCCATTGCTTAGCTGGCAAGACATTAAGGCTCAATAACTGCTGAAGGTGAAATAAGACATTAAAAACTTAGTTTTCTTCAAGGCCATCCCCAATGCCAGAACACACAACTATATTACATATAAACTCTTTTTTTTATTTATTATTTAACACTAAATAGCAGCAAGCAATATAAGCCACTTACTTATAACCAGGGCAACAGAAAGAAATACAAATTTTCATCGCTGTTTTATGCATTTTAAAAAAATAAAACTGTTATAAGGGGGAAATGCAAATGCAAAAATTTGTGGTACTCTGTGGTGCACCCCCTTCCCTTGGTGCCCTAAGCATGTGCTTATATTGCTTAATGGTTAATCCAGGGCTGATCCTCAGGACTATGTACATATCTCTAGGGATGTCACTGCGAATATTGGGGGGCTGGAGTGAGCTGAAATCGGCCCTGCTCGCAGCCCCCCGATATTGGCGGCGATTCGTGGGCCTACCTTGCTGCCTGCTCGGTCCTCCGCGCCACCCGTGTGGGCGGGCTCCCGTCACGTCATTTCCGGCTGTGACGCGACGGGCCCTGCACTGACGCGGCTGAACCCTGTTGCTGCGGTTTTGGCGTAGAAACCAGGGCAGCAGGGCTTAAAACAGCTACGCTGGCTGGGGCATGCTGGGATCTGTAGGCCAAAAACATCTGGGGACCCAAGGTTGGAGAACACTGCTCTAACCACTGTGCAACACTGGCTCTCACTGCTGCAGTCCCAGAGTAACCGTCAGTTGGAGCCAAGTATTGTTTCTGGCAGGGAGGGGGAAGCGAGCTCCCTGCAACTGCTCCTTCTCTGGTTGAGGGATGGGCCACGTTCATCCCCCACTTGGCTTGACGTTATGCCTTAGAAGCAGGGGGTGCAGCCCCCCAGTGGCCCAAGGTCCCCTGGCTGACGCGGAAGCCAGAGTGCGCTTCCATTCTGCTCTCCAGTCCCAGAGCAACATTAGAGCAGGAGTGCTCACATATGTGAGCATGCTTGCTCCATCCCTACAAAATACACTCCCCCTTTTTTTCACCCTTGTTTGCAAGGAGGCCTTTGGCCCTGGCTCATGAATCTTTGCCCCCACCCTCATAAACATCTATTCTCTGTGTCTCCCACGACCACAACCTGCAATGGTGCCCCCTTAGAGAACATTTCCCTTTCATGTATTCAGATTGCCTGGTTGCTCTTGCCACTTTCAAACTTCATATGGCTTATATTCTCAGGCTGTGCTGCTCTAAACCTCCAAATCCTTTCTTTTTCGCCTTTGAATCAAAGCCTAGATTGTGACAAGAAACAGCCTGAGATTGTCGCTGGCCTTTTGAAATCAACAAGAAAGAAACCTTATGGGATTCTATTGAGTACAGAAATGATAGGCAATAAAGTTTCGCTCCACACTCCCACCCCCCGATACAATATTATTCAACTTTTTCATACTAGGCCGCATCCCCCCCCTTTTCTTCCTCCCTGCCCCACCCTGTCTTAGTAACTAATAACATCTTTGTCCTTGTGTTATCAAGGCAAGACAGAGATATTTGTCCCTTTGATTTGTTAGAGATCTCATTATACATATTTTTCCCCTTTATGATTTTACAGGTGTTATCTCAAAGACAAAAGATATACTGTAAACGTACGTTCAAGCTCTCCCCTAGCTTACGGTCAGTTTATACATTCAATAAGATCAAACAGTGATGCTTTACCCAGAGTCTGTCACTTTTTATTCATTTCATGTATTCCATTCCTATACCACCCAATAGCTGAAGCTCTCTGGGCGGTTTACAAAGATTTGAAACCTTAAAAAATACATTGTAAAAACCATATACATACAAACGTATAAACATAAAGCACACAGAGAGACACACATATATCTAAAAACAATTTTGAACAATCAACAACAAGGAACATTCAAGACCAGATTGAAACCTCATCTTGTGCTGCCAAATGCCTGAGAGAAGGTCTTCTCAGGCCTGTGGTTTATGCTTATGCTTATGCTCACGCTGGCTCAGCTTGTCTGAGCGTGGAAAGCTAAGCAGGGGCAGGCCTGGTTATTACTTGGATGGGAGACCCCTCCTCTAGTTTCCTGCATTGAGCAGGGGGTTGGACTCGATGGCCTTGTAGGCCCCTTCCAACTCTATGGTCTATGAAATCTATGATGCAGAAAAGATAATGTTGATGCTAGCTGGGCCTTGTCAGGGAGATCATTCTGGAATTGGGGGGGCCACCACTGAGATGGCCCTCTCCCTCATTACTGCTTTTTCCAAGCCTCCCTTGGAGGAGGCACCTGGAGGAGGGCCTTACATGACAAATGTAGTTTATGGGTAGGTTCATGCACGGGGAGGCACTCCATCAGGTATTGCAGTCCTGAGCCATGTAAGGCTTTATAGGTCAAACCCAGCACCTTGAATCAGGCTCAGAAACATACAGGGAGCCAGTGCAAGCGGGCCAGAATCAGTGTTGTATGTTCAGACCTTCTGGTCCCTGTTATCAATCTGGCCACCGTGTTTTGCATAAGATGCAAATTCTGAACCATCTTCAAAGGCAAACCCCATGTAGAGTGCATTGCAGTAATTATCCTGCATGTGGGGAAATCACATTTTTAGATACTCCTATGGGGAGGGGGGCTTTATGCATGATAATAGCATGTAAGGGACAAGGCTATCTTGACCCCTTTTCCCGCATGCCCCCTTTTTCCCCGTGCAGGATTTTTTTCCCCATAAGAAAATAAGGAACTCTCCCTTATACCAGGTCAGACTACTTGTCTGCCAAGCCCAGCGGTGTTAAATCCCTTTCAACCTGAGGACTGAATTTAATTTCAGATAAGCTTTGGGGGGCCTTATTCCAGTGGTGAGATAGGGTGGGGCCAAAAATACCAGCGTATTGTAGCTTAAAGCTACTACCACAGTGATTAATCCTTAGGAGAAGTGTTTCAACCTTTTAGAATGGGGAAATAACTGCAAAATCTAGGAAACTACTGCACTGCACTGGAGAGCCAGTGTAGTTGTTGGAGTGTTGGGCTGGGACTCAGGAGATCTGGATTGGATTCTAGCCCCCGCTTGCTGGTCTTAGGACCGTAATAAATTGAATTGAATTAGTCCCCGCTTGGCCATGAAGCTCACTGGGTGACTTTGAGCCAGTCAATGACTCTCAGCCTAACCTGCCTCGCAGGGTTGTTGTGAGGGAGGAAGAGGAGGACTATGTAAGCTGCCTTGGGTTCCTCACAAGAGGAAAAAAGGCAGGATATAAATGTAATAATAAATTAATATTATCAATAAATATTGTAGAGTTGGAAACAGTGCAGAAACAGGGCAACTAAAATGACCAAGGGGCTGCTGGAGCCACTCCCGTGTGAGGGAAGGTTACTGCATCTGGGATTGTTTAGCTTAGAAAAAAGGCGAGCGAGGGGAGACATGATAGAGGTGTACAAAATTATGCATAGTATGGAGAAAGTGGCCAGGGAGGCATTTTTCTCCCTCTCTCATAATACAGAACCTGGGGTCACCCCATGAAGCTGATTGGTGGGAGATTCAGGACGGATGAAAGGAAGTAGTTCTTCACACAGCACATAGTTAAACTATGGAATTCACTTCCACAAGATGTAGTGATGGCCACCACTTTGGAGGGCTTTGAAAGGGGTTTGGTTGGACAAATTCATGGAGGAGAAGGCTATATGTTACGTCCAGTATCAGAGGCAGTATGCCTATGTACACCAGTTGCCGGGGAACATGGGTGGGAGGGTGCTGTTGCACTCGTGTCCTGCTTGTGGGATCCTGTGGGCAGCCGGCTGGCCACTGTGTGAACAGAATGCTGGAGTAGATGGACCTTGGGTCTGATCCAGCAGGACTCTTCTTATGTTCTTAGATAGAAATAAAAATGTTCGGTGGTCAGGGGAGAGGTGGTGGGGCCAGAAGAAAGGGGCATGGCCACCTGGAGAAGCCCAGAGGGCCAGATTGGAGGTTCAGCACCCCAGGCCTAGCTCATTGTTATCTGTTGCAACTAGCAGTGGCTGTCTCGAAGAGATATTTCCTATCACTGACCTGCCAACTGATCCATGGAACTTCTGCAATAAAACCCGTGTGGTCTGCAACTGAGCTATGGTCCCTCCCAGTCATAGAACAATCATACATATAAGCCCCTGAAAGATGCATGCCAGCCAAAATGGTGCCAACCAGGAAAAACTTTACTCCTCCATTTTACTGAAAACATAAATTTGCCCTTCCCTGCTCTCACTTCCAAACGGAGTCCCGGGGAACTCTGGTTTCTTGCAAGCTTATCTCCCCGTCCCCAATGATGATTAGCAAATGGGCAACATGCGTTCCTGAGAGGCAGTTTGGCCACCCATCTTCCTTTTCAACATGCAGAAGTGTGTTAGATGCCTTTCTCTAAGGCAGGGTTGTTGAACCTTAGGCCCATGGGCCAAACCCGTCCCACCCAGGGACCCAACGTGATGTGGAGAAAGTGGAGAGAGAGACCTCTCTCTCTCTCTCTCTCTCTCCCAATACAAGAACCAAAAGGGGTCAGCCCATGAAGCTGATTGGTGGGAGATCCAGGACAGATAAAAGGAAGCCCTTCTTCACATAGCGCATAAACAATAGATTTCACTTCCACAATGTGCAGTGATGGCCACTAATTTGGATGCCTTTAAAAAGGGATAGGACAAATTCATGGAGCAGAGGGCTAGCAATGGCTACTAGTCCCGATTGGCTGTATGCTACCTCCAGGATCAGAGGCAGTATGCCTATGTACACCAGTTGCTGGGGAACATGGATGGGAGGGTGCTGTTGCACCCATGTCCTGCTCGTGGGATCCCGTGGGCAGCTGGTTGGGCACTGTGTGAACAGAATGCCAGACTAGATGGACCCTTGGTCTGATCCAGCAGGGCTCTTCTTATGTTCTTAATATGGCTCTCTCAAATTCCCCACATGGCCCCACCCCCTTCCTCTGGCCCCACCCCCTTCTCCAACTATCATTTGGTGGTTGCTTAGCTTTTGCCCATTCCCCCCCCCATTCTCAAAGACTGAAATCCCTCTACTAAATCTTAGCTACTGGCAGTAAGACCTTGAAGCTAAATTATGCTGGCATAATTTTTTTTTTTTGCCTCACCCATTTTGCCTTCAGTCCCACCCGCCACTGGAATGCAGCCCCCAAGAGCTTTTCTGAAATTGAATTTGGCCCTCAGCCTGAAAGCTGTTCAAATCCCTAGGATGACAGTGGAGAGCCATGGGCCTCGCCAGCACCCTAAAACTTAGTGGGTTTGGGGGCAAGATTGCTCTGGAGGTAAACGTTTGTGTATGCATAGTGTGAGACCTTCTTTATTTTTCTCAGCTGATTCCCTGGAGAACTTAAAACAGGGAGTGTTTGACGAGAGAAACAAAGGAGGCATGGAGGGGTTCCCTCGGAAATTGCCGGCTGGTTCCACTGCGCACCTGGCAGTCATCAGAGCAGCTCGTCTCCCACGCTGCAAGTGCTGCTGGGATTTGAATTGCACCACTTGATTCCAGCTATTGATTTCTGCATGTGGCTGTGCTCCTCTTTTTAGAAGTAGAACGAGTAAGATGACTATTTTTCTTCTTCCTGAAGATCAACGTTGGGGGGAATTTCTTTCTTTCTTTCTTTCTTTCTTTTTTAAGTACTGGAGTGGTTTCCCCTCCTACAGGCTCCTTCATTGCAAAGAGCGAAAGAGTCGGTAACGTCCCCCAGTTCTGCGCAAGAGAAGAGATTGATGGAGCTTCCAGCTGTATCAGAGTAGCTGACGTTTGAGCTCGGAAGGCTCATGAGGCTGTGCATTTCGGGGGTTTTTTTGGCTAAGGGGAATATTTGCTTTTTTGGCACTCCCCTGCTTCCAGTCCTTAACTTCCTTTATGGAGCAGTATCCTGGAAGGAAGGGACTTAGGGGACGGGGCCAACTCCTAGAAGACTTGTGTCTTGAATCTGGTGGGAAAGAGGCTTCCTAACTGGATTGCTAACCAGGTATTTTCAGTATAAGTAGAACATCAGCACCTGAGCTTTAATTATGTGAGGCAATTCATTAATCAAACTCATGGAAAACAGCCTATATATAATTTGTATTAAATGATAAGGTGAGAAGAGGCACTTGAACCATAATCTCTGAGCATTTCTGACTCGGCTTGTCACCTGCTACAGCTTGAGTTGACTAATCTACCAAGGAGCAGCACAATCCTATGGCCACCAGACAGCATCTAGATGGCCATAGGAGATTTCGTTGTCGTCGTCCCAGCTCTGACCTCAGGAACTCACTCCGAGGTTGGAACTGGGACTCCGAGGGCAGAGCTGGGACCCCGAGCATGGAGCGCCTGCCCCCCCGCCTTGCAGTCGTCAGAGAATGGCTTTTGTCGGCATTCTGGGGGAGGGGAGGAGGCAGGCGCTGCCACGGGATGAAGTATCCTGGTGGCTCCTCAGTCTCCTTCCCTCAAGCTCCAAGGCATGATGCTTAGACAGCCAAAATTGGCCGTCTACATAAGTGCTTTGCAGGGTGGGAGGAGCGCAGAGATGACCTTTGCCTCCACACTTCTTCTGCCCTACATAAGATGCCTGTAATCCTCTGCGTTCAGAGGGTTATGGGCATCCCAGCTGGATTGCGCCCTATTTATTTATTTATTTATTATATTTATGAATCGCCCATCTGGCCAGACAACCGGCCACTCTGAGCGATGTACAATCTAATAAAATACAAGAAGGGGGGGGGGATGACACACATGCACAGTATAAAACACAATTAAAAACAGAACAAAACTTAAAAATCCTAACCCACCCCATATTCCCGCCTGAAAAGCCACGTTTTTAATGCACGGTGGAAGCTTATCAAGGAAGGGGCATGGCGGAGGTCACTGGGGAGAGAGTTCCATAAATTGGGGGCTGCCACAGAAAAGGCCCTCCTCCTAGTCCCCACCAGCCTGGTTTCTCTGGCTGATGGGACAGGGAGAAGGCCGTCTGTGGCAGATCTTGTTGAGCGGCCTACTTGATGTTGCTGGAGGTGCTCCTTGAGATATATTGGACCGGAGCCGTATAGGGTTTTAAAGGTCAATGCCAACACCTTGAATTCGGCTCGGCAAACAACTGGTAGCCAGTGCAACTCTTTGAGCACCGGAGTGATGTGATCACACCGGTGGCAGCCTTCTGTACCAGCTGCAACTTCCGAACCGTCTTCCAGGGTAACCCCCCTAAGCCAATTAAAGCCTGCAACTCTAAGAATAATCACTCATCCTCCTCAGAAGAAGGGCTATAGCTCTGTGGTATGGCACATGCTTTGCAGGCAGAAGGTCACAGAGGTTAATCCCTGGCATCTCTAGGTAGGGCTGGGACTTCTGGTGACTTGTCAGTCAGTGAGCTAAATGGAATGCTGGTCTGAGTCGGTGTAAGGCAGGCCCTGATATTCCCAGGGCAGTAGCCAACTGTGTCACTCTGTTTTAGTGTGAATGACGTTGCGCCGGTGGAAATGAGGTTCTGATCTATGCATAAGAGGAGAATTGACTAACGGTACGTTTGCACAAGCACAGGCGACCACTTGTGCATAACTTTTTGTGCAACCCGTTGGGCGACATGTTGTGCAACCAGTCGCATATTCTGCTTGTGCAACATGTTGTGCAACCGGTTGTGCATTCTGCTTGTGCAACTGGTTGTGCAAGCGCTTGCAGAATCAGTCGTGCAAGTGTAATGGGCAACCATTTGCACAACAGAAAGGTCCAGTGGAGCATGGCTAGCACTGCTTGAGTTTGCAGAATAATACTGTTGGATACTGCCCCCATCATCATCATCATCATCATCATCATCATCATCATCATCATCATCTCTTGCAAAAGTAGCCAACTCCTATATTTCCCCCAAAACACCATGGTGCTGAATTACAAGAAACTGAAAAGAACACAGTGAATCTGCTTGCCCCAGTCCTGGTGCCAGTTTCTTGTCCCTTGTCAAAATTTAAAATACCATATTTTTAAAGCTTCTTATGATGGTATTCTATTGTTTTCTTATGCAACTTGTCTTCCCACACCCTTCCTTCGTTAAATGACAAATTTCTGATCTTCATTCTGTCCACACTTGAGATAATAACACCTTAAAGTCAGAAAATGGAATTCATGAGGCAAAAAGGAGGACTTTTCGAGAGAAAATTCATATTGTTAAAACTAAATTCCTTTCCTAATAACAGGGGAGCTTATTAGGGCTGAAGTACTCAAAAACCTAATTTACATTTCTGCTCTGTTTTTTAGCTTCTTAAAGCATTTCTCTCACTTCAGAGAGGAATGTGGACTAATCATATTTTCTTTGGTTCCGTCTTTCCTTCCCCTTCCCTCCCTCCTCTCTCTGTGGGGGAAAAAAAATGTTTTATTGGTTTCAAAAAACAAAAACAAAAAGGAAGTATGTTGACATAGATGAGAGGGAGACCATTTGCCTATGTTGGTTACTGCTTCTGTGTGCCTGCTTCCTAAAAGCAAAAACTTTAGTTCAAATTTAATCTGTCAGTGTCATTTTAGAAAGCAAATTTTGTTGTGAACTGTCGAAAATTCATTGTCAGATGGTCACAGCCTGGGCAGTTATTTTTGTCCACCCTTAAGCTCTGCATTAGGTCATATCAGTGAGAGTGTAAAAGCACTTAGATAAGCTGCAAAGCTGTTCAATCCTTTATTCTCCCAAAACCAGACCATTTCTTTTATTTCTTTATTTTATTTTATTTTATTTTGTTGGCTATCTGAGCTTCACACACTCATACGCACACAGTGCAGTTGAAAGTCTTGTTAATTCCAGGAGCCATTGCCCAGTGGGGGCTAAGCACACGCTTCACAGGCGTTTGGGCCCCGGAATAAGGCTCTGCCATCTCCAGTTCAAGGAGTTTTGAGGAAAGCAAGCAAGAAATTGAGTCAACTTTGGAAGATCCTTTTTGGGAGGAAGCTAAGAGCAATTTAAAGGGAAGTAAAAAGAAAAGGAGAAGGAGACGTTTGCACAGGTTGTGAAATGTCTTGGGAGACGGAGTTCCACGCGTGCACCCCTAATGCTTAATTTCAGCTGCGTATCTGCCTCTATTGCAAAGAGCCATGTTGCAAAAGGAACGCAGTAGTGTGTGCTCTCAGTTACACAATTTGCAGGTGCATGGGCTTATGCCCAGTCTCCTGTGGAGGAGGAATAAGTGTCACTTGATTACATTTCTATTGCAGTTCTTCTGAAGCCTGTAATCTTTAGGGTCCGGCGACATTAAATGTATAGCGGAAGGCTAGGTTGTGCCTGTGGCTCTGAATAGGCTGAATATAAAAGGGCCAATATTTGTCAAGGCATAATTTATCACATGATTAAAGAGGAAGAATGTGACAGCGAACCGCCACAACTATTCAAGGCTCCTTTTGAATAAGTTCTGATTCAAACCGAGTGAAAAGGATATCAATTAGTGTTCAGAGGTGTGTGGTTTTTTTTTTTTTTTAAATGGGTTATAATTAAAAAAAGAAATGTGGTGGGGGAAGCTAAGCCGTGTTTTGCTTCGAAGAGTATTTTAAAGGGGAAAAAAAACTCTCATAAAAAAACCAATAGCCAGCATTCCATTACTCTCTTTTTGGCATGAATGAGGAGTCAGGGTGTAGCTATAAAGCTAGAACTTGAGATTCGTTCACTGGGGTCATCTGGGCACAGCCAGCATCAACAGCTGACGTTCTTGGACAGCTACTGGTGCCACCAAGCCAACAACCTGGCAGGGCCCACTGCTGATGCCTGCCCCCTTAATTCTCCCACCCCTGGCTTGGGACTCAGGGCCACCTTTTTATTTTCCCACAATGCCCCTGACATAGCACCAGTCCACAGCATTGTGGGAAATGAAAATGGTGGCTAGACCCAGCTGCCTTGTGCTACCAAGGGCACTGCTGCCGCCACTGCCAGCTAAGTCCACCAGGGCCAGCGCTAGAAAAGGGGACCTAGCAGAGGGCACTTTTCCAATCTGAAACCAGCCATTCATCTGGGGCAAGATTAGCTGCCATTCTGATGATGTCTCAAGTGCAGAGAAGGCAAAAGTTGCCATTCTTTGAAAAGGGTCTTTTCAGTGGTGACACCTAAATTGTGGAAGCCACTCCCAAGAGGTACCCACATTACTGAGACTCAGACAGCAGATTAAGGCTGCAATCCTTTGCACGCTTGCTGGGGAATAGGACCCACTGAGTTCAGTAGGTCTTACTTTTGAGTAAACATGTGTAAGATTGGGATGCACAACCCTTATTTCAGAAGGCATTTGGACCAGTAGTTAATGGGTAGTCCATATACCCTATGGACCTGCTGCTTTTCTTTCTTCTTTTTTTTTACTGCTGCTGTTTTGATATTTTTCTTCAATTGTGTTATTTTATTGTGGTATGCCCACCTTGTGGGTCATAGGGACAGAAAGGCAGTGTATGACCATTTAATAAATAAATGTATAAATAGAGCTGAACTTGGGGGACACTGTTCTCATGAATATACTAGGTAGCCCATTCTCTAGTGACAGGGACCCTACAAGGGTGTGTGTGTGTGTGTGCATTGTGTCCTGGAAGCTGTAGCCCAACACATATGGATGGCACCAGGTTGTGGAAGGGTGGTTTAAGGTGCAATCCTATAAGCATGTTTAGACAGAAAAAAAGACCTAGAGTTCCCAGCATGCCCCAGCCAGCTGTGCATTGTGTCTCTGTGCGCAAAGCCTGTAAAGATGCACTGTGTCCTGTCCCCAAGTTCCTCAAGCTATAAAGTCCTTCCAGTTTATTTAATTCAAATACTTGTAAGAAATTCCATCCTATTATTTGACAAATAACACTCCATTCTTTTGTGTATATAATTCCCTAATAAATACCTTAGTTTTGTTAACTTATCTTATCTCTAGCGGTGCTGTCAATCCCATACCTATGCCTTAGTCATCACCCTGCTGAGGTATATAAGATACAGGGGGTACATTTCAGTGGGAGAGGTTTTATGGTTAAGTTTTTCATAGTTCAGACAACCTTGTGGCTGGGAGTTCCGTAGACCCAAGTCTCAGTTTTACAATGGGAAACGTAAGTTGGGAAACATATGTGCCTTTCCACATTTGGGGGGATGGGGGGTGATAACCCCCAAAGGTTGTTCCACCACATTTGGTGTTAGCAGCAGGATAGCCTGAAGGGTTTCCTTCACAGTCCTTATGTGAGCAAGCTGAATGACTGCATGGGTAAGGATGTGTGAGGAATCCAATAGGGGGTGAAAATCCAATGGATTTTCATGATTTGGCCCCCCAGATTCTGTTTTGCTAGCCCTGTGCTACTGTTGACTCGCTACGATGCGAGTTGAGCCAGCTTGTGGAGTTCTGCCTCTAAGACAGGCTGCAGTTTGTGCATTACGCAAAGGTAATTTGCATAAATCATGGTATTTTATGTTTTGTGCAAATAAGCTCCCAAAAAGCATGTGGATCTAGAGAGATTTGCATAAAATTGGTGGATTTTATTATTTATTTATTTATTTATTTATTATTTGCATTTATCTATCGCCCATCTGGCCGGCAAACCGGCCACCCTGGGCGATGTACAGAAAATAAAACAGAACAAAATACATTAAAACATTTTTCTCCATTAAAATACATTAAAACAGTATAAAATTTTAAAATCTTAGCCCACCCCATATTCCCGCCTGAATAACCAAGTTTTTAATGAGCGGCGGAAGCTCAGCGGAGAGGTCACTTGGGAGAGAGTTCCATAGTACGGGGGCTGCCACAGAGAAGGCCCTCTTCCTCGTCCCGACCAGTCTAGCTGCTCTGGCTGAAGGGACAAGGAGAAGGCCGTCTGTGGCAGATCTTGTTGAGCGGCCCACTTGTGTTTGGAGCGCTCTTAGATAGATGACGAGCCGTAAGGTTTTTGCAAAACCTGAATCAGCTCGGCAAGCATGGTACCATGTAGCTCCTTGGCACTGCGGATGTGATCCGCCGCAGGCCTTAAAGGGAGCCGCCGCTTCTGTCCAGCTGTAGCTTCCGAACCGTCTTCAAGGGTAACCCACTTAGAGGCATTACAGTAGTCTAGCGAGAAGAGACAAGGCATGAACACTGAGGGAGCGATTTAGGAAGGTACACAAATTGCACTAGATCAACGTGCTGTTTAGGTGCTTACTTGCGCAGAACATACAAAATACCCCGATTTGCGCAAAATTACATTAGTGTTTTTTAAAAGTGCGCGAACGGTGGTCCGTCTCAGAGACGGAGGTCCACGGACAGAAACACACGCACACCGACTCAACCCACTTCCGATCATTGGATCGGAAGTGGGCAGGAAGCCCTTTGAGCTGAAATGAGCTGGACTTCCCAGCATCAGCACATCCCTATGCATGGAGCTTTTCAGTGCCCTTATACTACAGTAAGGGAGGGCAACAAGTTTAGCCTCGCCAGGCCCCTCCGTGGGCCTCACTCCTGCCACCGCCTCACCACTAAATTCAGTGGCAGCAAGCACACTTGTTGATCTGACATCGATTTTCAGTGGCAAACTGCTACAGATCAGTAAAACCCTGAAATTTTGTTTAGAAACAAGCTAAATTTGCCTGTTTTAGCATTCTGTAGCAGTTTGCTGGCAAAATGCAATGGCAAACCACTTGGTTTTTTTATGCCACTGTGAATTTCAGTGGCGTGGCAACAGGGGCGGGGGCTGTGAAGGCCACATGTTGTGTGGTGGGCAGGGCCACATGTGGTCCATGTGCTATGCTGTTGACCGTTCCTATGCTACATTGATCCACCATGACAACAGCCAAACAAACAAATGAAATAAATACATAAAGTAGCTCTTAAAATGGCTGCCAGGATTCCCTGCTAAAGATGGTTCTGCTGCCTTCCGTCAAGCCGTTCACGTTCAGCACACCCCTCCGAAGACCTGCTCCTTCACACAATCTGAATGCCTCCCATGACAAATTGCTAAACTGATCTCCGACCCATCGGCCATGAAATGTGGGGCCCCGTAAGCCGCATATTCATAACTAGAGACACTGTCATGATGGATTGTAAGTGACATAGGATCCAAGCTGTCAGTTATATTCCATTTTCTCCCTTCTGCTTCCTTGAATCCCCACAAGTGGGTTGGCTTAGTACACATTTGTTGTGTAATGTGGAGATTGAATTGAGGTAGGCTAGAGCATTTAAATGAGCAGAGATATATATTTTTTTTAAATCAGTCCTTTCTCCACAGCCGAAGGCAGAGAAAAACCAACAACCCTGACTTAAAGCTGGGTTTCCTTGGGTCACAGGGAGGGGGGAGGATTTCTCTGAGTGTCTGCAGGCTAAATAACAGCTGCAGAATAACTCTGGCAGAGGCTGTTTTATACCAAGTTTATACCAGCAGTACATGTGGAAAGGGCCTAGGTGTCTTGGAGGATGATAAGAGCCAGTGTGGCGTAGTGGTTAGGGTGTTGAACTGGAACTCGGGAGCTCCGGGTTCTAGTCCCCACTCGGCCATGAAACTCACTGGGTGACTTTGGGCCAGTCACTGACTCTCAGCCTAACCTACCTCACAGGGTTGTTGTGAGGATAAAATGGAGAGGAGGAGGAGGATTATGTAAGCCACCTTAGGTTCCTTGCAGGAAAAAAGGCGGGGCATAAATATAATAAATAAAAATAAATAAATAAAATAAATAAGCTGCTGAATACAAGCCGGCAGAGTGGTTAAGAAAGCGAATGCAATCTTGGGCTGCATTAACAGAAGCAGAGCGTTTAGATCATGGGAAGCCATATTTCTATTCTATTCTGTTTTAGTCAGGCCTCATTTGGAGTACCGGAAAAAAGGAGAGAACTAGGTTCTCAGGATGCAAAAATCTTTATTAAAGGAGCCCGGCCTCATTTGGAGTACTCCAGCATCCAGTTCCGGGTGCCCCATTTTAAGAAGGACATTGGCAAGTTGGAGCATGTCTGGAGAAGAGCCACCAAGATGGTGAGGGGTCCGGAAACCATGCCCCGTGAGCCACGGTTGAAAGAGATGAGTGTGTTTAGCCTGGAGAAGAGAAGATTAAGAGGATAAATGATGGCATTCTTTAAGTATCTGAATGGCTGTCATGCAAAGACGGAGTAGACTTGTTCTCTGTTGCTCCTGAAGGCAGGGTTAGAACCAGTGAGTGGAAATTGCAGGGAAGCAGATTTTGGCTAAACATTAGGAGGGACTTCTGATCAGTGAGAGCCATTTAGCAGTGGAATATTCTGCCTCAGGAGGTGGTGCATTCTTCTTCGCTGGAGGTATTTAAGCAGAGGCTAGATGGCCACCTGTCATGGATGCTGTGGATACACCCTGCAGTGCAAAATTTGTATAGTGCAGGGGGTAAGACTAGATGATCTCTGAAGTCCTTCCAACTCTATCATAAGGTCTGTTTTGTATTTCTTTATTTATTATAGTTATATCCTGTCTTTTTCCTGCACGGAGCCCAAGGCAGTTTACATAATCCTCCTCCTCTTCATTTTATCCTCACAACAACCCTGTGAGATAAGTTAGGCTCAGAACCAGTGACTGGCCCAAAGTCACCCAGTGAGCTTCATGGCCGAGTGGCGACTTGAACCCAGTCTCCCAAGTCTCAGTCCAACACTATATAGAAAAGTAGAGTTGGAAGGGGCCTACAAGGCCATCGAGTCCAACCCCCTGCTCAATGCAGGAATCCAAGTCAAAGCATCCCTGATAGATAGCTGTCCAGCTGCACCTTGAATGCCTCCAGAGTGGGAGAGCCCACCACCTCCCTAGGTAGTTGATTCCATTGTCTTATTGCTCTGACAGTCAGGAAATTTTTCCTGATGTTTAGGTGAAATTTGTAACTTGAGCCCATTATTCTGTGTCCTGCAAACTGGGATGACCGAGAAGAGATCCTGGCCCTCCTCTGTGTGACAACCCTTTAAGTACTGGAAGAGTGCTATCATATCTCCCCTCAGTCTCCTCTTCTGAAGGCTAAACATGCCCAGTTCTTTCAGTCTCTCCTCATAGGGCCTTGTTTCTAGTCCCTTTATCATCCTTGTTGCCCTCCTCTGAACCCTCTCCAGTTTGTCTTTGTCCTTCTTAAAGTGTGGTGCCCAGAACTGGACGCAGTACTCAAGATGAGGCCTAACCGGTGCCCAGTAAAGGGGAATTATCACTTCATGCGATTTGGAAGCTATAATTCTATTAATGCAGCCCAAAATAGCATTTGCCTTCTTTGCAGCCACATCACATTGCTGGCTCATATTCAGTTTGTGATCTACCACAATTCCAAGATCCTTCTCACTTGTGGTATTGTTGAGCCAAGTGTCCCCCATTCTGTAACTCTGCATTTGGTTTCCTCTCCCTAGGTGCAGCACTGTAACCACTACGCCAGTGCTCTCCAACCTTGGGTCCCCAGATGTTTTTGGCCTACAACTCCCAGCATGCCCCAGCCAGCATGGAGAACACTGCACTACGCCATACTTATACCAAGTCCAACTATTGGTCTTATACCAAGTCCAGCCATTGGTTCATCTCTTCTGATGGGCAGCAGCTCTCCAGGTTTCCAAGCAGTGCTCAGTCTACACCAGTACATGAACCAAAACTAAGTTATCCTTCAAAACGTGCACTTCTCCAAATTTGCAGTGGAATTCTCCTGTCGAAAAATGTGTACAGCAATGAGTGCAGTGGGGGAAAGCGTACACAAACATGCATACGTTAGTGAGAATTATTTTCAAAATGTATTATATCAGGAAAATTGCTTGGGGGGGGAGAAAGTATATTAGGCAACTGTGTGTAGGCAGTAAGAGAAATGTATACAAAAGTGCAAGTGGATTTTCATGCAAAGTTTAAAACACACACACATGTTGAAACCACAATTAAGACTGGGGGAAAAATACTCGAGGTTCCGGATGAACCAAACAGAAGACTGGAAAAAATGAGAAATGGAGAGAACCAAACCTGACATTCATCCATCCTTATTTGAGATACTTTTTGAGTGGAGTTGCTGTGGGTGGAACCAGGGATCTTTGGACATGTTCTCTACCGCTAAGCTATGGCTCCTTCCTGCAGCACTGTGGGAGAGCACATCCTTTGCCTGGAAATGGTCCCAGGTTCAATCCTTGCCATCACCAGTTAAGAATGCCTTTCAGGTAGGCTGAAATGTGTTCATACAGCATCGTACTTGGCAGGCTTTTGTTTTTGCAATCAATCGGGGTGTGTGTGTGGGGAAAATCAGGTCAAAGGGAGAATAATTAAGGTGGCTTAGACCCAAACTACTCATTCCTAGGAGGGATACCCTAGTGAAGCAAACAAGGTTGCTAAAGAAAAGGGGGGGCAGTCTTTTTAGCCAATTAATCTAACCGACTTAATTGGCCAGCACCTTGCAGCAGCCCTGCTGAAATGAAACTATGTTCCAAATGTACCAGAACTGCATCTCCCGGTCTCTTTAAAAGTACTGGAGCTCTGCCCCAGCTGCAGCTAATTAGTTTGCACACTAAGGTTGTTTCAGATGAGCAGATTCATCAGATCAGTGTCCTAGGGCTCGAAGAGATGACCAGCTGCAGAGCTAAGGAAATAGCCAGAAGTCCCATTGTGAGGCAGAAATAGAAAACTGTGGAGAGGGACAGAACATACTGCAGGAGGGTTACTATCTTTCCGCGGCGCCCATCCTCTGAAAGGTTCTCTGCCATTAACGGCTCCATGGCAGACAGCAGCTTTTCCTGATACAGAGATGCAGTTGGGATGTGTGTAACTCCCCAAGTAATTTCACTGGTTCTATTGATCTTTTCTCCCCTTTTTTTTTTTTTTTTGTCTTCCTTTGAAATTCATCAGATGATCTGCCTAAGTAGGGACATCCAAAACTCTGTTGTGAACAAAACACATATCCCTAAAATTGCCACTGTGAATTTCCACTGTAGCAATTTTGAGTCATATTTTCTTGCTTCTCTCAGATTTTGTTGCATGTTTGGTCACGATTGATGAAATCAGGTTGTTGTTTTTTTGGGGGGGGGTTGTTTTTTTTAAGAAGGTGTAGGATTTAACATGTACTTTTTATTTTTATTTCTAATTACATATTGCACATTTCTCATTCCTAAATTGGCCTGCTGAAATTAAATCCGAATACAATCATATTAAATCAACACGTGTAGCCTCTCAGAATGAAATCAGTAGTCCTTTATCAAGCATATTAGGTTGAAGTACGGATGGGAGCACCAGGGATGCTCAAGATTGCTGAGATTCTCCAAACTCCATGTAGGGGGCAATCCAATGGGTTGTGTGCCCTTGATGATCATAAGCCTCCAAACTCAGAGGCTTATGAGCATCCTCTGTAGAGCAGGGGAAGCGGTGGAGGTGATCTCCACCTCCCCACTCCTCCCGCTCTGCAAGTCAGTTAGATGGCCAATTTTGCCCATCTAGCTGCAGCGCTTCAGACATTGAGGGAAGGAGGCTGGGGCACCACCAGGATATGTCATATCCTGGTGGCCCAGGTCTCCTCCCGTCCCCACCCCCTTTACCCCTTCTTCGAGGTCACTTTCCTGACCTCTGAGAAGCAGCAAGCGCAGTTTTTTCTGCACCGGCTGCAGTGTGGGAGAGATCCGAGCGTGGATCCCCAGCCCCAAGGTCAGGGCTCTGTGTCCAGCCTCACAGCTGGGAATCTGAAGTATCCCTTGTCCCCAGGATGCTGTCTAGGGGCCACACAGCATCACTCTTCCCAAAGCACAGTTCATCTCCCACTTTATTTGCAATCTGGTTTTCTTTTTGTTTGAATGGGAAAGTACACATTTCAGATGGGGAAAGCGTGCATCTCCCATGCACATTTTTCAAAAGTGCATACTTTTCCCCATGGACTAAAGTGTGAAAATGTGTATTTTTGAATGCACATTTTAAAGCCCCAATTTCCCACCCACCCCAAAAATACTAATTATTCAAATGCGATTACAGATTTGGGGATCTCTTCGAGCTTTTCCCCAATAACAGTTCTCCCATTCGAGTTTGGGGTTGCGAATGGGGCAAGTTCTGATGATTTCGAACTGAAACAAAATTCTCACCCATCCCGACAAGTCGGGATGGGTGAGAATTTAGTTTGGCTCAGTTTTTGATAAGAACCAACTTAACAAAAATTTCTTCATAAACAGGACAGAAAGAACTTGAGATTAAAAGAAAAATGAATCTGTAAAACAAAACAAAAAACATGACAGATTTGTCCATCTAGGCAGAGGGATCTTTGAGAACTTAGCCTTAAACATCTGGAAATCCCTGCATATTCCAGCATGTTTCACAGACAGTCTTATTTCATAGATCATAGAGTTGGAAGGGGCCTACAAGGCCATCGAGTCCAACCCCCTGCTCAATGCAGGAAACTAGAGGAGGGGTCAGGTCTCCCATCCAAGTAATAACCAGGCCTGACCCTGCTTAGCTTTCCACGCTCAGACAAGCAGTGCTGAATCAGTGTTGTCACTTCTTTTGACTAGCTCCTCATCTTTACCTGCTACATAACAGGCATAACTCTCTCTGCTAGGAATTGCCAAACTTATTGAATTTTGCCAGAGGAGATGGGTGAGAATTTCATTTCGTTCGGGGGGGGGGGGGTTGTTATAAGAGTTTTCAAAAACACAAAACACAAAACAAAACCCTCACAAATTTCTTTTATCAGTGGGATGGAAAGAACTTGAGAGATCTAAATGCAGGAGAAAGCAAAAGGGAAAGATTCATCCTTCCATATAAAGGCTGCTTTTCCATGCAAGTGAAAAACCATGGGGATATTTTTTTAAAAAAGGTCAAGCGTTATAAATATGGCACAGTAGATCATATTTCATATACATCATCATCATCATCATCATCATCATCATCATCATCATCATCATCAGATTAATACTTAGGATCCAGTTCTTGACTTTTGGGGATGCCGTACTGTGTATCACTAGGAGGATCATCTCATTATTCTGGCCCCATTGATCTTTTATACTTCCATATGCTCTTTCCAGCTGAGGCCTGCATTTGTTTGGCCACTCCACTCTTTATACAAACAAGGGCATATCCATTTCACTGTATGAAAATAAACCGCTCTGACCACTAACAAGTAGTCTTTGCTAGGGATGGACAAATATGCCAAGTTAGATTCTGCTTAGTTTCTCATTTCTCCTACATTAAGTTTGTTCCGGCTCATTTCTGGATCAGTTTGTGAATACCGTATGTTTTTTTTTTAACTGCACAGCAAATTTTGTATATATTTTTGTGCATATTTATCTAAATGTATGCATTTTAGTACGCAAGCTTTGTGGTTAGAAGGGAGGCTACAGTTGCTCAGTGGTGAGATGAAAGCACTTTGCACAGGACCAAATGCACTCTATTATTGCTTGTTATTTTTCCTTAAAAATTGCCGATTGATCTTGGACTACTCACATTACTGTGTTCAGTGTTCCTTAGTTGTACAATGGGAGTGATATCTTCCTAATGATATAAATGCAATATAGCACATAAATGTCTTATGTATTCAACTTGCTATGTAGTTGGGATGGGTGGGCCTGTGTGTTTCCAGTCTGTGTCACTTTCATATGTGTTCCCATAAATGTCTTCCTATCTCATTTCTACATTAAAAAGAAAATCTGGATTTAAAAAAAATCACATTTAAATGCGCATTTCTAATTGCATCTTCTCTCATTGCATTTTCTCTCAAAATACACCGAAAATACACATTTTTAAAAAGCTGGGATCTGTGTCAGTAACATTTGGAAAGTGTGAAAGGAGTGGATAACTAAATTATGGTTCACACATTAGTCAGGGAGGATCAAGTCAGTTTGTATTAGAATTCATAAAGATCTATTCCTTGTAGCTTGCCTCACTAAATTTGTCACCTGTGTGCATGTGATAGCCTGTTCCTGTTTTCTGCTTGTGGCAGATTTGAGTCTGGATTGTATTGGTCCTGCCATTGTCCACCGTGCCGTGCTACTGGGTTGCCAGATGTGGCCCTGGGATGTATGAGAAATTTGTTTCAGTTCACTTTTGATCAGATTTTACCCAGTTCATACCTCCCAGAATCGAACGCGTCTGCAGAACAAAAAAAAACATGTGTTCGAAAAATGCATACATTTGAAAAATGTGCATAGAAAAAAGCATACTGTTGGAGTCTGCACACAAACTTGCTTTAAACTTGCTCCCATTTTCTAAATGGGAGAAAAATGTGTGCTTTTCAAAAATGCACAGAACTGATGCACTGGAGAAAATGTTCACCCAAATACACACAATTTTTTATGCAAAAAGAAGAAAACAAAGCTCTCAATCTGATGCAGAGATACATTGGAACATGCTTCAAGGTAGAATTCAGAGAACCCCAGTGAGCTCAGGTTTTCATAGATTTTATAGATCATAGAGTTGGAAGGAGCCTACAAGGCCATCGAGTCCAACCCCCTGCTCAATGCAGGAAACTAGAGGAGGGGTCTCCCATCCAAGTAACAACCAGGCTTGACCCTGCTTAGCTTTCCACACTCAGACAAGCTGAGCCAGCGTGAGCCACAGGCCAGTAGTTGGAAGGAGCCTACAAGGCCATTGAGTCCAACCCCCTGCTCAATGCAGGAAACTAGAGGAGGGGTCTCCCATCCAAGTAATCACCAGGCCTGACCCTGCTTAGCTTTCCACACTCAGACAAGCTGAGTCAGCATGAGCCACAGGCCTTTATTTGCACATCCCTGCATGGCTCCATCCAGGCATGACCGTGTTACTTTTCATCAGTGAAAAAGTATGGAGATTTCTTAAAATTAAACTCTGAGAGCTAAAACATACATGACAAAAGCATTCTCTATTGCACTTCTCAGTGAATATTTGGTTATGCTGCAATGTGTAACCTCTGTTGGTGCTGGATCAAGGAGTTTTTAAGAAGATGTCTTCTTTCAAATTCATACAACTCGAGATGCACTAGAAGAAGAATCAATACAATATTTCCATCTTCCTGAGTAGGAAAGCCGTGTAGTTAGCTTAAAAAGAAGATGCAGGGGGTTTCTATAGTATACCACTGACAAGGCAGTTAACTCTGTTCAAGCTGGTAAAGTATCAGACTCAAAGCAAAAGTTAAGTGGCAAAGAGGCAATACACAGAATAACCATGTCCTTGACTGGGTACAAGGTTCCATAACTGTTAGCAGAAGTGGCTGAATAAAGCATACTGAATCCAGAAAGTGAAGGGCTTGTCAAACCTTGCTGAGTCAGAAACAGATAGTTCTCTGGCTAAGCAGTCAGAAGTATAAAACAGAAGAACAAGTCAGGCCAGGCTCCCAAGAGAATGAAACCAAAACTACTACAGAATATACTGAACATACTGGTCTTTTTATGTACAAAATCCCCAGACTAAAAGGAAACTTACTCAGCTTCACCTGGCTCCTAGGCAACATCCCCACCCATCTCTCTGTGATGACCCATAGCTGTTAATTAGCTCTTCACTGTGAGTGACCACCACGCCGCTCTTGTATCTAGTAACTGCTTTTACAACTCCAAGAACAAATTTACCTGTAGCTTTCACTTTCTTTTTCGTGGATCCCCTACCATTGCTATTCCAACAAGAACAACCTTTTTCAAAAACATGAAGATTCTAAAAGAGGGTGGAAGACGCCCTCATCTCCAGCAATGTGAGTGCTCATGCACACACAGAGAGCTTCACTGAGAGATATGTAAATCACTGATTTAAAAAGAGAATATTTTAAAGTCCATGTGGGATATAGAATTAATACCAGAATGGTGGTATGCGAAACATATGCTCTTTTCTTTGGCTCTAAGGGCCATTTCACACAATATGCAGGGGCAAACCCAGACTTCCTATGATGTGTACAGCCAATATGGAGCTTTAGCTAATCCAACTTCGCTGGTGAGTGTACTAATCCAACAAATGTGCTATATGATGAAAGTGCCAGATGCATTTACACTCTATATCAGTGTTCTCCAACTTTTGGTCCCCAGGTGTTTTTGGCCTATAACACTGGCTGGGGCATGCTGGGAGTTGTAGGCCAAAAACATCTGGGACCCAAGGTTGGAGAACACTGCTCTATATGTTTCACATATACACTTTAAAAAATCACACTCTATATATTTCGTAAGAAATCCTTTATTTATATTGTTTAAAATAGAATATGTGATGTGGCCACATATTTTTGTATAAAAAGAATTTGATAGTTTTGTGTGTGTGTGTGTGTGTGTGTGTGTGTGATTTACTTGAAAGGAGATAAGAAATCTTTGGCTATAAAAAAACAGAATCTGACCTCAAGCTGGGCGTTGTGCAGGAGAGAGGCTGAATCATAAGAAAACTTACTTAGCCAGCGGTGCTCTGGTAAAACTTGAAGTGCAGGCACTCATCATGACCGTCCCCATAGCCACGCCCCCAAGGAGAGTCCAACATTGCTGGAAGCAGTATTTATATCAACCAACCAGTTCTCGGAGTTTTCATCAGCTAGGAGCAGGTGTTTTGTAAAGCTGATGGGTCTTAATTGCCCATTCAAGACCAAGTCTCCCCACCCAAAATAGTATTAAATACAACAGGGAACAATATATTATTGCTGAGAAAATTCATCATTTCTCCCCAGCTACTGCAAGGGTTGTAGCTAAGCTCAGGGAGAACATGGAAGTCTGATGGGGTTGGCAGATGACATCAGAGTCCCTGCTGGTAAAAAAAAAAAAAAGTGCAGGCACTGTGTCACTGCGACTCTGGCTCCAATACACCACAGTATTTAGCATTAACATACCAGTTCAAACGTAGTGATGTACGCGTACCTGGTGGTGTGCTCGCCTTGTGCTCGGCGAGCACCGTCGCCGCTCGACTCCTCCCGTGGTGACATGAGGCTCCCAGCGGACTTTCCCGGGACCCGGAAGTGACATGATGGGACCTGGTGCTGTTCCAGGAACTGACGTGATGGGACCCTGGCGCTGCTTTTTCCACATAAATATCATGTGGAAAACAGCTTAAAACAGCTGTGCGGCTGTTTCAAGGCAGTTTTCTCTATGGTATTTATGCTAAGACTGCAGCACCAGGGACCCGGAAGCTCCTTTCCCTGGCTCCTCTACAGGGATATATGCCGAGCCGGGGAGAAGGTAAGTGCCGAGGGGCTCGAGCGGGGGCGAGTTCACCCCCGCTTCCACCCTGATCGAGATTTCGGGACATCCCTAGTTCAAACCACTTCACATGCATTCGCTCAGTTCTTACGACAGCCTAGGAAAGATAACAGTATTGTTATCCCCACATTGTAGACGGGGGACTACATTTTATGGCAAGGTAGTGCAGGAGGCAATTGGCTGTGCCCCAGAGCCACCATTCTGAATCCAGCTCTGCTTTCCTGCCACCATTTTTATACGGGCTCCAGTTAGTGCACCTTGGGGATCTAGGGAACAAACAAGATGGATCCTGCAAACTTCAGATTTGCCCACTGTAGAGGATTCAGCTTTGGTTGTTTCCTGGAAGCGGGTGAGCTCGAGAGAATAATTTGGAAATCAGTAAATGTTTTTAATAGTCGACTCGTGTGGTATTGAATTGTTAGACAAAAGATGAGCATTGCAAGTCTTGCTTAATGATTATGTTTCTCTCAATAGACACATTGAAACTCTTGTTTTGTTAGTGTCTTCCCGAAACGCCAGCTTCAGGTTTCTAACATCCACTATCGAGTTCCACTTCCTAACCTTTTGTGAGGGTGTTGTATTCTGAATTTTCCACAAGAGCTTAGCAGGAAGTAGGTTTTAATCTCTTATGCTTCATCTTTGCATCCATAAAACTGTGAGGCAGAAAAACTGCTCTAAAGTGCAACTTCAATCTTTGTTATAGTGAGGAAAGAGATCAACTGATGGCCTCTGAAAAGGACTGTGTGTGTATGTTTGTGTGTGTGTTCCATTTTTGGAAATATATATTTTTTTCTATCACATCTAGCTGGTAAAAAAAGCAAACAATGAATGTAATATACGTTCCTACAAACATTACCATTTCAAAGTCCTCTTATTTTAAAGGAGAAAAATAAAAGGAGAACAAACTGTACAGGAGCTTGTTTGTGGCTGTCAAGGATTTTTTTCCTTTGCCAAATGAAACGTACTTCTGCCTTCAGCATTTTAAACTCCTTTTGCTTTGATTTTTATTGTCACCTTAATTGTCTTCCCGTCATAAGGGGCCCTGTGCTTTGAAGGGCAAAATAAAATTTAGCTATTGCTTTGCCTTGCGCTTTCACTTTTCGAGAACACTGCCGTATTTTATATTACAGGTTGCTTTGCTTGGCTGATCTCCCTTCTAATGAAAGTACCTGGTGATTGAACAGAGCTAGATTCTGCTACCGTTGCTGGCTACTTCATTCCCCTTGGTTCAGGGATGGTTTTGAAATATGTATTGAGGGGAGCAAAAGGAAAATGCTTCCTATATATGATGGAAGGAACTGCAGCTGATGATAGCATTAGATACACCTACCAACATGCTTCCAAACCCAGGGGTAGGGATGTATGGATCAGTCCATATCTGGTCCGTAACTTTTGCACGTATTAAATCAGAAGTCCATTCCATCCAATTTCCCCATCATTCTAAGAATCTTTTGCATCGTTCCCTAATATCCAATTTTTTGTTTGTATCTTTCCCTAACATATGCATTTAGTAGGTATCTTTCTGTGATATACACTTTTTTTGTATGCAATTTTTGAGCCAATAACTGCATTGCAAAATTCAGAGAAGTATTGGATGCTAACTGTGTTCTGATCCACATGCTAGACTGGGCAGTCAGTGTGAGTTTGGTCAGTTTGCTTAAAAATTTGGACAAAACGAAAAAAATTATAGCATCTCTATTAAGAGTATCTTATGGATATGGGAGCTCTCTCTCTGAAAGGGAGATTTTTCCCTTTCAGAAAAGCTTCTATTAATTTCAGGAGGGGGAACCCAATACCCCACCACCCACCCACCCACCCACCCACCCACACTGCATGGATACATGGATTAATGGATACACTAATTCCATTGAAATGAACAAAGTATCTTGCATATGACCTATGGTAGTACATCATTTTCTTTTTTCTATTATATTACCTTCCGATCCAGGAGTCAAGGGGCCACATAGCATCTCCTGTTGTGAACCAACACGTATGCCATGATCTCCATCTGAGACCCTCCTCCAAGAGCCTCTTCCAAGGGAGGTTCGTAGGATGGCAACAAGGGAGAGGGGCTTCTTGGTGGTGGCTCCCCTGTGAGGTCCACCTGGCACCAACAGTATCATCTTTCCAGCATGCCAGATTAAGACTTTCCTCTGTTCCAGTGTGCCAGATTAAGACTTTCCTCACACACGTGCGAGAATGTGCATGTATATGCACACAAATATGTGTGGTCCCCTGGTAATGTGCCTAACACAGCCCTTGGGGGCAAAGAGGTACTAGGCCAAAGGAAGGGGGCCAGCCCGGCTTGTTGTTTTAAGCAGCTAATGCTGGAGCTTAAAAAGAGCTGGTCTGAAAAGAGAAGGTGGGGAGCTGATGTGCTCTCTGCAGGAAACCCTGTGGTGCGTTGGGTTCCCCTAGAGCTCTGAAGGGGAAGAGGAGGTTGTCGGGGTGTGAGTGCTGTGGGCCTCCATCTTATGCCCAACCTATATATATGTGAAAATATACTTGTATCACAGAAATGCCATAGGTCCCCTGTGAATGATCTTCTTCCATAGAACGTGAACCCTGAGTGAGTGCTGGAACCCAGTGAGGTGCATGCATGTAACACTATTGACATCCCCCTCCTCCTCCTCCTCCTCCTCCTCCTCCTCCTCCTCCTCCTCCTCCTCATCATCATCATTATTATTATTATTATTATGGCATGGGATAATTACACTGCATTTTATCAATAAAATTAACAGTGCAGCCAGTGGCTTGCATTGGTTTTCAGTTCTTACATTTTTCTCTTTAATTATATTGTCCAGCTGTTGTTTGAAGTGTGCCGTACTGTCTTATGGGTTCCCAAAGTGATTTTCTCCCAACCGCAAGCATCTTAGAAGATGGTAACAAGCCCCCGCCCCACCCTGCCGCCATTCCAAATGCAGCTCCTTCGTTACCAATATGTTAGAAATCATGTGTGAGTTCCTGACATGTGTGTTTTTGGATTACAGGAAACAGTTCTCAATGCCTATTGATCTCTTTTTCTACTTGAATGCATACCACACCACTGACAATTCTGCCACAGTAGGGTTTTGCTTTATGAACCCATGGTTCATCTGTTTCTGGGTATCGTATTGTGCTAGTAATAATTTCATAATTATTTATTTCATTTTATCTATTTAAAAATGACTCTGCTTTTCTTCCAAGGACTCAGTCAGTGGCTCATGGTAAAATGGTCTGTAGTTCAGTGGCAGAGAGCACGTTTTCCATGCAGGTTCAATCCATGTAGGTCTGGGAAGGACCCCTGTCTGAAACCCTGGAGTGCTGCTGCCAGTCATTGTAGACAATACTGAGTTCGATGGACCAGTGATCTGTCTTGCTATAAGGCAGCTAGCTGTGTTCCAGAAGTACACACACTCAAAACAAAAACAATAGCCAAGAAAAAGCAATGGTATATAATACGGGGAATCAGAACATCCTATTAAAGCACAGAGGAAAACGCTGGCCGGCACTCAGTCCAAACGCTGGCCGGCACTCTCCAAAGAGCTACATCTTGACCAGGTGATGACATCACCATAAAGACTGGGCCAAGTGGGCTTCCCTGGGACAATTATTTTACAGTATTGGTGCCACCACTGAAAAGGCCCTGTCCCTTGTACTCAGCCACTGCACTTCAGTTGGCAGGGGAGCCCAGAACAGAACCTCAGATACTGATCTAAGTACAAAGGAGGGGGCATATATTCCAGTGGCCTCCGTTTGGCAGGGACAGGCTCTCTTATCTGGTACTTGTCCCTGTAAATCTCCATCTCTTTTGAGGAGGTTTGTGGTGTGCCTTTTTAAAATTGTGCATTTCCAACTTTTCCACTCTTCAGGTTTCAGCTCCTTTCCCTGGGTGTCTAGAAATATAATCTCAGAGTGGGTGGCAGCTGCATCTCACCCCTTGAGCTCACCTATGTAAATAGTCACATGCTGGCCCACGTTTTACACTGCCTTTCGTTTTCAGTGCAGTGGCTGGTGAGGTTAATGTTGAATTCTTGATCATGTGTTGAAAGATAGTTATGTTTCTCCCTGCCCCCCCCCCCCAGTATATCTTTAACCAAAGGGAGGAAGCAGAGGAAAATACTTACGTATTTGCTATTAGATGAGAATGGGGCATGCTATTGGAAGCAAAAGGACTATAGCAAGTGGCAGATAGAAAAAAGCTCACAGCAATGTTTAACACTGGAGACTGTGATGGAGCTATCCATGGTGCTCCGTGGTGGTGAACCTATTTTGAGGATGGAGTTACGCATGGATGGCTCTGATAAAGCTCCAAATGAAACCTGCAATGGAAAAGGAACCCCACCAAAATAGGAGTCACCAGCCTTCCCTGGGTACAGCTATTCCCAGCATGGAGAGGACCATGATGTACATGTCTGCCATATAGCTGTTAAAAATGAGGAACCTCTCAGAAAAAAAAGATGTGGCAACCCTAATTAAGCACTAGCATCAATGAAAACGCAGGAATTCAAACCTAGACTCTTAAGAACAAAGCTCTCAAAGCCCTGGGCCTAGATGACGAGTCTGTCATTTTTGGCTTCTACCGCATTCAGCTTGTTTTGTATAAATCTCAAGTTCTTTTTGTCCTGAATATGGAGGACTTCACGAATTTTGGTAAATTATTATCAAAACTGAACTGAAACTAAATTCGCACCCATTCCTAACCAGCCAGCTTTCAACGAGGTTTAGGATTGCTCTGTTAGAGTAAGTCTCATAACTGGAGTTAATATCAAAGCCTGTCAGAGGTATCTCAGGGATTTCTGTTACAAGGTCTCTGTATTATTTCCCCCCTTTTAGCAGTTTCTTACAGAAATTGCAAGTTGTAATCTCACTGTATCCTCCCCTATGCAGCAATTACATGAGTTATGTTGGTTGCCTGAGAAACTTTAGCCATTGTTTTTTGTGTGTTTTTAAACCAAACAAACCCAAAAGCTTGATATTACATTTATTAGAATGGAAATCATCTTATATTTCCCACTATGGTTGCTTATATATATAACCCAGGGAAATAAACCTTGATGGTTGTTAATGTCTAATGCGTAGGCCTAACAATGCAGTCACAGTTGCCTGGCAACCAGGGAAGATCTACTGAAGTCCCAAAAGAATAAATAGAAGATTCAGCAGCAGTGGGGTCATCTTCAGAGCAGACAATGAAGAAACACTTCCCCATAGTCTTATTATGTAACGTTTTAATGACTTAATGGCTGATGAGTTAATTTCATATTTTGCTCATTCTAGGTGTTGATGCAAGTGACAAATATGGCCACAATTACAGTGATTCGGTGTATTTAGAAAAAGAAACTCTCAGGTTGCATCCCCAAGCCTTATTCCCTAAGGCTTCTGACATGTGGGGAGCACGGTACCCCTTCTCCATGTTGGTGGCCTCGGGGTATCTGAGAAGGTAGCCTGGAGCAGTTCAGAATGTCTTGCATGTGATAGTCAGCCACGGCACGTGCTTCAAGGACTCTGGCTGGAAGAGGGAAACGTATTAATATCTCCACATCTCTATGTTGGTACCCTTGGGTCATGCAAGGTGTGGGTTAACACAATCCAGGGATGTCTATTGGCTACACAATGTCCTTGCCTCAATGCCTCACATGCCTGAGGCCTCCACTGCAGAGAAGGGAAGGAGAAAACCCTGACCTCGCAGGGTTAAAGGCCTCTCATTTATTTCCATAATAGAATCCTTTCCAGAAATGCTTCCCCCTCCCTCCTCACAAGCTGAGGCCTGTTTCCATCCCAGTTCATGTGTCAGAGTGGAACACTTTGGTTTCATTGTAGTGGTTCAGATACAGGCAAAGTTATATGAGGGCCGAAGTCTTGACATTGCAATCCCTTACACAGGCATTGCAGCATTGAAAGTGTGGGAGGGACATGGGGAAGTCTTCAGACTTTGCCCCCTGAACACAGGGGGGCTGGGGTGTAGGTGGAGGGCTGGGACTGGCACACATGTACCCTCCACTCTTCCAGTTTTGTAACACCTGTATAGGGCTATGGTAAGTAACGATTATACATATGACCGTCACTTGAGTACAGCCTCCTCTGCAGGTCACCAAAGAGAGAAAATGACCACTTAAAGATCATCTAATCCAACTACCTGCCGATGTAGGAATCCATTACTGCAGCATAGCTGTTAGGTGGACATCCAGCTTCTGCTTAGAAGCCTCCAATGAAGGAGAGTCCACCACCTTCCAAGGCAGCCTATTCCACTGTTGAACCGCTCTTACCATCAGGAAGTTCTTCTTAATGTAGAATTGAAATCCCCTTTCTTGTCATTTGAACCCACTGGTTCAGCTCCTAATGTTTGAAGCAAAAGGAATCAGATTTGCTCCACCATCCATGTGACAATCCTTCAGATATTTGAAGATGGCTATCATATCACCTCTTAAACATCTCTCCTACAATTTAAACATACCCCAAACCCTTAGGATGAATAGTGGAATAATCTCACGCAACCTTATTGACCTGGATCCACATTTATTAATAATAAATTATTAATAAATTATAATAATAATTTATTAATTATTGTTAATTTAATAATTATCATTAATTAATTATTAATAAATTAATAAATTTATTAATAATAATTATTAATAAAAATATAATAAATTATAATGTGTGGATCAGCAAAACCTGAGCTCGCTGAAGTTCTCCGAATTCCATCTCAATGCTCATTCCAACTCAAGTCTGTATCAGATTGTGAGCTTTGTTTTTTCCTCCTTTCCACATAAAAATCTGTGCATATTTTCATGCACATTTTTCCAAATGTATGCATCAATGGTGCACATTTTTGAAATGTACACATCCTGCTCCCATTGATTAAAGCATATTTGTATTCATTTCATGCACTTTTTTAAAATGTATGCATGCTCTCGAACACTTCTTTTTGGTACGCAAATTGCATTGCAAGCTCAGAAATGTACAGACTTCGACGGAGTCTGTGTTTGGTCCAGAAGGCGCAAACTGGGTAAAATCCGGATCAAAAATGAACTGAAATGAATTTCTCGTACAACCCTAGGGATGTACCTCTGCACAAAATGCAGATGTGGATACAGCACAGAGCTAAGGTAGAGTCCCCTCCCTAAACCTAGGAAAGCTCCAAAGACTTTCACACATTCAAATATACACATAGGGCTCTCATCAGATGTTCAAATGAACAAGCTGGAGAAGAAATATAGAAGGAGAGGCTCTGTGTCAGTGCTGGAATGCCTTTTATAGCCATCTTTTATCACATTCATTGCTTAAAGAGTGTTAACAAAAATAAGTGTAGAAAGTAGCCATGAAACACAATGAAGTTCAGTGTAAACAAACTCCTATTACGGTTCCATGAACAAAACAGGCTTCTAAGCTCTCAGTCTCATTATATCCAGGAGATTTTGGCCCAAGCAGTTTATGCATTTGATCCCTACTAGGGATGTCTGAGGATTTTGTTTGGCCAGTGGAAATCTGGCGGCCTAGCTGGGCTCGGCCCCACCGAACTCCGTCCTGTTTACCTCTTCCCTGGCTCAAGTCGTGTTCTCCCAAGTTGAGCTGGGGAAGCAACTTCCACATTCCTGGAGGACCGCTGTTTACGTAGAAAATGTCTTAAGATACACCTAAAGCGACCGTAGGGAGGTATACTGAGTAGGAACTTACCTGCTCGAGAGGGTGCTCTGGAGCACGCCCCGCCTGCTCTCTCCACTTGCACCACCAGGGAACTGAAAGTGACACAATAGGTTCCCCGCCGTGTCACTTCCGGTTCCCTGGCACTGTGTTTTTAGCGTAAAAACCAGGGAAACCCAGCTTAAAACGGCCACGAATAGCAAATCGCAGCCGTTTTAAGCTGTGTTGCCCTGGTTTTTATGCTAAAAACGCAGCACCAGGGAACCAGAAATAGACACGCCAGGGACCTGAAGCTCCTTTCCCCTGCACATCTTGGATCGAGCAGTGGCTAGGTAAGTCGCGAGAGTCTCGGGGGGGGGCAGTGAGCTGCTTTTGGCCTGTTTTCAGCCCCCCCCCGAGACTCTCAGATACATCGCTAAGTAATTTGCGTAATTTCCACAAATTGCTGCCACATTTGACGTATCTTAAGGCATTTTCTATGTAAACAGCAGCCTGCTGGGAACCCAAAAGTCCATTGAGCAGCACAGTGTGTGCCAGCTTTCGGCCCAGCTCAGCAGGTGCAGCAGTGGCATCCACTGAGCCAGAGGCAGGTCGGGTCTTGGCAGATTGTCCATCTCTAGTCCCTACAACATAAGGAAAGCCTTGCTGGATCAGAACAATGGTCTATTGTGTTTCCATCAGTGGCTAACCAGATGCCTTCTCAATTTCACAGGCAGGCGTAGGGATGGGTGAGAATTTCTTCTCACCTTGGTCTTGATAAGAAATTACCAAAATTTGCAAAGTTCTCTGTATTTAGGACCAAAAAAAGGGGGGATTAAAAAAATGAATGTGAGAGAAAATGAAACAGATAGATTTGCCCAACCGGTCCCAGGCTCTGAATGCTTTGCTCTGAATGCTTTGCTCTTAAAAGGCTGGGTTTGACTCCCCGTGCGTCCAACCATGTTGATACTGAATTAGGGTTGCCACCTCTTTTTTTCTGACAGGCTCCTCTTCTTTAACAGCTATGTGAGAAGCAGGTACATGACATCATCATGGTCCTTTTCATGCTGGGAATAGTTGTACCTATTGAATGTGGCTGGTGTAGATGGGTGAGAATTTTGTTTCAGTTTATCTTGATTAGAGTTTACCAACATTTGCAGAGTTCTTCATGTTTGGGAGATGAAGAATTTGAGATTTTTAAAGAGTATGGGTGAAAGTGAAACTGACATATCTGCCCATCTGTATGGGGTATGATGGCTTCCCCCTGTTGTAAGGCCCCAAATTCTGGTATTAGGGTTGCCAACCAGTCAGTATTTTACTGGTCTGGCCTATAAACCATTTTGTGCTACATAACCAGTGCTGGAATATGAAAAGCCAGCTCAATGTTCTCCTACCATCAGCGGTGAGGTGCAAGCACAAGAGACAGGGCCTTTTCAGCTATGGCACCACAACAGTGGGACACTCTTCCAAGACTCCAGGCCCAGTTGCTGCTTGTCTTCCTAAAAATGGTGAACGCCTGGCTTTTCTAGAAGACCTTTTCCAGAAGCCTGCCTTAAGGTTTTATGCTTTGCTGTCTTAATTTTTTTTTAAAAAAAGTTTTAATGTTTTCTTTTGTTTCTTACATTTTCTGTAAGCTGCCTTGGAAGCCACTTTCAGACTGAAAGTGTGGAGTAGCAAATATTGTAATAATTAATTAATTATTTATTACAATATTTGCTACTCCACACTTTATGATGAGTCACTTTCTTGACGCTTCCCGGTGAATTTATAGCTGAACAAGGTTTTGCACCAAATGCAGAAAGCAAATTAATCTTTGCTTGAACTTGCACCCTCATAGCTTGTATCTAGAAGTTATTCTGATGCCACGGCTCCTTGGTAGACCACCTACTTTGCATGCAGAAAGTCCCAGGTTCTATCCCCGCTATCTCCAGTTAAAAAGGTCTCACATAGTACATTATCTAATTACACTTTTGTTTCTTTACAAGATTTATATACTGCTCTACATTCAATAAAATTTCTGAGCAGTGAACAACAAAAAGGGGGAAACTAACAATAATTATAACAATCAAAATACAAAAGTAAACGTTTTAAAATCAAATTGTGCCAATGGAACCATGGCTGTTTAGTCAGGGAAGTCTTGATTCAAGAAAAAAATGTCTTCGGCATGATAGGAAAGACCTCTGCTTGGGACTCTGGAGAGCCACTAATCAGTTGAAGTAGACGAGGAGTAGGAAACCTCATGTCCTCTGGATGTTTTGGACTACAGCTCCCATAATTCCTGACCATTAGGAATGCTGGCTGGGGCTGATGGGAGTTATAAAATCCACAGGGCACCAGGTTGGAGTGGCCAATATTGTGCTAGATGGATTGGTGGCCTGACTTCGTATAAAGCTTTATATACCTGAGGCGATAAAGGTTGCATTTCTGCTGGCTGAGATTTAGGGGATGTATGGGGGGGCGGGAATCAGTTCATTTTTAATCAGGATTTGCCCGGTTCACACGTTCCAGACTGAACAGGGACTCGAACACAATTAGTGGTCAAAGCCATACATTTCCGAGCTTGCAATGTGATTTGTAGACACCCCCCCCCAAAAAAAATTTTGTTTGGCAGAATGCGTACATTTGAAAAATGTGCACAAAACCCACTTTAATGAATGGGAGAAGAATGCATACATTTCAAAAAAAATGTGCACAATTGATGCATACATTTGGGAAATATGCATGAAAAGACGCACAAGTTTTCATGCAAAAAGAAAAAAAAATAAAGCTCACAATATGATATGGACACAAGATGGAATGAGCTTCAAGGTGGAATTTGGAGAACTTTAATGAGCTCCAATTTTGCTGATTTGTACATCCCTAGCAAACCTCAACATCTTTTAGAAGATGGACCTATGCAGTCGGAAGGAAGCATCACTGAGTTCAATGGTACTTAGTCCCAGGGAAATATACGTAAGATTCAGTCATGCTGATCGTAACAAATTTGGTGTTATGCTCTGTAATGCTGCTCTTTGGTGTGTCTGCCTGCAGCTTTGAACTGTCCTTGTGGGTATGACAATGGACTCTCCTTGGAGGCTTTAGCTATGGCTTGAGCTGTCGTGGTGACCTCCATCACTTCAAAATGTACCGTGGAAATACTGAGCACAAATCTGTATTCAGATCCAGCACTCTGTCCGTGCTGCCCAGTCCCTAATTCTTGTGCAGATTTTGATATTTATGGATTGCTGACCTATGATAAAGCTTACTTTTAAGAGAACAAAGCTGATTGTGTTCAAAGAACATGAAAAAAGAGAGAGAAAAGAACTCAGAATGAAGCAGCTTCTAAGAGAGTATCAATACGAATGTCCAGAGGATAATGACCTCTTTTGCAGAAATTCAATTACTAATTATGTTTTTATACCTTATAGCAAGCTGGGGTTTTTTTTCCTTCTTCCTTTTAGGTAAAAGAGAAGGATGTAGCAACTTTAATGGGAGTCTCTGGTAATTGAACAATCAATGGTCTGCTGCATCAGCATTCCTTAATCTTAAATTTGTGGCTTGTATAATAGAATAAATGTGTTGCTCTTATAACAGAAAGGTATGTCACTAATATATCCCGCCCAGTAGCTTCTCATTATGTGCAGCTTGTGTTTGACACCAGTGGGATTGTGTTCTGCTCTAGGGAAGGGTAGAACCATCCTTCCCTTGCCTTTGCCTTTGTTTTCATAACTAATTCAGAGCTAGCTTCTTTCATTCTTCTTCATTTTCACTTTCCCACTGATTTTGATGGGACCATCTATTAGTATGTATTTGCCCCTTTCAAGATGCTGCCATCTCATCAGGCAGAAGACTGCCCCATGTGTTCAAATAACACATGATGGGGGCCGCAGAGTCAAGTGGGCCAGGCCCCGTCACCACCACTGCACCCAGTGGCTGTGTCTTCCCCACCATCCACATGTAGACGTATGTATCACATAAAGCTCTTCCACTCATACCCAGACCCTGAACCTAAAGACCCCTTGGAGGAGAAGCATGTGGTGGGGCAAGACCCTGGGGAAGGGCCCCTGAGTCCAGTGGAAGAGCCATGCTTTGCATGCACATGTCCCCGCTTTCAAACCCCAACACCTCTCCATAGGACTGGGAAAGATGCCTGCTGGAGATCCTGAGGAGCTACTGTCAGTGAGTGGGGTCTCCAACATGGTGCCTCTGGGCACCACTGTGCTCACGGACCCCTTGCTTGGTATCTGCCAAGCTCCTTGCCCCTCCTGATTTTTATTTTATTTCTCAAGGGCACAGTCCTATCCATCATCATCATCATCAGGCGATCACTCGTGACCGAGTAAGATTGTCTTCCGGGATAAAAGGAGGAGATTCTAAAGAAGATTGTGTAGACTCTAGCGATGGGTCCGTAAGTGACTGTGGAGGCCAATTCTAGATCCACACAGCTTCCCACAGTGAGGACACAGGTTACCAGATAGAAGATGGTCCTGTAAAGGATTCATTTGATGTGCTTTTCGCTTAGCACGTTTCTCCCTTTCACCTTGCACTCGGGCTTCTTCAAAGTCCATGGAACCTTTGTGAAAGGCCAACCTCCATTTAGATCGTTCATGGGCCAGAGCTTCCCAGTTTTCGATGTTTATATTGCATTTTTTAGATTAGCCTTATGAACATCTTTAAACCTCTTATATTGACCACCGATATTCCGCTTTCCATCCTTGAGTTGGGAGTAAAGTAACTGCTTTGGGAGACGGCAGTCAGGCATTCGAACAACATGACCGGTCCACTGAAGTTGGCGTTGAAGGATCATTTTTTCAATGCTAGTAGTCTTTGCTTCTTCCGGTACACTGACATTTGTTCGCCTATCTTCCCAAGTAATTTGCAGGATTTTCCGGAGGCAACGTTGATGAAACCTTTCAAGGAGGTGGAAGTGACGTTTATAGATAGTCCATGTTTCGCAGGCATACAATAAAGTTGGTAATACAATGGCTTCATAAACCAGTGTTTTGGTCTTCTTACAAATATCCCGATCCTCGAACACTCTATGTTTCATTCGAGAAAATGCGGCACTTGCAGAGCTCAGACGATGCTGGATTTCACTGTCGATGTTAGCTGTAACAGAAAGATAGCTGCCAAGATAGAGAAAATGATCGACATTTTCCAGTATTGTCCCGCCAAGCTGGATAGATGGCATCACCAAAGGATTGGCTTGCACTTGCTGATGAAGCACTTTGGTTTTTTTGATGTTAAGTGAGAGACCAAGTTTTTCGTATGCTTCTGCAAAAGCATTTAGGATAGTTTGGAGATCATCCTCTGAATGTGCGGAGACCACATTATCATCAGCATACTGAAGTTCCACAACGGAGGTTGTAATTACCTTACTTTTTGCTTTCAGCCTGCTGAGATTAAAAAGCTTTCCATCTGTTCGATATATAATTCCCACACCGGTGGGAAGTTTCCCCTCGACAAGATGTAAAACCATGGTGATGAAAATGGCAAATAATGTTGGGGCGATAACACATCCCTGTTTAACACCTGATCCCACTTTAAATGGAGCACCATGAGAGCCGTTGTTGTCCAAAACCGTTGCCGTCATGTTGTCATGGAGAAGTCGCAAGATATTCACAAATTTATTGGGGCATCCAATTTTCATAAGGATAGTCCAGAGAGCTGTACGGTCTACAGTATCAAAGGCCTTAGCCAAATCGATAAATGCCATATAAAGGGGTTGATTTTGCTCCCGGCATTTTTCTTGGAGCTGACGTGCAGTAAAAATCATGTCTACTGTCCCTCTAGAGGGGCGGAAACCATATTGAGTTTCAGGGAGGATCTCTTCTGAAATAGATAGAAGACGGTTTGCGAGAATCCTAGCAAATATTTTACCTGCGGTTGCTAAGAGAGAAATGCCCCGATAGTTTCCACAGTCTGTTCTATCACCCTTCTTAAAGAGGGTGATAATTATGGCATCCCTGAAGTCTTCTGGGATCTCTTCTCTTATCCAGATTTTTTCGATGAGTTTATGAAGATGTTGTACAAGTTCGGGCCCCCCTTCTTTAAAGATTTCAGCAGGAATCCCATCTGGTCCACTAGCTTTGTTGTTCTTCATTTGCCCTTGATGATCATAAGCTCCTGAACTCAGAGGCTTAGGATCATCCAATGCAGGGGGGGGGAGTGGCTGAGGTGATTGTTGCCTCCCTGTCCTCCAACCCTGCATTTTTCACCAGACAGGCTTTTTTGCCCGTCTAGTGATGGTATTTCAGAGAGGGAGGGAAGGAGGCTGGCAGAGGCTCAGATAGCTCATATTCTATCTATCCAGTCTCCTCCTCCCCTGCCCACCAAAATGCCCCCTTTTACCCCTCTCCAAGGTTGAGTTCCCAACCTAGGAGGCCAGCTGTCATGGTTCATTCTGCGCCGGCTGTGAGCGGGGGTGGGGTGGGGTTGGATCTCCAACTTCCTCTTCGGAGTTCAGAGTTCTGTCTCTGACCTCAGAGGGGGGGACTCCGAACAATCCTACGGCCACTCAGACTCCATTTAGGGGCCATAGGATTGCTTCTTCTGATTTTATTTTTTAAAACTTAAAAATAGGGAGGCTGGTATGCTGCAAAATGAAGTGCTGCCCTCCAATGCTATCTTTCTTAGGGTTCCAAGGAGTGGTTGGTTCCAAAGAGTGTTACTTCTGCCTTCTACTTAGGTTCTTGGGCAAGTTATTATTTTTCTTTTAGTCTCACCAGTTTTCCTTTTGGAAAATGAGTGTTTTGTGACTGGCTCTGCCTACTATGGTAGCCATTGTATGAACATGCAAGGCCCCCCATGGCAGCCATTTTGTGAGAGCACCCACAACACTCTAAAAATTTCCAAATGTGTCCATCAACTCAAAAACATTGAGGACTCAGTCCTGTTAACTGATCTGACATGGAATAAGGCAGTTTCCTATGTCCAATGACTAGCCCTCTCCCCACCAATGAACTCAACACTGCCAGCATCCCAGAGGAGCCATCTAATTCTGCAGAGCCTTCAGATCCCAACGTTTCAGCTGTGGCATTAGAAGAATCCACAGGTTAGTTCCCTGGCCTCCTGGCAGGATCCCAAACATATGCACCCTGCAAAAGCAAGGGAGAATACTGAGCCAGGCAAGATTTCCAGCACCTTCAATCATGTGCCCATGATATGAGGCTACCTTTTGCATGAGATTACTTGGGGGAAGGAGGAAGCTCATGTGTAAGCTCCTGCCTGGATCAAGATTTGGTTGAGAACCAGGAAGGGGTGGAGCCTCCAGCTCCTATATAATCTCTCAGTCTAAGTCAGGCAATTGTTGTTGCATCAGCTATCTCCCAGGTGACTCCTTGTGCTCAGTCTGCTTTCAGGTTCATACCCTCTGTCCCTTCTAGACCAGGGAATGGAACCACATGGGGGGGGGGATCTTTTTGGACCAGGATCCCTCCTTGTGTGGATGATCTCTACATGCACAGAGGCTCTTCTTACACACATGGACAGTGTGGGTGCATGGCCTCTAGGTCCAGCAACAGCTGAGGACAGAGTTAGTCCACACAGCCTTGCAACCCCCTCACACATTCTTTGAACATGGGAAAGGGGCATCTGAACCTTCTATTACCACCTCATTCTGTGGCATGTCTCGACCAGGACTAATTGATTATTCTATGCTGCAAAGAAAACTTTTCATCAAATAACATTCATTCCCCAGCCTCCAATTAGCCATTAGTTCCTCTGGGAGCAGGGAAAAGAAGCTCTATGTTCATGCTTACCAGCATAGATTTCATAGATCATAGAGTTGGAAGGAGCCTACAAGGCTATCAGGTCCAACCCCCTGCTCAATGCAGGAAACTAGAGGAGGGGTCTCCCCATCCAAGTAATAACCAGGAACACAGCACCGTGAGCATGAACCGAGCACACTGACTGAGAAGTGGCAGGCCTACCACAATCTCCTCTCTGTTAACACTGGGATATTGCAAGCAGAATTGGGTAGCAGCCTCCTCAGCGGGGGTGGGGGGTATGTTGCTAGCCCTCATTCTGCTTGCATTAATTAAGTTGGGCTGTTTGCTTTTATGAGCAACCCTATATCAGTTTCTTGCCCCGTCTTTCACCCAACGCAGGTTTTTCTTTTTTATTATTTGCAAATCTAACAACAACAGCAGCAACAACAACAACGCCCCTGAAGATGTTGGGGGGGGAACATGAAAGAGGTGGGGGGGGAGGAAAGAGGAAGGAAAAAAAGGGAAGGTCATAATATAAAGCATATCTATACACAATAATACTAGTTTGCATCACCCTTATAAAAAGGATTTGACACTTCTGCTTCAAGTGTGTGTGTGTGTGTGTGTGTGTATACCTGGACCATTTTGTATGTTTTGTGGTGGGAGCAGAGCCTTTCAGGTTTTGCCTGCAGGCAGCAATTACTCAACCAGTCTTCTTGCTATCGACAGAAAATTAAGGAGTAATTGTGCAAAACTAGCTTAAACAAACAGTCTTCTGTTTATGGACACCAAATATGGTTTTATTTCATTCCATATGAAGTATCCACTGAATGGTTTCCCTCTTTAAAAGGTTTGATATCAAAAGGGTGCTCTCTCTTTTGGGATGGGCAAATCTCTCTCTCTCTCTCTCTCTCTCTCTCTCTGTGTGTGTGTGTATATAAGCAGTCCTTCTGAAATTGACTACCGTAGTACAGTAATACCTTGGATTGCAAGTAACTTGGTTTGAGAGCGTTTTGCAAGACAAGCAATTTTTAAAATTTTTATTTTTTTATTTTTTACTTGATATACAAGCGACGTCTTGCAATACAAGTACTGTAGTACGGCTTAAATTAAAAATCTCTGTACAAATTTTTTTGGGGGTATTTCGTTTTGATATAAGAGTGTTTTGGATTACAAGCACGTTTCTGGAACAAATTATGCTCTCAATCCAAGGCACAACTGTAGATATGTTCAAATCTAGCAGAGCAGTAAGATCTTCAGTCCATTGAATGATAGGTGGTGGGTGTTTATCCTTCCAAGCTTGAAGTATAAGTCTGTTTGCAATTGTAAGGGCTCTCAATGCCCACTTTTGCTGTCCATCTGTTATTCCCCACATCACAGGGATGCAATTTAAAAGCACATGCACATCCACAATTATCACAGAATTTTCAAGAACAAAATGCATACAAGCAATGACTTCCAGTCAAAAAGAAACCACTACAGGACGTGCCCAGATCATATGCCTCAACAAGGCATTGTCCTCATTACATCGCCAGCATCTGGCAGAGCTAGCCAGGTTCTTCTTAACAAGCATCTGTGGTGGTCAATACATGTGATACATCATTTTTTGTTGAATCAGCCTCATTTTTAAATCTACAGAAATAGTACATATGAAAGCTAGGGCAACTTTCCATTGTTTAGACTGTATAGAGCATCCCAACTCCCTATTCCATTCCTCTTTGACATTCTGGACATCTTCCACAAGACATTTATAAACAGCTATTATAGGTCCCACTGTGGTTAGATGGTTGGTAACCAAAGACACCAGATAGAGTTGGGATGAAAGTTTGAGCTTGTGAACTTTCAGCTGACTTTTGGGATGCTTAGTGGGACAAAACTCACATACTTCTTTTGCCTACCAGCACTCCCAGCTTCATTGTGCTCCTTAGTCATTGGTTTGTGGGTCTCATCCCCCACCCCACCCATAATGCCCTTCAAGTGATGCTACTTCACTTGTTCACCAGCCATGTAAAACTAAACAGAACTGGTTGTCCACATGCTTGAGAACCTTGTGATCTGGCCCTTGGTAACACTATGGTAAGTGGTTTATATATTTTTCTTCTGGGGACTGGTTCTTGATTTGATCTTTGCTTCCCTGTAACAATTGCAGAAATATGGTAAAGTTAACTGTGTAGAATATGCCTTGTTTACCATCTAATCTTGCTGTGCTCTTCCCACCCTTTCCCATATCTTATATTCTAGTTTATCAGATACTAAGGCTGTTTATTGATTACAGCAAAAAGTAGAAATGTGAGGGAACATATGTATTTTATATCCCATTTTCTCTCTCTTAGCTTTACATCTGGAAAAACAAATAAACCCAAATCTATAGAAATCCATTTAAGCAATATTGTGTCTCTATGCTAGAAATGCACATGGCCGAGAGCAGCATAGCGCTAATGTATAAAATACCTGAAAATGGGATAAGTGAGACATTTTCCTGCAGAACTGAGGGGAAAAATGGCAGATCTATGACTATCTAAAGTTAGATTTTTCTCTGGATGTGAGGCAGTAAACTTTAACTCTTTTGAAATTACATATTGATTGGTTCCCAGGGAGGATTCACACTCTTCTGTAATCCTTAAACAGATACAATGGAGAAAGGAGAATATTAATTCATACATGGTACAGTAATACCTTGGATTGCAAGTAACTTATTCTGAGAGCATTTTGCAAGACAAGCAAAATTTTTAAATAAATTTTGACTTGATAAACAAGCAACGTCTTGCAAGACAAGTCGTAGGGATGTAACCGCTCACCTCGAGCGGGTGTAGTGGGCCAAAATCAGCCCCGCTCACGCCCACCAGAGACTCGCTTTGATATAAGAGTGTTTTGGATTACAAGCACGGTTCCGGAACTAATTATGCTCTCAATCCAAGGTATTACTGTATTCATATTCTTTTTAGACTCTTGATGGCATTCTATGGGTTATTTAAATAGGGTACATAGGAGGAAGGAGTTAAATTCACATTTTAATGCATGAACTTTTGCATTTTTTTAATCACTGTGTGAATCAAAAATCAATTATCCTTCGAAATTCACACTTTTCCAAATTTATCTATGGAGTTCTCCAATCAAAAGAATACATACACATGTGTGCATTAGGAAAAATAATACTCACAAATGCATTATATTAGTAAAATTGCATGCAAAGCACAGGTATATCAAACTGCACGTATTCGGAGAAATGTGCACAAAAATGTGTGTGAATTTTCATGTGAACTTTAAAAAAGATTCTCCAGGTTCACAATAAACTGAACCTAAGACTGGAGAAATTCTTAAAGTTCAAGACGAACCAAACTTAAGACCGGAAAAATTAGAAACAGAGACAAACTGAAATGGACAGATTTGCTTATCCGGAAAGGGATGGGCCTTTTGATATCAAACCTTTTAAAGAGGGAAACCATTCAGTGGATACTTCAATATATGGAATGAAATAAAACCATATTTGGTGTCCATAAACAGTAATACCTTGTTAAACAAGACTGCTTGTTTAAGCCAGTTTTGTACAATTACTCCTTAATTTTCTGTCAATAGCAAGAGGGCTGGCTGAGTAACTTGCTGCCTGGCCTGCATGCAAAATCTGAAAGGCTCTGGTCCCACCACAAAACATACAAAATGGTCCAGGTTAACTTCTTATTTCCAGCACTGAGTAACTAACTTGTCTCATCTTCTGATTTGGTTTGACCAATTGGTTATAGTCAAAGACACAGGTTGCAAACCTCCTCTATATAGGAGGTGATACCCAATGGAGCCTTCAGTTCCACTGTGCATCAGCTTGCAACTGCCTATGTGGCTGGTAGCTACAAGAGCTGGCAGATAGGACCTAGGCCAGTAGCTCCCAACCTTGGGTCCCCAGATGTTGCTGGCCTACAGCTCCCAGCATACCCAGCCAGCATGGCTAATGGCAAGGGATTCTGGGAACAGCTGTCAAGGATTCCAGCAACATCTGGGGACCCAAGGTTGGGAACCACTGATCTAGGCAAAGAGCTACTGAATTATGAAGGTTCTTCATAAGCATGGCTGAGGAGATATGAGAGCACAGGCTAAAAACCCAATAGCTTGTGGCTTCACTACATCTTGTCTACATGAAAGTTTCCCATGAGTCTGATAAAATATAATAGATGAGAGATGTTGCAATTTGCAGAATCCTCCTAAGAAATTTCCCTATTCTTACTGAACTTTTTTTTGGGGGGGGGGACTTCCTTTCTTCAGATGTTTTGCATAACTAGGTGTTTCTAAATTTGCCTTGGAATTTTACACATGGCATATTGTGTTAGTAGTTGTGTACAACAGAATTAATATTTTTAAAAGACCTTTAAACCTAACCGTTTTGCATTGTTAATATTTTTTTTTCTTTTCTTTTCCTTGTTGGTCTGGGCTACAATCATTAAAAAGGAAATCTTTATGTAATTTGGTTTTCATTAATTTAATAACTTGTGCATAAGTCAGGACTTATTTCTGAACCAACAAGGCTTCTTTATAAGGATCGAAATAAGAAAATCCCAGGGGCCTAGTTAGTTATGACTTGGAGATCTCTAAATTAATCTTCCTGCCTTAGATGGGGCATCAGTTTGCTTCAAAGTATGGATGATGTAGTAATTAAAAAAATAGTGACTCTATATAAAGGATATAAAACCTCTGTCTTGTACCACCACTTAATGGCTTTAAAAGACGATTAGACAAATTCATAGATGATAACGCTACGCTATCACTGGTTACTAGTCATACTAGCTCTTTAATAGTTTAAGAGAGCAATCTATGGTCCCTGGGCGAGCATCCCAGGAACCCTAGGATAGTTTGGATTCCCACCTTTGTGGTGGAATACAGCATTCCTACCTCAAAAGGGATCGCCTTCTCCCGTACAATCCGCCCCGCACACTTAGGTCCTCTGGGAGGAATTTACTCCAGTCAGCCAAGACTAGGCTGGCGAGTACTACCCAGAGGACCTTCTCTTCTGCTGCTCCCAGACTGTGGAATGGCCTGTCGGACGGGACTCGTACAACTAGATAGTCTCTTGGCTTTTAAAAAGGCCATAAAGACTGACCTCTTCCGACAGACCTACCCAGTGGAACTTTAAGAGTTTTTAGGATACTTTTAAAGGTTTTAAGGAATATTTTAATAATGTTTACTATGTTTTTAACTAGTTGGGTATTTTGTGTTTGTGGTTGTTCCCCGCCTCGATCTGAGTGGAGAGTCGGGTGAGTAATAAAATGTTATTATTTATTATTATTATAAAAGGGGGAGTTGGAGATCTGATCCCCTTCCCACACTCCCTCGCAGCTGGCATGGACAGAACTACACCAGCTGCCTCTCCGAGGTAGGAAAATCTACCTCGGAGAGGGGGGAAAGGAGTTGTTCCAGTGGGCAGGTAGGAGAGGAAACTAGAGAGGCCAGGATATGGTTTATCCTAAGCCTCCTCCAGCCTCCTTCCTTCCCCTTGCAAAGCACCCTCACTAGATGGGCTGAAAAGTCTATCTAGCAAAAAAGCAACGGCGAGGGGGGAGGAAGGCAAAGTTCACCTCCACCGCTCCTCCTGCCCTGACGGCTTCAGCTTGGCAGATCATAGGAATCTCGGAAGCTCCGAATTCAGAGGCTTCCGAGCAGCGGTGGCACAATCAATGTGATTGTGCCTTTAATGTGTTTAATATGTGGTCATCCCATGAAGCTGAATGATTCAGGATATATATGAGATATGTTAATATCTTAATATTTTCATTGACTATAATATTGTTTTTTGGTTGGTTTTTTATTATTGTTTTTGGTTTTTCTGATTGTGAAGCACTCTGAGGACATTTGTCAGTTGGGTAGCCTATACATTGAATGAATGAATGAATAAAGGAACTATGCATTGGATTCAGACTTCATCTTGATTAGAGTAGACCCATTAAAATAAATGGGACGAGATATGGCTGAGTATGTCTTTTCTCCACAATATTTATTTATTACATTTATACCCCGCCTTTTTTCCTACAAGGAACTCAAGGCGGCTTACATAATGCTCATCCTCCTCATCCTCCTCCGCCTCCTCCTCCTCCTCTCCATTTTATCCTCACAACAACCCTGTGAGGTAGGTTAGGCTGAGAGGCAGTGACTGGCCCAAAGTCACCCAGTGAGTTTCATGGCCAAGCGGGGACTAGAACCCAGATCTCCCAAGTCCCAGTCCAATATCATCTTGTGCGCTGCACTCAGTGCCCATATGTGTAAATGTGTTGCTTCTATATACGTGAATATATCTTCCATCCATGCTGGACCGGGCCACATTTCCCCTTTATTTTCATTCTAGTAACTTCCTTGCTTTCTCTCCCCCAACTCCCACTTATTTTCTTTCATAGATGGAACCTAATTAAAATGTTCTGTATGAGAGAGTTTCTTTGCAACCTTAAGCCTTGTTAAATATCTTTCAGTTATCCTTGTTTTTGTTTTTTTTAAAGTTGGCCAAAAAGTGACAATTTTTTCTAGAGGGTGAAAAAATGAATGTGTTGCAATGGAGTTGAATATAGAAAAAGAACAGCATTATGCTCTTTAAATACAGCTACACAGAGAGCTGCCGCTGAATGGTGCCTCACACAGACTGTTTTCAGTGTGTATAGATAATTGCTGGGGAAAATGTATTGCAAACGCCAGTTTATATGTGAATGTATGAAACTTTAATGTGTTTCATCGCAGCATGGGATACGAAAGCAAAACCGAGACATTTGTTATGCCTAAGGATGTGCGGACTTTCCTAAATCCATTCTGTCTGCGTTTTGCAGATTGCCCGGGCATCTTTTGTTCCATCGTCCACTCATTGACAGAATAGGATCTTCCGTATGAGTATTTAATTCATTTGCAAATGAGCATTTGTGCTACTGCACATTAGCGCAAATGTCTATTTGCAGAAGTGCGCATTTGCACAAATCCACCCCGACAAAGTTTTTTTTAATGGTCCTCAAGTCCAGAGAAATCCATGTGACTTAGAAAAACCGGTCCCCTGCAGAATCTACAGGTTGGATTCGCAGAACTCCAATCTCAGTTGAATCCATTGTGGATATCTCCGACATTCCTACTTGCACCTTCTGGATCACACACAGAAATGTTGTGGTTGGAGGCAGGGCAGGCTGGTGACTCCTGTCTCAGTGGGGCTCCTAATCCATTGCAGGTTTTGTTTAGAGCATTATAGGAGTGCTGTACTCCATCCCCAGAAATATGCTCACCACCATGGAGCACCATGGATAGCTCCTATAAAGTGCCAAATAAAAGCCACAATGGATTAGGAGCCCCACTGAAATAGGAGTCACCAGCCTCCACTGGTTGGAGGATCTACAGTTATAGTGGAGGGCCCATCAGATTTCAAAATGAAACAGCAAGAAAACTGAATACAGGTAGCCTAATTTGTGGAAATGTGAGTAACTTATTAAATATCTTTAACAAAACTATGTTTCTTTCAGTAACATTTTGGAAATAAGTACGCATGCCTAATTGCCTGCCAGTCTTTCCAATTTCTTTGCACTCCTTGGCCAGTTCATAGGAAGCTAGACATCATTTTCTTCTTACTGCACAATGAGGAGATTTCATAGATTTCATAGATCATAGAGTTGGAAGGAGCCTACAAGGCCATCGAGTCCAACCCCCTGCTCAATGCAGGAAACTAGAGGAGGCGGTCTCCCATCCAAGTAATCACCAGGCCTGACCCTGCTTAGCTTTCCACACTCAGACAAGCTGAGCCAGTACTGCCTACATGTGTTTCCAATAAATCTTAATGAATAGAAGTGCTGGAGACGTGGAGTACCCCCCACACACACACACACACCACAGGTGCAGAAGAGGGGATTCCCCATTGGGCTCTCATGGTTGGCTCTTGGATGTGCAGCAGAGAGGCAGTTCCTGCATCCTGTCGGCAAAGGGAGAGCTAGTAGCCAGCTTCCAGTGGACCCACCAGGCAGCTGCTGGTTTCTGAGCTTTTTCACACTTCAGTCAATCAGGAGAAAGTGCACAGTTCTGAAACATACACACAGATATGTGCATTTGCTCCATTCAGAATGTGCACTTTCGATGTTCAAATGAGCTGAACAAACAGGTGGAAAACTAAAATGGAAGCGAGCCAAAATGAGCTTCAAAGTGTTTTTCAGATAATTTAGTTGAGCTCAGAAATTGCTGCTTCTCCCATCCCTACGTATGTTCTTAAGGAAGTCTACATACTTTTAATCATTCAAAACATGTCGGCCATCTTAATTGTTAGGAAACCCTGAATATGTACATTTGCTTAAAATTTAAAACACTATTGGTGGACCATGAGGGGAAAAGGAAGTGGACAGCACAAGACTGAAATCAGTCCACCTTTGGTGTGGACTGATCTATTTCTCCTCCTTCTCCCAGTGCCCTGACCGGACCACCAGGTTTTATCCTATTCCAAGGATGAACTACACACACTTTCCCCTCTAACTTCTTATTAAAATGTGAACTGCATGAATTTCTCCCCATCCTTATAAAGATCTGGGGAAATAATAACAGGAACTGCCAGCAGGGAAGAATACCAATGAGTTTTGTGTCTTCTGCCCCCCAAAACAGCCTGAAATGCCCCCTCTAAATGCTAGCCTGTGAATTGGGCCACAAAAGGGGACCATTGTTACTTGGTGCTCCAATCCGCTTATAGCAAATCAAACAGCAAGAATAGAAATTCCTTTAAAATCAGTGAGATGTATGACTTCACTCCTTTCCATTTTCCTAAGCCTCTTGTTTACTGTGAGCTGGTATTCTTTTATGTGTTCAGGACGGTCTTGCATTACCAGTTTCTTTGTTATTAATGGAAGACCCAGAATGGTATAAGACCCCAGGACCAGCCCTATGATTAAGCAGAGTGAGGAGGCTCAGGGGGTCAGATTTTCAGGGGCTATTAAAGGGCAGCAATTATCTGTCAATTATTTTATTATAGTATTATATTATTACCACCGGGGGGTGCCATTTGGATTTTCCATCTCAGGCACTGGAACATCTTGTGCCATTTCTGCAAGATCATGCCATCGATTCATCGAACCTACTTGTTAGCATAAATGCAAAAAAAAACCAAGCACACTTTGGAGTTGCTGTTTTTCCAAAATGTTATCACTTTATTCACACTTCCTTTGCTGAGACACCAGATGCGGATTTTAGACTCTGTGGGTTTCTGTGAGTGTGGACCAGTTCTGGATTGTACAGAATTATGCATTTTTGTGGAGAAAATGTAGAATTTTTTCTACTAGAACCTGGGGTCATGCCATGAAGCTGATTGGTGGGAAATTCAGGACAGATAACCGACTTCTTCACACAGCGCATAGTTAAACTATGGAATTTGCTACCACAAGATGTAGTGATGGCCGCCAATTTTGATGGCTTGAAAAGGGGATTAGACAGATTAATGAAGGAGAAGGCTATCACTGGCTACTAGTCCTGACAGGTATATGCTACCTCCAGTGTCAGAGGTGGTATTATGTAACCAGTTGCTGGGGAACATGGGCAAGGGGGGTGCTGTGTTCCCGTGGGCAGCTGGATGGCCACTGTGTGAACAGGATGCTGCAGTAGATGGACCCATGATCTGATCCAGCCAGGACCGGTGCAGGGCAGTTTGGCGCCCTAGGCTAGGTTATATTTAGTGCCCCCCTCTCGTGCTGGGGGGGGCTCCGGAGCAAATGCCTGCTTGCCCATGCACCCCCCCACCAGCCCACCTCCTCCAGAAACCGCTTTCCCCGCTGCCAACCGGTCACCGCTGCCGCCGCCGCCACACACGCTCCTGTCCCGGCCTAGCTCCGGACGCAGAGGAAAGCCGAGCACGACCGCGAGCCTGCCCGGCGCCCACAATCCCCCCCCCCCGCACTGACCTGGTGGTTGCGGTGCCTTTGTTGGTGAGGTGGCCAGGCGGGGCAGGAGCGCGCCGGCGGCGAGGAAGGAGCGCAGCGTTTCTGCGCCCTCTTCCGCCACGTGCCCTAGGCAGCCGCCTGGGTTTGCCTAGCGGTAGCGCCGGCCCTGGATCCAGCATGGCTCTTCTTATGTTCTTATGGAAGGGGGACATAAGAATTGGTAGGAGGAAGCATTATATTTATTGTTATTCTTTAAGCATAGATATGTTACCTTCTGAATATGGTGCTGTAAAATGAATTCGAATGGATAACATCAAAAGATTAAAAATGGATAAAATATTCATGGGGGGGGAAGGATTACATTGGTGAAAGTGGTGCATTGTAAGACATTTCTTGCAGTTACATTATTGTGTCTCCTTTCTTTCACTAAAGTTGGTTTGAAACTGTGGAGAAAGCCAACCTAAGCCCCCTTTCTGACACACACACACTCACCAAGGTGAGGGGAAGGAGACCCGGGGGGGGGAGACAGACAGTCTCCACAGAGGCCAAAGGGACAAACAACATCTGCATAGCATCACCCCAGGGGGAAGACAGCATCGCCAGGTTTGTCAATGCTCTCGTATATCAGCCCCATCTACATAAGACTTGAATACCTCGCCAGAGCAGACACTTCGGCACCCATAAGAAAGGACCACTCAACACCACAGGATGGACCATTAAGCAAGTGGCTTCAAAGGGACCCCACCCCACGGGGGGAAGGCGTCACCCCACCTGACCCAAAAGGCCGCCCCTCAGGGAGGGTGGCAACCCCTGATTGGCAACCCACCTGATTATGGGAGGGGCTACCTGAAACAAAGGTATAAAACACCCTGCGCAAGGGAACTGAGTTGTTGGACCTGATCAGCAATCTTGCCCCATGCTTGGGGTAAGGGAACGAAGGATCGCAACCCCCGGGTAGCAGCACCCGGCACGCTCCAGCTAGCTGAAATCACTGGCCGCTTGGGTTGACCGGACCCCCGGGAAACCAAGCTGAAATCACTGGCCTCTTGGGTTGACTGGACCCCCAGGAACCAAGCTGAAATCACTCACAAGCCACTTGGGTAGACCGGACCTCCGCCGGGACCCAGCTAGCCGCTGGGTAGACCGGACCTCCGCCGGGACCCAGCTAGCAGCGTGCGGTTGACCGGGCCTCTGCTGGAGCCCGAGCTGAACTAAACTAGCTGAGAGCCCTGAAAATCACGGTGTCCTTGAGACTTCTTGCTTGCTACTTTGTACCGTAGTGATAAGCTGTATTGCTGGCTTGTGTCTGGGTTTCTGAAGGTAATTTTGTAAATAAACTTGTTTTATAAAAGATACTTTGTGGCTATAAGTTATCCCTTGTTCTGGGCTAAGAGTGATAGTCGCTGCCTAAACTCCGCTACCCCCTTAGCATTGAACCCGCGCAGAAGACCAGGTTGTCGGTCTTCCACTGAAACTAATGTTGAGAGCATTTATAGGCTATTGCAAAGAAAATGTGCTAACTATCAACTTTAGCAAAACCAAGATTATGGTTTTTACTAAGAGCCTCTCCCTGAATAAATGGGTTATAGATGGTCAGCCCATAGAGCAAGTTAGACAATACAGGTACCGGGGGATTGTTTTTCAATCTTCTGGTTCGGACTTCCGCTATACAATCAGCATATAATAGTGCCAAAGCTGTAGTTCACTACTTTTATACTAGGGGTGGACAGTTTATTCCTGCTGCACTCCGAGTATTTAAGGCTAAGGTGTTGCCACAATTGCTGTATGGAATTCCAGTGTGGATTTTGGGCTTCTCTTCCGCTTTGGAACAAATACTCTCATCTTTTCTGCGCAAACTCTTTGGTGTACCCAACTGTGTGCCATCAGCTGTTTTACAGCTTGAAACGGGGTTGTCATCGGTGGAATGTGTCGCATGGTGCTGGGCATTTAGATACTGGTTAAAACTTGCTTATGCAGCTTCTGAATTAGGTTATGTGTCCCTTCTTCAGAAAGACAATTACATCAGTCAGTGGTCTAAAGCTATCACAGATAAATTACAGATACTGGGTCTTTCTAATGCCTTTCTTTCTACCCAAATTATTTTGCAAGCAAAATCTATTCTTGCACTTCGAATTAAAGACATTGATACCCAGTATTCCCTATCTGCTGCCCACACCACTTGTTCCCCAATTCACTTGGGTCTGATATTTGATATTAAGAGTTGTGCAAAATATCTTGAAAATCTGACTGTTCCCAAATATCGGATAGTTTTCTCGAAAGCTAGGTTTAATGCAATTCCATCTGCTGTATTGGATGGTCGCTTCCAGGGAATTCCTTATGCAAATCGTCTCTGCCCATGTGGAGATGAAGTGGTAGAGTCTCTATCCCATGTACTTCTTTTTTGCAACTTCTCTAGAGATGAGCGACTGAGACGTATTGCACCTATCCTAAATAAATTCCCTGGAAGATCCTCTGACTGGTATGTGATCCATTTATTGTCAGGTGCTAATAAATATATAACAGAGATTGTTGCAAAGTTTTTATATTCAGCTACTAAAATTCGTAAGACCATCCATCAGTCTCATGAGGTAACAACTACTTGACAATATTCTACCATACTGTATATGTTTAGGTTTTAAATATTTTAAATGGTAGTATGCTTTTGATTTATATTTTAAGGATCATCCTGTGTTCTAAATAGTCTGTAAATATATAATAAAATGATGAGGATGATATTACTAATTTTATTATTGAGTACCCAAATTGTTCTGCTGTTATAATTTATAATCACAACTTACTGTTTTAATAACTCCTTTAACAATAACTGTTCTAAAAACTGTTTTTTTAAATGTATTATTCATTGTTTTAATACCAATTTTTATTTCTATTTCTAACAATTGTCTGAATACTTGTTTTTATGTATTAAGGGTCTGTGGACTAAATAAACAATTAAGTAAGTAAGTAAGTAAGTATCATTGTGTCATAACAACAACAGCAACAGCAACAAGCACAGATCAGGAGTGTAGGATAAGGCTATCAAGGAGTGTTAGTCATGATGGCTATATACTACTTCCAGTCTCAAAGCAGTATGCCTCTGAATACCAGTTGCTAGGAAACATGAGCAGGAGGGTGCTATATTGCTTCCATGTCCTGTTTGTGGGCTTCCCATGGGCATCTGCTTGGCAGCTGTGGGAACAGAACACTGGACAAAAAAAGGCCTTTGGTCTGATCCAGCATATGGCTCTCCTTATGTTCTTATAGTTGCCTTCCTCCCCAGCCTCTCCTCCCAAGCAGTATCCCTGAGTATTATAAGGGAAGGGTACCCAAGTATTTCTGCTTGAAGATTCTCTTGGAAAATCAGCGCTGGATGGTGTGAGGTAGATAACTTCTAGTGGTAGCAGACTTCAAGGAGAGAGAGAGAGAGAGAGAGAGAGAGAGAGAGAGAGAGAATCAGCAGAGTCGACTGGCTTTGATTCAACAAGAGACTGCTAGCCCCAAATGTTGGTACAGTCATCACGTGCTCCAAATGTCTGTGTTACATCATGCCAATATGGGCTCCTTGCACAAATTAACATGACTTACCTTGTTTGAATGACAAGGATGACAGCTTTAGATGTAGGGAGAGAATGGGGGGAAATAAAGTGAAGCTGTCTTGTCTCAAAAGCAAAGTCCTAAATTACCACTCTAATGGGTTTTTTATTGCAAGCAATATAACCAGTTGTTAGCGCCTCCAGAGTACAACTTGGAAGCACTGCATTTTAATTGTTCTACATGTTACTTAGACTGTTTTCTACCGATCCACAACCCGGCCTCTCATCTATTACATGTGTTAAAGAAGTGAATTATCAGGGCCTGAGGACCTCGGATAATGACACTGTGTGGCTGGTTCAGTTGTGGCCAACAGCGAAGGAAATAGCTTAACTGCTTGACCTCTTCTCAGAAACTTCCAAAATGGAAGTGAGGGTGAGGAGGAAACATCATTGACAGACAGATGTTACCATCACAGGTGCTTTAGGAACTGAGAACACTATTTTCAACTGCAGTTTAAAAGCTTATGCTTGGTGGCTTTAGAAATGAACTAGTAGTCGGCATCTGTTCTTTTGGTACCTCCTCCTAGAAGAAATGTGGTCAAGGGGATCATTAAAATAGCAGGGAGTCCCTGCCCCATTTTTCAGGTTTTCTTAACAAGCACCTAAAACTCTGAGCAGCTCACTCAGGACCAGCTCCAGTTTTGAGGGTGTCCTGGGAAAATCACTGTTCCGTGGACCCCTCCTCCATCAGTCGGCAGTAGCAGTCCAGTCCATGCTCTGACCAGCCCAGGCAGCTGCCATTTAAATTCACCATACTTATCTTGATGTAACATTGCTCCAGGGCATTGTGGAAAATTAAAATGATGACTACATCCTCCTTCCTGGCATTGCTTGTAGTGCTGCGATTGGCTGTAACATTTTTTTTTAAAAGGGGGCGGGTGGTTGGAGGCAGACATCAGCAGTGGACCCTGCAGCTTCCCAAGCGGGCTGATGCTGGCCTTCACCTCACTGGTTCTATGCCCTGAGCAACTATTGTTATCAACCATTAAGGACCTATGCACTAGGCATACATGCATTTGTTTGCTTTGTTCGACGTGTACTGATAACATCATTATGGTTAATAAAACTGCAGCTCTGATCAAATAAACTGCTTTTTTGTACACATGTAGTTCCCTAGTTCCATACCTCATTGCAGATTGCAATTTTAAAATGCAGCAACATATTATAACAACAACAACAACAACAACAACAACATGAGAGTTGATGATAAAACATGAGATACCTACCTGCAAAAAGAGAAGCCTACTTCTGTCCACTAACAGTGCGATCCTACGGCTCCTAGACAGCATCTAGAGCAGTGTTCTCCAACCTTGGGTCCCCAGATGTTTTTGGCCTACAACTCCCAGCATGCCCCAGCCAGCAGGACTTTTTGGAGTCCCAGCTCTGACATCAGAAAACAGCTCCAACATCGGAAAACAGCTCTGACATTGGAGCTGGGGGGACTCCACTTTTGGAGCTCCCTCTGCCCTTTCGCAGCCAGCATGGAAAGAACTGTGCCGGTTGCTTCTCTGAGATTGCAAAGGCAATGGGCTGTCTAGCTGCTGTGTACATCAGGAGGGGCGCAGAGGCAGCCTTCGCCTCCGCACTCTTACTGCCCTGTATGGGATGCCTGTAACTAGGGGTGGGAGATCCGCTGAGATCCAACCCGCCTCCAGCTCAGTGGATGCTGCTGCTGCTCCTGCTGAGCCAGGCCAAAGCCGGGCCTGTGTCACGCCGCTTGCTGGATTTCTGGGTTCCCAGCGGGCTGCTGCTTATTTATTTATTTATTATATTTATACCCCGCCTTTTTCCTTCAAGGAACCCAAGGTGGCTTACATAATCCTCCTCCTCTCCATTTTACCCTCACAACAACCCTGTGAGGTAGGTTAGGCTGAGAGTCAGTGACTGGCCCAAAGTCACCCAGTGAGTTTCATGGCCGAGCGGGGACTAGAACCCGGATCTCCCGAGTCCCAGGCCAGCACTCTCACCACTACGCCACACTGGCCTTAAGATACATCCAAAGCAGCCACAATTTGTGTGAATTATGCGAATTGTGGCCACTTTGGGTGTATCTTAAGGCATTTTCTACATAAACAGTGGCCAGTCGGGAACCTGGAAGTTGCTTCCTCAGCTCGACTCAGGAGAACGTGAGTCAAAACTGGGGAAGAGGTACGCAGGATGGAGTTCAGGGGTTGAGCCTATCTAGTCTGACGGATTTCCACCCCCCAAACAAAATCCTCGCTCATCCCTACCCGTAACCCTCCAAGTTCGGAGGGTTATGGGCATCCCCATAGGGCTGAACCCTAAATATAAGCCTCTAGTAGAAGCATATAGTATCCAGGTTATCTCCCATCCAGATAGTGCTCAGGATCAGACCTGCTTAGCTTTCACAAGAGAACTGCATCCAGTGACATGTTCAGACCATCTTGAAACACTGACGCTGATGAACATGGAACGGAAAGGTGGTAAGCAACAAGCGAGGCCGAGGGCCCGGTGCAGGCTGCTGAAATAAAGTGTTTTTTTACGACAGTTCAAATAAATGTTGGCTTGTTCATCATTTATTTATTTTAAGTTACATTTATATGCTGCCTTATTTGCTAAAAAGCCATCAAGGTGGTGCACAACAATTTAAAACATTAAAACAATTAAAATTTATATACAGGAACATTCAAAACAGTAAAACTTGAAAACATTAACTACATGATGTATGAGGCTAAATGTAAAAGATGTGCTTCACACCTATTCTAAAAGCCCCAACAGTTGGGGCCAATCATAATTCTTGAAAGAGAAGAGAGCATTCCACATTTCCGGAGCGACACAGGAGGAAGTCCTTTCACATGTGCCCAACAAACAGGCCTCTGCAGGTAATACTGTGCCCTCAAGGGGACTTCTCCTTTAGGGGTGGGCGATCTGCCCACCACCCAACTCACTGGGCACTCGGAAACCTCTGCCATCATGCCTGCCAGGCTGGGCCAAAAGCGAGAGCCAGCCAAGGCACTCGCCGGACTTCCGGGTTCCCGGCGCTACACTTTTAATGTACAAAATGGCATAAGATACATTAAAAACAGCCACCATTTGCATAACTTGCGCAAATCACGGCCGTTTTTAACATATCTTATGGCATTTTCTACGTTAAAAATGTAGCGCTGGGAACCCGGAAGTTTGCTTTCCTGGCTCTGCTCGTGAGAGCGCAAGTCGAGCTGGGAATGGGAAGCAGGTAGGGCAAGCGGAGCTAGGGGGGTTGAGCCCGGCGAGTTCACCAGACTTCCACCTCCCAATTGAGCTCCGTGCACATCCCTACGAGTCCCGCAGATCTTAATAACTGGACTTGCCAGAAGCCATAGAGGGCTTTAAAGGTTACAACTAGGGATATACAGATTTTGTTAAATCCATTCTGTCTGCATTTTGCGGATTGTCAGGTGCCTTTTGTTCCACTGTTTTCTCATTGACAGAATCAGATTTTTCTTTTGCATTTCCAGAACATGCGTTCATGTGCACTTCCACAAATTTGCACTTCTGAAAATGCTCAAATGCCCCCAAAATGTGCAAATACACCCCCAACATGTTCAACATGAAACTATTAAAATAATCAGAGTTTTGAATAAATTAATACTAAAACCAAAGTGGGACTACTGGGTGGGGAACATAGAAAATTCAGCCAAACAAAATGTTCCTCTATGCATGAGGTTTGAACAATGACGGTTATTCTGTCCTTGTGGATTTTGGATTGCAGCAGTGTAGGAATCCAGAGTAGCAAAACAGACTATTTCTGTCTAGTCAACCCTTCTGGAAGAGGTCTTAAGGGGCTG